>CM044003.1:73035308-73732808 GCA_024085815.1 Flaveria linearis | reverse complement strand
AAGCCGTATGGAAAGATTCAACTTTGGATATACCGCAATGGAAGTAGGAGCACATCACCATGGATTTCATTACGAAGCTGCCACGTACTCCGAAAGGGTATGATGCTATATGGGTGATTGTGGATCGTCTGACGAAGAGTGCTCACTTCCTACCGATGCGCGAGACATACTCATCCGAGAGGTTGGCCGATCTTTTCATCAAGGAGATTGTGACTCGTCATGGTGTGCCGGTGTCAATTGTGTCTGATCATGATACCCGGTTTACATCTAAATTCTGGAAGAAATTCCATGATGCCATGGGGACGAGGTTACATATCAGCACGGCTTATCATCCCCAAACTGATGGTAAGTCGGAAAGGACCATTCAGACTTTAGAGGACATGCTCCGGGCACGTGTTTTGACTTTGGGGAAATTGGGATGACCACTTACCGTTAGCTGAATTCTCATACAATAACGCTACCATGCCAGCATTGGCATGCCACCTTATGAGATGTTATACGGTAGGAGATGCAGGACACCGTTTGTTAAGGTGATATTGGTCAGAAGGAATTGGGGAGCGTCGAAGTGATCGAGGCTACGACTGAAAAGCTTGAAAGGATCAAGGCCTACATGAGGCAGCCAAAGACAGACAGAAGTCGTATGCTGATAAACGACGCAGACCGATTGAGTTCCAGGTAGGTGACCGGGTTATGTTAAAGGTCTCACCATGGAAGGGTATCATTCGGTTCAGAAAGCGGGGCAAGTTGAGCCCGAGGTACATAGGCCCTTTCCGATCATTGCTCGAGTAGGAGAGGTGGCCTATAGGTTCGAGCTATCAGATGAGTTAAGTGGAATTCACCCCGACCTTCCACGTATCTCATCTGAGGAAGTGTTTGGCGGTCGAGGATATGATTGTCCCACTGGAGGATATCGAGGTAGACGAAACGGCTCAATTATGTGGAGTAACTAGTGGCAATCACCGATCGAAAGGAGAAGAGGCTGAGAAATAAAGTGGTTCCTCTTGTGCGTATATAGTAGCGGCACAGGAAGGGATCCGAATCAACGTGGGAAACCGAAGAAGAAATGAGGCAGCATTACCCGCGATTGTTCGAGGAATAACAGGTTTCGGGGACGAAACCTAAATAAGCGGGTGGACTTGTAACACCCGGAAGTTTGACTTTTTGGATTGTCATGCGACTGAGGCCCAGTCGCATGGACTCATGCGACTGGAGGACCAATCGCATGATGTTCGGACGATTGAAGGTTCAATCGCATGGAACTCATGCGACTGAAGGTCCAGTCGCATGGTGTTCATGCGACTGAAGGTCCAGTTGCCTGGAGCTCGGGCGACTGAACTGTAGTATAAAGGAGGGGCAGCCGTCTTCCCTCCCCACACTTGCAAAATTCAGACAGAAAGAAGAACAGCGAGAGAAAGAAGAGAAAGAAGAGAAAAAGAGAGAAAGTGGTGATTCGGGCTTCAAACTTGTCGAGTAACTAGTCCAAACGTAGCTCTTCATCTTCTTCTCGTTTGTGTGAGTTCTAGGACCCCACATTTACTTGTTTCAAACGATTTGGGGCTAGAACACATATAAACCCGTTTTTGAAATGTATGAGTTTGACCCATTTGGGTGTAGTGTATGTAATGTGTTAGAGTATGATTTTTGGACTTGTATGTGCTTGTATGATACCCTAGTATGATTCCCTAAGGTTTAGGATGGGTAATTTGGGCTGGAAATGAGTTTTGGAAGAGTTTTAAAGGCCGTATGTCCCAGTTAGGGCTAGACGACTGAAGGGCCAGTCGCACAACTGAGGGACGACTGAGGTTCAATCGCACGACTGAGGAAGAGACTCAGTCGCACGACTGGGGACTTAGTCGCACGACAGGCCATGCGACTGAGGGTTCAGTCGCATAGGTCCATCGTATAGCTGTTCAGTCGCACGACTGAGGGTTAGTTGCATAGAAGCCCATTCGTATAGTGTTCATTCGCACGATAGGAGGTCCATTTGCATGATTGTATGCCCATTCGCATGGTTGCCCAATCGCATGATTCAGTCGTATGGAGGCCATGCGACTGAAGTATGTCCAATCGCCCAAATAGGGTTGTTGTGCACGAGAAGAGAGAAAGTATTGCACGTATACGCATGATGTATGTATGTATGATAAGTATGATGTAGCCCTATATGATGGTAATGACTGATGATTTGTAAATATCGATGTTCCTTGTTTTTTATACGTGTTTATCTTTCCGTGACTTTACGTGTTATGATTAATGAATGAACGAAAGTAATAAGAAACGTAAAGTGAAAGATAATAAAAGAGGAACATGATGAATGAATGCATGCATTAATGAATGAACGAATGAATGTAAGAAAGGCTTGCAAGCAAATGTATGGAGGTGCACACCCATTGCAGGTGTTAGCTCAACGGTGTGCGGGTTAGCTACCCCGAAGGATGCACATTGGGGTCAGTCTTTGTGATTGACCATATGTATGTATGGGATCCTTGCCGCTTACCCTAGGTGACTGGATCAGTAGTAGTGCATAACGTTCGTGATTGATCATCACAGGTCCAGCACCCGCAGTAGTGCATAATGCGGGGTATAGCATATGGCATTGATCCAGAATGAAAGAGGAAGATAAGTGGTGCATGTACTTACCCTAGGTGGACTGGATCAGCAGTAGTGCACAACGTTCGTGGTTGATTACCACAGGTCCAGCACCAGTAGTAGCGCACAATGTTCGGGGTATGGTACATGTCACCGAATGTATGAACGTACGAATGAACGTACTGAACGTATGAAGGAATGTAATGAACGTATGAATGAACGTACTGAACGTATGAAGAATTAATGAACGTATGAATGAATGAAATGAATGTATGAATGAACGCAATGAACGTACGATCGAATGTAATGAATTATGAATGTATGTAAAAGACGTATGAACGCAAGAAAGAATGTGACTGTTAATAATAAACAGTACACGAACAAAAGTTAACGAACGAATAATGAAATAATAATAAGATTATCTATATGTACGTATGTTGTGTGATCGCATGTATGTAAGAACGGTTTTAACAGAAGAAAAGTATGTTTTATTATAAAACTAGAACTCACTCAGCAACGCTGACTTTTTATGTGTTTCCAGATGACAGTAGTGTTGCTGAGGATGGCACGAGGCGGCTACTCAGCTCTTTTGGGATGGCATTCCTTAGTTAATATTTTGTAATGTATTATGTTGAATGTATTTAGAAAACAATGTGGTGTTGTTGAGGATTCAAATAAACGGGATTACTTAAGGAATCTTCTCACTACTAAAAGTCACTGTTTATGACTATTTGTAATTGATTAACGATGTATTGCTTTGCAAAAGCTTATATGATGAAATGAGATGTCTCTTTTGAATGCTTCCGCTGAAACATTTACGAAATTATATGTTTTTCATGCGATGATAGACCAACTGTGAGATGCCTGGGAACGGGACCTTACCAAAACTGCAAATTATGTCCTTATTTATATAAAATTACACTGTGTGTTCTTTAGTTTCAATAACTAAACTGTATGTTCTTTTTTAAAAAATAATATATACTTATTGTCCTTTACACTAAATCTCATCCAACTAAGAGTTAAGCTAAGGATGTGTTAAACTACGATAGGAATTTAATTATGTAATTTGATATTTTGTAGTTAATAAAGCATTGAGATATTAATAAAGCATCTAACTTCTTCTTATTCATCATTTAACCATAGAATCCTTGTTGCTAAAAAAGCACGTGTCACCGAACTTTTAAGCCAATATCTCCGGCAAGTGACCGTATAACTCATTTTTTTACAAATTCAGCTGCTGAATGTGCAAAATCGAATAGAGAAACTCTCAAATTTCACTAGAATTTCATTAGGAATCGGACATTGTAGATTGTTATTTGAGATATCTACACATAACAAATATTGAGATATGAAATCTGTGATGGTATACTGCCACAAGTCATTATTGGGGAGGTAAAGTAGTATAAGATTGGTAAAATTGACTATGGTAACACGTGCCATTATGACAGTTGTTAAGGAGATTGAGAATTCAGAGATGATCTAACAACGCTAGGGAGTCTAGAGAACGGAGGAGGTCGGGCGACGGGAGGTACATGGCAGTGACACAACTATTGTTGCTTTGACACTAGTCCATGTGATGGAGCAAGCGATGAAGTGAGTGGTAGAAGAGAGTGTATGGGTGTCGGTTTGGGACCAGGAAGAGAGGGTGTTGTGGTGTCGACGTGAATGTGGTTATTGTGGTTAGTGGGAGTGACGGGTGGCAAGAGGAGGTGGGGAAGAAAAGTGACCGGAAATCTACATGACAAATGATGAGTGGCATGTAGGAAATAAGTGTGATGTAAGTGCATGAATATCATATGAATTTGAATATTTTTGATTTATTGTCGGCATGCAAAAGACATAATGCTTCTAATATGAGAGACACATGTATGACTTAACTAGAAATTTGGATGGAGGTTAGCGTAAGAACAATAGATGTGTATATTTTTTTAATAAAATGACATTCAATGTAGTTATTAAAATTAAAGAACATAACATGCAAGTTTATATATTAATAAATGACACAATATAAAATTTGATCTATAATTTAAGTTAATTTTTGAATTTTTAATTAAAATAAAATGACACTTGAGTCGGCAGCTAAAAGCTTGAAAGCCTAGAACTCTTTTTGAACAACAGCTAAGATAGAAAAAAGAAAATAACCAAGTGGAGATTACTTAAATGAGATATTGACAAAACCTACCCAAAAAGTAGTCTTAGTGCATAATTATGGGGTTAATATGAGGGCGGGCCTTGGCGCAGCGGTAAAGCTGTTCCTAAGGGACCAAAGGTCTCAGTGTTTGATCCGTGGAAACGGCCTCCCCACAAAATGCGGGGGAAAGACCGCGTACATCTTCCCTTAAATGGGACGGACCCTCCCTGGACCCTGCGAAAACGGGGAGCTCTTTGCAGCATCAGGTACGCCCTTATGGGGTTAATATAACATTAACATATTCATATATTTTGTATACAACTCCATGTTCTTGGGAGTCTACTTAGCATATAAAAACACACACATTCCACTAAAGATGAATATTATATTATTTTACATAGCAGATTTGGAATCTTTATGACTTTTAAACTTCAACACATATTACATAATTGTTATACAAACTATATATTTACTAGCTATAGTAACATGTGTTGTTATACTAAACTATATATTTACTAGCTATAGTAACTCGTGTGTTACAGGGTTTGAATAAATAAAAAATTAATACAAATTTATTAATTATAAAATTATTTTAAGATATAATATCACTGAAATTATGTATTAGAAAAGACTGTAAGTTATAAAATAGTGATATCAAGTTTTAAAACTTTATTTTTTTTAAAAAAAATAAATAAACGTTTTGTTTTAAACAAACCGTACAAAAATGTCATTTTTAAAAATTTTCTTATTATAGCTCTTAAATTTAATTATTTTTGGTTTTAAAAAAATAACTTTTTAAAATTACCAATTTTTAATATTTCGTATTTTTAAAAAAGTCTTATGCTTTAAATAAATTTATTATTTTATAAAAAATGTTTATTTAGAAATAACATTAATAAATAGATCTCTTTATTAATTTATTAAATCTAAAAAAGTGTTAAATAGTATTATTAGTATTAAGGTAATATTTATAGGAGAGGAGACGGGAACATTTTTGGTGATTGTGGTGTTGACACGTGTAATCCAGATACCTTTTTATTAGAATAGGAAGATCGTAATCTTGAAACGATCAGCATCGGTTTTAAGTCGTAAGTAAGAAATAAGTTATTATTTTTCTTCCTATATAGAAGAACTATTTACAATCCCGTGTGATACACGGATCAAATAAATTTACTGGTACATTTTTATAATATAAAAATTTATGTCTTAAATATTATATATTATACGGATCGAATAAACTCATGTATTTGATATTTAAAATTTGAAGTTACATATTTGAAAGTTTAATTATGGATAGTTATTAATTAATAAATAACTATTATAGCATTAATAAATTAATAATTATAATTAAGAGGAGAGAAAAGCGGGAAAACCAATTATTAAATGGCCTATAATGGTGACAAGTGTCTAGAACTATTTTTATTTATTAGTAAGAGTAAGAGAGGTGTTTGACAGCAAATATGGTAACATATTAATGTTATATATTTAAAACTAGCTATAGTAACCCTGTGTTACACGGGTTGAATGAATAAAAAATTACTATAATAAAATTTATTAATTATAAAATATATTTAAGATATATATCACTGAATTATGTATTAGAAATGACTGTAAGTTAAAATAGTGATATCAACTTTTTAAAACTTTATTTTTTGAAAAAAAAAATAAACTTTGTTGTTCTAACCGTATAAAATTGTCATTTTTAAAAAATTTCTTATTATAACTCTTAATTTAATTATTTTTGGTTTTAAAAATAACTTTTTAAAAATACTAATTTTAAATATTTCGTATTTTTAAAAAAGTCTTATGCTTAAATAAATTTTTATTTTATAAAAAAAATTATTTATTTAGAATAACATTAATAATAGATCTCTTTATTAATTTATTAAATCAAAAAGTGTTAAATAGTATTATTAGTAATTAAGGTATTATTTATAAAGAAAGAGAGGCGGGGAAATTTTAGTGAGAGTGATTGTGGTCCAACTACTGTTGGACGGCTTAGACGTGCTGGTGACACGTGTCATCCCATATACCATTTTTATTAGAGTAGAAGATACTCTCATTCTTTTATTAAATGGATTTAAGTTAAAGCTATAAATGTTTTAACTCATATAGAAACAGCGGCGGAGCTTAACCAACTTTGTAGGGGGGGCGGTGACGAAATGATTTTTTTCAGGGGGCGAAGTAGATATTTAATAAACATTTACACTAGCGGGCCAAAAATTTACACTATCAGCTAAAATTTAACACTACGGACGAAAAACATAGGGGCCCCTTAAAAGCTTCGCCAATGTATATAAATATGTTAGTACGGTATTTCTAGTACTAAATTACGTACTCTGCTTTAAAATGTTCTTTTCATTAGCTAAATTAACTCGGTAATATCTGTGGTTTGTCACATGTCAGTATAAATACCTTTTTTCATTGGACTTATTGCATACATTAGTTTTCAGTAGATCTAGTTGACAAATGTGAGCTTTAACAAAGGTGGTGGAGAGTGCTTCAATTAGCTCGATCTTTTTCGAAGTTAAAATCTAGGCAACAATTTTCTTATTCTAAAAAAAATATTTTTTAGATACGAAGAAAATACTATCGCATTGAGCTAGGCTTAAAACTAGTTACACATGTATTTAAAGAAACTATTATATATTATATTCCTTTAGATAAATTAGAGAAGATTTAGTACTTATAAATATTTTTAAAACTAATAGTGACCTCATTGGATTGTACTTGTCAGTAGTGTGACCGATTCAGTTACATGCACTTCGATTTTTAGAAAATTGAAACGAATGCAAAATGTTAAAAGGTACGATTGACCAATTATATTTTCCATAATGCTATCCTCATGTGTTAAATAAGGTTCTTCTTCAAGAGTCAAGAGTTCTCTTGCGATAGACTTTAAAGTAGAATTAGAAGTAAATTAAATTAATGATTTTGCTGTAATGCCAGTTTTGTTTAAAGTTGTAGTCATAACTATAAACTAATACATTTTGTCTGCTCCATTTTCTCATTTCAAAGGCGTCAACCAAACATTACGGTTTGTAGAGAAAAAATGTTTTTATTACTTTTCATTTTAAAGATCGATTTGGTTCTTTGAGAAGAAAAAGATTGCACACAAGTAATGTCGTAATGAGATACTCAAAGAAACACTAATGAATTCGCACAAGAGGGAAGAAAACATAATTTATAAAATATAATCAAACCACTAATACATTGAAAGAATTAAAATCGAAATCTTGATGAATCATTGCTATACTCTTACAGATTTATATACCAGTATGAATGTATAATCAAACCCATCGACAACACCTAAATTTTCAAAAGAATCCAAAAAACAAGCAAAATAAGATCAAAAACACAACACGACACAGACAAGATAAGAACAGCACTGCAAACACTCAAAAACGGGATCGATCAGTGCTTCAAGAAACCTCCAACTGTCACCACAAGAACATCATCATTAAACTGATTTAATCATCCTCGTACTTTTACCTGAAGAATTGGAATCGTCTGTTACTCTGTTTTAACCTCATCATAATAATGTGGAACCCACCAACCCTAATACTCTTGTCAAGGCTACCACTGAAGAGCAAAAACCCCCTCCTACACTGTTCACCGATGGCTGTAAACATTTAACAGGACCTCCATGGCCTTTGACCACACCAATCTGGTCAACCCTTTGACCTCCCTTTTCCATATGCATATACTCTGATCAGTTGAACCACTACACAAGATCTCACGTCGTATGCACATACACAAAATCGCCATTTGATGCGCTTTCACCTCGCAAACTGACTTCCAACTGTCGAGATCTTTGCTACCCAACCACCCCATCACATACCCATCTGACCCACCACCGTAAACCACCGTGCCGTCGTCGGAGACCACCACCGAGTTCATTGATACGTCCTTATGACCCTCCATAATACCCTTCAATGAATGTGAGCTTTGAGGGTCCGATCTACTTCTCCCCCATGCTTAATCTTCCCATCGGCAGAAGCCGAATACACGATCCCTTTGCTCGCAATCAGAGAGTTTATAGCGTCATCATGCGCTTTTATCGACTCCAACACTTGAAGTCGGAGATCCTCCACACCTTCAAAGTTTTGTCCCAAGAACCCGAGTAAATCAACCCGTTGGAGACCGATAAACACGATATGCTATCTGCGTGCTGGATCCAAAGCCTCTTATGATGGCGCCTTGTCTGGACGTAATTGCTTTGCTTCATGAACTTCCCCAAGTAGTCCTTGGTGGTGGAAGAGTGTTCACAAGCTTGAAAATGTTCTCAGAACTTCTTGAAACTTTCCACACCCTGATCCTCGAATCTTGATGGCTGTAAACACCTTGTTTCCAACGGTCACACCGCTTTTACGGACCCATCTCCTTGACCGAATTTGGTGAATTGGCGGAGGTCAGGCTGCTGCCATACAATAATCTTTGCCATGGGACGCACTGAGGATGAATTCCCACAAATTGATAGGCATGAGACGGAACCATCGTGTCCGGTGAGGACGGAGAGTGATCGATAGGAGGAAGAAGAGGGTTTTTGGGGATGTTGTAGTGAAGAAGCGATTTGAGGCCACCGGAGATTGATCGGAGTCGCTGGTGGTGCTGCTGGTGGTGATGGTGGTGGGTGATAGGAGGGGGTTGATGGTAGTTCGATTGAGTTTGGTGGGTTCATTGTGGGTTTCCACTGTTGAGATGTTGTTTACCGTTGGAGAGAAGATTTGATTGGAGGATGAAAATGAAGAGAATAATGAATGGGGATCGGGTGCATATAAAGCAAAAGGTTACAAAGTTTTGAAGGGGTGTATATGTTTGTTTAGTTCCTAGTGTTTCATGATATGTTGTTTAACCCCCTCAGTTGGTAGGAAGTTTATAGATATATAGCTCATTATTTTAGTCTTAGGTCTTTATGATAATCTTGTTGAGAATAATTACTCTAAGAACCTAAGAGGACTCTATTATTTTAATCTCCTCAATTAGTCAGTACCTACCTAAATGTATTATCATAACAACATATTTTACTAAGATATATGTTAATGATAATCTACTTAATGTGTTTTGTAAGTACCTTTACCAACTTATAATATATGTACAGTAGTTTTAGTAAACCCTGTATATCGGGTTGAATAAATAAAATATTAAATAAAATAAAAAATATTCATTATAAAATGATAGACTAAGTTATGATAATATTAAACTATGTATAAGTAATAGCTATAAGTAATAAAATAATATGAACTTGTTAATTTTTTTTCCAAAGATAAATTAAATATTTATTTTAAAATAACATTTTAAATTTTTTTTATTTTAAAATTTTCCTACTATAACTCCCTATTTGATTATTTTGTTTTAAAAAAATATTAAAAAACAATTTTAAAATATTACGTAAAAATAGTATGATTTTTTTTAAAAAATATTTTTCTAAAAACTATCTCTATAGAAATAACATTAATAAAAAGTTATATTTCTTAATATATTAAATACTAATTATAATTATAATGTAAAAATAAATAAGTAATATTATTAGTAATTAATGTGGTTATTTAATAGGAGAGAGAAGCGGGAAAAGTTTGATTAAAATGATGTGGTGCTGACACTTGTCATCCTCATTTACCCTTTTATTAGAGTACTACCTTTAGTAAACGTGTATTACACGGGTTGAATAAATAAAATATTAATATAATAATATATTAATTATAAAATGATATTTTAAGATACAATAAAATAATAATATCAACTTTTTAAAATTTTATTTTTAAACTTTTTTCTAAAATAAATAAAACAAATCGTATAAAAATGTTACTTTTAATAATTTTCCCATTATAACTCTCAAATTTGATTATTTTTTGTTTTTAAAAAATTGACTTTTTAAAAATATCAATTTTAAAATTTGTATTTTTAAAAAATATGCTTTAGAAATATATTACTTTATAAAAAAATTATTTATTAGAAAAATATTAATAAATAGATTTATTTCTTAATTTATTAAATCTAAAAGTTGTAAAGGAATATTATTAATAATTAAAGTAATTATTTAATAGGAGAGAGAGGCGGAAAAATTTTATGAGAATGATTGTGGTGCTTCACGTGTCATCTTAAGATCCTTTTATTAAAGTAGGTAGATGAAGATAGATAAAATTATATTGATGAGTTCAAATGAAAAAATATAATTTGAAAACATATAAACAGTTTTTTGTCCCTAATAGTGGATTGGACTAATGGAAACAATTGATGTGATTCACGGAGTGAAAGATACATAATAAAGTAGTTTTATTCATCATTAAATATGACTCAAGGGCTAAAACACTCATTTGAGTTTCTTAGAACATTCACATTCTATTCTTTATTTTATCTATATAACACTAAAAATCATTAGTTCTTCTCTCTTCTTTCAATTAAATAATATATTTTTATACCTTTTTCATTACCTTTTCTCTCTCCTTCACTCACAACCACTTTCAAAAATATTAAAAAATTATAAGGGTTGAACAGTAAATCCTTAAATTTACAGATGAACAGTAATATTTTTCTCTCATCCACTCACAACCACTCAAAACTATCCCATATAATTTAAGAACTCACACTCACATAATTATAAGACATGGGTGTGAATGCTCTTAAACTGTTCCTATCGCGACGCCTGTGGTCGGCCCGTCGCCGACGTGGACCGCGCTCACCGGATGGCGGCGATGGGGAAATGACGTAGAGGCAGTCGATCCGTCTCCAAGGGCAGGGAAAGGATGGTGGTTGTGGGGCCCACCTTTTAAAATTGATTTTAAAATAAATAAAGTCGTGGCCCTATTATTATAAAATGATTTTCAAGTGATTTTAAATAAAAATGTTTTTAACTAAAAAATTATAAAATCTTTATTAAAATTATAATTTAAGTATAATATTTTAATTGAAATATGTAAATTAAATAAAAAAAATTATATCTTTATTTAAAGTAAATTAATTTTAATTCCATTATTAATTTAATTGAATATATTTATAATAATTTAAATATATTTATTTAAGTAAATTAGGAAATAAAATGTGAGGTGGAAAAATAAAAATGTTTATAGGAAGGATAGTGTTTGGAAAAAAAGTGTGTGGGAAGAATGAGAGGAGTTGAGTGGAAAGCTGATGTCCACGCTGATTAGGACTGTTTGTGGGAAGGATGAGCTGTAGCGTTGTGAACAATCTATATTCATGACTTTCATTTAACTTTCTTACAAACTATATATATGTGTGATGGTCCAAGTAAATATCATCATTTATTACCCCCATGAGGGGAAAATATCACAGAATAATAAAAAATTTTAAAACTGTTTTATTTTAGTCACTCATTATATTTTTCTGTGATTGGACCATTAAACAATCAAAGAGAGTTATCATTAAATTTTCTTATGTCAAAAAATAACGGTGGAGAAGACGTGGAGGTCAAAATTTTAATATAAATTATATTGAAAAATAAAAATATGTTAATTATGAAAAAAATAAAAAAATATCTAAAATTTATGTCAACATTTCATATCAGCATCAAAAGATAAAAAAATATTTCTAATTGAAACCAAAGTATAACATACTACAAAACATGTTAAGACTTTTAATTTATATAAAATATAAAAACAGAGTGACCTATTGGAATACTTTTAAAACTTGAGTTACCTAATTGAACACTTATAAAAGTTGGTTACTATTTATAAAGTTACCTCCTTATATGAGTTTTGAAGTTGTAACTGGATGAGTTTGAACACAGTGTATAAGGTTATGATGGCTATTAGGTAACGTGATTTTTCATGTTTTCTAAAAGATTGTTATGTCATATATAAAGTATTTTTTTAATGTCAATCTTATAAACAAATCATTCAATGAACTTTTTCATAATTAACACTTCTTTTTCCAATCACACTATTTAAATTTATTCTTCCAGTAATTCATTTAACATAACATGACATCTGCCATCTATTTGTGGAAGGTTGGTAAAACGGTGAAAGAGAGATGACTGTTATATCTAGTGGTTTTAAGAGTACGTCACCTTAATCCTTGTAACTCTTGTATCGCAGGAGTTCTAAACCATATATATAACTATATAATAATTGATTTATCCCTGCTCTCGAGTGGGATATACTGGTTTGTTTGTTTGTTTGTTTGTTTGTTTATAATAATTGATTTATGGTTTAGAGTGTTAATGAAATAAAGAGAGTAATATGCTATATAAACAAAAGGAATACCGTGTATGAATGTTTTAGAAAACCTATTTGGAAGCCATGGAATGAATAAACAAATTTTAAGAGAGAGGGGAATAAAGTAGAAGATAGGTTTCTTGTGGGTTGAAAAGTAAAAAAAGTGGGATTATATTAATGTCTATATTTAAGGGCAACGGCTACTTTTGAAAACTGTGAATGGGGCTTTTGATTGGGGCCCAGTGGACCGGCTTGGTGTGGTGTCTTTTCTCTCACATTTGGCCGTTGGAGAAATCATGAGACCGGGTGGCGTCATTGACTGGCAGTGCGCTCCTGCCTCCAATATATGCAAGTGGAGTTTTCTCTATATAACTTTAATAAATTATCAATTTTATGAAGATCATATATTACATACAATAATAAACTAAAACTAGCTACACTCCCACC
Organism: Flaveria linearis; assembly: GCA_024085815.1. NCBI lineage: Eukaryota > Viridiplantae > Streptophyta > Magnoliopsida > Asterales > Asteraceae > Flaveria > Flaveria linearis. The sequence goes on along the minus strand of CM044003.1, from coordinate 73,719,470 downwards.
ACGCGTTACGGTGGAGATTTGTTATGAAAAACAAACCAATGTGCGTAAACAAAAGTATATTTACAGTGGTTATATGTACTTAAAACAACCAAAAACTTTCTTTTTGATGTATAAAATAAATAAAATATGGGCAAGTGTCATCCATAATCCTCTCCTTCCTTTGATTTTGCTTCCACAACACAACTTCATTCACGAAACACCAAAGAATCACCAAGTAGTTGAAACAATAACCTCCACTATGTTCACAATCTTCATATGACATTAAGTCGAACCAATAGGTTAACTTAATCAACTTTCTATCAAGTGGGATAGATATTTCCAACCATCTAAAAATAACAGCTCAAATTTAACCTGACATCACACATAGCAACAAATGATCTATGTTACGAATCAAATATTGTAAGGTTATATATAAGGTTGATACAACCAAAGGTTTCTTACATGCATGCACTTAGTACAAGGTAGAAGCTGCTTCGAAAGTTTTACACTCTGAACAGAAAATATTCTAAGTGTAAAATGTTCCGAAGCCAAAAACCAAATCTTCCGAAGCTAAAAGATGAAGTCTTCCGAATCTTCAACGACAAAGTCTTCCGAAATCAAATGAGGAGAAGACTGATTTCTTCCGAATACAGAGGAAAATATGCTTTCCTCGGATTTACTTTTGTATAAAGTTGGCCCACTTTTCGCTGCAACTCTGAAGACATACCAACTTGCATGAGTTGGTGAAAAAGTCCATGCTTTACAACTATATACATTAAGGTCTTGAGTCTGTAACTTTCTAGTTTATGTATTTTTCCTTTTTGTAATATATTAGGATATGAGCTATGACATGTCATAGTCACTAGTCAAAGGCAAATCTGCCTTTAGACTGTACATTGATTTTGTTGTCTTTCAATGTTCCAACAGACTTTCCAAGTATAGCCGGTTGTAGAGTGTGGTATAAAGTATCTCATGGTCTTGAATCTTTATGCATTGTAACACTTATAAAGGAACTTAAGATTAATATACATCATTTTTGAAAAACATATATTTGGTCTGAGTTCTTTCTCGTTGTTTGCTAATAATAATAATAAAAACAAAACACACCACACAACAACCACGACGACGACCGACGACGACGACGACGACGACGACGACGACGACGACGACGACGACGACGACGACGACGACGACGACGACGACGACGACGACGACGACGACGACGACGACGACGACGACGACGACGACGACGACGACGACGACGACGACGACGACGACGACGACGACGACGACGACGCGACGACGACGACGACGACGACGACACGACGACGACGACGAAGACGACGACGACGACGACGACGACGGACGACGACGACGACGACGACGACGACGACGACGACGACGACGACGACGACGACGACGACGACGACGACGAACGACGACGACGACGACGACGACGCCCGACGACGACGACGACGACGACGACGACGACGACGACGACGACGACGACGACGACGACGACGACGACGACGACGACGACGACGACAATAATAATAACGACTATAAAAATATTATGAACAATGAAAATAATTAATAAAGAAAATAATAATAATGGTAATAATAATAATAAGCTTGACATGTTTTAATTTTAAACAAATAAGTTTTATATTATACGAACTTGTAAATAATAACTTTGTACATAAAATATAAAGCTAGGAACTGCAGGGACCAAACTGTAATATTTTTAAAACTAAAATTTAAACTTGGGTCTTAAAGTAAAGAAACATGAAACCATAGGGACCAAATTGTAAAATCTTAAAACCCAACCCCCACCCTTCTCTCTCCCCCCCTTTTCCCGCCAAGAGTCCGGCCACCCCGGTCGCGGCTCCGGTGTCTCTAAACCTGTAACACCCCGAAAATTTAAAACGAGTCATCAAGGATAATGGGCTTAATTAATGGGGTATTTAATAAGGGAAATAAATAGCCATGGGCTAAATTAGCCTTAATTGGGTACGCCTAAGGGATTAAAGGCCCATAATAAACCCTTAAGCCATTTAACTAGCCATCATCTCCCTTATTTGACCCTAGCCTCCCAAATTCATAGAGAGAGAAAGTAGAGAGAGAAAGTGAAGAAAACTCAAGATTTGGAGCTTCAAAGGTTAAAAGATTGAAGATCTGGGTGTTGGAGCATCAACTATAAGAAAGGAGCAACAAATCCAGGTAACAATCAGGCTCTAAACCCTTCTGTAGATCAAACCCGGATTCTAGGGTTTTGGGTTTTGAAAAGTTGCAAAGAATCGCATAAAGGTGACATTTTACATATGAAAACATGTAAAAAGCTTAGATCTAGCCTCATGGTTGATAAACTAAGAGATTGGATGTAAAAAGAGTTAAGATTTTGGGTTAAAAACGTGCTAGTTCGTCATTTTTATTCGTCCAGCGAAACTGTAAGCTCGATTAGCGAAACTGTGGACTCATCCAGCGAAACTAAGAGAATTCCCAGCGAAACTACAGTTTCATTGGTAATTTCGCTAGTGCCCAGGTTGACCTATAATATTGCGAAACTAGGAAGTTCCAACAAAAGTTGGGCGCATCTGACAGCGAAACTCATGCGAAACTGCTGGGCTAAACTAGCAACGAAACTGGCAGCGAAACTGCAGGAAAACTACAGTGAAACTGCAGGGAAACTACAGTGAAACTGTTGGGAAACTACAGCGAAACTATCAGCGAAACTGCCAGCGAAACTGCCAGCGAAACTGCCAGCGAAGCTACCAGCAAAACTGGCAGCGGAACTGCTTATCTGACAGCGAAATTAGCAGCGAAATTAGAAGCGAAATTAGGCAGAAATTACCCCTTTAAGTGTTAACTTATCTGCAGCCGTGTAGTGTGATCCTAGCCTAGAAGGCTTAGTTTAGAAGTTACTCATGATATCCAGGTGAGTTCTAGATCCCCCTGTTTAAAAGTTTCTCCATGTTTTTGGGGCTATTATGCATAGTAAACATAAGGTTTTCAAGGTAAAGATTTCGAGCGGTTTTAACAAAAAAATAAATTTTTCTATAACAAAATACGCTATATAAAGTCCTTAAAATAAAATTTTGCGCGCGGACCTGGCAGCCGGCCCCAGCCAGGGGCGTTGCCCCTTGGACCCCACTAGGGGCTGCTACCCCTAGGACTCCGCTGTCAGGGGCTGCCGCCCCAAACCCCCGTTGTCCCAGGAGGGTCAGTTATGTGTTATGATGACTAGTACTTGGTATGTTGTGTACTTAATAAGTTAGTACTATATATTAAGTGGAAGATAATATTAATGAGAAGTGGAACTTAATGAATGTTACCCCGGGCCCATTTGATGAAGAAAAGTTTGCAAGCACTATGATAGACTTCACTTATGTGAGTCTGACGTATGATGATGGATCTGTATTCATGAGCGGGCTATGTGCCTTGCAGTGTGGATCACTGTCGGGGGTTAGCTACCATGATGATGTGTACCGACGGGGATCGACATTCATTGTCAATCAACATGTAGCTCTTGCTTTGTGCAATCTCGCTTATATGAAGTGAACGATAATGAAAGAATGAAAGATAATGAACATGCTTAATATGATGCAAGAAATGTTATGTAGTATGATGTATATGTGGTTATTATATGGAGGATAAAGCTTATATTTTCTTATTTATCTAAAATGATGTATTTGCCGAATCAAATACCATGGTCTAATAATCAAGCATTCTGATTAGTTGATAATTTTACTATTAGTTGGGAACTTACTCAGCAAAGCTGACTTTATGCATAATAGTGGGCAGGTAAATGCTGATGCTAAGGGTGGCACTAGGGAGCTTCTTGGCGAGCAATGGATGACATTCCTGTCTATGAAATCTTTATTGTAATTTAAGACCATACACTATGTTTCATTCTATTTAAAGACAAATGTATGAGTACAATTTGATTTCTAAGTTTTAAGTGAATGTTTATTTAATTCCGCTGCAATGTTTTGTTTATAAAGTGATTTTATGCCATGATTAACCAACTGTGGGCTTCCCGGGAAAGGGGCATTACAAAACCCACTCAAAATCATGATCTTTTTAACCCCAACTCGCACCAACATTCGTGGTTTCGTTTAGAACTTGAAGGGACATATTAATTCGGGTGTAATCAAGTTGTTGAAGGACCTTGAACTCCATACCGAACCCATCAAAAGCCAAATCCATTTCGATATTTAAATCATAATAATAATGCAATTAATCATATAAACACGTTCATCCAATGAATTAGAAATCAATGGTGTGAGTAATTTCATTCAAATCAAGCAATTATACATCGAATTCCAACCGTAACCCCCAAACACAAACCCGAATTCGTTGAGTATGAAACGACACTAATCAAGGATACTTAGTAGAAGGGAAAGGATCTAATTAGCCTCTCTTAACTCTCTGTACCCTCAATTTCTCAAAGAACACACTCAAACACCACCTTCAATCGCTATTGTTCATCGCGACCTCGTTCGAACCTTAAACCATCAACCACGACATCAAATAGGTAATTAAATGGGTTTTTTTTGTTCGTTTTTACATGGGGACACAAAACCCATGTTTAATTTGATCATGAACAATGTTTTGATGCTCGATTTGTTCATCCAAAAATCTAGGGTTCATAAGAAATTTGGGGATTTTTTGGGTTTGAATTTTAAATAAATTTTCCATCTTGTGACAAAAGACTGGGCTTAGCCCACCGGTTGAAGCTTTGAACAAATGCAGCAAAGGTCACAGGTTCGAACCTGGCCCCTGCAATTATTTTTAAAATGTTTCTTTTAAGTTGTTAAAAATCAAAAAAAAAACATTTTAAACATTATTAATAATTATAAAAAAATAAAAGTTTTACTCACAAGGTGCAAATAAATTGCTTTTCTTTTAATTTCATTAGAAAATACACTTTAGAAATCATTATTTTCTTTTTTATTTATGTTAATATTATAAAAAAGGGCGTTATAAAACATCATCAATTATTAATTTTGAATTGTAATAAACTTCATGTAATTAATAAATAATTTCAAACTAATAAATTTCTCATTATTATGGACTTGGTTACAAATTCATTATATATTCAGAAAATAAATATATATGTACATATTTAGAGATGTACACATATTGTAAGGATTATTTTGACAATGTAAATTTATAAAATATGAAATTATTTAAAGGTAAATAATAACCATTTGAATATAAAGGTTTAACATCTATTATTGTGATTATCACTAAGAGTCTTGTTTAAATTATTAATTACCAGAATAATAATAACTTACATCTATTCAATAACATGAAAATCATGAACAAATGGATATAAACATAACACCAAAACCACCATGATTAACTTAATACTACGTTTCGTTTAGGTGAACATTAACGAATCCTCAGCGTATATACAAGGCTTATTATTTGTTCATCCTTTATTATCAAGTGAGTTCTTCCATACCCCCTTTTATATATATTTTCACATGTTGGGGTGAAACATGTTAACTTTATGATGACTGCACTTGTAAACTCGTTTGAATCTTGTAAACACTTGGCAATTCATCTTTATTGTTGAGGTTAGTTGAACTCTTGTAATTACCATGTGCTGACTATTATATGTACAATCATTAACTATTGCTAGCCTGACGACGTCATAGATCTATGGGCTGACAAGCGTACTTGGTGTTAAACAAGTACACTTAGCTAATCGTTTAATCTTGTAATCTTATAATATGTCAAGGTTTGATTGTTTCATTTGTTTCATTCATCCCTAGTTACTTTATTTAATTACCTACGACATGAATTGCCATCTTTTATATATTATGTAGAAACTATGGAAACTCACCAAACATTATGTTGACCCTTTATTTTTAACATGTTTCAGGAAATAGTAACGCTTAGCTTGTTTTGAAGACTTGTTGCAATCTAGGGTTGGACCTAGATTAATAATCAAAGACAATTATTATTTTATGTCAATTTCCTATGTTTTATTAATTATGGAAGACTTGTGTTATTTCAAAATGCATGTCATGAATAATGTTGTTTAATAACAATGACACTTTTAATAATCATTGTGTGGCATGCACAATCTTAACCCTCACATCTCGATGTGTCCGCCGTTAAGATTGGGGTGTGACATACTCCAATACTCGGGTTGTGGTATCCTTATGATGATGAATTTGAACTTACAGCGTTTAGTGACTCAGATTATGGTGGATGCAAGATGAGCTGCAAGTCAACATCTGTGGGGTGTCAATGTAAGAAGCAGACGTCTGTTGCTCTGTCAACATGTGAAGCTGAATATGTTGCTGCTGCAAGTTGCTATTCTCAAATTATCTGGATTCAACAGCAAATGCGGGACTACGGTTTGCAATTTACTAACACTCCTATTTTGTTGATACTTCTGCTGCCATAGTTGTAACTAAAAATCCGGTACAACATCCAAAACCAACACATCAGCATTAAATATCACTTCATACGTGATTGTTTTAAAAGCATTTAATCGATGTAATTAAAAGTAACACAGATTTTCAGCGTGCCGACCTCTATACAAAAGCTTTCGATAAACCGAGATTTTATTATCTATTAGAGGTTAACGGCGTCAAAAAGAAAAACGATGTGATTCCGGAGGAGTTGAGTTCTTAGTCCGTCCGTATGTGTCTTAGTTTTAATTTTTTTGTCAAATTTATTTTATTTTATTTTCTTTTCTTTTCTATCTTAAAAATTTAAAAAACACAAAAAGATTTTCTGTTTTAAAATTTTAAGGGAGAATAGTTTCAGTTTCAGTATTTATTAATAAAAAAAGAGGGAGGGGCAGCTAAAAAAAGGGGCGGGCAGGTAAGCTGAAAAGCGTCGAAATCAAATTCGAGAAATTGATTCAGTACATTGGAAAATGATAGTACACAGGCATCAAATCGTTTGGGACACCAAAAAAATTTTCATTTTTGCAATGTTATATTAAAGTCACATAAAATTATAAATCTGAGAAGTCAAAGCCTAATAAGCTGAAAAATGATAGCAAGCTAGTCTGTTACTATGGCTATATGGAGAAAGTAGATCTAGCGTTGCAAGTCCATTATATGATGTGTCGGTAGATTCAGCACAATAGACTAGTAGACCTCATTGGTGAATAACGTAAATTAAATCAATCAACAGGTTGTGGGTCCCATCTTATCCCTGGTCTGCATACTCAATAAATTTCCAATAAGGGGTGAGGAGCAAACGAAAACCACAAATGTGTGCTAATGACCAAAAACATGAGCAATGCATATGAAAAATGCGAAATGCAATCAAGTTAGTGACAAATGTCGTTGCTACGTTAAATATAGTATAAACTTGCTCTAACAAGAAGATAGGTTGTGTTTGCTCTAATAAGAAGATAGGTTGTGTGCCTGTCTACTGTGCGATGGCACTGACCTGAGGATAAGCATAACCTAAATATTCTAAGAATTCATTGTTGTTTGCGCCTCTCTGCTGTGTGATGACACTGATCTGAGGCTTAGCATCTCTTTGAAAGCTCTTAGAACAGTTTCTTTTTGACAAAACCCGTAGACCGCTCAAAAATATCCCGAGGAAGGTTGATTACCATATAAGCGTGGGATCCACAAATGCCTGTTGACCTAATACACCTAAATACTCACCGATGTGTGTCAAAATCTGTGTATGGATTTATGTGGACAAATATACTAACAATTATCGTGGCTGCATCCATCGATGTTCACAATCAAAGTGTGCTATATAACAGCTCTAGCATGATTTCCTGTTAGTGCCTTTGACTCCTAGATAAAAGAGATTATGTGTATCATATATATAATGTTCTCTGTTATTGATATAAATACAAAAGGTCCCAAATGATTGCGTTTTATGCCTGTCTGATTCCATGCGAATCTTTCTAGAAATGATTTTAATGTTTGAAGTCATTCTGCTTAGGGGGAGAAATCGTTTAAGTGAAGTTAAAATGCTTTCAACCCTTCTCAAATGAAAAACACAAAATATATCTTAATTCAGTTTATTTCAAGTTTTCCCGCTTTATTTATGTTTGTATTGAGTCGATGTCGGACTATGTAACAAGACTGAACTCTGCGAATGTCACATAATGAACCGAATATTAACTGTGAAAAACTTGTTTTCGAAAGATAAAAGGATCATGTTTGAGGTGATCAAACGGTTTTTCATTAAAAGGATCACGTTTGAGGTGATCAAATGGTTTTTTGTTAAAAGGATCACGTCTGAGGTGATCAAACGGTTTGTAGTTAAATCGATCACATCTGAGGTGATCAAATGGTTTTCATTTAAATGGATCACGTATGAGATGATTAAAGGGTTTTCAGTTAAAAGGATCATGTCTGAGATGATCAATGGTCATAATGTTATTTATCAAAGATAAGTATGTGAAATATTGGGCCAAACGAAGTCAAATTCATAAGTATGAGCCAATCACACGACTGGACCATAAGTATGAGTCAATCGCATGATTGGATCATAAGTATGGGCCAATCACATGACTGGACCACAAGTATGGCTCAATCGCACGACTAGACCATGCGGATGGATGAGTCGCACGATTGGCATCCTCGGTATGAACCAATCATACGATTGGTTGAATGCGTATAGGTCAGTCGTACGACTAAACCTCAGTCGCATATATGAACAATGCGAATGGGTCCAGTCGCATGACTGAAACTCACAACAGTATAAAAGGAGGTTCAGTCGGTCGTAACCCTACACTTACTTTCAAACTCACTCAAAATAACCGGCTACCTAAGGACCCCTTTTCGAAATTTTCCCTGTGAACTCACTTGATTTCTCTATTGCTAACTATTCCACATGCGTCTAGAGGTACAGACAAGATGAAATCATGATACATGGGTACCTTAAATCGATCAAAATGTCCGAATGAAATAAAAACTTTATACCGAACTGAATAACTCTAAATTGGACCTTTAAATGAACTTAAAAGTGAAATTAAAAGATAACTGGTATTATAACAAGTCTTGGCGCTTCTAATGACTGAAATCTTGATATGGATATGGCTGATTTGAAGAACATTCGAATTTTCAGACTCACATAGTATGTATGCGACTGGACATATTGATGAACTTCAATCGTACGATTGCACCACACTCATGATTCAACTGCATAATTGAATCAATCGGTGATCCAGTCACATGACTGGCTTAATCGCATGTCATGGCACACGACTAAGCTCAGTCGGATGCTTAATCGTATGACTGAGTTCAGTCGTATGGTCCAATCATACGATTGAACCAGTAAGATGAGACTTGTTTCAAATTCAAATGTTCATCCTTGTGAATGGGTCTAACATGTCTGATATCTGTTTTATAGTGAAATGGCGGATAGGTGGACTATGAGTACGAAGCACAATATTTGTGCTTACCTTAACACTACCTCAAGGAATGCCGCTAAGTTTGTAAGGATTATAGAGTTCCTAAACTGATCAAGGATCTACCGAGCTATCTCTACTCCCTGTACACCTTACACATCCCTACGGCAGGCATTCTGGGAACATACGATAGTAGACAGATCAGTTGGGCCTTACAGGATTTGGAGCTCCATTTTTGGCCAGGATATAGATATAGGTGAAGATGACTTGAGGAGAGTGTTAGATCTGGGAGACGACATGGGTTATCCGACCGAGCTACATCCCATGACAGTTAGGGGATGCTTTCTGAGGATTAAAGTACACCGGTGACATCAATGCCAGTGTACTTAATAAGAGCAACATGTGCCCCCTTTTCAAGTATCTAGCTCATGTGATTCTAAAGTGCATAGCCTCTCGACATGGTGGTTTCGATGAGCTTACCGATCAGATACAGTACGCATTCATGGCGTTAGTGCTGAACCACCCATTCAGTTTCTCCAAGATGTTCTTTAGCTACATGAGGGAGAACATAGAGGCAAAGGGGAAGGAAGGCTTCTTCATGTATCCCTGGTTTCTTCAAATGATCATCAACAAGAAACTCCCAAACCTGCCAAAGAACAAAGATGATGAGGTGTCATTGGAGGTGATGGATGACATGACATTGGGCAGGATGAAGGTATATAAGGGAAAGTAGATAAAGCCCCCAGTGAGACGGTTGTTTGGCCATCTGGCCAATGCTGACTATGTAGCACCAGCAAGGAAGAAGTGGCTCCACGATGACAGTGACTCAGATGGGGAGCATGTGGTGATTCCAGACGATGAGGAGGATGATGATATGATGACCTGGATGAGGTCATAGAGGTGGTTCATCAGCTGCTGGTGGCTCTGGCCAGCCTACAGTTCACCCATATCTCCCCACTATGGAAGATCTGGGTAATTTTGACTTGGGAGAGGAATTTGTGGACTCAGAAGAAGTGCCTCTTGCTAGACAACTAGGTAGCAAGTGGGTTGCTACTGAGAGAGGGAAGGAGGTAGTTGGTTCCTACCAGGCTAGCTTGAAGGGTGTCGATACTGAGGAAGTTGATCCATCCTACACACCCGGACAGCCTAGCAGCATAAGAGGAGCACCAATTGCGAAGGGGATGAGGAAGAAGAGGATGGTCCAACCCTATGGGAAGAATAGGAAATGCCAAAGGATCATTGTGATGAGTTCTTCCACCACCACCACCACTACCCCTTCCACTACCACCATTACAGCCACTACCACTGACACACCCACTACCACACAAATACCCCCATCAGCCTCACCTACAATACCAACACCACACCTCCACAAAACCACTCCTATCCCCATACCCATCTTCACAACCTCAACCACCAACCCTGCTATTCCCAAGCCAGCACATCAACCCCTCACATTCCCACTTCTTGGAGTACTTCCCACCCACAGTTAGGTTAGAGGAACAACTAACAAGCCTTAACAGGCTAGTGCTCAAGCTACTAGCAGCTGATGATCTGAAGACTGCCCAGATTAGTCAGCTGATATCATTGAATGCAGCACAGGCCAACAAATTGCCAAACTGACTGAGAAGAATGAAGCCCATGAGCGAACTTTTGTTCGAGCTCTAGTTCGAGCTCATAAGGCCCTTCAAGCTCAGAATGAGCTAATGCTAGCATCTACCAAGAGGATAGAGGATCTAGAGAAGGAGAATAAGAAGATTGTGTTAACATAATAAGGGCGGAAGGAGGATCTCTTGACTATGAAGGGTGATGGAGATGACGATGATGATGACTCGAGTGATGATGAATCTGATGATGATTATGATAAAGTGGATGTGAATAAGACTGTAGAGGAGAAGACGAAAGATGATGATGAGGATGACGAACCTGAAGGTGATGCAAATGTGTCAGCCTCAAATCAATCGGAGAAGGAGAGGCGGACTAAGCAAAGTCGAGATCAGGGAGCCTCTTCCTTAGCTCCTCAAGCTATTGAGCCTCAAGACAAAGATTGAAGTAATGATTAAGAGTGTTTATGTAACTTGAAATCATTTGTATTAAAAATTGTATTAAATTAATGAGAATGAAGTTGAATTATGTATAATGCCTTGATGTTCATTAATCTTTGCTTTGTTGATCACTCTATTTAGCAGATAAACTCAACAGGTCGATGATTTTGATGTTGCTCCCCTTCAGCAAATTAAGACTCAGCTCACTATGATTCTTGATTTGCAAGGGATTGTCAGAAGATCTGTGAGTTATACACCGGAAGAGGGGGAGATTATTCACGATTTATCAGACGAATAGCTTGCTGAGATGTTCAGACTGAACCCTGATGAGATCGTTAGAGATGATCCTAAAGTTGATGTTATTAGTGATGAGGAGTTGCAAGGAGTTGATGATATAGAGATAGAGGATGTCACGTCAGATCACTATCCTCAGTACACAGATGTTGATGGAGATGTTATACCAGACGAGTGAAACCTTTGTCAGTGGAGCATTTGACAAGGTTACTGAGAAAGTCATAGAGAAAGAAGTGGCAGAAGATAAAGCTCAAGCTGATGATGCTGATGTGGCATAAAGGAAGGCTGAATATGCTGCATGTCTAGCTGAGATGAAAACTCAAAGAGAGCCTCCAAAGCAGAATGCCTACACCAAGCTGTATAAGGTTAAAAGACATCAGAAGGTATCTGGAAAAATAATCAGTTAGGCCTACTTTGAGGATTTAAATGTTTATGCTGTCAAAAAGGAGAAAGGGATTGAGTATTACAGACATCCACATGATCTGAAAACCCTCCTAGGCTTTAAGCTGAACAGACTTGCTTGTCTAAACCTACTGTATGCAAACCTAGGAAAGATGTCGGGTTGGTTTGAAAAGGCACTGAAGAAAGAGTACCACACGAGATAGGTCAACTTGAAACCTCAACAACCGAGGAAGTTTCTTCATAAAACAGAAGTTGACTCAATCTTTGGAAGACAAAAGGTGGTGTTGAAGTGGAGACTTCCAAGGACAATGTCAAAGATTTCGTTGTGGGAAATGCCACAGGACTTCACACCTTATTTTAAGTTGTGGTATTACGATTGGAGGACGGGCGAAGCGGTTATTGTGCTTAACCGAGATGGTAAGATTGAGATTATCAGGGTATTTAACCCAATGTGCTTAACCGAGATGGTAAGATTAAGACTATGAGGGTATTTAACCCAATGTGGCTCACTAACTTATCAGTGGACGATGTTTATACTTTATACAAGTGGCCACTATTTTATGATACACAAGATATTGTACAAGCTATCCAGTTCCAGCATGTTATCAGACTCTGTTTTGCATTCGAGATTCATGCAGGAGTCACTAAAGAGGAGAAGTACAAGAAGTTTGAAGAGCATGTGAAGAATGTTAGACGATAGAGTAAACTAGGTCAAAGGGGGAGTTTGTTGATACATGATGTCCCTAGTTTATTGTACTTGAATATTTATGTCTTTCATTTCTTACATATTTGTAATACAAGGGTATTATTGTAATGTGATATGCTTTTGGATGTCTATTTACTATTAATTATATTGTATTCTTATAATGTTTATTACTACACGCTTGACTGAACAATTATATATAGGTTTGTAGTAGTTATGCATAGTTCTGAGTCAATAATGATTTAGAAATATGTTTGACTTAGTCTGGTGGTTATTCATGCTAGTGGAACATGCTTATGGACCAGACGCACGAATGGACCATGCTTATGGGCCAGTCACATGACTGAACCAGGTGACTGGATCAGTCACACGACTGAGTCATAAGACTGGCTCAGTCGCACGACTGAATCTTTCATAGAGTTCAGTCGTGCGTATGAATCAATCGCTTGACTCAGTCGTATGACTGAACCATGCAAATGGCTCAGTCATACGACTGTATACTGAAACCTATAAATACCACGTAATTCGTGGAAAAACACAACACTTTGAATATTATCATACCCTAGCCGTCCAGAGCGTCCCAGTTCGTCCATCCAACTTCAAAGTTCGTTCCTGATTGATTTCCACTCGTTCTTAACATTTGTTTAATAGTTAGATCGATCAGGTTTTTGTTCTCACTAATTGGATCGCCAATCAAATAGGATACCGCACTATTTGATCTGGTTTCATGTTGAATCCGTTAGTACTCCGTACGTACACGGTCCTAACAATCCAAAGTAAAACTACTCTAAGGTTGAACAATTCTTTCTTATAAGCATCACATGCCTTAACGTAAGTTTCCCATAAGAGAGTTAGATATGCTATCAAGTGTGCAAGTAAACATTAATATTGTTACCGAATTGGTTTGGCCCTGATATCAATAAAGTCAACATTATGAATTTTCTTGACATGTACAAATAAGAGAGTAGATTATATGTTATTCGGGTAGCCGACCAACAATAATGTTTGGAACTCAATGGCTTGTGAGGCTTGATACCATCAGCGGACAAGCCTAATCTGAGATTTGATTTTCTTTTTCGAATTATTTCCATGTGCTATCAATAAGCTTCCAAGATGTGGAATCACAAGGATGAGTTAATTTACCATTATTGACCCAACCTTGTGCATGCCAAGTTAAGTCACGTGCTAATTTTGGTGATGAAAACATTCTTCTAAATCTAGGGATGGGAGGAAAATACCATAAAACTTTTAAAGGGATGTTTATGGTATTCTTCTTCCAATGTGATTTGCCACAAGTTGGAAACTCGAAAGCATCCTTATGTTCATTCCAGAACAAAACAAAATCGTTTTCACATGCATGAATCTTTTCATATTGTAGAGTTATGTAACACCCGGCCTCTCATACCACCAATATTGTCCGCTTTGCCCACGAGGAGCTCACGGATTTACTTTTGGTTGCCCAGGTGAAAACTTCCTAGGGAGGTCACCTATCCCTGGATTGCTGCCACCTGAGCATGTTTAACTGTGGAGTTCTCCTCTCATCCACAGCCAATACGCCCAATCAACAAAACTCCAAATCTTCAAGTTTCTTCACTTTCTCTCACTACTTTCTCTCTCTAAGTTGTTAGTGGCTTAGGTTGCAAGACATGGAGAATGTGGCTGATTATAAGTCTTTAATGGGTGATTAGGCCCTTAAACCCATTAAACCCTAAGCCCTTAAGATAATTTGGCCTATAATCTTGTTCTCTCTTTTTATATACATAACCCGAACTCAACCATTATTACTAAGTTGCTCGCTTTGAAATTCCAGGGCGTTACAAGTCTCCCCCCTTATTTATGTTTCATCCTTGAAACCTGCCTAGTCGTTAAAAAGGTCGGGGTATTGCTACCTCATTTCTTTCTCGGATTCCCAAGTGGCATCCGACCCCTTTTGGTGTTCCCATTGTACCTTGACTTGCTTGATCACTTTGCTTCTTAATTGTTTTATTTTTTGTCTAAAATGGCGACCGGCTGCTCCACATAATTCAACTTTTCATCCACTTCAATATAATCAAGAGGCACAACCCTCTCATCATCGACTAAACACTTTCGCAGATGTGACACATAAAACGTGGGCTGAATCTCACTTAACTCTTCAGGAAGGTCCAGCCTATAAGCTACATCTCCAACTCACGCCAATATCTTAAATGATCCAATAAACCTGGCACTTAGTTTTCCCTCTTTCTAAACCGAATAATTCCTTTCCATGTAGACACCTTTAACATTACCCTGTCACCCACCCTGAATTCTATTGGTCTCCTTCTCTTATCAGCGTATGACTTTTATCTATCTTTTGCAGTTTTCATATAAGCTCTGATTTTCTCTAGATTTTCAGTCATGGCTTCCATAACTTCTAAACTTCCTAATTCTTTTTGTCTAATATCCCCCAACCAACTGGAGTTCTGCATCATCTCCTATACAACATTCATATGGAGGCATTTTGATACTAGCATGATAGCTATTGTTTTAAGAAAATTATGCTAATGGTAACTGACTATCCCAGTTACCACCAAAGTCTATAATACATACTCGTAGCATGTCTTCTAGTGTTTGTATCATCCTCTCGTATTGCCAATCGGTCTGTGGATGGTATGTCATACTTGTATGCAGCCTTGTCCCCATCTCTTCGTTAAACCACCTCCATAATTTAAATGTAAATCGCGTGTCTCTATCTAACACATTTGATATAGGCATACCATGTCATGCGACTATCTCTTTGATGAACAACTTCACGAGCTTCTCTGAACTGATTGCTTCCTTGATAGGTACGGAATGAGCACTCTTGGTCAATCTGTGTACTATTACCCAAATTGAATCGTTTCCCTTGGTTGTACGCGGTAACTTAGTAATAAAATCCATGGTAATATAGTCCTACTTTCATTGTGGCACTTCCAATGGTTGAAATCCCCATAGGGCCTTTGGTACTCGGCCTTCACTTGCAGGCATGTTAGGCATTTATTTACATGGGCCATCAATAATCTTTCTTCAAATCATGGTATATCTTATTTGCTCCTGGGTGTTTTGAGTAGTGAGTCTTGTGTGCTTCATCAAAATTTTCTCTCGCAAATCCCCATACCTCGAAACACATATCCTGCCATAAATAGTCTTCACACCTAACATGTTATTAACTAAATCATCGGCTTTTCCCACCATCCTTTCTTTCTTAATTCGGGGTTCCTTCAAGGCTTCCACCTGAGCTTCGTTTATTAATCTCATAATATTTGGGGTCACTACCAGTTGACACCCTTCACTCAAAATGGTTTATATCCTTCTTTTCGGCACAGGGCATCGGCTACCATATTAGCCTTACCTGAGTGGTAATGGATTTTATAATCATAATCCTTTGTTAGATCCAACCATCTTCTTTGTCTCATATTCAGATCTTTCTACTCGAAGAAATATTTTTTACTTTTATGATTGGTGAATATAGTGAACTTAGTGCCATACAAATAATGTCTTCATATCTTCATGGCGATCATCACTGCTGTTAGTTCCAAATCATGAACAGGGTAATTGACCTCTGTGTCCTTCAGCTGTCTAGATGCCTAAGCTATAACCTTTCCTCTTTGCATCAATACATAGCCTAACCCATAGTAAGAGGCATCAGATATACCGTTAGGTCTTCATCTCCTTCCGGTAAGGTTAGTACTAGCGCCTTAGTCAGTCTATCCTTTAATTCATGAAATGCATTATAATATTCACAATTTTTCATTAACTTTCATTAACGATCCTTATGATATTTGAAGTAAATACTTTATTATTGTTAATGTTGAAGGACCTATTTTAAAACTTCTTATTTTGGGCTAAAAACGTAAATTTTGATACTTAGGGGTCAAAAATGTCAATTCTGCAACTTTTAGATGAACATTAACATTGTCTTTAAAACATCAAATAGTTTTAAAAGTCTTTTTAATAATATTCTTAATCAGGGATGTCAGCCTTCATATGCCAAGTAGTTTCTAGAATCCATGCCCACATTCACTCAAGTCTAACAACTCACATGTCAATTAATATGCATACAAAAGTCAGTTTCGCTGAGTGAATTCTAGGTTTACTTTATCAAATAACTTTTTAGTAAGATATATTAACTTTATCATTCAGAAGTAGTCATCACATATGCGAACAATACTATACACAGACTATTGCTTTATCTGCAATACTTTCATTTATTTGATATCTATATCTCTTCACTATCCGTTAATTCCCAGTCATTATCGGTGCCTATGATGGACATAGGACTTTATCGACATGCCAATCCAGGCCTTATTGTCATACCCATACAGACCATTGTTGTTATGTCAATCCAGGCCTTATTGATCTGTCTGTCCAGGCCTTTACTTTATTGACATGTCAAATCCATGCCTTACTATTATGAGGGCATAACATATGGGCCCAATAACATTTCTTTAGGTTTCACTTTTACTTTTAGTTTATACGTAATATAACACAACATATTACAAGACATATCATCATTACCAAGGTCATATTACAATAAGAAAAGCATGATATGAATTCATTAGAAAACCTCATTTCCCCTATAAGATAGTGTATAAAACTTTGCTTTAAAAGAACTAGTCATTTAGTATGCATATCATCCCCAAACGTTTAAAGTAATTATAAAATAAGGGATCTAGAACTCACCTGATGAGTAGATTGCTATCACTCTAAGAGGAACTTAGGTCAACAAATAAGTCGCACAATCTGCATGGAAATTACCACACGAATCTATCATTTTCTATGAAGTACAGCTAGTTTCGCATCTAGTTTCGCACGCAGTTTTGCACAATTTTCTCACGCAGTTTCGCATGCGGGTTCGCATGCTGTTTCGCACGAGTTTTTCAGCTTGTTTTTTATCAAAATCTTTATTTTTCAACCAAAATCTATAGTTTTTATGTCCAAACCTTTAGCTTTCATTTCTAAAGCTAGATCTAAGCTTTTTATACCATTTCATATGTAACAATATGATATTTTTTTGAAATCTTTCTCAAAACCCTAAAACTCAAAACTCAAGAATCAAACCTAGATCTACAGAGATGTTTAAATAGTGATTCTTACCTGGATTTCTTGCTCTTTTCTTGTAAGTTTGATGCTCAAACATCAGATCTTCAATCCTTTAATCAACAAAACTCCAAATCTTCAAGTTTCTTCACTTTCTCTCACTACTTTCTCTCTAAGTTGTTAGTGGCTTGGGTTGCATGAAATGGAGAATGTGGCTGATTATGGGTGTTTAATGGATGTTTAGGCCCTTAAACCCAATAACCCTAAGTTATAAGATAATTTGACCCATAATCTTGTTCTCTCTTACTTTTATACACATAACCCGAACTCAAGCATTATTACAAAATTGCTCGCTTTGGCATTCCAGGGCGTTACAACAATAATAAAGAAAAATATCTAAATATTTCATTTCAAGTTATATTACATGTGACATACCCATAAAGACTAAATCATGGACTACACACACCATATGCAAAGAAATATCCCTGTCCAATAGGATTAAGCCATACACATATGAAGATCAATATATCATTATCAAACCCGAGCCCTACTCCTCTATTATAACCAAACTTCAGTAAAATAAAAACCGACACTAGTGATCATACCTTAATAAAGGTATTAAGTTACAGTCTATTTACTATTTTGCTAAGTAAAATGGTAAAATTAAAAAAACAACAGATCAATCTTCTAATGAATCTAATAAAAAATATAAAAATAGAAAATTACATTTTCTACTAAATTTACCATCTTCATCTGTGACAAGTATCATTATAAGTTCTTTTACCTAAAGATGATAAAGAGCAAGTCACCTGCAAATTAGAGCCAAGAGTCAATTGATGCTAATTTTATGGTTTTAACATATAGAAGATTAAGGGGCTATTTGGTAGTCTCTTAATGGTCATTAATAGGCTACTTCTTAATGGTCATTAAGCGGCTATCTCTTAATGTTTCAAGGCTGTTAGGATCAAGTTTTGACCGAAATACTAACTGATAAACGCATATACCGAATCAAATAGTGCGGAATCCTATTTGATTGGTGATCCAATCAGTGAGAACGCACGTAGAATCAATTGTAGATTGAAAATAAACATTAAGAACAATTGGTAATCGATCTAGCGCAATCTATGAACTTGGAACAAGTTGTTGGATGTCTCTGGACGGCTAGGGTACGTATGTATGCGAAGTGTTCCGTTTTCCACGATTTAAGTGGTATTTATAGGTTAGTGTTTCTCATTCGGGCGACTGAACCACAAGTATGGTTCATTCATGTGATTGAGCCATGCGGTTGATCCATTCGCACGACTGAGTGTTCAGTCGTGTGACTGAGTCATTCGCATGAAGTTGTTCATGCGTATGGTCCATTAGCATGGGCCATTCGCATAAGAACTTCATATTACTAAGTTTGAATATATTTCTTAAACATTACATTACTGAGATTAATTCAAACAACCACAAACCTATATAGTTAGTCCACTAAGTGTTAAACTACTAATCAATGAAATAATAAACTTTATAAGTTCAAGCACACATTGTATTTCATTAGGTACCCATTCAATTACATATATCCATTCAATCAAGAGTCTTTCATTACAAATATCAAACGATTACATCAGTGTAACAAAATGAAAGTCATTTATATTTAAGCACACTAGAACTAGAACTAGTGACATGTGTATCAACAAACTCCCCCTGGACCTATTTCTATCTATTCTTTGACCTCCGTTGTAAACTCTTCGTATCTCTTGACTCTTTCTTCTCTTGAAACCCCAGCATGGATATCAAGTGCAAAGCATAAGCGTATAACATGTTAAAACTAAAGTGCTTGCACGATATCCTGCGTATCAAAAAAGAGTGGCCACTTGTACAATGTATAAACATCAGCTGCAGACAAGTTTGTGAGCCACATTAGGCCAAACACCCTTATTGTCTCGACTGTCCTCTCCCGATCCAAAACTATGATGGCCTCTCCAGTGGCCCAGTCATAATACGACCATTTGAAATAGGGTGTAAAGTCTTGTGGCATCTCCCTCAAAGGAATACGAGACATTATGCGCGAAGGGTGCCATTTCAAGACTACCTTTGGTCTTCCTGAGGTAGGGTCAACCTAAGTCTTATGAATGAACCTTCTGGGCTGTTGAGGTTTGAAGTTGACCTACGTCGTATGGTATTCCCGTTTCATTGCCTTCTCGAACCATCCCGATTTCTTTCTGGGAATTGCATAAAGCAGGTTCAAGTTAGCAAGACGGTTAAGCTCAAATCCAGGTAGAGTTTTTAGATCGTGTGGGAATCTAAAATACTCTATTCCTTTCTCTCTCTTCGCAACATATACGTTTAGGTCCTCAAAATAAGCCCAGCTTATGATCTTGCCAGACACCTTCTGATGCTTCTTTACTTTGTAGAGCTTGGTGTAGGCGTTAGACTTTGTAGGCTCTCGCTGTTTCCTCATTTCCTCCAGGCAGGCTGCCCACACAGCCTTTTTGTTTGCTAGATCAGCATCATCCGCCTGAGGAACTGCTTCTGTAGCTTCCTTTTCAGCTATCTTTTCTATAACTTTATCGAATGCACTGCTGCCAAATGATTCTCCCAGATCTGGTAGTACTTCGCCTTCAGCGTTAGTATACTTGGGATAATGGTCAGCAGTCACATCCTCAATCTCCACCTCATCGACATCTTGTAGTTCTTCATCACTGACTACGTCGATGTGACATCCGGTAATTTTCCGTTATCAAAACTCCGTTAGTTCCGTTAAGTCTTGCATACATGTGTCGTGAGCACACACTAGTTGTCGTTGAATGTTGGTGACTTAATGATATTTAATAATGTTAAACTAATGATAACTTAACTGATTATGTGGTTGCTAAGTTATACTTTTGTTTTTGCGTGTTTTTAAATATTAATTAGGAAATTAATCACGTAACGTGACGACTTGCTATATTTATTTCGTGTGTTGTGTGACAAGTGAAAATTATGCAAGATTATTATTTGTGACTAATAATAATTGTGTTTAGTAGTTAAAACCCTTTTTAAAAACTATTTAAAGCCTAACTTTTATACAAATACGAATGACAAGGGCTTAAATGGTAATTATGCAAAATTAAGTTAAATAAAACAATCCCAAACCCTAAATCCCCACCCTCAGCCGCGACATCTACCCCCACACCCTCTCCACTTCGATTTCAGCCAAAAACAATCAAGGGAACCACAGATTGGATCAATTTCAAGCAATAGAACACATTGGAACATCAATTTTTGTCTTTTTTTGCGAATCAAGGTTAGTTGTTGTGTTTTTGTTGGTGTATCATGATAGGGCCGAAACCCTAGTTTGATTTTCGATGCAAGAGGGTCGAATTCTTGGTTGTTTATTGATGTTAGTATTTTAGTTGGATGGTATACAAGTTGTTTAACGTCGATTATGCAAGAATGATATGTTCTTGTTGAATTGTTCATGAACTTGATTCAAGTTGAACCCTAATTTCAAAATTGATGATGATAGTATGAAATTGATGATTGTTTGATGATGTTATGATGTTAGTTTGGTTGAATGAATGCTAGAATACGTTGATCTTGCAAGAAATTGATGAATTGAAGGATTTGTTCATAGGTTACTAATAATAATAACTTTATTTGTATGATATGATGATTTGATGATGTAGTGATGTTGTTGATGTGGTTAGGATGACATATGTATACTAGATTGATGATATGTATGCTAGAAAACTAAGAATCGATAATGTAGTTCATAGATTCCAAAAGTAGTAACTTTTTAGATATGGGATTGATGAATTATAATATGTGGATGTTGTTGATCTTGCTTAGATGTTATTATGAACTTGATATGGCATATTATTGATGAATGCATGTATACATTGGGTGTATGATAGATTTTGGGATGTACTTTCCCAAAAGGGAAAGTTTATTTGCACAAAGTTTGAATGACGATAGTTCGAGCATGTTTGGGACATTAGGAGCATGTTAGCATGTCCATGGATGATTTCTAAAGTGATAGAACCTGTTAAATAGGTTGTATGGAATGTCCATTTGGTTATGTGTGATTTATGTACTTTGATGATCATGTATGTTGTTGAATGTGGATTAGGAACTAGGACATCATGTTTGGGACTGGAAATTGATCATCTTGGTGTATGTGGAATGTAATGGACATGTTGAACGTGTTGTTGATTAGTAGGAATGATTAATTGATACATTATCTGTTTTGGCCTGTTTATGATAATTCATAGTATGGGTCATATGAGTAGGTTATACACGACTTGACCTTGTATGATGCATGATTATGTCTGTTTAAATGGTTTATAACACATAATGTCACCAACGGGTCAAACGGGTCAACTGGGTCAAACGTGTTTGTTTTCTGAAACCTTGAGTCTTTGGTTTTAGTATACTTAAGGTTCCACATATTCTCTGTTTACACGTACTCATGTACTTACATGATCTAGGTAACCTCTGAGGGTTGACTGTCCACTCTTTCTTTCAAGTAACCTCTAAGTACATATCAGGTGAGTTCATGCCCCACTATTTATTTAATCTCTTTTGGGGGAGATAGCATACTGGTAATTTCACAAATGCTTTATGTATTAAGTTGTGTATAATATTAATATAGTGCTGTTTACCATGAAAAAGTCCTCACACTTTCGAATTGTTAATATTGAATAACGGGGAAACTTGGGTAGTACTACTGGGTGTGACGAGCCCCACCTGTGTGACTCGAGGTCAACCGGGTGCAATTTGTCCTATGAACATTTGTCACGACCTGGTAAGTCGTGGCAGGAGGCAAAAACTATCACAGTCAGCTTCAATTACGAATCACTATGAATTAATATTTCTTGTTAATAGACTAGCTATCTGTTACAATACACTGCTTATATATCACAACTGTTAAACTGATTATGTTTAAACGCCAACTCTTGAACTCACCAACCTTTGTGTTGACAATTTTAGTATGCTATTCTCAGGTTGATAACTCAGCTTGCCAGTAGGAGCACAACACGAGTCAGCATGCATTCTAAGGATTTAATTTATAAATGCAATTACTTGTGTTTTAATTATGGGTTTCAAATATTTGGATGGCGTCTGTTTTGTCATATTATGCATTTATATACTTTGGGTTTGTTTTATTTTACAAAACGCTTCTGCATGGTTTTAAAGTTTAACTTTGGTTTGTTTTATGTTAAACATGGCATGTAGAGTCGTTCTGAGTAACTATTGACTGTGATCCTAGTTTGTTCACACGCCTCACGGTAAAACCCCGCACGCGGATTTTGAGGGTGTGATAGTCGACTTCGGGAGTATCCTTCACCAAATCTTCCAGATTCAGATTGAATATTTCGGCAATTTGTTCATCTGTCAAGTCATGTATGATCTCTCCTTTTTCAGGTGTATAGCTGACTGAGTGATGTACAATCCATTGCAAATCAAGAATTATTGTCAACTGAGTCTTGATTTGTCGAAGGGGTACCACATCATGCTCGTCAGCCTGTTTAGTTGAACATGTTAAAGAAATAAACAGACATATTAGGAGTTAGTATACATCATGCACATAACACATGAAATTTCAACTTATCATTTATTTATTTTGACTAACATTAATACACAATTTCAAGTACAAGAGTTTAATAACATATAGACATCTAAGCTTTAGTTTTGCCTTGAATCATGGCCGGGTCTTCTACAGACGGGGAGGTAGGTGGTGCAGATGACGATGCTCCTTGATCTTGCCTTTTTTTCGTTCGTTGCTCTTGACCATGAGCAGAGGCAGATGCAACTGCTTCTCCTTCATCGTCCTCATCATCATCCTGACTCCCTCTTGCTTCTCCCATCACTGTCATCATCTTCATCATCATCCTCATCATCATCTCCTTCACCGATCTTCAGATCATCCTTAGATCCTTTGAGTTTGAGCAAGATCTTCTTGTTAGGAGCCTCCAACTCCTCCAGCTTCTTGCCAGACTCCTCCTTATCCTCTTGGAGTTGAGCAATCTGCTGTGCCTGCTGTGAGATCTGCTGAGCTTGGGAAGCATTAAGCTCCACCAGCTGACGTAGCTATGCAATCTTTTCTTCATCAGCGGCTAACAGCTTCAGCACCATTCTATTCAGTGCTAACAGCTGTTACTCTACCCTAATTGAGGGTAGAGTAGATCCGGTGGGGAATGTGGAATGGGATGATGGTCCGGCTTGGTGGCTGGTGGTGGTAGCAGTGGCCGTGGTGAATATGGGAGGTGGTGAATGAATGGGTGGAGAGGTATGTGGTGTAGCTGTAGAAGGTGGAGTAGTAGTGGTGGGTGGTGTAGTGGTAGTGGGTGGTGTAGTGGTAGAGGTGGTGGCTGAAGTGGTAGAGGTGGTGGTATGCAGTGTAAATATCGACCGCTTCCCCTTCTTCCCGTAGGATTGAGTCATCCTCTTCTTCCGAGTCCCCTTTGACCCGGAGGCTCCCCCTTGGCTACTGGGTTAGTCTGGGGTGTATGATGGATCTGAAGTAGCCTCCCAGACCCGCCCTGGCATCCACAAACCGCCCTCACGCCCCTCTCAGTGGCTACGACACGGCTTCCCACCGTTCGTACCAGAGGCTCATCGTCTGACTCCTCCTCCTCATCAGGTTGAAAGTCAGGGTGAATAGGACCTGGATCGGGTGCACCCTGACCATCTCCTCCCTGATCTGTATCATGATCATCACCGTCTGAGTCATCGGAGGGTAGAGCTATCTGCTCAACATCTGAATCACTATCGTCGTGGCGCCACTTCCTCCTTGCTGGCGCCACATAGTCTTCACGGGCCAGATGCCCAAACAGTCTCCTTACCGGGGGCTTTACCTGCTTACCCCGGTACACCCTCATCCTCCCGAGGGTGGTGTCATCCATCACCTCAAGGATTACAGCATCCTCCTTCTCCTTGGGCAATGACGGGAGCTTTAGATCGATGATCATCTGCATGAATCAAGGGTACATGCAGAAGCTCTCTTTGCCCTTAGCCTCTTCTCCTCCAGATAGGTGAAGATCATCCTCGAGAAGCTGAAAGGGTGGTTTAGCACCAACGCCACATAGGCATTCTACATCTGATCAGAAAGCTCGTCAAAGCCTCCCTTACGAGAGGCGATGCATCTCAGTAGCACGTGTGCCAAGTACTTGAACTGGGGGCACAGGTTGCTCTTTTTGAGAACACCTGCATTGATGTCCCAAGAGTACTTGGCTCTCTGGAAACACCCTCGAACTGTAAGGGGATGCAGTCGTGTGGGGCAATCAGCATCATCCCTAAACTCTAGAACAGTCCTAAGATCCTCCTCAGTGATCTCTATCTCCTCTCCAATTATGGTGCTCCTAATACGATGGGGCTCGGAGGATCTGTCTACTACAGTGCTTTCCCAGAAAGCCGCTGTACTGATCTCTATGGTGTGCACGGTGTTGAGATAGCTCTGAAAATCCTCAATCGCCGTAGAAATATAATAATGCCGGCAAACTCCGCTACGTTGCGGGAAAATCCTCGTCCACCGACTCTCCATCTGAGACACAAAGTAAATAAACGTTAGTAAGTGTCAAAGAGTAACAGTTTGATTAATGAACTTGAAAATTTTGTTCAGTCGTGCGAATGAACTGTGCGACTGAGATCTAGTCGTGCACATAGACTGTGCGACTGAGATCTAGTAGTGTGAATGAGCTCATGCGTGCGACTGAGTCATGCGTTTGGGCTTAGACGTATGATCTTTCTTGCGTTTAGCTCAGTCGTGCGACTGAACTCATACGTATGGTTCAGTTGTGCGAATGTGCCATTCGTCTATCTCAGTCGTGCGATTGAGCCATTCGCATAGCTCAGTCGTGTGATTGAAGTTCATCCTGGTGTCCATTTGCATGACAGACGATTTGTCCATTCAAATTCAATTTTTTGAGCAAAACTTGATGTTAAACGTTGTGGATTGTCTCATTAGGTTCGCATATGTCCGACTAAGCTTCTAATAACTTTTATTTGATCAAGATTCTTAGTTTTAGTGGTTTATTTGTTAAGCTCAGTTTCGGTTATAGTTAGATCTCATGTTCGATCATTTGAACGTGTATTTCTTATCTTTGAGGTCGAACATCATTGCGCATTACCTATAGGATCAATACAAATCGTCAGAGAACGTCAAACAAAGGTTTAAGTCGATCAAATGAAATTTTGGCAGAGGGGGTTTGTGTCGTGCGTCTGAAAGGGCGATTTGAGTGAATGAACGACTGTGACCGACTCCCCCTCTATTTATACTAGGGTGACTTTCAGTCGTGCAATTGAACCTAGTCGCATGCTTGATTCGTGCGATTGAGGGTCATTCGTGCGACTGGCACAATCGGTCACCTCCAATCGTGCGATTGAGGGTCATTCGTGCGACTGTCACAATCAGTCACCTCCAATCGTGCGATTTAGGGTCATTTGTACGACTGTCACAGTCAGTCACCTCCAATCGTGCGATTGAGGGTCATTCGTGCAGCTGTCACAGTCGGTCACCGTCAATCGTACGATTGTGTTTATACTTATGGTCCAATAGTACGACTGGTCCATACTCATGGTCCAGTCATGTGAATGGCTCATACTTATGAATTTTGACTTTATGACCATTTGACACTAAGCCTCTTTTAACAACTGATAGAACATTTTGAGCATATGATCATCTCAGACATGACCATTTTAACTTTGAGAACTTATAATCACCTCAGATGTGATCCTTTTAAAATAGTTTGTCACCTCAGACGTGACTCATTTTAGTGATTTACTCACAGATTGATTTGCATTGCATAGTCCGACATTTAAAACTAAGATTCAAACAAATTAAAACACCTAGAATTAAGAAACGAAACGAAAACTAATTTTGTATTTTGTGGGAGGTTGAAATCCTAGGTAGCATTACGGTACTTTGATCATAACTGGAGCGATTCATTATGGAATCATACGGGTTTGTCAAATTATTTGGGACAATTTATCAAAGCCTTTTGATTTGGATTCTGGTTTTCATCGAGAGTCATAAGTAAGTTTAGGAAATCATACTAGTTCTGTAAGATCCCACATTGATTTGGACTTTCAAGAATTGCTGCTCATGATGATCGTCAGTATACTTGTCCTCTTAAATCCATACACAGATTTTTGACACACGTTGGTAATTATTTAGGGTTTAATTATTTTAACAACCATTGGTGGATCCCACACTTATATGGTAATCAACATTTCTCAGGAGATTTTTGAGCGGTCTATGGGTATTGTGACAAGAGGAAAATATTCAAAGAGCTTTCAAAGAGATGCAAAGCCTCAGGTCAGTGTCATCGCTCAGCAGAGAGGCGCAAAACAATGAATTCTAACATATTTAGATTATGCTTATCCTCACGTCAGTGCCATCGCACAGCAGAGAGGCACACAAACTATCCTTGTTGGACCAAAAGAACCAATGAGCCAGATCAGAAAAACCTCTAAGTCCCACAAGACATCACAACAAATGTTGAAAGCTTCATCACCTGTTTGACAAAGACTAAAGACCTCAACAGCTGAAGATCAAAGTACTGAAGAACATCAGCTGAAGACAGAAGTACTGAAGACTCAAGTACTGAAGACTCAAGTACTGAAGACTCAAGTACTGAAGACTATCAGCTGAAGACTAAAGTACTAAAGATCAACAGCTGAAGTACAAAGACTGAAGACAAAGACTGAAGACATCAGCTGATGACAACTACTGAAGTCATCAGCTGATGAATCATCTGAAGTTAAAGTCTGAAGAACAAGTGCTGAAGCTTCAGAATTTGTCACAACAGCTGAAGAAGTATTCTTCAGTTGTTGTGATGGTTTACCTTTCAGCTTTTTCTTATCAGTAGTTTTATTTTCCATTTCAGTAGTTTGTAAAGCGACTGAAGAGTATGTTCTTCAGTCATTGTAGTTTTCAGTAGTTTCTTTTCAGTTGTTGTAATAAGTTTAACACTTAGAATTTTTGTAAGAAGATGTCAGCTGTTTGACATCTTCAGTAGTTAAGGTAATTTCAGTAGTTTGTTAGAATAACGGTTTGATGTCACTATCAAGTGACATCAGCTGACGTCATTCTTCCTATAAAAGGAAGATGACCTAATGGTAATCCTGGCTGAAGCGTGTGATCTAATAGAAAACACCTTTTTGCAGAATTCTCTCTCTCTCTATAACTTACTGTTACATGAAAAATTTCTTGCTTTCTTGCTTTAATTTCTAATTCTTGTGCTAAATCCGCTGCGAATCAAACCTAACTGATCAAACTAGAGGCTGAGATCCTTTTAAATGGTAACAGAGCAGGTTAATCATTGATCGATTTAACAATTGATCATTGAAACTGCTCTTTTGCTATCTACGTTTGATCGAATTAGCAAATTTACAAGAATTAGTTATAGAGATTGAGTTTCTGCTGTTTCTGGCCATTAAACTTGAGGTTCTCGTGGTTTTGAGCTAGATTTGCCTTGTTTACCTTGAATTTGCTTGAAATCTAAAATGGCGATACCAACTAACGATCCCCACAATACTGGCTCCTCAACAAAGCCTCCGATGCTTGTGAGGAGTGAGTATAACATATGGCAATGTCGTATACTCCACCACTTGTCTATCAACAGTGCTGGTTGTTGGAAGTCAGTGGTACATGGACCATACAAGCCTATGGTGAGCGCTCCTAAATCAAATGAGATGGTTCCGAAGAAACCTGATCAATATTCGGACAAAGATCTTAAGCTGTTCGAGATTGATGCTAAAGCCCATGGAATTCTGGCCATGGCATTGCCGAATGAAATCTATTCTGGGTTCATGCATCATGAGACTGCTCATGATCTCTGGGTTGCTCTGAAGGAACAATTTGGAGGAACCGTTGAGGTCTTAGCAAACACAAGGGAAATCCTCGCCCAACAATATGAGACATTCTCTCATAGGAAGGGTGAGACTATGACTCAACAGTTTGAGCGATTCTCATGTTTGATCTCTGAGTTGAAGATGGTCAAACAAGACTATTCCAATAGTCAGATGAACAACCGATTCCTCAGATCCCTGCCTGAGAGATGGGACACTTATACCATTGTCCTACGCTCTAGTGCAAATCTGAGCACTCTATCTCTCACCCAACTTCATGGGAAACAACTTACATTTGAGAGAGAGATAGAACAGAAAAGGAAGTTGTCATCATCTGGCAAGCTCACTGATGACTTTGTATCAGGCAATGCTGCCCTGATCGGTCAAGAGTTGGACTATACTGCATCAGAGAGTGCCTATGATGAGCATATTGATTTCTCTACCAATTTTGAACATGCTTTTGTTGGTGTTGATAGTAGTTCAGGAGGTAGCAGTGATAACTTGTGCTTTCTGATGGAGGACTTGAAGGGCATTCCAGATGATGATCTGGAAGAGAAGGATATTTTGAGTCAAATGGCAATGATAAATATCAGATCTCAAAAGTTCTACAAGAGAACTGGCAGGAAATTTCCTGGTCTCTCTGGCAAAACCAAAGTTGGTTTTGACAAGAGCAAGTTGAGGTGTCACAAGTGCCAGAGGCTTGGAAACTTTGCTAGAGAGTGTAGATCATCTGGATCTAACACCTCTGCACCCTTTGTGACTTTTCCAAGCAGTAGCTCACAGCACAAAGGGCAACACTCCACCAGTTCCAGTCATCCATCACCAGCACAGGCATCACCTGCATACTTTGTGCCTCAGGGTCATATGCCATACCCATACCCCTGCTACTACATGCCTCAGCCAAGTCAAGTTCAAGCACCCACTGCTCAGCAACCACATGCTCTCCCTGAGCCTCAACCTTCCCTATCTCATCATCAAACCCAACCTCGACAACACAGCTTCTTCACCCCAGGAGTTGTTGACTGGAGCAGTTTACTAGATGATATGTCTGGTCATGAATAACTGTTCCAAGGTGCTGGTCAACATGGTGGTGATCATCCTTTTGGGAACCTTGCTCTCATGGCCCTGGAGTCTGCTGATGGTTCATCATCCAATGCTTCATCACAGGTATCTTCTGAAGCTAAAGCCAAGCTTTGTTCTAAATCATGCATAGCCACATTTGCATCTACTAGAGAAGCAAATGTAGCTTTAATTGATAAAAATATTGAGCTAGAGCAAACCATTTCCAAAAGAAAAGTTGAATATGAGACTGTGCTTAATGACAAAAATGATGAGATTTATAAACTTAAATGCCAAATCAAAGATGATAAGGCTAGGGAAGAGGTACTTCTAGAGAAGTACAGAGACCTCAAGGAAACACTTGCAGCTACCCAGGTAGAGTGTGATCGCTGGGTACAACCCTGCAAGGGTTTTGAAATGCTTCTTAGTAAGCAATCTGCTTCCAATGTGAAGTTTGGCATTGGTTATAATCACACTGCTCCTCCTAAAGATTTTACTTCCAGAGCAGAAGTAGAATCTGATAGAGAGAGTAATAACCAATCCTTCTGATCATGTGACCTACTATCTGATATAGCATAATCAGAGGTAGAAGTCAGCATTAAATCCTAAAACCAATCAGCTGATGCTACAATAGCTGATGGCTCAAACGCTGACAGTCACATGATCAAAGAGTTGATCAACTCAGGTGTTGTCTCTAGAAGTACTGAAAGTACTGGAGAGCAAGTGATAACACCTGAAGTTCAAACCCCAACTACTGCATGTACTGAAAGGAAGAAAACTGCAAGTAGAAAGGGTTTGAAGACTACTGAAGAGGATGTCAGGAAAGCAAGTACTGCAAGGAAGAAAACTGCAAGTACTGACAACAAACAGCTGAAGAACAATTCTTCAGCAGTTTCATCTTCTTCAGTAGATGATCAACAAAAGATGAATAAGAAGCCATGTGAAATATGTGGCTTGTTCAATCATCTTACTGATGATTGCTAGTACAAAAAGGGCTCCAAACTCAAACAAAAGGAGAAAATTAAAGAGAAAATGAATGTAATGAAAACTGAGTTTGAAACCAAGTTTGTAACAGCAATATCAAAACCTGAAACCCCTAAGTCCAAAAAGAAATCCAAAAAGAAGGAAGGGGTTAACCAGGCAACAGCTGAGGTTGCTCAAAAGAAGATGGTGCAACACAGGAATCCATCACAAGCAAGCACTAATGTGTCTGATGAGCTAAAGGCTGTATCACAAACTCAGACACAACTTGTTATGATGGTTCAAAATCTAATGGGAAGAGTCAACCAATTAGATGCTCTTGTGTTGAAACCACAGAAAAGGAAATCCAAGCCAAAGGATTCCTCTTCTACACCATCTCCTTCACCTCAGGCTGTCACACATAATAAACCTGTTAGTATCACATCTGTTGATGAGAACAGACCCAAAACCAAAAAGGTTTGGGTCTCAAAAACTAATTGATTTGTTGTGATTGCAGGGTTCTTCAACATGCCAAAGAAGCATCTGGTATGTAGACAGTGGAGGATCCATGCATATGACAGGAAGCAGCTCACTTCTTAATTACTACTCTCAAGGAAAGAAGGGGTTTGTTTCCTTTGGCAATGATGTAAAAGGTTACATCATCGGCAAAGGCTTTGTTTCCAATGGGGAAATAAGGTTTGATGATGTTAACCATATGGAGAATCTCAAGTACAATCTCTTGAGTGTCAGTCAAATGTGTGATAAAGGCCATGTTGCCCTTTTCACCAGCCAGAACTGTCGGATTCTGTCATCCAAAGTTCTGAGTTTGATTGACAAGGTGTTGGATGAATATACTCTCCTGAAGGCCAACAGGACAGGAAGAGTACATGCCTTATATCTTTCAAAGAAAATTAATCTAAAAGGCCATCCTTGCCTATTCTCCAAGGCTTCTTCTCAAGAATCTACTCTATGGCATAGAAAGCTGGGTCATGTGAATCTCAAAAACATGAATCAGCTGATACACCATGGATTAGTAAGAGGGTTGCCTTTGAAGGAGTTCAAATGTGAAGATAACTACACTGCTTGTTTAAAGGGAAAGCAACACAAAGTTTCATTTCCTCCTATAGAAGAACCAAAGTCCAATGGCTGCTTGCAACTCCTGCACATGGATCTCTTTGGTCCTGTCAGAGTGATGAGCATGGCAAAGAAGAAATACTGTCTGGTAATTATGGATGATTACTCCAGATTTGTATGGACTTTCTTCTTGCACTCCAAAGATGAAGCTGCAAAAGCTATTATGAACTTTGTGTTATATGTGGAGAAGCAGTATTCCCTTCCAGTCAAGTGTGTGAGGAGTGATAATGGCACAGAGTTTAGAAATCACACACTTGATGACTTCTATCTGTCAAAGGGAATCAAAAGGTAGTTCAGCATTCCAAGAACTCCTGAACAAAATGGAGTGGTTGAGAGAAAGAACAGGACTCTCATTGAAGCTGCAAGGTCAATGCTGGCTGACTCAGGATTGCCACTGACCTTTTGGGATGAAGCTATCAACACAGCTTGCTATGTGCAGAATAGAGTTTTAGTGAATCAGAGGTTGATGAAGACTCCTTATAAAGTACTACATCATTTGGCTCCTTTGATTTCCTTCTTTAGAGCCTTTGGGTGTCCTTGTTTTATTCTCAACACAAGCAATCCACTCCAGAAGTTTGCATCAAAGGTGGATGCAGGGTATTTTGTTGGTTATTCACCAACTTGCAAGGCATACAGAGTTTTCAACTGCAGAACAAAGATGGTTGAAGAGACTTTGCATGTGAAGTTTAATGAATCTCCAAATGACAAGATTCCACAAAACCCTGTGGAGTTATTTGATCTGGACATACTGCAATATGTTCCTTATCAACCTCCAGCTGTTGTTCCTGTCAACAGTTCTCCACCTGGTGGTACTGATGATGATGTAGCCAGTACTCACCTTTTCAGGTTTAGTGACCATCTGCCTGAGTCAACTAAACCTGATACTCCTGTAGCTTCAGCAGTTCCATCCATAACAAATGCTGATGAGATTTCTGAATCCTCTACTTCATTTGAGTTGCCATCTCCTACTTGGTTTCACGAATCTGCATCATCATCTGTTGCTGCTGAAGGTCCTACAAACACTTGTCAAGATCTCATTGTTTATCAAGAGCTGAAGAATCACCCAATGTCTCAAATCATTGGTGATATCAATGCTGGAGTTTCAACCAGGAGTCAATTGTCCAATTTCTGCTTCTATGCTCTCTTCATCAGTCAGCAAGAGCCAAAGAACTACCATGTTGCACTAAGAGACAATGGATGGGTTGAAGCAATGCAGCTTGAGCTTCTTCAGTTCAAAAAGTAGCAAGTGTGGGAGCTTGTTCCTTTACCCCAAGGTAAGTGTGTAATAGGCACTAAATGGGTGTTTAGGAATAAAACAGATGAAAAGGGCCAAGTTCTCAAGAACAAGGCCAGGCTGGTTGTACAGGGGTTTGCACAAGGGGAAGGCATCGATTTTGATGAAACCTTTGCCCCTGTAGCCAGACTGGAGGCAATTAGATTGTTTTTAGCCTATGCTGCCTTTCACAATCTTAAAGTTTATCAAATGGATGTCAAAAGTGCCTTTTTATATGGTAAAATAAAAGAGGAAGTTTATGTGTGTCAACCACTAGGTTTTGAGGACAATAAACATCCTGATTAGGTGTATAAGCTTGATAAGGCTCTTTATGGGTTGAAACAAGCTCCTAGAGCCTGGTATGAAACATTATCTAATTTTCTTCTACAACATCATTTCACTAGAGGCTCTATTGATAAAACTTTATTCATTAAGAATGTGGGATAGCATAAGCTACTTGTTCAAATTTATGTTGATGATATAATTTTTGCATCCTCTGATCCACAGTTGTGTGATGAATTCACTAAGCTAATGAAGCAAAAGTTTGAAATGAGTGCTATGGGAGAATTACAGTTCTTTCTAGGGTTGCAAATCAAACAAAGGACCGATAGAATCTTCATTCATCAGTCCAAATATACAAAAGAGTTGTTAAATAAGTTTGATTTACAAAACCGTAAGCCCTGTTCTACTCCCATGAGCAGCACCACACAACTGGATGTTGATCAGAAAGGTAAAGCGGTTGATGAAACCCTTTACAGATGTATGATTGGGTCCTTGATGTACCTTACAGCTTCTAGACCAGACATTATGTTTACAACATGTGCCTGTGCTAGATTTCAGGCTGCACCTAAAGAATCCCATTTGATTATAGTCAAAAGGATCTTTAGATATTTGCAAGGTACCCAATCTCTAGGTCTTTGGTATTCTACTGGGCATTCTTGCAAATTAGTTGCTTTCTCTGATACTGACTATGCAGGATGCAAAGTCACCAGAAAATCCACTTCTGGTGGTTGCCAGTTCCTAGGCAATTGTTTAGTTTCTTGGTAGACTAAGAAACAAACATCAATTGCTACATCCACTACTGAAGCTAAGTACATTGCTGCTGCAAGTTGTACATCTCAGGTACTCTGGCTTCAAAATCAACTCTTGGACTATGGTATTACAGAGACTAAGACTCCATTATTAATGGATAGTGCTTCAGCTCTTTGTATTGTTAAAAATCTAGTCCAGCACTCTAGGACCAAACATATTGAGATCATACATCATTTTATTAGGGATTGCTATGAAAAAGGTCTGATTGATCCAAAGTTTGTGCCTAGTGCTGATGAGCTTGCAGACATATTTACTAAGCCTTTAGATAGTGCCACATTTCAAAATCTGGTACTAAGGCTTGGTATGCTGCAGCTAGAATAATTTGACTAATACTGATGCTCTCAGCTCACAAGTACTGATGAGCATTAGTATGCAAAAGTCAAAAATAAGTACTGATGAGTAATTTAGTCTTCAGCATTTTATATAACTACTGAAGACTAAAAAGCTTCAAAGTACTGAAGTACATTATTTGTTGAAAACAACTGATGTAGTTACAACTACTGATGTGGTTATATCTACCGATCTATAGTTTTCAAACAAATAAGTACTGAAGAACAAAATTTGTTCACAAGTACTGATGTATAATCTTACACATAAGTACCGAAGACAAAATTTGTTCACAACCTCTGAAGAATAATTTATTTCATCAGGACTTATGAACATTTGTTCACAAGAGCTGAGGAATAAATATTCACAAGAGCTGAAGGCCAATGAAACATCTGAAAGTCAGCCAAAGAGCTGATGAGTAAATGTTGAGGTCAGCATGAAACAACTGAATTGACGACAACAGCTGATGAGTAATTTTACTCTTCAGCTGATTTCTTCTGCTGTTTCATACCAAACAACTGAAGGACAAAACCATGTCTTCAGTAGTTTTACAACTACTGATGACTAACACCAAGTTCTCAGTTATTTACAACAACTGAAGCCAAAACCATGTCTTCAGTAGTTTATAACTGCTGATGTAAGTAGTTTACAACTACTGATGACTAATACCAAGTCTTCAGTTGTTTACAACGTCTGAAGATGAAAAACATGTCTTCAGTAGTTTATAACTACTGATGACTAACAACAAGTCTTCAGTCATTTGCAACATCTAAAGGACAAAACCACGGTCTCAGTAGTTTCAACTACTGATGACTAACACCAAGTCCTCAGATGTTTATAACCTCTGAAGGTTAAAACCATGTCATCAGTCGTTTCAACAACTGATGCCTAACACCAAAACCTTCAGTCGTTTCCTTTCAGCTGTTTTATAACCACTATAAATACCTAACCCTAACTTCAGAGTTTTTATTCTCTCATCACCTAACGTTCCAAAAACTCTGAAACCTCTCTCCTACCATTAATGGCGATCATGCAGCTCAAGCCAAGACACAACTGCGTTGCCTACCTCGAAAAATCACCATTTTGGACCAAATTTCATAACGCCATAGATATTATGGTCGATTCACCTTACCAAACGGCCTTTCTCTTAAATCCTACCATATATGCTGATTCCCTATCCCAGTTTTGGACGAACGTCACCCTGCAAACTGGAGAGAATGACGCCGAGGTCTCTCTCCAGTCGTTCATCAACACCCAAAAGGTGGTTATGAATCAAGCAATCATCCGACAAACCCTAAAATTGGATGATGCCACCTTCCCAACCGACTACCCAAAAGGCACCACTGATCTTTCTTTTGCACATCATGACTATCAGGGTGACCTATCTGCCTCTACCCTGCTAAAGAAACATTTCCATGATCCAGAACGCCTCATTTTTCACATGGTAAATGTATGCTTAGCCCCGAAGACTTCATCATGGGATCAAATGTCTACAAGGTGGCAGCAGGTATTATTATCTATCCTTGAGAAACAACCACTAAACTTTTCTGAAATACTATTTTGGAACTTAGGGATATGGCCACAAAACCTTTTGCAAACCATTGGATTTTGTATCCACGGTTCATAATGGCCATAATAGAGAACCAGCTTCATGCTGAGGGACTAGTTGGATCTAGAGTCCCTGCCATGGATGTATTGCCTGAGGTATACTCCAGGCACACCACAGACCAAACATTGAAAAAGGCTGCCAAACTGCGAAAACCCACGCAGCTGGAACCCACAGCCTCCACCTCAAAGTCCAAAGTCCCCACCAAACCCAAGAAAAAAAAGCCCAAAACGGCTACTCAGGGAGATGAGTCCCTGAGGATGCCCCTGCACTGCAAAGGCAGGAAGTAATTACTGGTACGATTCTCCCAGCAATTACAACGACTCCACCAACCACAACCGCTCAGGCATCCTCTCTACAGGAGCCTGAAGCAACCACTTTTAGGGAACCCACACATCTGGGGCCTTTCTCACTTGAGGAGGCTGCCATTGAAACGAACCAATCTCCCCTGGTGCATACTGCTTCTACCCCATCTCCCACTGTAACCACCCCTAAAAGCCCTACATTAATAATTGCAGAAGTGTTAACTCATCTTAATACTCCACCCTCTCCCCAGGAACCAATCACAACTGGAAAAACTCCAACCACAGAGAGGGTGGATACAATTGTTGATGGGAGCCCACAACACAGAGAATCACTTGTCTCCTCTCCAAGTATGGCAAAGGAGATAGGACAATCTGGTGAGGCTGCCACTTCCCCTGTATCAGCAAATGAACAGGAAGAAGCTGGTACCATCACTAAGTCCTCACCAGAGGCAACTACCGATGATGGATCCAATCCGGAGGCTGGAAGTCCCCAGAACCAAGAACAAGGGGCACATGTGAACATTGAGCCACAACAGCGCATGTACATCCTGACTTTGTCAGGAGGTCAGGTGATTCAGTTCAAACTGATGATGACCTGAGCTTCTTCTTTGATGTAGTTGCTTAAAACACTATTCTTGAGGATGAAGTTAGTAGACTCAAAGAGCTACTAGCCAAAATGCCTCAAGAACAAAGTCCATCTGCCACCATTAACCCACAGATGGCACCTTCACCTGAAGGTCTCACATACACACAGCCACTCCCACAAACTCAGCCACATGCCCCCGCTTCTGGCACTAGTTCTCAGGGACAGCACCCCCCTGAGCAATTAGCTGCTATTTTTCAAAATTCCTTGCCTCTCATCACACCCATAATCACTGATATTGTGATCAAATCCCTGGATGAGAGGCTTTTCTCTACAATACAGCCCTTGGTGGAAGCTGTTGTGGCCAAGACACATTCTGATAGTCAAACCCTTGCAACCAATGCAACCAAAAAGGGGGAGACATCAGTGAAAGTTACTAAAAGGAAGAGAGTGGAGGAGGAAGTGAAAGAGAAAGAAGTGGAGGTAGAGGTGGAAAAAGAGAGGGAGTTAGTTGTGGAGACCGAGAAGGAGAGGGAGAAGGAGAAGGAGGGAGCTGAATTGGTAAAAGTAACTGAAAGTCAAAAAGACTTTCATGTTACATACAAGAAGAAGAAGGGAGAGAAGGAGAAAGATCTAGCTGTCCTTGTCAAGAAGGCTGATACTGAACATAGCAGGTCAATGGATACATCATTGATCAGCTGTTCAGGCAAGGCTTTGACACTGACACTGCTGAGCTAGATCAAGAGATTAGGAAGTTGGAGGTAAAAGAGATTGAGTACCGATGGTCTTATTATAGCCAAGAGGAAAAAGAGAGACTTGAGGCTATGACAAGATTCATTTCGAAGTACCTAGGGAGATCAGTCCTGGAGATCAGATCATGGCCCAGGAACAGCATCTTGGCTATAGCCACCAAGATCTGTTCGTATGAGGTATTCACTAAGGGACTGATCGTAGAAGCGCTTAGTGAAGCCGGTGCTGGGAACAGGAATGAGTTAACCAAACAAACCAAAGCCTCTCTCACATCTAAATTGCTAGCTCAGCCTGCCCAATTTCCCACACCAAAAACCAAATCACCACCCACAAAACCAACCTCCTCACCATCAAAACCCATAGCCGATGATGCACCCTTGAAGAGGAAGAGAAGGGTGCTGAGGCTAGAAAAAGAAGAAGAAGAGGATGATGAGGACCAAGATAGGCTACCTCTCTCTGCAGTCATATCTTTACCCAAAGCCAAACCTTTACCCATCACTCCTGCCTCACAAATGGAAGTTGAGAGGATTAAACTTGAAGAAGAACAGCAGCATAAGCTATATGATGAGGAGCTGTTGAGAAGAGTAGATAAAGCTTATGCTGCTTCCTCATCAATTGTTAATATGAGGAAACAAGCTCTGAGATTAGTCACTTTAAGGCATACATTTCAATACCAAAAGGACAAAGTGAGAATTTGGCCTGATCCTAGGGTGTCTCATAGGATTTTAAGAAAGACATTCCACTGAGATACAATGGCCAGGTAAAAAAGATTGTAGATGAAGTGATCTCCTTAGCCATTGTAGTATCACCCTGGGAGATAATTGAAGATTTCAAGAAGACCTATCAGGCTAACTTGCCACCCCAAAAGATGTTGGAATGTAGAGTGATTAAAAACGGGTTAGTCTACAAGAGGTTTGAGAATATTAAGAGGAATGAGCTCCAGTTGTTCTTAGAGGGTAATCACCCTGATGAGTTCGCCTATAGGGCTATAACAAATGTGGAGCTCAAAAATGGTAAACAGGCCAAATTCATCTCAGAGCTCTATGGGCCTGAAGGATTATTGAGGGTGAGGCAGAGAATCTTACCATGGAGGAACAAGTAATATTTTTAGAAGCCTACACCAGAGAATCCTACAGGCTCATAGTTGGGAAGTAGATCTTATGGATGGGACAACAACTCTGTGTCCAGTTCCCCAAAATAGAGTTCCCATCCATACTATGCCAATCAGATCCTTGAAGACTTCTTCCCAGGCCAGTGCTTATATGGATCAACTTCTGAGCTGATCCAGAAGGAAATAGACCATTCATTCTGCCACAATAAGTAGGACCAACAATAAGCTTAGAGGTTTTGGCTGCATTGGTTCAGGGGGAGATTGTTAGACCAAAAGAACCAATGAGCCAGATCAGAAAAACCTCTAAGTCCCACAAGACATCACAACAACTGCTGAAAGCTTCATCAGCTGTTTGACAAAGACTGAAGACCTCAACAGCTGAAGATCAAAGTACTGAAGAACATTAGTTGAAGACACAAGTACTGAAGACTCAAGTACTGAAGACTCAAGTACTAAAGACTATCAGCTGAAGACTAAAGTACTGAAGATCAACAGCTGAAGTACAAAGACTAAAGACAAAGACTGAAGACATCAGCTGATGACAACTACTGAAGTCATCAGCTGATGAATCATCTGAAGTTAAAGTCTGAAGAATAAGTGCTGAAGCTTTAGAATTTGTCACAACAGCTGAAGAAGTATTCTTCAGTTGTTGTGATGGTTTACCTTTCAGCTTTTTCTTATCAATAGTTTTATTTTCCATTTCAGTAGTTTGTAAAATGAATGAAGAGTATGTTCTTCAGTCGTTGTAGTTTTTAGTAGTTTCTTTTCAGTTGTTGTAATAAGTTTAACACTTAGAATTTTTGTAAGAAGATGTCAGTGTTTGACATCTTCAGTAGTTTAGGTAATTTCAGTAGTTTGTTAGAATAACGGTTTGATGTCACTATCAAGTGACATCAGCTGACGTCATTCTTCCTATAAAAGGAAGATGACCTAATTATAATCCTGGCCGAAGCGTGTGATCTAATAGAAAACACCTTTTTGTAGAATTCTCTCTTTCTCTCTATAACTTACTGTTACATGCAAAATTTCTTGTGTTCTTGCTTTAATTTCTAATTCTTGAGGTAAACCCGCTGCGAATCAAACCTAATTGATCAAACTAGAGGCTGAGATCTTTTCAATCCTCTTGTTTGAGAAATTATTGTCTTTTTGCACAGATCGCACTAACAACACATGATATCAGCTAGATTGCTTTTGCATTTTTTATGTGCTTTGCCCATTTTATGGTCAACCGCACACTTTTGTGGCCTTAATTTTGCTTGTCACCCCTTATTGGAACTTGGTTGATTGTATTAACCAGGGATAAGATGATAACCCACAGCTTGTTGAACAACTTAGTTTAAAATTGAAATAACCAACGCGATCTACTAATCTATTGTGTTGAATCTACCGACATATCATCTAATGATCTAGCACCCTCTAGGTATACTTTCTCCGTGTTCCCTTAGTAGCAGCTAGTTTTACTATCATTTTCCCTTTTATGTTGCTTAGACTTCTCAGACTAATACTTTGAAGTTTACATCAACAATAATCAGTACACTTATTTTAAAGTCCCAAACTCTTTGTTCCTGTGTACTATCATTTTCCATTGTCGTTGAATCAGTATCACATATATGATCTCATTTCTAGAATCTCCTCCTTCCGTTTTTTTTAAGTAAATAAATACTGAAACATAAACTAATCTCCCCCTAAAATTCTAAAACCGAAAATCTTTTTGTGTTTTTGGATTTTAAGATAGGAAAATTTAAAATAAAAGAAAATAAAAGAAAAAAACAAAACAGGTGTCGGACTAAGCAATTTCATCTTCTGGAATTTCTTCACTTTTCTTTTTGACGTCGTTGACCTCTAACAGATCTAGAAAACATGGTTTATCAAAAGCCTTTATGTAGAGGTCAGCGCATTGAAAATCCGTATTAATTTTAACAACATCGATTAAGTTTTTTTCAAAACAATCACGTATAAAGTGATATTTAATTCCGATGCGTTTGGTCTTAGGATGTTGGACCGGATTTTTTGTTACTGCCTTTGCAGCAGAGTTATGAACAAAAATAGGAGTAGAAGAGAAATGCAAACCGTAGTCCCGCATTTGCTGTTGTATCCATATGATTTGTGAACAACAGCTTGCTGCAGCAACATATTCGGCTTCATAGGTTGACAAAGCAACCGAGGTCTGCTTCTTACACTGCCAGGTCATTAATCTCCTCCTAAAGAATTGACATCATGCTGATGTAGACTTGTAGTTCATCTTGCAGCCACCGTAATCCGAGTCACTATACGCTGTAAGCTCAAAGTCATCATCACGTGGATACCACAACCCAAGTGTTGGTGTACCCTTCAGATAACGGAATATCCTTTTGACCCCTATAAGATGGTTAACCTTTGGCTTCGCCTGATATCTTGAACATAGACATGTTGCATACATATTATCAGGTCTTGATGCAGTGAGGTACATGAGAGATCCAATCATTCCTCGGTACATGGTGGCATCGACCAGATCACCATTTTGTCGGGTGCCACATCATGGTTTGTAGCAAATGGAGTTCCAGCTGCGGAATGATGGGTTTGTTAGAACATAAAATCATAGTTTAACCATTTAAACTTTCTAAAAAACGCAGCAGAATTACAACTTTTTAAACTTGTTTATAAGCTGAAAAATATGTTCATTAGATGACCATATTAATGTAAAAAACAAACCCAAAGAACAAAGAATCATTTATGTGAATTAGCAAGCTATGAACATATGTAAAACCACATAAAATCACAGCTACACAGAGCTGTGATTACTACCTTTCTGCAGCAGCAAAATTGACAGAAAAAGATGTTGGATGATGGTGAAAATTGACCAAGACTTCAAGATTAGAAGTCCTCAAGCTTGTAACCCCAAGCCCTTTGCAAGAACACCTTCTTGTTAGGAAGAAGACACCAAAATTCAACACAAAATGTTCTTCAAAAACCCTCTTAGCTGCTGCCTTTGTTCCGTAATAAGAGAGAGAGAAGAAGAGAGTTTTGTTTTCTCATTTGCATGTATGTGAAGATGTGTTGTTGCATAATTGAGACTAGTGGAGAATATATGAGAAACCAAGACAAGAGTTAGTGGAGTGCTTGTCTTGATACATGAGTTAGTGGAGAATCTCTTACACTAACAAGAGAGTAGTGGACATATACAATTAACATATACAATTAACCTTAAGGAGAGAGTTTATGTTAATTAGTCCTCCACTTAGACATATACAATTAACCTTTTAATTGTATAATCCATACACTCCTATTATTAATTTGTGATGTTATCTAACTTACTTAAATAACATTAAATAACATTACAAATAATATTATTGAACAAAATATCCTAATAAGTTGTTCCACCTCATATGCAACTTATTTAGAAAACCCATTTTCTAAATTGATGTAAATATTTAATTGCATGATCATATCATCAATTAAATATTAATTGGTGTTTGCTAAGCTTGTTATTGGGTATAACCCGACTTGGATCATAACGTACTAACCACATCAATATTCTTAGTGTCTTGGGCACATAGAATCCTACAATCTCCCACTTGCCTAAGATTCATAGAAGATTGATGCAAGCAGTAAATAACGCCTAACAACAGTTTACTACCCTTAATACGCATGACTTATGGCCATTCAATAACATCATCTCATTCAAGTACCCTACTTGAAATGATTTAGGTGAATCAATCATCTATCCTTTTGTTACAGATGTCATGTTAAATCCAAGGACACAGAATGATCATTCCTTGTTGATTTAACTTAATCAGGCCTTAGACATCTAACTCTCAACGAATAAGAGGAACAAATTCCATCTTAACTACATACGTTTCTCACAAACACCTCGTGTTACACCTGAACATACCCTTATGTACTGTCCACTATTTCAGGACAGTGAAGAATTAGCTCAAGGTATAATACTTGGTGAATATCAAAACCCAATATGTATCTCAGGTCGGAGGATACCAAATGATATTCGCCTTTACTCAAATTTACTTATGATCAATCAATAAGATTCCATGTAGTAAAATTTAAGTTGCGGGTTAGTCCAATATTTGTATCCCACAAATATCTATAAACCTTGGTAGCAACCCATTGCTTTATATTCATCCTTATGAATATCAACCAATCCAAGTTCATAATAATCTTACCCTCACACTTGTTCCCACAAGTATGAACAACTACGGACATTTAGAGTAAATAATTTACTCATGGATTAAACATGCTAAATAGGAACATTAATTGAAACATTATAACCAAATAATTTTATTCAAATAATAAAGAGTTCCACATATTCAAATACAAAATTTGATCAAGTCCAATCACTAGAATATCGAAGTCCTAAGGCACAAGTGTGACTTTCATGCTTGACCTATCTAGGAGGTTTGTGAATGGATCCGCAATGTTTTGATCGGTATGAACTTTGTGAATACATATCTTCCCCTTTTCAACTTCATCCCTAATGTAGTTGAATCTCCGTTCAATGTGCCGAGTCTTTTGATGAGCACGAGGTTCCTTGATTTGAGCAATAGCACCTTTGTTGTCACAAAAGATCTCTAGGGGGTCTTGAATGGTAGCAACAACCCCTAGATCAGCAATGAACTTCCTAAGCCACGCAGCTTCTTGAGCTGCCAATGAAGCGGCGATGTATTCTGATTCTGTTGTAGATAGTGCCACTACATCTTGCTTTGAGCTCTTCCAAGAGACTGCTTCTCCATTCATAATGAAGACATATCCCGACTGTGATCGAGAATCATCTCGATCAGTTTGGAAACTCGCATCCGTGTAACCCTTTACAACGAGCTCCTCCTCACCAGATCCATATATTAAGAACATATCCTTAGTGTTTCTAAGGTATTTCAAAATACTCTTAACAACCATCCAATGACTATTACCAGGATTCTGTTGATATCTACTTGTCATGCTTAGAGCACATGACACGTC
Source organism: Flaveria linearis (assembly GCA_024085815.1). NCBI lineage: Eukaryota > Viridiplantae > Streptophyta > Magnoliopsida > Asterales > Asteraceae > Flaveria > Flaveria linearis. The sequence goes on along the minus strand of CM044003.1, from coordinate 73,675,693 downwards.
CGGCCTAGTACATATCATTGCATACATGATGGATCCTATAGCAGATGCATATGGGACTCCATTCATTCTTTCTTGTTCAACTTTTGAACTAGAGCATTGAGATGAGCTCAATATAGTCCCCTTTTGAATAGGCGCCAAACCTTTCTTAGAATTCTCCATCTTGAACCTTTTCAAGATCTTTTCAATGTATGTACTTTGGTTTAAACCTATTAACCGCCTTGATCTATCCCTATAGATCTTTATTCCCAAAATATAGGTGGCCTCACCAAGATCCTTAATGGAAAAACAGCTTCCAAGCCAGGTTTTTACACCTTCTAAGTTGGAATGTCGTTTCCAATTAGTAGAATGTCATCGACATATAATACAAGGAAAGTAATAATGCTCCCACTAGCTTTCTTATATACACAAGCTTCATCAGCGTTTTTGATTAAGCCAAATTTCTTTACTTCATCATCAAAACGGTGATTCCAACTTCTTGATGCTTGTTTCAATCCATAGATTGATTTCTTTAACTTGCATACCTTGTTTGGATGTTTTGGATCGACAAAACCTTCAGGCTGTTTCATATGGACATCTTCCTCAAGATATCCATTAAGAAAAGCGGTCTTGACATCCATTTGCCAAATCTCATAGTCATAATATGTTGCTATGGCAAACAATATCCTGATAGACTTTAGCATTGCCACAGGCGAAAAGGTTTCATCATAATCAACCCCTTGAGTTTGAGTGAAACCTTTTGCTACAAGTCTAGCTTTATAGGTATCCAAGTTTCCATGCATATCGGTTTTCTTCTTGAAAACCCACTTACTTCCAACTATCTTGGACTTAAGAGGTGGTGTAACCAATTCCCAAACTTGGTTATCATACATGGATTGCATCTCAACATTCATGGCTTCTTGCCATTTGTCAAAATCAGGTTTTGACATTGCCTCTTGGTATGTGGTTGGTTCATCCGAATCTACCACATAGCATCCATCCATGAAAAATCCATATCTCTCAGGAGGAACACTAATTCTACCAGATTTGCAAACGTTTTGTGTATCTTGATCATCCACATGATCATTCTCAACATCCTCATGTTGATTGCTAGTATCAACCAATTGTGTATCGTCTTGTGAATCTTGAACCTCTTCAAGTTCCACTGCTCTTCCACTAGTTTCTTCCGAAAGAAACTTAGTTTCAAGAACTCTGCCTTTCGAGCAATAAACACTTTCTGTTCTGTCGGATCATAGAAATATATCCAATACAATCGCTAGGATATCCAATGAAGATACACTTTGTGGATCGGGCTTCCAGTTTGTTTTGAGTGTATTGCTTAGGATAAACATCACACCCCCAAACTTTTAAATATGATAATGATGGAACCCTTCCATGCCATACTTCGAAAGGTGTCCTTTCCACTTTCTTGGTTGGGGCCATATTTAGAATACGGGCCATGAGAGCAAAGCGAAACCCCAAAATGATAGAGGTAGTGTACTTCTAGCCATCATAGATCGAACCATATCCAATAGAGTCCGATTCCTCCTCTCAGACACACCATTATGTTGTGGTGTTCCAGGTGGAGTAAGTTGTGAGACAATCCCACAACTTCTAAGATACTCTTGAAATTCACTATTTAGGTATTCACCTCCTCTATCTGTACGAAGAATCTTGACCGTTTTTTGAGTTGATTTTCTACTTCATTCTTGAAGATTTTGAACATTTCAAAAGATTCATGTTTGTGTCTTAACAAGTACACATACCCATAACGACTATAGTCATCGGTAAAGGTAATGAAGTGTCTTTCACCATTCCTACTTATTGGTTTAAAAGGTCCACATACATCCGAATGTATGATTCCTAATAAATCCTTGCCCTTTCATTAGTCCCACTAAAAGGGGTCTTTGTCATTTTACCTTGTAAACAAGACTCGCATACATCAAATGAATCATTTTCATTAGTTTTCAAAAGACCATTCTTTTGGAGTATTTGCATACGATTCTTGTTTATGTGACCAAGGCGACAATGCCAAAGATAGGAATCACTCAAATCTAATTTGAGCTTTTTGGTGGTTGCTTGGTATATTGAGCAATCATATGTTGTGTTTTCATGAACCAATTCATAAATACCATTACAAGGTATAGCCTTAAAATAAAACATATGATTGAAAGAAACATGAATATCATTGTCAACAAACTTGAAATCATAATCACATTGTCTTAAATGGGAAACAAAAATAATGTTCCTAGTTAAACTAGGAGCATACAAAAAATTCTTTAAAATAACTTCCAAACCACTTGGAAGCTTCAAAATGTAGTTTCCTTGGGCTTCCACGTGAACCTTTGCACCATTCCCATGAAGAGACTAATTTCCCCTTTTGCATAAAGCTCACTTCTTTTGAACCCCTGTAATAAATTGTAAACATGAGTTCCACATCCGGTATCTAGTACCCATGTGTTAGAAGAAATAACATTTAGCTCAACATGTATCATAAAGATTGTACCTGAGGTATGCCCCACATCCCTCTTTGATCTCAATGCTTTGAGATAGACCGGGCAATTGCGTTTCCAATGGCCTACCTCACCACACTCAAAACACGGGTCATTTTGAGCAACCTTTTGCTTCTTTTCTTTTGGTATGGGGCGGTTCCACTTTTGCTTTTCCTTTTCCCTTCCCCTTGACGTGCCCCTTCCCTCTTGCAACACTTGCCCTAGGGTCAGGGAGGTGCCTCTTCCTACTACCTCCTTCATTGATCGTAAGGACCGGTAGAACCTTTCTACCCATGCCCGCCTCGGCCGTTTTGAGCATTGAGTGAAGCTCACCAATGCTCTTGTCCCATCCATTCATGTTATAGTTCATAACAAAGCTATCAAACTTCTTGGATAGAGAGTTGAGGATCAAATCCGTTGCCAACTCATTGGACACACGACAGTAAGCCTTTCGAGGCGATCAATGTGGCTTTTCATCTTAAGAACGTAAGATGAAACCGATTGGGTCTCGTCCACCCGACATGCATGGAGTGCTCGAACCGTTTCGAAGCGCTCCACCCTTGATTGTTGTTGGAACATTTCCTTCAACTGGGTGATCATGTCATAGGCATTGTGGTTCTCAAAGTCCTTTTGCAAATCAGGAATCATACTTGCTAGCATGAGACATGCGACTTGCACAGAGTCCTCGGTGTACTTGACCCACTCGGCAAAGGCCTCATCGTCATTTCATCGGGTTGATCGGGAATGGGATCGTCTAACACATAGGACTTCTTTTCTTGCTTGAGAACGATTCTCAAGTTTTGGTACCAATCCATGAAGTTCCCATGGTTTAGACGTTCCTTTTCAAGGATTGTTCTTAGTGATAGGTTATGGACGGTCGGGTTTGTGTTGTTTGTTGTTTGCGGCCATTCTACAAAATTAACAAAGTTCTTATTAGTATTTCTGAAAAATTACATTTTAATCATTAATACCCTTTACGTCTCATAGACAATTAATAATTAAAATCTAGAATCCAACATTACATTTAAATATCAGTTAGGTGACCTTTATCCCTTTATTTAAATTAACAAGGTAGTCAACGTTTGACAATTGTAACCTGTTATAATTTCTAGTGTATGGGATTGGTTAAACATCTTATGTTTGTTTGGCATGTTTATCTCATCAACACCCTTTGTACGTCATGCTTCGGTGATCCTAATGCATGATTTCCAAATTAAGTCGTCCTACTTAGACACACGCGTGGATTTGCTTATATTAGTGGTTAGGTGACCTTTATCCCATAAATATGGCAAACCCACCTCAAACTCATAAGTTCCCTCTAATGTGGTTAGGTGACCTTTATCCCACATCAAGTTCTCAAATGATTCGAATGTTGTATAAGAGGATGGTGTTTGACTTATTTTAAAAGGGATTTGAATATTTAGAGGTTTCATAATTCTAGTTTAGAAAACTCTATGTACTTGTATTTGCATGCTTTCAAATACAAGATACCCTATGGTTCTTTTAATAAAACCCATTTTATTATAAAATCATTAATCCTTTTTAATAACCTTTTATTAACTTTAATGATTAAGAACCATCAATTTTCATCTTGTTAAATTGTTAATGAGTTTGTTGGACCAAAAGAACCAATGAGCCAAGATCAGGAAAACCTCTAAGTCCCACATGCCACTGCAACAACTGCTGAAGACTCCCATCAGCTGTTCTGACAAAGTCTGAAGAATAAACAGCTGAAGTTCAAGAACTGAAGTACAACAGCTGAAGATCCCAAAGTACTGAAGACAAGTACTGAAGTCTAAAGTACTGATAAACACAAGTACTGAAGACTTCAAGTACTGAAGACAAGGCTGAAGATCAAAGTCTGAAGAACTGAAGAACTGATGAACAACTGCTGATGCACAAAGTCTGAAGACAACGACTGAAGACATCAGCTGATGACAACTACTGAAGTCATTAGCTGATGAAACATCTGAAGACCAAAGTCTGAAGACCAAGTGCTGAAGTTTCAGAGTTTGTCACAACAGCTGAAGAAGTCTTCTTCAGTTGTTGTGATGGTTTTTCCTTTCAGTAGTTTATTTTTGTTTCAGTAGTTGTACAACAACTGAAGAGCATGTTCTTCAGTGTTATAGTATCAGTAGTTATAAACGACTGAAGAGTTTGTTCTTCAGTCGTTGTAGGATTTCAGTAGTTTACTCTTGTCAGCACTTAGGAACTTTTGTAAGAAGATGTCAGTTGTTGACATCTTCAGTAGTTTTATGTTTTGTCAGTTGTAATTTGAATATTCAGTGATGTCAGAAAAAGGACATCACGCCCATCCTTTTGCCGCCTATAAAGGATGAGGTAACCATACTGTTTTAATGGCCGAAACGTGCGAACCAATAGAACATTTATTGTTTTGAGAAGAAACTCTTCTCTCTATGTTCATGCTTTAATTGAAATATCTTTTATGTTCTTGCTTTAATTGCTAATTAATGAGCTAAATCCGCTGCAAAACATAATCTAATATCAACGAGAGAGGCTGAGATCCTGTCAAATGGTATCAGAGCAGGTAATCATTGATCGATTCATCATTGATCATTTGAAACTGCTCTTTTGATCTCTCAGTTTGATTGAATAGCAATTGCAAGAGTTAGTCATAGAGAGTAAGTTTCTGATGTTTCCGGCCAAAATCTTGAGATCTTTGGTGGTTTTGAGTTACGTTTATCGTGTTTTAAACTTGTTTTGACCAAACTTGAGATGACAACACCAACCAATGATCCTCACAATACTGGTTCCGCAACCAAGCCTCCGATGCTGGTTAGGAACGAGTATAACATATGGCAAAGACGTTGCTACACCACTTGGCTGTCAACAGTGCTGGTTGTTGGAAGTCAGTGGTGCATGGGCCATACAAGCCTACGGTGAGCGTCCCGGAGTCTAATGAACAGGTTGCCAAGAAACCTGAACAATATTCGGACGAAGATCTAAAGCTGTTTGAAATTGATGCCAGAGCCCATGGAATTTTAGCCATGGCCATTCCAAACGAGATATATTCAGGGCTTTTGCATCATGAGTCTGCTCATGACCTATGGGTTGCTCTAAAGGAACAATTTGGAGGAACTGATTCGGTCTTAGCAAACAATAGGGAAATCCTTGCCCAACAATATGAGACTTTCTCATATAGAAAGGGGTGAGACTCTGACCCAGCAGTTGAACGGTTCTCTTGTTTAATCTCTGAGCTGAAGATGGTTAAACAAGAGTACTCCAAAAGCCAGATGAACAACAGGTTCCTCAGGTCATTGCCTGAGAGATGGGACACATATACCATTGTCCTACGCTCTAGTGCTGACCTTGACACTCTATCTCTCACCCAACTTCATGGGAAGCTACTCACTTTTGAGAGAGAAGTAGAGCAAAAGAGGAAGTTGTCATCTTCTGGCAAACTTGCTGATGACTTTGTCCAAGGTAATGCTGCCTTGATAAGTCATGAGTCAGAATATGCTTCATCTGGAAGTTCTTATGATGAGATATTGATTTCTCTACAAACTCAGAACAAGCTTTTGTTGGTGTCAGTAGTTCAGGAGGAGGTGGTGACAACTTGTGTTTTCTGATGGAGGATTTGAAGGGCATTCCAGATGATGATCTGGAAGAGATGGATATTTGAACCAAATGGCAATGATAAATATCCGATCTCAGAAGTTCTACAAAAGAACTGGTAGGAAATTCCCAGGACTCTCTGGCAAAACCAAAGTGGTTTTGACAAGAGCAAGTTGAGGTGTCACAAGTGCCAAGGCTTGGACACTTTGCAAGAGAGTGTAGATCATCTGGATCTAACTCATCTGCACCCTTTGTGACTTTTCCCAGCAATAGCTCACAGCACAAAGGGCAACCTTCCTACAGTTCTTCCCATCCATCTCAGGCACAAGCACCACCTGCTTATTTTGTGCCACAGGGTCATATGCCTTATCCTTACCCCTGTTACTACATGCCTCAGCCTGGTCAAACTCAAGCACCCTCGGCTCAACCACCTCATGCTCTTCCAGAGCCTCATTCTTCCAATCTCATCATCACACACAACCTCAACAACAAAGCTGTTTCACCCCAACTGCTGTTGACTGGAGTAGGAAGAGCTGGTCAGGAACCACTACCTTTTACCAACCTTTTAGAAATCTTGCTCTGATGGCCCTTGATTCTGCTGAAGGGTCATCATCTAATGCCTCATCTCAGGTATCCACTGAGGCAAAAGCCAAGCTTTGTTCAGAGTCATGCATAGCAGCATTTGCCTTCTATTAGAGAAGCAAATGTATCTTTAATAGATAAAAATCTTGAGCTTGAGCACACTATTTCCAAAAGAAAAGCTGATTTTGAGGTTGTTCTAAAAGATAAAATGATGAGATTTACAAGCTTAACTGCCTAATCAAAGATGCTAAAGCTAGGGAAGATGTCTTCTGAGAAGTACAAAGATCTCAAGGAAACTCTTGCAACCACCCAAGTTGAGTGTGATCGATGGGTGCAATCATGCAAGGGTTTTGAAATGCTTCTTAGCAAGCAAACTGCTTCCAATGTGAAGTTTGGCATTGGTTACAATCACACTGCTCCACCCACAGACTTCATTTCAAGAGCAGAAGTTGAATCTGATGGGGAGAGCAGTAACCAATCCTTCTCATCATGTGACTTACTATCCTCTGAATCAGCATCATCAGAGATAGACTGTCACATGACCAAAAGGCTGATCAGCTCAGGAGTTGTCACTATAAGTACTGAAGGTACTGGAGAGCAAGTGACAACACCTGAAGTTCATACCTCAAATACTGTTAGCACTAAAGAGAAGAAAACTAACAGTAGGAAAGGTTTGAAGACAGCTAAAGAGGATACCAGGAAAGCAGGCACTAGGAGGAAGAAAACTGCTAGTACTGATGACAAACAGCTGAAGAACAAGACTTCAGCAGTTAATCCTCTTCGGCTGATGATCAGCATAAGATGAAGAAAAGGCCATGTGAGATATGTGGCTTATTCAATCATCTTACTGATGATTGCTGGTACAAAAGGGGTTCCAAACTTAAACAGAAGGAGCAAATCACTGAGAGCATCAATAAAATGAAAAATGAGTTTGAAACCAAGTTTGTATTAGCAACATCCAAACCTGAAATCCTAAGCCCAAGCTAAATCTAAAAAGAAGGTAGGGATAACTCAGGCAACAGCTGAGGGTTGCTCAGAAAAAGATGGTACAACATAGGAACTCATCATCAGCAAACTCCAATGTGTCTGAAGAGCTGAAAGCCCTAGCACAGAATCAGACACAATTGGTGATGATGGTTCAGCAGTAGTGGGAAGAGTCAACCACTTAGATGCTCCTATATTGAAATCACAGAAAAGGAAGTCCAAGCCAAAGGGTTCCTCTTCTGTACCATCTTCTTCACCTCAAGCTGTCACACACAACACAAACTGTTAGTGCTGCACTTGTAGCTGAGAACAGACCCAAAACCAAGCAGGTTTGGGTCTCCAAGACAAAACTAACACATAGTTGTGTTTGCAGGGTTCTTCAACATGCCTTAAAAGCATCTGGTATGTAGACAGTGGAGGATCCATGCACATGACAGGAAGCAGTTCCCTTCTTAATGACTACTCTCAAGGAAAGAAGGGATTTGTTTTTTTGGCAATGATGCAAAGGGTTACATCATCGGAAAAGGCTTTGTTTCCAATGGGGAAATAAGTTTGATGATGTTAACCATGTGGAGAATCTCAAGTACAACCTCTTGAGTGTCAGTCAAATGTGTGACAAAGGCCATGTTGCCCTTTTCACAAGCCAGAACTGTCGGATTCTGTCATCCAAAGTTTTGAGTTTGATTGACAAGGCATTGAATGAACACACTCTCCTGAAGGCCAACAGGACAGAAGAGTGTATGCTTAGATCTTTTCCAAAAAGATGGATCTAAAAGGCCATCCTTGCCTATTCTCCAAGGCATCTCCTCAAGAGTCTACACTATGGCATAGAAGGCTGGGTCATGTAAATTTCAAGAACATGAATCAGCTTATAAGCCATGGTTTAGTAAGAGGATTGCCCTGAAGGAGTTCAAGTGTGAAGATGACTGCACTGCTTGCTTGAGAGGAAAGCAACACAAAGTTTCATTTCCTTCAATAGAAGAACCAAAGTCCACTGCCTGCTTACAACTTCTGCACATGGATCTCTTTGGTCCTGTCAGAGTAATGAGCATGGCAAAGAAGAAATACTGCCTGGTAATTGTGGATGATTACTCCAGGTTTGTATGGACTTTCTCTTGCACTCCAAGGATGAAGCAGCAAAGACAATAATGAACTTTGTGTTACAAGTAGAAAAGCAGTATTCCTTACAGGTCAAGTGTGTGAGGATGATAATGGAACAGAGTTTAGAAACCACACTTGATGACTTCTACCTGTCCAAGGGAATTAGAAGGCAGTTTAGCATTCCTAGAACTCCTGAGCAGAATGGAGTGGTGGGAGAAAGAAAGAATAGGACCCTCATTGAAGCAGCAAGGTCAATGTTGGCTGACTCTGGATTGCCACTGACCTTTTGGACTGAAGCTGTCAACACAGCTTGCTATGTACAAAATAGAGCTTTAGTGAATAAGAGGTTGATGAAGACTCCTTATGAAGTTCTTCATCATTTGGCTCCTCTTATTTCATTCTTTAGAGCCTTTGGGTGTCCTTGTTTTATTCTCAACACTAGCAACCACTCCATAAGTTTGCTAGTAAGGTGGATGCAGGGTACTTTGTTGGTTATTCATCAACTTGCAAAGCATACAGAGTCTTCAACTGTAGAACCAAAGGAGTTGAAGAAACTTTGCATGTTAAGTTCAATGAATCTCCAAAGGACAAGATTCCACAAAACCCTGTGGAGTTGTTTGATCTGGACATACTGCAATATGTTCCTTATCAACCTCCATATGTTGAGCCTGTCAACAGATCTCCACCTGGTGGTACGATGATGATGAAGTCAGTACTCACCTCTTCAGGATCAGTGACAATCTGCCTAAGTTCACTGAACCTGATGCTCCTGTAGCCTCAGTAGCTCCATCCACTACAAATGCTGATGAGATTTCTGCTTGCTCTACTTCATTTGAGCTGCCATCCTCTACATGGTTTCAGGAATCTCCATCACCATCTGTTGCTGCTGATGGGTCCACAAACACTTGCACAGATATAGTGTTTATCAAGGAGCTCAACAATCAACCCCACTTCACAAATTATTGGTGATATCCAAGCTGGAGTTTCAACCAGGAATCAATTGTCTAATTTCTGCTTCTATGCTCTCTTCATCAGTCAGCAAGAGCCAAAGAACTATCATATTGCTTTAAGAGACAATGGATGGGTGGAAGCTATGCAGCTTGAGCTTCTTCAATTCAAGAAACAGCAAGTGTGGGAGCTTGTTCCATTACCCAAAGATAAGTGTGCTATAGGCACCAAGTGGGTATTTAGGAACAAAACAGATGAGAAGGGCCAAATTGTCAAGAACAAGCCAGACTGGTTGTCCAAGGGTTTGCACAGGAGGAAGGCATCGATTATGATGAGACCTTTGCACCTGTGGCTAGACTGGAAGCAATCAGACTGTTCTTAGCTTATGCTGCCTTTCACAGTCTCAAGGTTTATCAAATGGATGTCAAAAGTGCCTTCCTATATGGAAAATAAAAGAAGAGGTCTATGTGTGTCAACCACCAGGCTTTGAGGACAATAAACATCCTGATTGGGTGTACAAGCTTGATAAGGCTCTCTATGGGCTGAAGCAAGCTCCTAGAGCCTGGTATGAGACACTCTCAACTTTTCTTCTAGAGAATAAATTCACTAGGGGCACCATTGATAAAACCCTATTCATCAAGACTGTGGGACAACATAAACTCCTTGTTCAGATTTATGTTGACGATATCATCTTTGCATCCTCTGATCCAAAGTTGTGTGATGAATTTACAAAGCTTATGAAGCTGAGATTTGAAATGAGTGCTATGGGAGAATTACAGTACTTTCTAGGTTTGCAAATCAAACAATTGGATGATGGAATCTTCATCCATCAGTCCAAGTATACCAAGGAGTTGTTGAATAAGTTTGATTTACAAACTTGTAAGCCCTGTTCTACTCCCATGAGCAGCATTACACAACTAGATGTATATCAGAAAGGTAAAGCGGTTGATGAAACCCTTTACAGATGTATGATTGGGTCCTTGATGTACCTTACAGCTTCTAGACCAGACATCATGTTTTCAACATGTGCTTGTGCTAGATTTCAGGCTGCACCTAAAGAATCTCATTTGATTGCAGTCAAAAGGATCTTTAGATATCTGCAAGGTACCCAATCACTAGGTCTGTGGTATTCAGCTGGGCATTCTTGCAAATTAGTTGCTTTCTCTGATAGTGACTATGCAGGATGCAAAGTCACCAGAAAATCCACTTCTGGTGGTTGCCAATTCCTAGGCAATTGTTTAGTTTCTTGGCAGAGTAAGAAACAAACATCCATTGCTACATCCACTGCTGAAGCTGAGTATATTGCTGCTGCAAGCTGTACTTCTCAAATACTCTGGCTTCAGAACCAACTTCTGGATTATGGCATTACTGAGACTAAGACTCCATTATTAATGGATAGTGCTTCAGCTCTCTGTATTGTTAAGAATCCAGTCCAGCACTCAAGGACCAAACATATTGAGATCAGACATCATTTTATCAGGGATTGCTATGAGAAAGGTCTGATTGATCCCAAGTTTGTACCTAGTGCTGATGAGCTTGCAGACATTTTACTAAGCCCTTAGATAGTGCCACATTCCAAAATCTGGTCCTAAGGCTTGGTATGCTGCAGCTTGATTGATTTGGCCTATGCTGGTTCTGGAATTCACAACTACTGAAAAGCAAAGGTCAAATACAAGTACTGATGAGTAATTTAGTCTTCAGCAACTACTGAAGACTAAAATGACTTAAAGTACTGATGTACATTATTTATTGAAAAAACTGATGTAGTGAGGTGGATTACAACTACTGATGTATAATTTCAACTAAATAAGTACTGAAGAACAAATTTTGGTCATAAGTACTGATGTGTAATCTTACACAAATATTGAAGACAAAATTTGTTCACCAGCTCTGAAGAATATTTCATCAGCACTTGTGAACATCTGATCACAAGAGCTGAAGGCATAAATATTCACAAAAGCTGAAGGGTCAATGAAACATCTGAAAATCAGTCAAAGAACTGATGAGTAAGTGTGGAGGCTAGTATGAAACAACTAATTTGATGGAAACAGCTGATGAGTCATCTCTCATCAGTTGATAACAACAGCTGATGTTTCATACACAAACAACTGAAGGACAAGAGCATGTCTTCAGTAGTTCATAACTACTGACATCAGTAGTTCACAACTACTGAAGACTAAAAACCAAGTCCTCAGTTGTTTACAACAGCTGAAGCAAAACCATGTCTTCAGTAGTTCACAACTACTGATCTCAGTCGTTTACAACTACTGAAGGCTAACACCAAGTCTTCAGTTGTTACAAACGTCTGAAGAAGAATACTAGGTCATCAGTAGTTCATAACTACTGAAGACCGATAGTAACTCTTCAGACGTTCACAACATCTGAAGGACAAAACCAAAGTCTCAGTAGTTTCAACTACTGAAGACTAATACCAAGTCCTCAGATGTTACAACCACTGAAGGTTAAAACCACGTCATCAGTTGTTACAACAACTGATGACTAACACCAAAACCTTCAGTAGTTTTATTTCAACCTTTGCCCTACCCTATAAATACCCCATGTTCAGAGCATTACTCCTCACTTGACCTAATCCTTACAAACCTCTGAAATTCCCATACACCATTAATGGCGAACATGCAACTGAAACCTCGACACAACTGTGTCGCCCATCTCACCAAGTCGCCATTATGGCCCAAATTTCATCAAGCCGTAGATCTCATGCACGACTCACCTTACAAAACGGCTTTTCTTTTGAACCCCACCTTATACACCGACTCCTTGACGGAGTTTTGGACCAATGTAACCGTCCAAACCGGAGAGCAGAATGCCGAGGTCTCTCTCCGGTCCTCCATCAACGGCAAACCGGTGGTTATCACTCCAGCTACTCTGCGCCAAACCCTAGAGCTGGATGATGCCACTCACCCAACCTCCTATCCCAAAGGTACCCTTGATCTCTCCTTCACATCTCATGACTATCAGGGTAACCTCTCCGCCTCCACCTTGTTGAAGAAACACCTTCCTGACCCCAACGACTGATTTTTCACATGGTGAATGTATGTCTGGCTCCCAAGACCTCTTCGTGGGACCAGATGTCCACAAGGTGGCAACAGGTATTGTATTCTATCCTTGAGAAACAACCTTTAAATTTTTCTGAAATTTTATTTTTGGAACTCAAGGACATGGCCACAAAACCTTTTCCTAACCGTTGGAACTTATATCCACGGTTCATAATGGCCATGATCGAATACCAGCTTCAGGCTGAGGGACTAGTTGGCACTGGGGTCCCTGCCATGGCTGTTCAAGCCGAGGTATACTCCAGGCACAACTCCGACCAAACACTGAAACAGGCTGGCCGGCTGCGAAAACCCACGCAGCTGGAACCCACAGTCTCCACCTCCAAATCCAGAGTCCCCACCAAGCCAAAAGCCAAAAAGAAGCCCACAAAGGCTACTCAGGGAGATGAGTCCCCTGAGGATGCCCCTGCCACACAAAGGCAGGATGTGCCTGCTGGCTCGATTCTCCCAGCAGGTACCACGACTCCACCCACCACAACCGCACAGGCTTCCTCTCAACAGGAGCCTGATGTAACCAATTTTGGGGCAACCACATTACTGGGGTCTTCCTCACTTGAGGAGGCTGCCATTGAAGAGCACAGTCCTCCCCATGTGCATACTGCTTCTAGCCCACATACTGAGGAGACTGCCCCACTAAGCCCAACACTGGTAATAGCCAGAGTGCTGACTGATCTGAGCACTCCACCCTCTCCCCAGAAACCTATTACAACTGGGGAGACTCCAACCGAAGAGAGGGTGGGCACAAGTGCTGATCAGAGCCCACAGCACAGAGAATCAGTTCACTCTCCCAGTGTGGCTAAGGAGAGAGAACAATCTGGTGAGGCTGCCACTTCCCTGCATCAACATCTGAGCAGGGTGAAGCTGGTAACATCTCTAAGACCTCACCAGAGGCAATGGCCGATGATGGATCCAATCGGAGGCCAGAAGTCCCCAGTACCAAGAACAAGGGGCACATGTCATTACTGAGCCACACTCAGGACATGTTCATCCTGACAATGTCAGGAGGTCAGGTGATTCAGCTTATGCTGATGATGACCTGAGCTTCTTCTTGATGTAGTTGCTCAAAACACTATCCTTGAGGATGAGATAAGCAGACTCAAAAGAGCTGCTTGCTCAGATGACTCAGGATAGAAGTCCATCTGCCACCACTACCCACAGATGGCACCTTCACCTGAAGGTCTCACATACACTGAGCCACTCCACAAACTCAGCCACCAGCCCCTGCTTCTGGCACTAGCTCTCAGGGACAGAACCCCCCTGAGCAGCTAGATGCTATCCTCCAGAAATCCCTACCTCTCATCACACCCATGCTTAAAGATATAGTTATTCAACCTTGATGAGAGGCTTCCCACATATATACAACCCATGGTGGAGGTTGCCATCACTAAGGCTCTTGCTGATAGTCAAACCCAACCAATGCACCCAAAAAGGGGGAGACATCAGTGCAAGACAAGAGGAAGAGGGGGAGGAGGAGGAAGAGGCAGAGAAGAGAAAGAGGTGGTGGTAGAGAGGGAGTTGGCTGAGGAGACCAGTAGGGTGAGGGGAGAAGGGGAGAGGAAAGTGAGGGAGGTAGAGCAGATAGGAGTGGCTGAAATCCAAAAGGATTTCAGTTTCACTGATAAGAATAAGGGAGAGGGAAAGAAGGTGGCTGATCCTGATCTAGCAGCCCTTGTCAGGAGGCTGATGCTGAGCATAACCGTTCAATGAACAAAGTCATTGAACAGCTGTTCAGGCAAGGCTTTGACAAGGACACTGCTTTGCTAGATCAAGAGATCAGAAATATGGAGAGGAGAGAAATTGACTACCGATGGACTACTCATAGCCAACAGGAAAGACAAAAAACTTGAGGCTATGAGTAGTTCACTTCGAAGTACCTGGGCAGACCCAGTCCTTGATGTTAAGGCATGGACCAGGGACAAACTCTTGGCAATAACCACCAGATTTGTTCGGCTGGTGATTTTACAAGGGACTGGTCGCAGAGGCCCTATCTGAAGCGGTGGTGGGAACAGGACACTGCTAGCAAGCTGACTAAACCAGCCTTATCTCTAGGCTGCTAGCAGTGCCTGCCAACACTCCACACCAACACCCAACCACAACCCACAAAACCAACTCCTTTACCACCAAAACCCGCAGCCAATGATCCACCCTTGAAGAAGAAGAGAAGGGTGCTGAGGCTGCAAGATGAAGAAGAGGATGATGAGGAGGATAGTCTGCCACTCTCAGCAGTCATACCTCTACCCAAAGCCAAACCACAAACCATCAATCCCACCTCACAGCAGGACACTGTGAAGGTTAAGTTAGAAAGGACGAGCAGCAGAAAAGACATGATGAGGAAATGCTGAAAAGCATTGACAAATGCTATGTGCTACCACCTCTATCATAAATATGCAGAGAGAGGATGTCTGAGTTATTCACCTCAAACAAACTTTCAATATGAAAGGAGAGAGGGTGAGAACTTGGCCTGACCCAAGGGTGGCTCACAGGATAGTCAAGAAGGAATGCCTGTGAGATACAAAAGCCAACTAAAGAGAAGCGTAGATGAAGAGATCTCTGTGGCTATTGTAATAACACCCGGGAATAGTAGAGGATTCGAGAAAGCTTATAGAGCGGCCAAACACCCTTTTCAATGCTAGATAATGAGGGTGGTTAGGAAGGGTCTGGTCTATAAGAAGCTGAGAATTTTCAAGAGATGAGCTCACTTTGTTGTTAGAGGGTAAAACCCTGATGAGTTTGCATATAGCAAATCACAACACTTGAGCTCAAAAATGGTAGACAGGTCAAGTTCATCTCAGAGGTGTACGGTCGGGAGGGATTGTTGAAGGTGAGCCTGAAGACCTGTCCAAAGAAGAACAATTGATGTTTCTTCAGGCTTACTGTAGAGAATCCTACCGGCTTGTACGAGGGGTGTAGATCTCATGGATGGGATAACAGCTTTGTGTCCAATTCCCCAAGACAGAGCTCCCATCCATACTTAGCCAAACAAATACTTGAGACTACATCTCTGGCCAGTGCTTATCTGGGTCAACTTCTAATCTGATCTAGAAGGAAATAGACCAATCTTTATGCCATCAATAAGTGGGACATCCAATAATTAGAGGTTTTGGCTGCATTGGTTCAGGGGGAGTTTGTTGGACCAAAAGAACCAATGAGCCAAGATCAGGAAAACCTCTAAGTCCCACATGCCACTGGCAACAACTGCTGAAGACTCCCATCAGCTGTTCTGACAAAGTCTGAAGAATAAACAGCTGAAGTTCAAAGAACTGAAGTACAACAGCTGAAGATCCCAAAGTACTGAAGACAAGTACTGAAGTCTAAAGTACTGATAAAACACAAGTACTGAAGACTTCAAGTACTGAAGACAAGTGCTGAAGATCAAGTCTGAAGAACTGAAGAACTGAAACAACTGCTGATGCACAAAGTCTGAAGACAACGACTGAAGACATCAGCTGATGACAACTACTGAAGTCATTAGCTGATGAAACATCTGAAGACCAAAGTCTGAAGACCAAGTGCTGAAGTTTCAGAGTTTGTCACAACAGCTGAAGAAGTCTTCTTAGTTGTTGTGATGGTTTTTCCTTTTCAGTAGTTTATTTTTGTTTCAGTAGTTGTACAACAACTGAAGAGCATGTTCTTCAGTTGTTATAGTATCAGTAGTTATAAACGACTGAAGAGTTGTTCTTCAGGTTGTAGGATTTCAGTAGTTTACTCTTGTCAGCACTTAGGAACTTTTGTAAGAAGATGTCAGTTGTTGACATCTTCAGTAGTTTTATGTTTTGTCAGTTGTAATTTGAATATTCAGTGATGTCAGAAAAAGGACATCACGCCCATCCTTTGCCGCCTATAAAAGGATGGGTAACCATACTGTTTTAATTACCGAAACGTGCGAACCAATAGAACATTTATTGTTTTGCAGAAAACTCTTCTCTCTATGTTCATGCTTTAATTGAAATATCTTTTATGTTCTTGCTTTAATTGCTAATTAATGAGCTAAATCCGCTGCAAACATAATCTAATTGATCAACGAGAGAGGCTGAGATCCTGTCAGAGTTTGTAATATATGTAAATATCAACCAAACAATCAAACAACAAACATTCAAACAAGCATAAACATATAAAATGAGTGCATAAACATAGCTACTAAGTTGGACAACACTTGTTTGCCATAACAAGTGTTGTCATAAGGTCTTTCTTAAGGGTTTGTAATGACACATTATATGTGTCCATGGACTCCCACTTGAATCCATATCCAAATACTCAAGGTCCATGTCTTTGATGTCCATCTTTGGGTCTTGATCTTGTGCATCTTCCTTTTACAAAATTATATCCTATACATTTTTCTAATAAAAAGAAAGCACCTAATCTATTTATTACATAACCAAATGAATAAATAATTACAACCCAAATAATAAACATAAAATTACAACCCAATTGAATGAATTAAAACAACCATTCCAATCATCCAAATAACATAGGGCCAAAGGCTAGGTATGCACTATCATATGAACAATCATAAAATTATTCAATAAACAAAATAAACCACCAAACCCTAAATTTTCAGCCAACATAAACTGAAAATTTGGGTTTGTTGTCCAAACAAACAACAACTAAACATAAACCAATTGACATTCCTATCTTTCAAATTTAATCATAAGCATGAAGATATAACTTTGAAAGACTTGGGGTTATTAAATCAACCAAATCAGCCCCTAATTGATTATTAACATCCTTTAAAATGATTTTTAAAGGATAGAACAAGCAAGCTATTCACATAACCGCTCTTGATGTCATTGATGGGTTTGTAAGAACAAAAATCATAGTTTAAAATTTAAACTTTCTGAAAAACGCAGCAGAATTACAACTTTATAAACTTGTTTATAAGCTGAAAAATATGTTCATTAGATGACCATTAATGTATAAAACAAACCCAAAGAAACAAAGGATCATTTATGTGATTAGCAAGCTATGAACATATGTAAAACCACATAAAATACAGCTACACAGAGCTGTGATTACTACCTTCTGCAGCAGCAAAATCGACAGAAAAGATGTTGGATGATGCTGAAATTGACCAAGACTTCAAGATTAAAGTCCTCAAGCTTGTATACCCCAAGCCCTTGCAAGAACACCTTCTTATAGGAAGAAGACACCAAAATGCAACACAAAATGTTCTTCAAAAACCCTCTTAGCTGCTGCCTTTGTTCCGTAACAAGAGAGAGAGAAGAAGAGAGTTTTGTTTTCTCATTTGCATGTATGTGAAGATGTGTTGTTGCATAATTGAGACTAGTGGAGAATATATGAGAAACCAAGACAAGAGTTAGTGGAGTGCTTGTCTTGATACATGAGTTAGTGGAGAATCTCTTACACTAACAAGTGAGTTAGTGGACATATACAATTAACATATACAATTAACCTTAAGGAGAGAGTTTATGTTAATTAGTCCTCCACCTAGACATATACAATTAACCTTTTAATTGTATAATCCATACACTCCTATTATTAATTTATGATGTTATCTAACTTACTTAAAATAACATTACAAATAATATTATTGAACAAAATATCCTAATAAGTGGTCCACCTCATATGCAACTTATTTAGAAAACCCATTTTCTAAATTGGTGTAAATATTTAATTGCATGATCATATCATCAATTAAATATTAATTGGTGTTTGCTAAGCTTGTTATTGGGTATAACACGACTTGGATCATAACGTACTAACCACATCAATATTCTAAGTGTGTTGGGCACATAGAATCTTACAATAAGCATTCTCCATGTCAAACCGACTGAGAATATCTCCTACATACTTGGTTTGATGTAGAAATATTCCCTTTGATGTTTGATCCACCTGTAACCCGAGAAAGAATTTCATCTCTCCCATGGCACTCTTTCAAACTCAGCCTTCATTACTGCTTCAAACTCTTTACATAAATCCTCGTTCTTGGAACCGAAGATTATGTCATCAACAAAATCTGAACAAGCAGCTGATCACCATCCTTTTCTTTGATGAACAATGTGCAGTCAATTACACCTCTTCAAAATACGTGTTCACAAGGTGAGTTGAGAGTTCTCATACCAGGCTTTGGGAGCTTGATGAAGCCCGTATAAGGCCTTGTCGAGTTTGTAAACTCTGTCCCGATGATATGGATCCTCAAATCCCTTGGGTTAACTGACGTACACTATCTCTCAGATTTCACCATGAAGAAATGCACTCTTCACATCCAATTGATAGACTTTAATTCATGTAAGAGGCATAGGCTAGGAAGATACGGATTGCTTCCATTCTTGCCACGGGTGCAAATACTTCATTGTAATCTATTCCCTTGACTTGTCAAAATCCTTGAACTACAAGCCGAGCTTTGTTCTGGATGATAACTCTTGGTTATCTTTCTTGCATTTCAAGACCCATTTGGTTCTAATAACCTTAGCTCCTTTAGGTCTATCCACGAGAGTCCATACTCCCAACTTCTTGAATTGCAAAAGTTCTTCTTGCATGGCACTCACCCTTGCCTCATCATTCAGGGATTCACTGACGTATTTTGGCTCAAACTGAGACACAAAACAACGATATGCTCTATCGTGAAGGTATCCTTTTCATTACCGAGGCATAATCAGCTGAATATAGCTGATTTCTTGTCTGAACTCCAGATCTGACATCCCAATGACATTGTCCAGAGGATGATAGACATTTAGGCGTGATCCAGGAGTGGGGGAACAACTACCTCAGAACCAAGATTATGGACATTTGGTTCTGTATCTGAGGCAGTAGGAGTGTGAGGTTCCGAAGACGCAGAGGCATCAATGTCAGATGCTTGTGGACTTGCAGGATTAGAACCTGTTCCTCCTCATTGTTCTGGTCATTTTCCACAGCTTCATCGTCAGAGGAGGAGTCACTTACTTCAAGTGCTCCCCCTGACTGGTTAGACGATTCACCTTGTGAACCAGATGATGTGACTTCTTGTGATGGTGTATTTAAGACCTCAAACATCATTTTAGTTGCCAAGTCATCGTCAGAGGTAGAGAGGGGAATGTTGAATGACTTGAAGAAACCATCATAATCGAAAAAGAAGGCTGGTCCTTTTCCAGCAGGTGGGGTGGGTATCTATGAACGTCCACGTTGCACCACACTTCTACTTGACCGTTGAGTTGTTCTAAACTCTCTTATTGGGTATGTTGTACCCTAGAAAGATTCCCTCATCAGCCTTATCGCTGAACTTTCCTTCCTGATTTTTCTTCAGTAGGGTGCACGGTGCGCCAAACGGTTCGAGATACTCTAGATTTGGTTTACGTTGTTGAAGTAAATCGTAACATGTCTGCCATGAAGTTTACTACCAGTACTCGATTTAACGTGTAACATGCATTGGCAACTGCCTCATTCAAGAATTGGATAGGTAGCTTCGAGTCTGCTAGCATTGTCCGTGTTTGTCTCTATTAAGCTGCGATTCTTTCTCTCAGTAACGCCATTCATCTGAGGAGTGTAGGCGGACGTGATCTGGTGCACAATTCCCTTTTCTTTACAGAAAGCCTCCATCAATTGATTCTTGAACTCGGTTCCATTGAGGAGGTTCTGACGAATCAGCCATCAAGGCAGAGTCGGGTGTCTCTGGTTCTGGTGATTCTGACGTTGTTGTAGTTTTCCCTTCTTCAGGCATGTAATTGACCACAGTTGCAGTCTCTTCAGTGTTAGACTTAGCTAGTTCCAATGCAATATCTCCTTCACTAGCTGAGTCATCATCCAAATCTTCAACACTTGCAATGTTGGATTCTCCCGGAAAAGACAAACCGAAAGCTCCAATCCTGTCCTTTATCATCATGAGCGGTCAAGGCTTTAGGATCCTTGCTTGATGAAGTAGGACTAACTGTGGGTTTATCCTGATGATTGAAGGATGAGAAAGAATTCCCATTTCCTGTCTTTTTCGGCTTCACACACTCACGCTTGAAGTGCCCTTTCCCCACAATTGAAGCATGTAACCTTAGACTTGTCAAAACCAAAGGTAGTGTCCTTAGTTGCAACCAAGTTTTGTCCAGTTTCTTGACAAACTTTTTAGCTCTCCGGATAGCACTTGCTAAGCCCATATTATATCCATCCTTTCCAGCTCCGTCTCGTCTACCTGCTCATAGTCCTCATCTGCCAGATGGCAGTTCCCTATTTTCCCAGCAACTAGCCCGTCATAGGAATGGACGATAGCTGCTAAGAGATCCATGTTTTCCTTTGCTACCTCAACTGTCACATTTCCGAGATTCTCGGTCTTAAGTTTGTTGCATTGGCTTCAGTTGCGATATATTGGGTACCAGATGACCCTGACGTGTCAGATCCTGAAGAGGATGCTTGAGATAGACCAGCTGAGCTTGACACAAAGGCTGTTTGTAGTGGAGCTCCAGATGTTTTGGCTTGAGCAATTGAGTTGTACAAGGCTGGATTCTGATCATAAGTAGACTTTTAAGCTCTGTACTTCATCCTTAATTCTTCCTCCCTCAGTTTCAGAATGAAGTCATTGATATCTAACTTCACGAGCATATCATTCTGTCTGAGGTTGGAGACAAAAGAAACCCACTTTTCGGGCAGTGCATCTGCAAAGTTTGAGACTTTGTCTTCCATTGAAGTGGTGACTCCATGAGTGTGTAGCTCACTTATTAAGTGATAGAACCGATCAATGACATCGTCCAAGCTCTCCTTTCCTATTGACGAGAAGTTGTCAAACTCCTTCTTCAACGCTTTAGCTTTTAGAGCTTTTAACGATGCATTACCATCATACCTCTTTTCCAATGCATCCCACAACTTTTTTGCTTGCTCGTTCTCAGAAAATTGATGGAAAATGTCCTTCGGAATTGACTGAGTAAGAAGAGCATAAACTTTCTTCTCAGCAGTACTTGAGCTTTTGTCCATCATTCATGCCACCTAGTGTAAGTTTAATCCATCTGCCCTACAGGCATGCTATACCCTGTCTCTATCGACTCCCACAGATTGGGATCTACACCATTCAAATAAATCTCAAATCTTTGCTTCCACTGTGGGTAATCATCTAACGTGATTAGCTTAGGGGGCTTGTTATGATTCCCCACTTCATTTTCCAGAAGCAACAGATTCTGGATCCTTGAATCTTTACCTGCTGTGAACGCTGAATACTGATCCTCCATTACTATCGACTTTAACTTGGAACAAAAACTGTACTGCTGTGCGAATGAAGTGTGCGATTGGACAGCTCGTGCGATTGAACAATGCGAATGGCTCAAACGTGCGAATGAACCAATCAATTGTGCGCATGGACAGGTGCGGATGAATAATGCGACTAGACAGTTCAATCGTACGAATGAAGGTACGAATGAGTCCAATCATGAGTATGAGGGATGCGTATGAACTCAGTCGTCGTGCGATTGAGTCAATCGGGCGACTGAAGGTGCTGGATTTTGAAAATTTGAAGGTTTAAGGTATTTTGGACGCAAAACACGAATTTTCACTAACCCTAATTGCCGTATGCCGGGAAAGGTGAACTTTACGAACTGGAGATGTCTAAAAACACCGTTTGACACAAAAGGATTGCGTTTTTAGTGAAAAAACACAATTTTTATATCAAGAACGATTGAATCACACATAAATCAAGAGCCAAAGCTCTGATACCGCTTGTTAGGATCAAGTATTGAATGAAATACTAACTGATAAACACGTTATACCGAATCAAATAGTGCGGAATCCTATTTGATTGGCGATCCAATTAGTAAGAACGCACGTAGAATCAATTTTAGATTGAAACTAAACGTTAAGAATGATTGTTAATCAATCTAGTGCGATCTATGAACTTGGAACAGGTTCTTGGAGGTCTCTGGACGGCTAGGGTACGTATGTATGCGAAGTGTTCCGTTTTTCCACGATTAAGTGGTATTTATAGGTTAGTGTTTCTCATTCGGGCGACTGAACCACAAGTCTGGTTCAGTCGTGCGATTGAGCCATGCGGTTGATCTATTCGCACGACTGAGTGTTCAGCCGTGCGACTGAGTTATTCACATGAAGTTGTTCATGCGTATGGTCCATTAGCATGGGCCATTTGCATGAGAACTTCGTATTACTAAGTTGAATATATTTCTTAAACATTACATTACTAAGATTAATTCAAACAACCACAAACCTATATAGTTAGTCCACTACGCGTTAAACTACTAATCAATGAAATAATAAACATTATAAGTTCAACCACACATTGTATTTCATTAAGTACCCATTCAATTACATATATCCATTCAATCAAGAGTCTTTCATTACAAATATCAAACGATTACATCAGTGTAACAAAATAAAAGTCATTTACATTTAAGCACACTAGAACTAGAACTAGGACATGTGTACCAACAAAAGCTCTTATCGTTAAAAGTTAACCCTAATACTGAAGGGTAAGGGCTA
The DNA here is from genome assembly GCA_024085815.1 of Flaveria linearis. Classification (NCBI taxonomy): domain Eukaryota; kingdom Viridiplantae; phylum Streptophyta; class Magnoliopsida; order Asterales; family Asteraceae; genus Flaveria; species Flaveria linearis. The sequence continues at coordinate 73,652,562 of CM044003.1, read as the reverse complement.
TCTTTTAATGGCACCTTTTAACCATTCAATATTATGGTTACCTCTAACTATTAAGAGGATATGAACCATTAAGAGGTAGCTTATTAATGACTATTAAGAGGTAGACTATTAATGACCATTAATAGGCTACCAAAGAGTCCCTAAGTAGTGCCATACATGCACCCAATTACAACGATGATGCATACAACCTTTGCTTCCCAAAAAGATAGGCATAAAAAGAAAGCAAATAACATCATCCGTGTGACCTATTTGACCCAAAAGTCCCCAAGATAAAACATAGAGCCTTAGCTATTCCATCTTTAGAATTGGGCACCAAGCACCATGAGAGGATTGTAACATAAGCTTTATAAAAATACATAATGCTTAGGTTAACTAACTACTTTTAGGTGCTTCCATGTCAAATGACACAAGATGAGATCATTGAATCTTTAATAACATCTATATGCTTGATTTTTGTGTTGCATCAATCAACCAAACAATGGTCTGCTACAAACAATACAAAGCTTCTTTCATTACAATTAATGTCTTACCAGGATGTTCATCAAAAATGCTACATGCATTCCACAGACATAATAATTCATTTATACATATAGGGATTACATAACCATAACTTAAGGCAAAGACACTAAAGCATGAGAATCAAAAAGCTTACTTAGAGTGCTAAGTTCTATAGAAACATTAATCTGATTGGCAAACAAATAGTTTGAAGGAAAGATCAGTGATTGACTACTTAATGGATTTTGAACCTAAAGTTTAGGGTGATTGTAACTGAGGTTGAACCCAACTACTCACAATGACACAATCAAAATGCAAAGTTAAGTCTATACTATCAAACATATTATATAACAAATCATATACTAAAGAAAAGAACTGTAAGTTGTAAATGAAGCAGATCAGCTCATGTACCTTGCAAACTAGTTGTTGATAGCTTTCAAATGTGTCTTGATGATTCAACATGATGCTTATCTAACGATGCGATCCCCATTGATTTTGGTTGTAATGATGTTGTCCCTGAAAATCAACATGTTGTCCAACCAAGCTTTTTACTTTGAGATCATATAAGTTCAGCAAGAAATCAAAACCATTATGCATATTTTTCTTCAGTTTGCTGGTTTTGATTGATAGTATTCAGAGAATGTAAACTCAGTTTAGCACAAAACTCAAAAACCTACAATTCTACAAATATGTTTTACGAGTGTTTTCATATCATCTCAGATGAAAAGAACAGAAAACAGACCGAGACAACTAAAATCGTAGAAACACCAACAAAATTGATCATTATACCGAAACCATAAAGTTAAGGCTGCTTTCACGTAATACATCATTATAAAAGCTTATATTGAAACAATAGTCTGATGGAAAAGAACAAAGATGAATACAGACGAATAGGTGTCTGCGTCGGACTCCGATAGGCTGAGCTCCATTGTTTCTTTCATGTAGCAATGAGAATTATCAAGCACTAATCACATAATACCAAGACCGTGAACAACTCAAAATCGATTACTTAAAATGCATAATCACAAGAATAACTACTTTAACTCAGGAACAAAATTCAAGTAACGTTGGTCAAAAAAACACAAGCATCATCTTAAATAACTATTAACCTTAAGAGCGAAACTTGGAAGCTAGTAGAAACAAAAGAATAATCAAACCGAACAATAGACGTAAATAGTGTTCAAGAATAACCAGAACAATATCTAATGGTGAGATCAAGTAGACTTTTAAGCTATTGGGGAAGATGGTAGAAGGTAAACGATAGAAGCAAGGGAGTTTTAGAGTTATGTGTAGTGTTAACATACGTCGGTTATGGTTAATTCAGGGTCGGGTCAACCGGGTCCTTAGATCCGCACGTATATACTCTCAGAGTGATGGACGATAAAATAGAATAAGAGTTAATGTAAGAAGTATACGCGTCTTTTGATGTAAAAAATATTAGTATAGATATGTTTCAATTTAACATGATATTATAATATTGCTCTTGCCACATCAAATAATTACAGATTTATCTATGCTTAATAATTATCTTTTAATTACATATTTATCTTTATTTTGGCTTTTAAAGTATGCTTAATAATTATATATCTTTTATTCTAATTTATATTGTATCTTATACACAATATGAGTTTGGGTTTTGAATTTCTACCCCATCACGTGAAATCCAACTTGCAGGGATTACGAAGACAATTGTGAGAACATTACAAAAGAAGCTTCAAGAGACTAGCGAATGAGGTCTATCTCGCGCCACTGGTAATCAATCATTCATGTTTAATGCATTTAGTGCACACATACTGTTAATCTAAGATTAAGTTGCACTATAAACCTTTTAATGGTAAATTGGAACTTGCTGTTAATCTGAGATTGTGATTGTCCAGATGATAATCTTTGCTTGCTTTTCAGTCAAAGACTGCAATGTTTTGTTCTTCATTTGATTTTAATGGCTGGATATGGAAATCAAAAATGACATATTCATCAAATTTTGTTTGAGTGGTATATACATGAAATAATGATGTTTATAGAGACATATGAAATTACTGTTATTTAATACTAATTTTGATTTTGTGGAAGTCTTATTCTGAAACTTGGAGGAAAATTCCACAACCGGCCAGTAGGTCCCATATCAAAAGCAGTTATTGACTTGGACTTGTTCTTGAAAGGTCTTTGCCTAATTAGAGCAGATTCTGCTTTCTCAGTAGCTTTCAATTATTCATAATGGTTGTTCTCACTGAACTTTTACCAGGATCTTCATCTTCTTCATCAACTCATGATCATAATCATCATCATGATCATAGATATGATGTATTTTAAGTTTTAGAGGTGCTGATACTCGTAATAGATTCACTGATCACCTCTACCATGCTCTTTTGGATGCTGATATCAACACTTTTCTGGATGATGAAGAGATTGAAACTGGAGAACCATTGAAACCGGAATTGGAGAGTGCGATTAAATCATCGAGGGCTGCTGTAATCATGTTGTCCAAGAATTACGCCCTTTCCACATGGTGCCTTGATGAATTGGTTACAATCCTTGAGCAAAAGAGGAACTTTAACCAATTCGTTATCCCCATCTTCTATGATGTTGAACCCACCGATGTCAGGAAGCAACAAAGCAGCTTCGGCGAAGCAATGGCAAGGCATAAACAAAGGATGGAGGTAGAAACCAAGGCAGAGAAAAGAAGTCAATGGGCTCAAAAGATTGAGTTATGGAAGAGGACACTCACACAAGTTGCTGATCTAAAAGGCGTAGATGCAAAAAACAGGTTACAGTGGTACAGCAAGGCATACATAGCATATTGATATATTTAGGAACTTGTTAAAAGTTTATTACCCAACTAATCAATTTTCAAATGAAGCATCATTATCATTGGTACAGCAAGGCATACATAGCATATTTGATATATTTAGGAACTTGTTAAAAGTTTATTACACAACTAATCAATTTTCAAATGAAGCATCATTATCATTGAAACAAAGACATAAGTCATCTAAACTTTTATCTAAACTCCTGTTGACATTCCATCTAAGGAATGAGAATCCTTAGGTTCCATGAATCCAAAATTATTAACATTAGCATAATTTATTTTATTTGGTTTGGATCTTTAAATTTCCATATCTTTAGGATTAGGTTGTTTAGTTTCCAATGATGTTTATATTTCTCATTGTAATCAATTTTCAGGAAAGAGACGGAGTTAATTGAAGATATCGTAACCGCCATTAACCATAGATTAGGTGCACCATTAAGTAATACCCTACCGCTCCTTATTAGGATGGACCATAACATTAAAGTCATTAGTTCATGGTTGACTGATGGATCTCGTCATACTGCGACATTCTCACAATTGTAGGCATGGGTGGGATTGGGAAGACCTCTTTAGCTAAGTTTGTTTTCCGGTTACACTCAAGTGAACTTCAAAATAGCAGCTTCATTGAAGGTATCAGTACAAGATGTAATGAACAATTTAATGGATTGCTTGATTTACAAAAGCAACTTTACCGGGACATTTCAAGAAGGCCGTTCTTACAAGTTCATGATGTCTCTGTGTACACGTGTAAGATTGAGAATGCGCTAGCTCATAAAATGGTGTTTATTGTGCTTGATGATGTTGAGAGTGTCGACCAGTTGGATGCTTTACTTGGAAAAACAGGATTACATCAAGGAAGCAAAATCAAAATTACAACGAAGGATGTATCTTTAACAAGAAGGTGTGCATTATTTAACCCAAAAGTTAAAACCAAGCACACAAAAGTCGTACTTAAAGGCTTATGTGAGACTGAATCACTAGAGCTTTTATGCATTCATGCATTCAAGAGCCAAAATCCTAAAGAAGGTTATAAAGAGGTTTCGGAAAGGCTTGTGAAGTATTGTGAAGGACATCCATTAGCTCTCGAAGTTTTAGGCAAGTCTCTTCGTAAACGTGACAATGTAGATGAATGGGAGTATTACATAAAAGGGCTAAAGAAAGAACCTCATGCCCATATAAAAAAGGCATTGCAGATGAGCATCGACTCTTTGCCATTTAAAAATGATAAGGATTTGTTTAAGCATATTGCTTGTTTTTTTCTGGGAACAGATAGATTTTTGACTGAAACAATATTAACTGCATGCGATATAACACAAGATCTGGGATCACAAATCTCATTGACAGATGCCTTCTTAGTATCGGATCAAATAACATATTGATGATGCATCAATTGGTTCAAGAGATTGGAAGAGATTTAGTACGTCAAGAATCACCTGATAAGCCATGGAAGCGTAGTAGATTATGGTGTCATGAGGAGTCGTTCAAAGTGTTGAAACGGAAGAAAGTAAGAGGCCATGTATTTTTTGTAGTTATTCAGGTTCTTAGTACTTTTATCATCTATATACATGTATATAACCTTTATAATTTTGTTTGCATTCCCTTTTCATAGGGTAAGGAAACCTTCTAGGCCTTGCCCTTGACATGAGAAAGCTTGACAAAAAGAAGTTACGTGGATCATTTGAGCTGAAAACAGACTCATTAAGTAAGATGGAGAATCTAATGCTACTACAACTCAATTATGTGCAACTAGATGGGTGTTTCCAAAAATTTCCAGAAGAACTAAGATGGTTGTGTATGCATGGCTTCCCTTTAAAGTCTATACCTTCAGACATGCCTATGGAGAATCTGGTTGTTCTCAACATGTCATACAGCAATTGAATCATTTGGCATGCATTATAGTAACCCACAACAGCATGAAAGTAGGCAAAAGGTAATGTTAGATATTTGCATATGGGATAGCCAATAGCTATTAATCGACTTCTATAACCTTCGTGGTTGTAAAATTTGATAGGCGGTAGTCGTGTGACGAGGGTATCGACTAGGGAGTAATTCGGATTAATAGGGATTAATCGGATTGGAATTTTATGTTAATTTTATATTTATAAATATATATACAATAATTTTTTAAATTATATATATAATCTTTCAGTTTGATCGATTTTTTTTTAATTTTAGGTTAATTTTGACCAAATCTGAACAAAAAATTGGCTATTTTTGACTAATTTTCTTTGATTTTTGGCCGATTTTGACCTTTGACCGATTAATTAAGCGATTAGCTTAAATCGGGTGGGGTGACCGATTACCAATCAATCAGTGCTAGGTAGCGATTTTTGCAACAACGATAACCTTGAATAGTGTTGACTACACTTCTAGTATGCAGTATCTTTTTAGGGTTACATGAGTATAATGGGATGATTCGAAGTCATACTCACGTTTAGGAACAAAACCAAACACAGAGAATTGTTTATTGCTCTGTAAGACTGAAAAGTCCATTTTATAAACTGTAAAAGAAGTTGGTTCGAGGTGATAAACCATTGATTTTGATGATTAATTTGGTTGGCAGAGCAAACTATCGGCAATTAACTACAATGCTTGTTTTTTTAGGTTTTAGGGGTGTGGACCCCTTAGACCCTTTTCCCCTGACCCTCTTCACTTGTCATGTCAAGATCAGATTAGCTCATACGGTGAATTCGCACCTCCTAAACCATATTAGAGCTTAGCCAGAAATCCTTAGTGTGGTGTAAATCTCAGTTACATTTTTTTATGAGCGTAAATCTTAATAACATCAAAATGATAGGTGGCATTAAAATCACCAATATGTGACAAGTATTATTCTTTCATCTTGAGTAAATGCAATTCGTTTAACTTTTTTTTATAACTTATCTCTATATCAGAAGTTGGTGGATTCATGCTCAAAAGACAAACAATGGCTTGGTTCACTGAAGATTCTAGACCTAAGTTTCTGTGAGCAACTTCATAGTCTGGGTGGTTTTCTCGAGCTCACGTCACTTCAGAAGTTAATAGTTAGAAACTGCACAAGTTTGTTTGAAGTGTGTGAATCAATTGAGCATTGTATTGAACTTGTCTACATTGATCTCAGTTACTGCTACAAGCTTAAAAAGCTTCCAATATCCCTAGGCAAGTTAAAGGTCAAAACACTATTATTAGATGGTTGTTTTTCCTATGAATCTCGTCTCGAAATGTGGGATATGGATTCATCAGATATAAGCATAAACTCTGAAACCTCTTCATCATCCACTATGGAGGTTATACCAAGTGATTTGAAGTTCTTTGCAACTTCCTTACCAAGCTCATTAATAATCTTGTCACTTGCAAATAATAATTTGTCTAACGAGTCATTTCCCGTGGACTTCAGTTGCCTATCCATGTTACTGCAATTATGTCTAGATAATAATCCAATTGTTTCAATGCCCCATTGTGTGAGAACCCTTCCTACGCTTGAGCAACTTAGTATGGTAAACTGTGAAAATGTGATATCAATTGAGCATCCTCCACGTACGCTAAGAATATTATCAATCGAATCTTCTAGCAGTTCATTACAAGATTACAAGACTTCGTTAAGGAAAATCATGTTTGATCCAGAAATGTCCCCACTCTACTTATTAGGAGCGTCGAAGTTATTATCACCTTCATCACTTGAAATTGATGGCATGATCAAAATCCAACCTATGGCAAGTGTTAAGGGAACGTTATTACATAGATTGGGGTGGACAGATATAGAGTTTACTAAAGAAAGGTGCTTGGGAACTTACACCGCTAAAGGATCAGAGGGATCTCAAACCCAGGTTTCTTTTAATTTATATTCTCTTGTATGAATATGTTTATATTACTTAAGCTGATTAATCATGCTTTTGGCAGATGTATTATGAATTTGGAATATTCAGCACCCTTTATGAGGGGAAAGGGATGCCGAATTGGATTAGGCGTAGAATCAAGGGCCCATCAATATCATTTACCATCCCTTCATCTCCTAAGAAGCTCCGAGCTTTGAATTTCTGCTGTGTGGAGACATATCACTCTTCATATACGACTCAGTCTAGCTTTCTTGTGTTGCCAATTATCAAAATTAGTAATACTACAAAAAACGACACCTGGATTTATAAACATTATATTGAAAGAGTCCGGTTAGGTGGAAGGTTTTTGACTCTCTTAAGTCATTGGATGTTTGGGCCGAATGAGATGAAAGGTGGTGACCAAATCACTATTACTGTAGCACAAAGTAGAAATGGTCGTTATGGTCAACTTACAAAGAGTTGTGGGTTGAGGCTTGTGTATGATGATGGAAAAATTGAGGAAGATGTGTTGGGTTATTACAAGTCATGGAATCACATCATTGGTGGAGATCTCTCTGGTTTTCAATTAACCACAGGAGAATACATCCTAGATAACATGCAATATACGTGGAATAACAGTGGATCAAAATCACATTATCCTCCTTTCACTGATGTCACCGGTTATAAAGGTAAGACATAAAGGTAGATGTCAACTTTATTAAAACCTAAACCTTCACTAACATTCATAGGTTGTTAACGCAACAATTCCTTCCTGCTGTACTATGCTACAGTTATAATTACTATATAATTTTTTTATATTTTTTCTTTTTACCAGAAGACAGAGTGGGCTTTAAAGCTTTCTCCAAAAAGAAGTGTGACACAGTTGAATGTTCATCTCATGCATCTCAGGTACATTTTAACACTCAAACCCTTCTCTTATCACATGTTTAAAAGCTCCACAGAACGTGTTCATCAAAGTTTTGGTCACAGGATGTAAAGAAGTAAAGGTGTTACAGCTTTGTAAGTGGATATATGGTTGGAAATCGCTGCATAATAAGGCTACGGCATATGTCATACAGGACTTCATGGAACTTGTATAAATTGGCTTATGCAAAATATCAATCACTTACATGATCAAAAGGGTGCATCTTGTGTTGAAGACATCAATAATGCCATCAAAGGTACTAAAACCTTGTTAAATGTTGCTTTGATAATAAAGGTTGTTTTCTAGACAGCCTGAATAAATGTTTAATACTGGAATGATTAGTGACGAGTTAATTCGGAAGATGCCTTTTTTCACTACATCATGGAATCAGACACAATGCACATCTAAAGATTGATTTTCTCAATTTTGCACGTGCCCATGAATTCTTATATCCATTTGTTGGTCTTGGAGTCAAGGATCATCTAATGAGAGGGGTAGATGCAAGTTTGTAGTACATGCTCTCATCCACCACACCACGGTCACACTCTCTATGTTCTATGTCCCCATGTTAACCATTATCCCAAGGCTCAACTCGCGAATAATACTAAGATAATGTACTATCCTGAGCCTTGATACCAACAAATATTGTTTAGGTTGCCGTCTAGAAGCTCCCCATTTTGTTTCTGTTCATGTAGAGACTTTCCAGGAAGTCACCCATGACCCATCCTGAAATTTTTCTCAAATAAGTTCTTTTTAATGTATACGGAATTCTATTAATGTTTTGTTAATCTTCCATTTCTATTTTCTGGATTTATCCATCTTTCTCGCGAATAATACTAAGATAATGTACTATCCAGAGCCTTGATACCAACAAATATTGTTTAGGTTGTCCTCTAGAAGCTCCCCATTTTGTTTCTGTTCATGTAGAGACTTTCCAGGAAGTCACCCATGACCCATCCTGAAATTTTTCTCAAATAAGTTCTTTTTAATGTATACGGAATTCTATTAATGTTTTTGTTAATCTTCCATTTCTATTTTCTGGATTTATCCATCTTTCATGATGTTAAGATGAACAAAGATCAGACCCACAGATTACTCATAAATGGAACAAAATTCTAGTGCAAACAGGTAAATGAAGCATAATTAGTCAAACAATTAGAATACATGACGTGGGAAAACAGAACATCAAATAAACAAATTTCAACTCATAGCACTTCCAAAGCACTTCCTGACCTATTGCTTATAGAAAAGAAGCAAAGAGCTTTAGGCCCTCAAATGTTCAGGGCCTATTTTTATCAGGGGTTTTCAGTGTATGACCCATTTTTATCTTTCTTACTTAGTATTAGGGAACTGTAGTAGTCTAGTTGATTCAAATTCCGATGGACTTTCTTGTTTTATAACCTCCTCAATCACTTATGTGAGTTCCAGGTTTCAGATTTTTTTTTTTGATCCGTCTTTGTTTCTTTGTAATAAGATGTTACATTTATATATCTATGCATATAATTTCAGAGATTGCATTTTGTGTTCTTGTTTTCTATATGTAATTTTTATCTATAATTTTTTTGCAGCTTCTTTCTAACATTTTTCACTGCTTTTTGAACCTTCTGACATTCATTTCTTAATGATTTATCTATAATGCAATTTCTAACATTTCTATATGCAATTTCAGAGACTGCTTTTCACTGCTTTTTGAACCTTCTAACATTTCTATATGTAATTTTTATCTATAATTTTTTTGCAGCTTCTTTCTAACATTTTTCACTGCTTTTTGAACCTTCTGACATTCATTTCTTAATGATTTAGGGGCTGTTTGACTGCCTCTTAATGGTTCAGATGTCTGAATGGTTCAGAACTTAATGGTTCAGACTGTTTGTTTCGCGAGCAAATGTCTGAATGGTTAAGACATTTGACTCTGAATGGTTAAGCATTATACTAATGCTGAATGGTTAAGAGGTCTAATGCTGAATGGTTAAGACCTCTTATCTGAATTGGTCAGACATTTACCTTTGAATAGTTAAACGATATACAAGCTCTTAATGATTCAGACCTCTTAATGGTTCAGCACTTAATGGTTCAGACCTCTTATTGGTTCAGCATTTAATCATTCAGATATTACCAAACAGCCTCTTAGTGATTTAATGATTTCTGATGGGGGCACTCTTGATTGACAAGATCTGCCAATTTTTGATTGGGGCACCCTAGCATGAATTACAAGCTCTGCCAAGAATTGGATACTGATTATGGACACAAGGTTAAAGCTCTGCCATATTCATCTTACACAATTAAAATATCAAAGGTGTTCTTGACACTTAAAGGCACAAAGAACAATATATGGTTCTAAATTCTAAAACTTATAAAATTTGAGTGTAATAATTTATTAAACAAACAAACAAACATACTCAGTAAAATCTCACTCAAATAGTGGGGTCTAGAAATAGTGGAATGAGGGCAAGTCTTACCTCTAACCCAAAGGCTAGAGAGAATGCTTCCAGAGAGACCACTGGCTCACTAAAAGACTTCAGTATAAACATAATGCATGCAATATTTAGAACACATAACATATCATATTAGCAATGGAAGATGGCAAGAAAAGACAATTAAACTAAAAACAACAAAAGCATGAACACAAAGAGTATACTTAAATGCCTAACTAAAGGTGTAACTAAAAACCAAAGGCATGTGTACTAAGCTATTGAAGATGTGTGATTTTGCTACTTCAAAAGGATGGAATTTATCATAAAAGAATTCTGTTAGGTTGTTTAATATTTGTGTTTATGGATGTACTTTTAAAGTAGAAATTTTAATGTGAAATTACAAGTTGGGTCAATTTCCTAATTATATTTGCTATCAATTATGGGTTTTCATATGAATTGCGTATCGGTTTGTTTTGATTTGAGGTAAACTGTTCATCTTAAGTTAAAATGTATAATTTTGAATTTAAATAATAGTTTGGGTCTATGTGTATATATTAGAAAGTCTGTAGTGTGGGTCTAGTATGTAAATATGTAAATATATAAGGGTAGAGTATGTGTAGTAGGACATGTAGTGGTTGGTTCTAGGGCTATATATGCCCCTCATATGTATGTGTCGATATTAACATATATGTTAATAAAGATTGGAAATGAACAGTATCAGTGCCTGCCTTCTCCAATGTCGCTTGGAAATGAACAGTATCAGTGCCTGCCTTCTCCAATCTCGGTATACACGTGTTGTCCTCTTATAATTTTAGGCATATGACGTGTTTCGATTTGTTCTTATGGAGATCCCCGTTTTATCTCTCAGTTCTCTCTGCCGTGTTTCTTCGGTTCGTTCGAGTGGGTGCTTGCGTCGGTGAGTTCTCTTCTCACCCCTGCCTTTTCTTGCATTGATGGTTGTTGTTGACAATTCTTCATCCTCCGTTTGATTAGAATCAACCCGTCTCTCTGTGTTTCTGTGATTGGCGATGGTTTTAGGGTTTATTTGACGACGAGTGAGGTGGTAACCTCCTCCTGATGTCCACCTTTTCCCTTCTTTTTTCCTGCGACACAGAGAGAGATGAAGGAACTAGGGTTCTTACTTTGTTGATTTTAACAGTCAATTGACTGTTAATGCAAGAACTGGTGCCTTTCCTCCTAAATTGGTTGTTACTTAGTATGCATCTATGTTAAAGATAAGGTTGTGGGGTTCATTCTTGTCTCATTTGTGTTCTGTGTTTTTCTTTCCCAAGTTAGAATTCTTACCTGCGTACAACTGCTCTGTTCTACTATGATGTTGTTTGAAACAGAGGAAATCAGATATAAAATTGCTTAAAGCGAAGTGCTCCAACGTAGTTGCAATATGGAATTGGCCTCTTAACTTAATTTTGATGCATTTTAACTGAAATAACATATGCTTCTCCGCATGAAAATTTGCTTGATATATAAAACCAGTAAAAGTAAGTGTCTTGGCATTTTCAAATTGTGAAAAAAATAAAGGGTATAAAAGGACTTATAATTTGATGCTATTCTCTAAGTGTATTCGGTGAATGTTCATCGGTAACAATTAAAATATATATATAGGTCATTACTTTTTTAACTGGTGGAAGGTTTTTTAGTGAAACAATAGTTTGCGAATGTGTACCTTATAACAGAGGTTGTAAGCCTGAATTAGGTAGTTTAAAATGGATATAAAGCAGCCTCGGATGTTTGAAATATACCTTCATAGGTTTTTAAATATTAGTGTTGTTTACTGGATTTATTTTCATGGTTTATTTTAGTTGATTCTTACGGTCGTTTGCAACTACTTTATCAGTGTAATGATAAGCGCCCCAGTCCAATTATCACACTTGGTTTTACGCTTATTTTAAATTGTTTTACAAGTTGAACTGATTTTCTGAATTTAGTATGCATCAGGATTTTGTTCTACTATGAGCATCTAGATTTTTTGATAAAATTTTCACATCAAATGAGGTGGCTTCAACAAAGCTTTAAAAGACATCAAGCTAAGCGAGGACATCTTCACAGCCTCACAGGTACATTTGTTATACATATTTACCTTTATATTTGGTTTATATGTATTGGTCTTTCTCTTTTTTAACAAATGTTGTGTGGTTGGATTGGTAAGGGTTTTGTTTATAATGCTAATGGTCCGGGTTCAATTCTTGTTGCGTCAAAATTTTGGGGGCCAGCAGTTGTTATCTTTAGGTTGTACACGTGTTCAATCAGTTGTGTACGTGTCTTTTTTCCCTATGTATTTTGTTTCTTTTCACGACGCTGGTTCATCCAACTTATTTCTTTATGCGTTTTGAAGGCTGTGTTGCTTTTGCAATCTGTCTAATCTGGTTATATCCGTTAATTGGTAAGTGTTTTTTTGGCAGTGTGTTTTCGGCAGTGTGTTTTCAGCTTTGATTTAATGATTGATGCCCAAGATGCTGATATTCTGAAATTGATGGATTCAGGGCTGCATGTGTTTGTGTTGTGTTTCTGGATGATTGCTCTATGTTTCTTTGATTTGAACACTTGTATAGGCTTAGAGTGTTTAGTTAAGGGGTTTCTTTAGTTCATAGTAGTTGTACTTATGGACTAATTATCCGATAAGGGTTTAGGGTATACATGATAGTAGTTCATAGCAGAACCATGTCAGTCTATTTGTTTTAGAAGATCAACTGTATTGTTTGTTCGCATTTATGTCCGGATGTATGTAGTCGCGTATGTATTTCAATTAATAAGGCCGCATTAACTTGTATGCTACCACGCATTTACTTTATATTTTTGTTAATGATTATGATAAATTGTTTTTGATTATGATAAAACAGTGTCAATGATTGTTCTAGGCTGGAGAGTATTTGGGACTTTACCTGGTAATTTACATGGTACTTCAGTATCTGGAAGCTCGGGTAACATTTGTTTTCGACATTGATTTATAATCATCTTTTAATTTGTGTGTGTAAGGCTTTGTTTTCCTACTAATAAGTAGGGTTTTGTTTTCATGTGCATCTATAAGTATCTTTGGTTGTAATTTAGAATATGAAGTTTTATTGATTTGTATTATGCTTTGTTGACAAAGAAAACAAAAGAATTTGAAGATAAAATGTGCAGTTCACATTTTACATGTCTTAGCACTTAGGGCCTGTTCGGCAATTATTGAATGATTAAGTACTGAACCAATAAGAGGTCTGAATCATTAAGTGATAAACCATTAAGAGGTCTGAACCATTAAGTGATGAACCATTAAGAGGTCTGAACCATTAAGAGTTAGTATATACTATATCATTTAACTATTTAAATGCAAATGTCTGACCAATTCAGATAAGAGGTCTTAATCATTCAGCATTAGATCTCTTAGCCATTCAACATTAATATAATGCTTAACCATTCAGAGAAAAATGTCTGAACCATTCAGACATTTGCTTGCGAAACTAACAGTCTGAACCATTCAGACATCTGATCCATTAAGTGACTGATTAAGAGGCTGCCAAACAGCCCCTTAGTCGTATAAATTTGATTATGCCAATTTGCACTCTAAAACCTTATTGATATATGTGAATGTACTTTTGTTGTTCATGGTGTTATGGTTTATTAGAGAAAATACAGAGGAAAAACGACACATACATAACTGGTTGAACAACGGTACAACCTAAAAATAACAATTGAAAGCGTTAAAAAATAATGAACGCAACAAGAATCAAACCAGGACCATTAGCATCATGAACAAACACCTTAACAATTCAACCACACAACATTTATTAATAAAGAGAAAGACCAATATATATAAGGCAACAAAAAATAAAAAATTGATAGTTTACCTTGATTTACATGGGTATGGATTTTAGAAACATTCAAATTCGTTAGGTTTCTACCAATGTTTTTAAAACCGGACCGGACATTGAACCGGACGCCTTACCGGTTCACTGGTTGGACCGGTTCAACCGGTCGGACCGTATATAAGAACCGGACCGTATTTATGTAAAAATTACAAAAAAATAAAAAATTTTATAAAAAAGCCGGTTCAACCGGTCCGGTTACCGGTCCGACCGCCGGTTCGACCGGTTCAACCGGTCCGGTTACCGGTCCGACCGCCGGTTCGACCGGTTCAACCGGTCTGACCACCGGTTCACTGTTAAACCGGTTTTAAGCACCGAACCGGACCGGATTGGAGTCCGGTTCCCGGTCGAACCGGTCGGACCGGCCGGTCCGGTCCGGTTTTCAAAACATTGGTTTCTACATTCTTTAATTGTACCTTTGACCCATGTAGCTATGTACTGATATATGTCATTATTGGGTACTCAATGTCGTTTCACGTTTTGTTATTTGGAATTTACGTTATGATTTGTCATTTGATCTTTACCTGGTTTTTCAGGTTTTCCATGTCTATTACACTGGTTACTTTGGAAGCGGGTATGACACGATTTTGAGGCCGGTGTTTCGGGCTTAACGATCAGGTTACTGTAAATGTTTAATTCTTTTGCTTAATGTATCTATCTTTGTTAATGGACTGTTATGAAAATAGTCAATATTACTACTTTACCGATTGTCCCATATTGAATCGATGGTGATCTCATGAATGCCTGTTTTCAGATCGCTTTAATGTGCTTTTTACATCAATGTCCAGTTTAATCCAATGTAACCATACCATATCCCAACACCATACAGGCTTTTGAAGATATTCAGTTGTAGAAACAATAGACGGTAAGTTAACAAATGTTTTAGACACAACATGTAAATGACAGTAAAGATTAACCCGTTTACATCCATCGCGCGTTGCGCGATTAGGAATATAACTAGTTGTAATGAACAAGAATTGTTTGTATGCAAACAAGTTTATCAATAAATTTATGCAAGTTTATCCATCACTAATCTTCGTTCATCCAATTCATATCTTTGATTTACTAACAATCTGGTGTCAGAGCGCTCGTTAGTTAATCGATCCAAGGGAAGAAGAAAAGCTGAAACTTCCTTTTTACGTACAATCGATCGATTGAATTCAATAAACAAAGAGAACAACGACATTGTTTTCTTCTCTGTAATTAACGACCGGATGAAGACAACGAAATCTGTGTGAAATCGGTCGTTGAGTGAAGAAGTCGATCACGTGTCTCGATTGTTGTTCCCATTCCTTAGTTTGAAATATCAATTACAGACTCGGTGACTATTTGTGGATCGATTGAAAGCAAGAAACCTAAGCAACGACAGTTTGGGTCTACAATGGAATGTTCTGTTACATCCAGTGTTCTATTCTTTTGTTGTTCCTGATAAAATTGCAGATCGCAAAAAACAAAAGCGTTGTTTGTCTTTGTGTACAATTCAATCGATCAGAACGAAAAAGTAAAAGGCAACTCATAGTTTGATCGGATTGATAAAGGGACCGAGATTAAGAACAAGAGAAATTTTCTTTTGGTTCTAATCAAAACACAAAATAATAAATTAAACGTAAGGGTCTCTTGGGTTTTGTGAAAAGAAACAATTGAGTTTTAGTTTTTTTTTTACTCCAAATCCTCTGCATCAAAATTTCAATCTGATTCATTAAAGAATCATAAGCAAGGATCACGCACGTGTTTCCATCCTTTTGCAAAGTTTAATTTTGCGAGCCTATTTTTGGTTCTTTGTCCTTCAAAATTAAAATCTTTTGATTAAAGAAGAAAGGAACAGAAGGGTCTTGACCCTGGTCTGTTCGAAGTGAACAAAAGCCAAAAGAGGGTGGTTTAAATTTAATGAACATATTCGATTTTGTGGGTTTTTTGTTTGTCTGTTTTGTAGCGGGAATTCGAAGCCAACAACGCTGTTTTGGATAACGAAAACAGAAACACAATCCATCTTGTGTTGTGTGTTCTTATTGCAAGAAACCGGTATTTGTTTTTGATTTTCAATCACGAATCAAAGAAATTCGGTGTTGTTTTAATTCATGATTAGAAAACACACCCGGTAGAAAGCAAGTAGGACTGTGATCAAATTGAATTTTTGTAAGATCAATTTGAATCCTTCAATTGATTAACGAAAGCAAGAACAAATCGAACCTTTATGGTTCATATAGCAAGTTAAACAGAATCTCTATGATTCGTGTAGCAAAAAGACTCCGGACATTTGTGGTTCGTTGAGTATAGCATGAGCAAGTTACGAATCTTTCGTGGTTTGTTAAAAGTGGCAATTCAAATTGAACCTTTGCGGTTCACAGGAAGATAAAAACTAACCATTCTTGGTTTGTAGTAAGCTGTAAGCAAGTTTCAAGCCTTGTGGTACACATCAAGTTAAGCAAACCCATTGGTTTGTAGCAAGTCGAACAAATTATTTGTTCAAATAGCAAGTGCAAGTAGAACTATTTTGATTCAACTTTGCAATAAAAAACCAATATTTGGTAAAAGCAAGTTAGTGCATAAAAAATTGATTAGCAAGTTGGTCAGGAGCACATCAAATCTGGTTAGCAAGTAGGCTAGAAGCAAGTATAGCAAATTGTTCATATTTAAGTCCGATTAGCAAGTTGGTTTGATAATTTTTTTATTAAATTCATAATAACAAAAATCTGATCAGCAAGTAGGTCAGAACCTGATTAACAAGTTAGTCAGGAGCAAGATGAACTGGTTAGCAAGTTGACCAGAAGCAAGCAAGAAATTTTGATCTATTTGATGAAGGAAGTGATCATCCGATCACAAGCCGTTAGCAAGAAAGAAAGAAGAAATGATAGATGATAAAAAGCATGATAACGCATGAAGCAGTACATCAACTCGTGAACAAAGAAATATTTCACTTCAATGTCCAAATTAAATGAAACAAATTATACTACTTGGTCATTGTTGATGAAAACTATCTTAAAGGCCTATGGTCTTTGGGATACAGTTGAAGCAAAGAATGAAATAGTGGATGAAAAGAAGATTAATACAACTAAGACGATGATCCTTCAATGTTGCCTCAAGATGTATTAATGCAAGTTGCACATTACTCGACCGCAAAGCAAGTTGCCTCAAGTTGTCTTGCTATCAGTATGGCTTTTGCTATCGAGTCGGGGGTCTCTTTGGAAGCGGTCTCTCTACCTAACAAGATAGAGGAAAGACTCGCCTACACCTACCCTTCCCAGACCATGCTCTTGAGTGGGATATACTGGGTTTGTTTGTTTGTTTGTTTGTTTACTTAACTCGGTTTCAAAAAAATTTCTACCAATCGTGGCATCTATCGATCAATATCAAGAAATTCCTATAATGCCATTTGAAGTAGTTGGAAGAATTAATGGCTTTGAAGAACACATTAATTGTCAAGATGAAACGGAGGCTAATAATCAAGGGAAACTTCTAATGGCATGTTCAAAAAATCAAGGTCGTGGTAGAGGACGAGATAGAAACTCTAACAAAGAAGAAAGTGGAAGCGGAAAAGGCATGGGTCGAGGCAATAAAGATGGAATCAAGTTTAGATGTTATGAATGTGAAGAACTTGGTCATTTGGCAAACAAATGCATCAAATGGGAAAGGAGAAGGACAAGCAGGAAGAATCAAATCTCATCTATGATGATGAACCAATATTACTGTGAAAGCAAGACAAGCAAGTTGAAGACCTCACTTAAATTATATTTAGTTTAAGAGGATAATTGAAATGTTAAACTAAATAATAGTTTCGGTCTATGTGTATATATTAGAAAGTCTATAGTGTGGGTCTAGTATGTAAATATGTAAATATATAAAGGTCTGTGTTAGTAGGAAATCTAGTGGTTCTAGGGCTATATATACCCTCATATGTGTGGGTCGATATTGTAATGAACAAGAATTGTATGTATGCAAGCAAGTTTATTAATAAATTTCTATAAATTTATCAATCACTCATATTTGTTCATCCAATTCATATCTATGATTTACCAATCACTTTGGTGAATTTTTATTGCTATGCATGCCTTTTTTTTCCCTTTAGAAATATTTATATAACTTGAAATGCTTCTGTTTGAAAGCTATCATTTGTAAAAGTTCATAGTATGTAAATTATTTATTTGTGAAATCCTATAACTTGCGTGATGAAATCTTAAATTGTATCATTCTTTATTTCAATTTTCAATATATATAATTACAGTTGGTTACATACCTTTTTGTATATAACATGATGCTTTGCTCTGGATAGTATATTATTTGGATTTCTAAATATTCTGAAATCTTTTTAAAATCACAAAACTACTGATCTAAAATGATTTTTAATTAAAAACTAATAACTAATAATATTAGCAAAAATAATATAAAATATATGATTAGTGCCCTAATAATTAAAAAGAAGTAATTTATTAGAAAAAATATAATAAAAGCCAAACAAATGAAAAATAAAAAAAAAACATTGTTGGCACATTGTCACGACCCGCCAAAACGCAGGCCGCAACACACTAATTTTTTTCGATTAGGGGCACTTACGAAGCGAGCAAGGCTGCCCGGAAAACTCCGGAACAGCCCATATAATTCTGCAGCAACATTGCAGCCTTGAAAGACTCTAGAACGTCCCAGGACGTGCTAGAAACCGAGCATAAAAGGCTGCTATAAAGGAGCAACTTGTGCAGCCCTTAAAGACCCCGAAACTCTCTAGAAAAGACTACAAAAATCAGCCATGGAAGCAACCTTGAAAGTCCATGATGCATCTAGAGAAATCCTTGTAAATATCTAGTGTTAGATATTATGCAAAGACATGTCTAGAAATAGAATAATCTAGAATGTATGTCACTAGTATAAATAGGTTGGTGGTTCATCATTTGCACACACCTAAGTTCCTTGTAACAAAAGCCTTGTACTTGTGTTCATAGTAATACAAGCAATCTACTTGTGTTGTAATCACACATCACAAGCATTCCACTTGCGTACTACAAATCCAACATTCCCTACAAAGACTTCCGCTACTGAAATCCATCCATTCAAGATCAAGAAGGCTGACTTAGAATGGATCTAAGTGCCGCACGAGAACTGAACAAATCAGTCCGTGACAAGTGGTATCAAAGCCAGGTCGACTCATTGGGATGGCATCTAATCTAGAGAAGGTTGTAGTCGCAAGCGTTGCCGGAGACGAGACCCGTGGACGGGAGGAGGCTCGTAAAGGTGACAAGAGAACTCGAAGCATGTCCAAAGACTTGGTTGCAAGCATGGACAAAAGAGTTGAAGATGTCGAGGTAGCATTGTCTGAATTCAAAAATGAAATAGATGAATTCAAGGCTGAAGTCGATATCTTCAAAACACATACCTACGACTCTTTGCAACATGTTGAGTCGTTAGGTAATGACTTCAATGAAATGAGAAGCGATCTCAAACTCACCCTCTTCTTGATAAGAAAGGAGATGGAAGAGGCATTCACAAAGGAGTTGGGTCAACTCAAAGCTAACTTCGAGAGGGAAATCAAAGACTTGCAAACCGAACTAAGTGTTTGCAAGCGCGCACTAGCAACCGGAGGTGACAACATAATCCATGCCTCTACAAAGGTGGACATCCCCAAACCATCACCATTCGTTGGTAAACAAGAGGCGAGGGCTGTGGATGACTTTCTTTGGGAGATGGAACAATACTTTGAGGCCGTCGATATTGTCGATGACGCCAAGAAGATCAAGACGGTGACTCTTTACTTGAAGGAGACCGCAGCTTTATGGTGGCGACGAAAGCACATGGAGATTGATAAAGGTACGTGTACCATACAAACTTGGACTGATTTCATAAAAGAAATCAAGAAACAATTTTATCCGGAAAACGCTGAACACGAAGCAAAGATTCGGCTTCGTAATCTAAAGCAAAAGGGTAGCATCAAGGACTACGTCAAAGATTTTACTACCCTTGTGCTAGAAATTCCAGACTTGTCACCAAAGGACTCTCTCATATACTTCATCGATGGCTTACAAACATGGGCAAGAACCGAACTTGAACGAAGAAATGTTCAAGACTTGTCCTCAGCCATCGTTGTTGCTGAAAGCCTGATCGACCATAATGAAAGGCGATCACAAAAACCCGTCGTTATGGAGGATAACGATGAAAAAGGTGGGGGAGCGAGAACCCACAATAACAACCAAAATCGAAATCAAAGAGAAGATAATCGACGACCACCAAGATATGGGAAGGAGGTACAAATGATCAAAGGATGTTTCCTTTGCGATGGACCGCACAATGCGCGGGATTGTCCGAAAAAGGATAAACTTACAGCCTTGATTAGATCTGATGATGAACCATCAGAACCAGAAAAGGTTCGTCTAGGAACAATGCAACTTAAACTACTTAATGCGTTAAGTACAGTTGAAGGCAAGCCCTTGGTGATGACAAACCAATCAAACCAGACCATAACCAGAGACAACCCACAGACAGAATCGAAGGGACTTCGATTCGTAAACATGGAAATAAAAGGGCAACCTGTGAAAGCGTTGGTTGACACCGGAACAATCCACAACTTCATCTCACCTAAAGAGGCTCGAAGACTTGGCTTAAGGATCACCGCACAAGAAGGTTGGATCAAGGCCGCCTCTGGAGACACCAAACCCATAGAAGGAGCAGCATGGGGCGTAAAAACAAAGATTGGTACGTGGTCAGGCAAGTTGCAGTTCTCAGTAGTCCCACTAGACGACTATGACATCGTGCTAGGGATGGATTTCTTTCGAAAAGCAAAAGCCTGCCCAGTAACATTCATCAACACCATGTACATCATCAAGGGAGACCAAGTGCACACCGTTACCTTGTAGCCAGATACAAGGCGTCGAGGCAAAACCATCTCTATCTTGAAACTCATGAAGACAGCTTATGAGCCATCCAGGCAACACGACGAGGACGTCGTGGCATTAGGTGGGGGAGAATGTCACGACCTGCCAAAACGCAGGCCGCAACACACTAATTTTTATCGATTAGGGGCACTTACTAAGCAAGCAAGGCTGCCCGGAAAACTCCGGAACAACCCATATAATTCTGCAGCAACATTGCAGCCTTGGAAGACACTAGAACGTCCCAGGACGTGCTAGAAACCGAGCATAAAAGGCTGCTATAAAGGAGCAACTTGTGCAGCCCTTAAAGACCCTGAAACTCTCTAGAAAAGACTACAAAAATCAGCCATGGAAGCAACCTTGAAAGTCCATGATGCATCCAGAGAAATCCTTGTAAATATCTAGTGTTAGATATTATGCAAAGACATGTCTAGAAATAGAATAATCTAGAATGTATGTCACTAGTATAAATAGGTTGGTGGTTCATCATTTGCACACACCTAAGTTCCTTGTAACAAAAGCCTTGTACTTGTGTTCATAGTAATACAAGCAATCTACTTGTGTTGTAATCACACATCACAAGCATTCCACTTGCGTACTACAAATCCAACATTCCCTACAAAGACTTCCGCTACTGAAATCCATCCATTCAAGATCAAGAAGGCTGACTTAGAACGGATCTAAGTGCCGCACGAGAACTGAACAAATCAGTCCGTGACAACATGCATTGAACCCGCGTGACCGCTCAACTAATGTAGCACACATACCGGTTCATTAAACCAGATTTTGAGTTTAATAACCGAATTAAAGCTATTTCACACCCAAAATTTTATGGAAAATAAAAAAAGAAAAGAAAAAAGGAAATTTAATGGAAGACTGGCATGTTGACACGTTACGGCCGATGGGGAACCTACCAACCTTACTTTTTAAGAGATAGTAATTTGCGCATAAGCAAACTATGGTGTAAACTGAACCCAATCACTAAACTTATAAATATGTCATTTCTGATAGCTAATTTTTTTTACGGATTTGAAATCAATAGTTTTTCATTTATACGATTTGATTTCCAAGTTATAACAAATCCGCCCTCCTCCTTTGCGAACTAACTAAACCGAAAGATTCCTCAAATAATGACTGTTAGATAATATGAGGCTGGTGCAACCAAAATAACACTTAGAATATTTTGACGTACAACTGAAGAGGTCTTCTGAAGCTAAAGCTGCTCTTCAAAAGACAAGTTAAAGATCTTCCGAAGCTCAAGTATGAAGATCTTCCGAAGCTTAAGTATGAAGAACTTCCGAAGGTAGAACTCAGTCGTCCGAGATTAAGTAGTTCTTCTTCCAAAGTATATCAACTTAGAAGATTCAAGACAAAGTCTTCCAAAGAATAAAGTCATGAAGACTTGCAGAAGACTCGGAAGAAGTTGATTCTTCCAAAGTATAAATTACCTCGGAAGAACTTATTCTTCCGAAGCTATTTAGCTTCGAAAGAACCAAAAATGAACCAGTGGACATAAGTATGGTCTGTCTAACATCCGCTGCAACTTCTGATATACTGCATGACACTTTCCCATGCCCATGTAGTTGACCATACTTTAATTCACTGTTCATCGATTCTCAGTTAGTACAATTACTATTCTTAGTTGGTGATAAAAGGTAAGTTACGGACTTGTCATGACTATCTAATCTAGGATAATATTTTATCTTAGATACCTTACTTTAGCAATGTAGTATTTGTATAGTTGTAAATTCTAGCTGGTTATCTAAGTACAACCGGCTGTAACTATGGTTTTTCATTGTAACTCTGTAACTATGCTTGTATGAGTCTTGTAATACTGAGTTGAGAAGTAATATATACAAGTATCTTGAAAACCTATCCTTGTGTTCTTTGTGTTTTTATCAACGTATTATGTTACTTGTGAACTTAGTTAGAGATCCTGATTCATCAAACCAAGTGAGATTAAGTGAGTTTCTGAGATAAACCTATGTTGTGAGACCAACACCAATCCTACAATTGGTATAAGATCTTTTTAGGCTCTTGATTGTGAGATCTAACCATCCCAAATCACCCTTGTTTCTTCATACTTACTCACTTCACTCAAATGGCTCTTAACCAGAAATTTTCTGAGTCTAAAATAGGAACCATGACCAAGGCCTCTATCATCACTCCTGATGATTTTAGAGCCTGGTGCAAACGTATTGAAGGCTTTATCAAGTATCAAGACAAACGCATGCGGAGATCAGTTACTCATCATCCTTACAAACTAAAGGTAGAATCCCCAGCTGGTAATGGTGCCATGATAGAGAAGGCTATTGAAGACTACTCTAATGAAGAATTCAAGAAGATGGACATTAACAGCAAAGCTATGACTCTGTTGCTTACAGCCATACCAAACTCCATAATTTTAGGCTTTCAGCAATACGAGAATGCCAAAGAACTATTTGATGCTTTGACATTGATGTACTCCGGTTCTACTGAATCTAGGGAGTCCAAGAAAGATATGCTGAAGCAGAAGTTTAAAAACTTCACATACATTGTTGGTGAGACCTTGAGCCCACAATACTTCAGGTACATGGACTTGATCACATCTCTTCAGTCTATGGGAGTGGCTCTTAAGAAAAGAGACATAGTGAGAAAGTTCATGAGTGCACTTCCTCATGAGCGAACTTTTTACTATTTCTCAATCAAGGGAACTGAGAATCTCAACACTGTCACCATGACTGAACTATACGGAATCCATATTGGATACCGTATGAAGATGGAAACTCAGAAAGGCCATCAGATGAACAGACCCTCAAACCTTCTGGTCAGCAATGCTCTACATGTTGTTAAAGGTTCAAGAACTCCACAACCTTAGTTGTAACTGAACTACCCCAACAGCCATCATCCTCTTCTGGGCCTTATATCATATTTCTTGAGACACCCAGGTTCCAAAAGGCTTAATAAAATCCTTTTTAGGATAGTTATGCTTTTGTTTCAGGAAATAAGCACTCTGGTGATTTTCAATTATGTTTTGATGATCTCGAGTGTTTCAGCCCAGATGATGTGGAGTACATGGACATTGTCCAGCAAATGGCTCTCCTGACCTACAGAGAAAAGAAGTTCTTCAAGAGAACTGGAAGAAAAATCCTTCAAACCCCAACCAACAACAAATTTGAATTTGACAAGTCAAAGGCCAAGTGCTACAACTGCAACCAACTTGGTCACTTTGCAAGGGAATGCAAGGCTCCTAGATCAAATCCTAGAGCAACTCAAGCCTCCCGAAATCCTGCTACCCTAAAAACTGCAGCCAAACCTACTGAATAACAGACTACAACTATTGCTCAAAAAGTTGATTGGAGCTTCATGATGCAAGATGTCACTCCAGCTCAAGTTCTCATGGTTGGAACTGAAGACAGTAAGGTATATGAATATCTCTGTACTCTAGCATGTAAAACTAAGGCCAAATTGTATCAGGACTACAACATGGAAATTAAATCTGATATTAAGTCCTTAAACATATTAAAATCTGATTTTAAGAGAGCAAAATCTAACTATAAACTTAAAATTGAAGAGTTAGAGAAAACTGTATCCTCTTTAAGACATGAACATTCAAACTACAGGACTTAAATAAAAGATTTAATCTCCATGTTGATTAAGGCTTAAGCCTAGCTAATAATAGCTGAGGCTAAAGTAAAGAAGTATGCCATTGAAGAGTATAACTTCAACACCATCGTTGTATCATCCTCCCACTCAAAGGTGTGTTATCAAAACAAAAGTGGGTTGAGAAGCAATGAAATTGCTCCACCACACTCTTATGTGTCTGCTAGACAGCCAAGATGTGGTACCAAGAAGCAAGAGGTTCCAACTGCTGACCCACTACCTAATGAGTAGAAGAATGATGTAACAATGGCAACCACCACAGGGAAGGATAAGGTAGAAAACCTTAACCCCACCGCTGATGATCAACCCCTAACCACCAAAGCCATGAGAGGGGATATGTACAAGCTGGATACAATGCTTCCCAACTGGGTGAAGTATCATGCTTTCTTTCCAAAGCTAATGGGGATGAGTCAACTCTTTGGCATAAAAGAATGTGCCATGTCAATTTTAAAACCATGAATAAACTGGTTAAAAATAACTTGGTACATGTTGTACCTAAAAAGGATTTTTTTTTTCTGTAAAGATAACCGTGTTGCTTATCTAAAAGGGACGTGACACAAGGTCTCTCACAAATCCAAAGAGGTTAACTCCATTACCACCCCAATACACTTATTGCACATGGATCTTTTTAGTCCCATAAGTATAATGAGCATTGGAAGAAATCATATTGCCTTGTGATTGTTGATGATTTTACAAGATTTACATGTTTAAGAACTAAAGATGAAACTGCTAAAACTTTAAAATATTTTATTCTTAAATTTGAAAATCAAATTGACACAAGGTAAAAATCATTAGAAGTGATCAAGGAACTAAGTTTAAGAATCAAGTTCTTAACAAAGGGATTGCCAGATAATATAGTGCTCCTAGAACTCCTCAACAAAATGGTGTTACTGAGAGGAGGAACATGACACTTATTGACGCTGCAAGTGCTATGTTAGCTGATTAAAAGCTGCCTCTAACTTTCTAGGTAGAGGCAGTCAACATTATATGTTATGTGCAGAACATGGTTCTCATTGTTAAGCCTCATAGAAAGACCCCTTTTGAGCTATGGAATAAGAGGCCACCATTCATTGGCTTTTTTAGGTCCTTTGGCAGCAGGTGTACCATACTTAACACAAAAAACAATTTAGCAAAATTTGCTGAAAAGTCGGATGATGCTATCTTTATTGGATATTCCTTAAACTCTATTGCTTATAGAGTACATCACATCAAAAACCAATAATTTGTGGAATCAACCAACATTATTGTCAACGAGCACACTCCTTGTGTTAAGGGAAATGGTCCTGATCATATCTTTGACTTAGAATGTAACACCCCAAATTTTTATTTAAAAGAAGAGAAAAGAAAATTAAGTAGAAAGAAAAGAAAATGGACACAAGTGGAAGGGGGTAAAGTGTACAAAGTACAAAAGTCTGTTATTTTATTAGATAAGTGGGTATTGTTGCTCACTTTAAAGCAAAACTGCTTTTGCTCTAGGATTGAAGAAGAAGAAGAAGAAAAAGCTCTTGGTTTTTAGAGAAAGAAAGAAAGAAGAAGCTATGAAGGTAAGTTTTCTTGATATATGTTCGGTTTTAACTGAATTCACAACTCCTTGACTGAGATTCTTGATGTTTTAGTGCTTGTGTTCGAGAATTTGGAGTTGAATTTGCTAGTGGAAGTGTTTAGTTTGAAGATTTGCTTCAGATGAGTTCTAGAGCCCCTCTTTTACTGATTTACAACTTGTTTGAGGCTATTATGCATACCAAGTAAACGTTTTTAAAAGAAACCATGGGTTTATAGCTTTATGTGCGAGGATGATCTGTGTACGTATGTTTTAGAGTTTGTTTATGGGCTAGAATTGATGTTTAGCATGTTTAAGAGCCTTAGTATGCTAGATTTGTGTTTGGGTAGTGTGAGAATGGTAATCGGTTCATGGTTGTAGCATAAATAACATTTCAGAATGTTCCCATGCACTAGAATAACCTCATGCGCCTAAGAGTGCTCATGCGCCTAAGTGTCCTCATGCGCCTAGGGTCATGCACCTAAATATTAGTCATGCGTCCAGAAAAGTACCCATGCGCCTAAGTGTTGTCCATTCACCCAAATAGTGCCCACGCGCCCAGAGTTGCTCATGCTCCTAAGTGTTGATGCGCCTGAACAGGCCTCATGCGCCTGCATAGTGGTAAAGCGCCCAAACAAGGCTCATGCGCCCAAATAGTGCTGAAGCGCCCAGACCGTTTTACACTTAGAATTTTTATGCTCATGCGCCTGAAAAGTCCCATGCGCCCATTTTGGACTTAGGATTTTCTAAGTGGTTTTAAGTGGTAGAATGGCGAGATAGGCCCTACTATGATATGATGGCTTATGCTTGATGTGTGCATGGTGATGTGATGAAGATTATGATGTGTATGTGTGTGAGTGATATGTTATCTTTCTTCGTTAAAAAGCTTTTAAAACATACATAGTATGTTATGTATGACTTTACGTGGTATGATGTATGAATTAATAAATGAATGAACGTAAAGTATTATATAACGAAGTCGAAGATAATGATAAAGTACGAAATGAATGAATACGATAAAGTACGAAACGAACGAATACGTAAGATAACGAATGATGAGTATGGAAGTGACGAATGATGAGATCCATGTCACGTACCCCGGCACTTTGTCAGTCTTAGGACATGAGTCGGGGGTTTGTTTATAGGCCCCTGCACAGTATCAGCTTTCGAGCATGAGTCGGGGGTATTGCATGAGACAGAATGACGTGTGAAGGAGATGAGGTCTTGTTGACCGCCCCGGTACTGTGTCAGTGTTCAGACATGAGTCGGGGGTTTTATTTACAGGCCCCAACATAGTATTAGTCTTCAGACATGAGTCAGGGGTGTTGCATACGAGATGGGATCTTTGTCGCATATCCCGGTGGGGTGTCAGTCTTCGGACATGAGTCGGGGTTTGTGTACAGGCCCCGACACAACATCGCTTTTGAGCATGAGTCGGGGATATTGCATGAGACAAGATTCGAGTAATGATGAGTAATGAGCAAATGAATAAATTAATGAACGAATGATAATGAAGATAATAATAATTATTATCAGTATGTATGTATGTATGATGTATGACCACTGTCGAACATAAAGTACGAAAAAAAGTAAGAGAAAGAAAGTAAAAGATAGTGAAATGTATGAATGAAAGTGTAAATATGAAAGTAAATATTAATGTAAAGAATGAAACGATAAAAGTATGAAAGAACGAAATGAACGATGAATATATAATGAGTGTATTTATGATGTATGAGCATGGATGATTGTAAAGACTAGTTTTTAAAGGAAGTAAAATATTTTATTATAAAACTAACTCACTCAACGTCATTGAATTTTTGTATGTATGATAGTTGGCAGGTATTTTGTTGATGCTGAGGAGTTGCAGGCATGGATGCATAAGCTACTGAGAGCATTTTGAGGATGGCATCCATATTTTGACATGTCATTGTATTTTAATATGAACACGAATGTTGTAATATAATGAACGAGATGTGTTTTAATTATTAATGAATGCTTTAAAATGTATTATGTACGATGATTGTCCAACTGTGAGGTCTCCGGGAACGGGCCTTACAAGTTGGTATCAGAGCTAAAGTTTAAGTGAATTGTGTAAATATTTTCAAAACCTAATCTTGAATTGAGAATTGGACGAAAAGAAAGGGATGCCAGTCCTAGTAGCTACATGACTGCAGGTAAAGGTTTATTGTAAACATTTTATGAAAGCTAACGATTAACCGGGATGATGTGCGCACGTTATGTGGATAGTGTGCTTTTGTGAGATTTTGATACTGATATAGTCAGGATAGGAAATGCTTGGGGTGTGAAGAGTAAAGTAAGTGGCTAATCATAATTGGCCACTGTAATTAGGGACTTACTATACTTGACATAATCTGAGCTATTATCTTGAATGACCGTGTTAGTGTTTGAATCTTATAGTAATTAGAGTATGGATGGAGGTAGATCATCTAAGGCCTCTAGGGGTGTAGTACACAGCGGACGTGGTGCCAAACCACGTGTTACAAGGAATAGGGCTAGGGCTACTGAAAGGACACGTGAAGAGCCCGAGATGCATCACCAGGAAGGTGGTGATGAAAGTGAGAACTTGAGGGCCTCGGTGAAAGAGGTAGTAGTAGAGGAGGTCCATCAAGACATACAGATGATTACGCCGTCTGTGGTAACTGAAGTGATTAAAGCGGTGAAGGAGGATGAAAGGAAGAAGAAGATGAAGACCACTGGGAGAGGAGAAGGAGGATGACCGGAGACAGAGATGGTTGTCTCTAGTGATGAGGAGGAGGAAGAAGTGGTGCAGGAAACTACACGTCGCTGTAACTACGGGGCATTTCAAAGATGCAAGCCCCCAGCGTTTGATGGAAATGGGAGCGCAGTGGCTGCTTACCGTTGGGTGAGAGAGATGGAGGCGGTACTTGATATCAGCGAGTGCCGAGAGGATCAAAAGGTAATGTTTGCTACCCACTCGTTTGTGGACTCGGCCTTATGCTGGTGGGACAACATTGTCCAGGCTGAGGGTACCAGGGCAATCAGGAGAATGAGGTGGAGTGAACTGAAGAAGCTGGTGATCGAGGAGTTCTGTCCTCACTGGTAATTGGACAAGATCAAGAGAGAGTTCTTGCATCTGTAGGCAGGAACGATGACACATCAACGGTACACCACTAAATTCAACGAGATGGCTACACTGGTGCCAGATCAGGTGACGCATGCATCACGAAAGATAAAGAGGTACATTCAAGGACTGGCGGCAGATATCCGCAGACTCTGATTGTTGCCCGACCAGGTACATTTAGATCGGTGGTCGACTTAGCTGGGAGATTGTACGATGAGCGAGTGGCGATGGCGGTAACGGACGAAGAGGAAGAACGGGACTATGTTAAGAGTGGGAATGAAAGGCGAGGCGATGATGGTGGATTTGTGTATGGAGGGGAGACATTTAGGGTCGATGATCGGAAAAGGGTAACAAGGAGGGACGAGGTATGGAAGAAGTGTGGTAGAGGCCACGAAAGGGAGTGCAAGTGGGGATTGAACGTCTGCTTCTAGTGTGGGAAGGAGGGCCACAAGGCGAGGGATTGTCAAATGGCTAAATGCTGCGACTGTGGCAAGACTGGACACATGAGTAGAGATTGCAAGAAGTTGAGGGCAAGAAGCTCCGGTGCGAGGAAGGAGAACAGAGGGTGAAGGCTAGAGCCTTTGCTATGACCAGGAGGAGGCTAGATCAGACTCCGAGGTAACATCAGGTACGTTTCTAGTAATTTAGATTTGTGCATCTATGTTTTAATTGTGGTGCTAGTAGTTATTTCATTCCTGCTGCCTTCTGTGATAAGTTGCACGTTAGGAGTAGGAATATCAATAAGCCTTTGAGGTAGGAATTTCTATTGGTAAGTCTACTAGGTTACCTGATGACCTAGAGGATTACGCGATAGAATTGAGGGAGCACTTGTTTCCTGCTAGACCATCTAGGATAGACATAGATGGATAGACGCACACCTCCGAGTGAATGGACCAGTAACCCATGAGGCAAACACTGAGTGTTGCAAGAAAATGGATTGATCAACCATGCTCGTCAAGAGTTCGGTGCCGACCTATGGTAATGGATTATGATGAAGAATTCGTCTGGAAAGAGGATCATTATGTTTAGAAAGCGAGTAAAGCTAATACTAGGTATAGAGGGTCATTCCAAATTGTTACTCAGATAGGAGAAGTGACACACCGATTGGAGCTACCCGATGATTTAAGTGGAATTCATCTGAAGTTCCATGTATCTCGTCTAAGAAAGTGCTCAATCGATGAGGATATAATCGTGCCACTAGAGGATACTGAGATGGGAGAAAGAATCAACTATGAGAAGCTACTTGCGGTCGTTTCTAATAGGAGGAGGAGAGGGGCTAAGGAGAATGGCGGTTTCACTGGTGCGAGTGTAGTGGGACCCAAAGGGATATAAGCCTACGTTAAAGAGCAAGGAAGAGGTGAGACATTATCACCCGTAACTGTTCGAGAAGCGACGGGTTTCGGGGACGAAACCTATTTAAGGGGGTGGACTTGTAACACCCTGAATTTTTATTTAAAAGAAGAGAAAAGAAAAGTAAGTAGAAAGAAAAGAAAATGGACACAAGTGGAAGGGGGTAAAGTGTACAAAGTACAAAAGTCTATTATTATTATTAAATAAGTGGGTATGGTCGCCCACTTTAAAACAAAACTGCTTTTGCTCTTGGATTAAAGAAGAAGAAGAAGAAAAATCTCTCGGTTTTTAGAGAAAGAAAGAAAGAAGAAGCTGTGAAAGGTAAGTTTTCTTGATATTTGTTCGGTTTTAACCGAATTCACAACTTCTTGACCGAGATTCTTGATGTTTTAGTGCTTGTGTTCGAGAATTTGGAGTTGAATTTGCTAGTGGAAGTGTTTAGTTCAAAGATTTGCTTCATGTGAGTTCTAGAACCCCTCTTTTACTGATTTACAATTTGTTTGGGGCTATTATGCATACTAAGTAAACGTTTTTAAAAGAAACCTGGGTTTATAGTTTTATGTTCGAGGATGATCTGTGTAAGTATGTTTTAGAGTTTGTTTATGGGCTAGAATTGATTTTTAGCATGTTTACGAGCCTTACTATGCTAGATCTGTGTTTGGTTAGTGTTAGAATGGTAATCGGGTCATGGTTGTAGCATAAATAACATCTCAGAATATTCTCATGCGCCTAGAATAACCTCATGCGCCTAAGAGTGCTCATGTGCCTAAGTGTCCTCATGCGCCTAGGGTCATGCACCTAAATATTAGTCATGCACCCAGAAAAGTACCCATGCGCCTAAGTGTTGGCCATTCACCCAAATAGTGCCCACGCGCCCAGAGTTGCTCATGATCCTAAGTGTTGATGTGCCTGAACAGGCCTCATGCGCCTGCATAGTGGTAAAGCGCCCAAACAAGGCTCATGCGCCCAAATAGTGCTGAAGCGCCCAGACCGTTTTACACTTAGAATTTTTATGCTCATGCGCCTGAAAAGTCCCATGCACCCATTTTGGACTTAGGATTTTCTAAGTAGTTTTAAGTGGTAGAATGGGGAGATAGGCCCTAGTATGATGTGATGGATTATGCTTGATGTGCGCATGGTTATGCGATGAAGATTATGATGTGTATATGTGTGAGTGATATGTTATCTTTCTTCGTTAAAAAGTTTTTAAAACGTACGTAGTATGTTATGTATGACTTTACGTGGTATGATGTATGAATGAATAAATGAATGAACGTAAAGTATTATGTAACGAAGTGGAAGATAATGATAATGTACAAAACGAACGAATACGATAAAGTATGAAACGAACGGATACGATAAAGTACGAAATGAACAAATACGTAAGATAATGAATAATGAGTATGGAAGTGACAGATAATGAGTTCCGTGTCGCGTACCCCAGTACTGTGTCAGTCTTAGGACATGAGTCGGGGGTTTGTTTACAGGCCCCAGCACAGTATTAACTTTTGAGCATGAGTCGGGGGTATCGCATGAGATAGAATGACATGTGAAGGAGATGAGGTCTTGTTGACCGCCCCGGTACTGTGTTAGACTTCCGACATGAGTCAGGGGTTTGTTTACAGGCCTCGACACAGTATCAGTCTTCAGACATGAGTCGAGGGTGTTACATATGAGATGAGATCTTTGTCGCGTATCCCAGTGGGGTGTCAGTGTTCGGACATGGCTGGGGTTTGTGTACAGGCCCCAACACAACTTTAGCTTTCGAGCATTAGTCGGGGATATTGCATGAGACAAGATTCGAGTAATGATGAGTAATGAGCAAAGCAATGAATGAATGAACGAATGATAATGAAGATAATAATAATTATTATCAGTATGTATGCATGATGTATGACCACTGTCGAACATAAAGTACGAAAAGAAAGTAAGAGAAAGAAAGTAAAAGATTGTGAAACGTATGAATGACAGTATAAATATGAAAGTAAATATTAATGTAAAGAATGAAATGATGAAACTATGAAAGAACGAAACGAATGATGAATATATAATGAGTGTATTTATGATGTATGACCACGGATGATTGTAAAGACTAGTTTTTAAAGGAAGTAAAATATTTTATTATAAAACAAGAACTCACTCCACATCGCTGACTTTTTGTATACATGATAGTTGGAAGGTATTTTGTTGATGCTGAGGAGTTGCAGGCATGGATGCACAAGCTACTGGGAGCATTTTGAGGATGGCATCCACATTTTGACATGTCATTGTATTTTAATATGAAAACAAATGTTTTAATATAATGAATGACATGTTTTTTAGTTATTAATGAAAGTTTTTAAATTTTGCTGCAAAAGTAATGTATGCTTTAAAATGTATTATGTGCGATGATTGTCCAACTATGAGGTCTCCGGGAACGG
Source organism: Flaveria linearis (assembly GCA_024085815.1). Classification (NCBI taxonomy): domain Eukaryota; kingdom Viridiplantae; phylum Streptophyta; class Magnoliopsida; order Asterales; family Asteraceae; genus Flaveria; species Flaveria linearis. The sequence continues at coordinate 73,619,353 of CM044003.1, read as the reverse complement.
GGCCTTACATAAAATTATTTTCAAACTATTCTAAACCATCTTTTGAGAATGTTTAAGCTAGAACAGGAAGTTAAAGTGACCTCTATGAGGATCAGCTGTTTGAGTTACCCCAGACCTATTCCAATTTCTCCAAAAACTCATGAAGATCATGCTCGCACTACTGGAAATCCTGAAAGCTTGAACATCTCAGGAAACAATGGAGCTTCAACAAGTTATCAGTCAACTAAGCCTCAAAACTCATCAGCTGACAACTCCAGCATTCAATGCCAAGCTGATGAAGATAATGATTTGGAGGAACAGGGATGCTGCTTCACAGCAAAATACCATTGATGCTATCACATATTCATTCAATCAGTCCTCATTGAATGAGTGAGAGACATCAGCTGGTGATGGTGTTCAAAATCCTGAGTAAAATTTCTCCAACTTGGATCTATCTATGCAACTAGATTTGATTCCTAGTCTCAGGATACACAACACTCATCTAGCTGTGAACATCATTGGGGATGTCTCAAAAGGTGAAAAACAAGAAGTAAAATCTACTATGGGAATGTCTACTTGCACTCATGCTTTCTCTCTCAGATGGAACCAAAGAAGGTGGAAGAAGCCTTCAAGGACAACAATTGGGCTGAAGCAATGCAAGAGGAATTGCTTCAGTTCAAGAGGCACAAGGTATGGAAACTATGTCCATTACCACCAGGCCAAGTCCCCATCAGTAATAAGTGGGTGTTTAGAAACAAACGAGATGATAGAAATTTAATCATCAAGAAGAAAGTCAGACTTGTGGTTCAAAGATACACACAGAAGGAATGCATAGATTACACTGATGTCTTTGCACCTGTTGCAAGACTTGAGGTTGTGCGAATCTTCTTTGCATTTGCAGCATCCAAGAACTTTAAAGTCTATCAACTTGATGTCAAATATGCATTTTTGTATGGGGATATCGATAGAGAAGTCTATGTGTTCCAGCCACCTGGATTTGAAGACCCACAACACCCTAACTATGTGTGCAAACTAGATAAAGCTCTGTATGGGTTACATCAGGCACCTAGGCTATGGTATGAGACAGTGTCTCAGTTTCTTCCGAAGAATGGCTACACCAGAAGCACCATAGACAAGATATTGTTCATAAAGAAGTCTAGGAAGGATATGTTGCTTGTACAAGTCTAAGTTGATGACATCATATTTGGTTCATCAAATGACCAAATGTGTAAAGACTTTGAAAGCATAATGAGAAGAAGTTTGAGATGAGTTCCATGGGAAAGATGGAGTTCTTCTTTGGGGTTCAAGTGAAGTATATGAAAGAAGGGTTCTTCACAAATCAATCTAAGTATGTCAAGGACATCTTAGAAAGATTTTAGATGAAAGATATGTCAAGGACATCTTAGAAAGATTTTAGATGAAAGATTGTAAACCAGCCAAGACACCTATAGCCAGAAGTCATAATCTTTGTCCTGATTTTGAGGGGGAGGATACTGAGCAGGATCAGTACAGGGAATTATTAGATCTCTGATGTATCTCACTGCAAGTAGGTCTGATATCATGTTTGCAACTTGCATCTGCGCAAGATATCAGGCTGCTCCTAAGGTGTCACACCTAATTGCTGTCAAGAGAATTCTTAGATATCTCAAAGGTGCTCCCAAACTGGGTCTTTGGTATCCTAAGAATAAGGATTTCAATCTATATGGTTACACTGATAGTGATTATGGTGGCTGTAACTTTAACAAGAAATCCATATCAGGAGGATGTCGATTTCTTGGTGGAAGGATCATCTCCTACTAATACAAGAAGCAATCCTATGTCTCTACATCAACTGCTGAAGCTGAATACATTGCTGCTGCAAGCTGCTGTGCTCTGCTGCTATGGATTCAAAATCAGATGATAGACTATGGTTTTAACTTCGTGGAGACTTCTATCCACATAGACCATAAGAGTGCTATTTCTATCACAGAAAATCCAGTCAAGAACTCCAAGACAAAGCATATTGACATCAGGTACCATTTCATTCGAGATATTCATAAGTAAAACTTAAACAAACTGTCAAAGTTACTTCAAATGAACAATATGCTGACTTGTTCACCAAAGCCTTTGATGAACAAAAATTTAAGTATTTAATCATAGCTATTGGGATGATTAACATTGACTAGTCAATCTCTTTTGAAAACCTTTAAAATGTGTCTTGTCTATGTTGTCTTTATACAATCTAAGCCCTGTTACAAAAGGTTTTTCTTCAAAATTTCTAAGTACGAGTTCTACCGAAGAGAAAATTACCCTTAGAAGAGATCTTTATCTATCTTCCGAAGGCAAATTCCTCATCACTAGTATTCTCTTCCGAAGAGTTTTTAGACTCGAAAGAAAATTTGATCATAGATCAAATCCACTTCCGAAGCTTACTAACTTCATTTCTCGAAAGAACACTTTACTCTCGGAAGCAAATTTGTCTTTGAGACATGGTTTACCTTCGGAAGTAAAAGTGGCTTTGGAAGACAATACTGAGAAACACAACTGTTTTCTCTTGGAAGCAATTTTACCTTCGGAAGAAAAACTTTTACTGTGTATAAAAATCTTTGGGCCCTACTCCGTAAAAAGTAAGATTTTATTGATGATTGTCGAAATATTTTAAATGGTTTATCTTACGGCCCCTGCCAAATGAAAACCTAAACTGTCCTTTCACCTTATCGGTTTGGTTTTTACCCCCATTTAAAAACTTCCGACTCTCTTTCTTTACCACTACAAAAGCGCCAAAAATTTCCATGATCTTCTCCATTCACTCTCAAATTCCTTCAATCAAATAGTAATTTCAGAACAATGGCCTTGAATCCCCAACACAACCAGGTCGCCATCCTTGACTCTTCAAAGGATGTCGATTTTACACCTATCGTTCAATTTATGTCACAAGCCATATACTTCACTGCCCTTACTGCCAACCCCACCATCTACTCAAACCACAAGGCTGAATTTCAGGCTAATGGCTGAAGCGAGGCAATCAATTAAAGGGTCATCAGATTAATGATCTGCGGATAGGATATCATCATTATTAAAACAACCATAAGGGAACATCCAGAACTCCATGATGGAGCCCCTACTGAATTCCCCAAGTCTGAGCTGGAGGATGCCTACACTCAGATGGGATATGGCGGCGATGTTAGCAAATCTACAGTTTACAAGTTCAATTTCCCCTACAACTGCAAGTTTTTGCTACACATTGTCCTACACAGCCTATCCAAAAAGTCAGGGGGTTGGGATCAAATCCTATATGATCTGGGCTGCCTAGTCCTTGGGTTGGTAAAAGGCCTTCGATTCAACTACCCAGATTTGTACTGAACAATCTAAGAGGTAAGCTCACCAAGGATCCATTCTATATGTATCCCCTATTCATTCATCACTTAATTAAATATGAGCTTGACCAGGAGAAACTTCAATTTCCTCACATGAGGCCGGGCATCTTCAAGACTCTAAAGAAGGTGTCCACCAACTTTGCTGGAAGATTAACTGATCTCCTTCCAGTTATGCTTGAGCCAATGGCTCCTAGTGACATCCCTGCAGAACTAACAGGTGATGAACCCACACCAGACACCATCACTACAATGATAATCACTTCTTTCCACCCAATCAAATTCATACACAAAAGAATCCCCAAACAAACAATTGATCAATCTACTCTGATTGATCAAGTCCCCTCTTATCAAACAAAAAAGACTAGAGTGGAATCATGGGCTCCCACTCAGCTAGAGGTCCGACAATCCTCCACCTTTGACCTTAATGTTAGCATTGAGTCTCTTTAGTCTTAACCTGACGAGCCCATAGCCCAATCCTTAAGCCCTCAGGGTGAGTCTTAGCACTCCCCTGAGCTGCCAAAAAGGGACAACCAGATCATTGGCTCAACTGCTATTACAGTAGAGCCATTAGGTGCTGACCAAGGTCCCAGGTCAATAGAAATAACCTCTGTATCCTTTCTTAACCTATTAACCTGACTTGATGTGGATATTATGCTCCATTATGGCGATGATGTTGATCTCCCATACCACTATGAAGATCAACTAAGCCCTAAGGATTCTCTGATATCTAGCCCACGTCAGCAAGACCAAATTGAGGTGAGTCTAACTAGAGTGGAGGTGACTCATGTAGACTCAGCTGCCATACATGGAGAGTTTCATTAGCCTCTCAGGATAGTGGTAACATCATTGAGAATGAGTCTACAACAACGTTGCCAATTGATGCCTCGGAAAGAGACATCAGTATGAAAGGGTATCCAGGGCGCCAAGAAACCACTACTGGTGGTGATAATGAACATACTGGGTATGTTATCTTATCTTCCAGTGATTCTTCAAAAGAAGAGGAGGGTAGTCTGCAACTCATTGTCAGAGACCTACTTTCTAAAGTCTCAAACTGAATCAAAGGTTAAGATTTTAGAGGATAGGTCTGCCACTCAGCGACTTGAGATTAAAAATCTCAAGCCTCAACTAGCTGAGAAATAGATTAAGAAGTCTATTAGGCATGTACAAACTTAGGTTTCTTTGAGTTCTTCCTCTAGCTCATCTACTTCTCAAGATGATGCTATCAAAAAGGGGGAGAATTTGGAGAAATAAAGACATATGGAATCCATCCTTTCCATCTCTTCTCTCTATCACACACAATAACACCCTGCAACCATCATCCCTCAACCACCTTCTATTACCATTCAAGTGGATCCAAGGATGCTTATTGACCTTAACAGTTTTTTAACCAAATTTCTAATAAGCTCCTCCCTTGAACAACCCCCCTGATGTAGCCATTGCCTATTTTAGAGACGAAGAGCTTCAAAGGCTGAGTGCACCACCTACCTCCAAGGAGGAAGTTGGTCAACCTAAGGTTTATATTGAACCTGACATTAACTTCGAAGGGGAAATACCAATGATGGGCCAGCAACCAACTTAGAAGGGACAGGTAGTGCAACTCCAATTACTTCCGAAGCAGATATCCAAGCTGTGGAAGGAATAATGGAACTATCTTCCTTGTCCGATGACCTATTCATCACAGAGGCCATTCTTGATCTAACCTATGAGGTAAACAGTAAGGATTTCCTTATAATTCCCATCTCTCCTACACCAAAGAGGCCGTTCTTGAATCTTCCTCTGATCCTAAAGTTAAGAGAAAGCTCATTTATGAAGAGCTTCTAGAGGAGGAAAGGTTGGAGAAGCTGAAAAAAAAGGTAGACTTGATACTGGGAAGCTGCTGGCTGCAAGCAGCAAAGCAGTAGCTGCCGCTTAAGAGAGTATCAATAACCAAAATAGAGTGGATGTTATAGACAAGCTCATCAACTTGGGAATCGACAATGAAGAAATAATTGTACTCCCACTTGATGACCTTGTGAAGTTGGAGAACGCAACCTTCCTGTAAAAAGAAAAGGAGGCAATAAGGTTGGCCATAGAGGAGGAGAAGAGGAAAAAGGAAGGAGGAGGCTATGAAGAAGGATAGGATGGAGAGGATAGCCTTTTTCTGAACTAGAGGCTATTTTTATAAGGAGCTTGCGACTCACGATAATGATACAATATTGTTTCTTTTCTCCAAAGAGCAAGATCAGATCAATAAAGAAAGGAAGAAGGCTACGAGGGAGAAGCTAAAGGAGGAGAAGAAGAAGAAGGAGGAAGAGGCACAACTTGCTGCTGCAAAGAAGGTGGGAAATAAAGACTAGATGAAAGCTTATCTTAATCCCATGGCTTAACCAGTAGGCAAGTTGGTCCTAGGTTTGAGAAGACCCTATAGCTACATGTCAGTGACATCAAGGCTGACATTTTCTTTGGAAGAAGACAAGGTGTACCTATAAGAGAAAATATTCAGAGGATGGCACCCAAACCAGCTCCTAAGCCCATACCATCATCAAACCACAACCTACAAAACCTATGCCCACACATTTTCCCTTCCCCATTAAAACTAAGCCAACCACTGAACCTTACGCCCCTGAACCCATACCATCAGCCTTACCTGCACCCTCACCCACTGCTTCTTAACAACCATCACCACCACCTATCTTTAAACCCAAAACACCAATCCCAAACCCGATCATAACCCAAACCATCTTTTGAACCATCTAAGCCTCTACCCTTAGAAGAGTTCAAAGTGATTAAAAGGAACATCTCTTATGAGGAAGAGTCTATTAAACTAAAATACAATGATGGCTGTTCCTATTCCCTCATAATAGATGCATTCCTTGATCTTACAAGGGGAACACTAGACCAAGCTTTCGAATTTCTTGCAACCAACTTAGACACACTTAAAGAAGAAGAGAAGAAGTTAAGAAGGAGATTGGTGACTCTGCTAGACACAAGAAAAGGGGACAAGATTCCAACTAAGCCCCTCAATCCTAGAAGCCAAATTGTCCAATGGAGGTTCAAATGAAAATAAACACAACTTTGCTATGGAAAAGGAGAATGGTCAAGTAAACAGACTTGATACATCATCTCTGCTACACTCTAGAAGATTTTATATCGCTGAGTTACCAGAGAAACCATTATCTAATCCCTCAAACTCTTAGATAGCTGCTCATGTCAGAAATCATCTGAGTAGTCTTCATCTTGCTGAGCTTACAAAGAAAGCCAAGACTGAAGAAGAGTTGAAGAAGAGAGCAAAGGAAGAAGAAGAAGGTGCAACCACAAAAGGAAGAACATTCCTACAGATGGTTGAGGGTCCAACTTTAGATCCTATAATTAGATGGGAATATGACTACAATTCCCATCAACTAACTCTCTTTAGAGGGATACAACAGAGAGTACATGTCACTCAGAGCAACAGACTAGATTTATTATCTACGAATGACTTGTACAAGCTCCTTACCATCACATCAGGAAAGAACAAAGAGACAGACACATTTTTGCTTTCCCTGGTGTTGAAGATGTTGAGGAGTAGAAAGAAGTGAAGTTTGGGTAGCATCAGCCTACGGGAGTTTGTTGGATTATATGAGGCTGGTACAACCAAAACAACACTTAGAAGATTTTGATATACAATTGAAAAGGTATTTTGAAGCTAAAGATACTGTTTTAAAGACAAGTTAAAGATTTTCCATAGCTCAAGTATGAAGAACTTCCGAAAGTAGAACTGATTGAGTCCGAGATTAAGAATCTCAGTTGATGTGACTTCAACTAGGATCGAAGAAGATGATTGAGTCAATCATTAAGTAGCAGAAATACAGAATCAAAGAACATTAATTGCTAAAAATACTCATAAAAGCTATGTATATTGATGTTGGTAAACAAGTTACAGTGGATGACAAAGTTTTCAGCATAATATAATAACTTGACACCTCTGAAACATATGACAATTGAAACTTTTAAGAAACTTCTAAGAAACTTACAAAAGTTAGGTATTCTATTCTATTTATAGGCTGACATAATGCCTTTTAGAAAATGACTAAACTACCCTGACAACTATACGTCAAAATACTAGTCTAAGTACAAAAGGTAATCAACATTTGTGTATGTTCATCTGCATTAACTAATGTGGATGTCCTGATCTTGATCAACATTTCTTCTCTTGATCTTCCGCATTAAGTATGTCCATCAGCATTGACTAATGCGGATGAACAAATACTTAAGCGCATTTGTTTCTGCACATCCGCATTAGTAAATGCGGATGAACAAATACTTAGCTGTATTTCTTTTGACTATTCACATTAGTAAATACGGATGAACAAATACCTGCCAACATTTGTTCTTTGGTCATCCGCATCTACTCATGCGGATAGCCTATACTTGGCTTTATTCTTCTTTTTCTTCACCCGCATATCTTCTTGAACTTGTGGGAGTTTCCAACAGAACAACCTTCAACCACTTATTGAATTGGCACGTATGATACTTTTTGGATCCAACAATACTCCCTCTAAGGATTATACAGTTTATGTACTTCAAGGGTTTGATGGTGGTGGTGGTTGTGAAGATTCTGTTGGTTTTTCTACTGGTGCTTGGACTGATGTGGATGGAGCTGGTGTTAGGTCAACCAGTGAAGGATCCAGTATAGCCTTGATCATGTTAGAGAAGTCTCTAGCTTTATTCATCTTGTCTCTGCTAAGTACATAGATCTTTATTTGGCTCATAGTGTAAACAGCTTCAATAGGCATCTGCCTCAAAGATATAGGTTCCCATACTGATACAGTGGAAAGCCTATCTCTTTTGTTCAGTAAAGATGTATCAGCATCCACTTGAAGCTTTATTATGTTCCCCAGTTACAGAGAGACTTTCTTCTCCTTTATTTGTTCTTTCTTCCTGTATATTCTATCATAGGCTATCTTTAGAATCTTAATGCATTTTAATAAGAAATACATATCAGCTTCTCCAATCTTGTTATCTATTTCTTTGAATTGTCTTGTAAATATATAATTGATATAGGATTCATCTAGTAGTCTGACCTCATATCCACTAAATAGCCTAATCGCTGATCCTTCCTTTCCTCCCTATTTCCTTTTAATAACCAACTCATAAGTTTTCTCATCATAGAAAACATTTGACATTGGTTTTGACTTGTGAGTTCCAGCAACCATCTTTCTTTTCAATGATTCAGTTAGTTTTACATTCTGTCCTCGAAATACTAACTCTTCTATACCTTTTATTTTCTTCTTCTTCTTCTCAAGAGTATTTTAGAAAGATTTGTCTTTCTTGATGCAGATAGCTTTTAGAGACTTGAAGTTATTTGTTTTCTTGAACATCTTCAAAATATCTTCAAACTCATACCCTCTATACATGGCATTATGATTGATCAATTCTAGCTCTATCAGTTCTTTTAGGTCATGTATCTGCTGGGAGTTCACTAGAGCAGTGTACTCTGTGAAGAACTAAACAAACCCTGAGATTCTCTTGACCATAAACATATTCCAATCACTGTCATACTTCCAGGCAATGATCTTCTCATCTACCTTGCCTTCTAGAGCAGACACACCCTTGATAATCTCTGAAGTGGTTAACCCTTCATAAAGCCTCAATTGAGAGGGCCTAATAAACTATTTAGGATTCTGATTTAGCATAGGTACCAAGACATCATGGTCTTTGGTAGTGAGTTGGACATCTTGAGCTGAAACTCTTGTTCTAGGCTTCCTCCCTACAGCCTCTTCTTCAATAGTCTTCAATCTTTCTTTCTTTTCATTGACTATCTTGGCGATTGTAGCTCTAAGGTATTTTGTCTTCATATTACCCAGTTTTCTTTGTGTAAATCCTTGATCCAAAAGATAATCCTTCATTTCCCTATCTGTCATGTTGTAGGGACCAGGATAGTGAGATAGAGGCACTTGAGTCTGTTGAGTCTGTGTTGGAGAGAATGAGATTGGTGACCTGACTTTCTTCTTTTCATAATCATTCACATGAGTAGGGTCAAGAAGTTTATGCATCTTGTTCACTTCTTTTACCATTCCTTCATAAGTCATACCAAATACCTCATCAACATCATAACCGTGATTAATCAAGAACAAAGCTTTCACCATAAGATCATCAGTTTGAGCTTTCTCAACCATTTCTTCAACAAATGATTCAACCTTTGCATGATTGTCCTTGATCAAAAGGTCATCAATCAAGCTCTCTTGATACCCTCCTTCTATTTCTCATTCTTTAAGGATATTACCTTAATGTTCTTCTTCAACTATTCCTCAACCTTCTCATGCTCATCTAGAAACTGAGCAATAGCAGCAAGGCTTCTCGGATAATCTTTTTTCTTCTTTTGAGCTGGTTCCTCTTCCACCATAGGCCTTTTGCCTTTTGCCTTTTCTAATAAGTACTTCCTCTTCCTAGAGTATGTATGCATACATGGTCCAGATGAAGAGGGTACAAAGGCTTCAGCTTCTTGATGCTTGTTTTCTTTTTCCAGCTTTTCAACTTCTTCTTTTTCTTTGATCTCTTTACATAATATTCTTATAAGTTCCTTTTTCTCATCAGTCAATGATATAGCAGGAACGATCTGTAAGCTCAGTTCTTCTTCTAATGGCACAGGATCATAGGAAATCACTACTATGGGTTCAACTAGAGCTCTTGTGTTGGATCTTATGAGGCTGATGCAACCAAAACAACACTTAGAAGAATCTTGAAGTACAATTGAAGAAGTCTTCCGAAGCTAAAGTAACTCTTTCGAAGTATATGAAGAACTTTCGAAGATAAAGTTAATTCTTTTGAAAAATGAAGTCATAAAGACCTGTAAAATATTCAAAAGAAGTTGATTCTTCTGAGGGATAAATGGCCTCGGAAGAAGTTATTCTTCCAAAGCCATTTAACTTCGGAAGAACCAACTATGAACCAGTGGACAAAAGTATGGGTTGTCTGACATCCACTGCCAACTCAAATATACTGCATGGCACTTTCCCACTCCCATGTAGTTGACCGTACTTTATTCCACTGTTCACCTTTATCAATAAGTACAGTTACCATCTTTAGTTGGTGACAAAAGGTAAGTCATGAACCTGTCATGACTACTATCCTAGGATAGTATATTATCTTAGATTTCTTACTTCTAGTGATGTAGTATTTGCCTAGTTGTAGATTCTCACTGGTTATATAATTATAACCTGCTGTAGATAGTAGTATATATAGTTTTTCATTATAACTCCTCAAACCATGCTTGTAAGAGTCTTGTAACACTGAGTTGAGAAGTAATATATACAAGTATCTTGAAAACCATTCTTGTGTTCATTAACTTATTATATTATTATCAACTTAGTTTAAGATTTTGCTTTATCAACCGTGTGAGACTTAGTGAGTTTGTGTGGTAAATCTTGTGTTGAGAGACCAACACTGATCCTGCAATTGGTATCAGAGCTTCTCAGGCTCTTGATTGTGAGATCTAACAATCCTAAATCATCCTTGTTTTCACACTTACTCACTTCACTCAAAATGGCTCTCAACCAGAAAATTTCTAAGACTGAGATGGGAACCATGACAAAGGCTCCTATTATCACTCCTGATAGCTTCAGAGCCTGGTTTCAACATATTGAAGGCTTCATCACTTATCATGATAGCCGAATGTGGAGATCAGTAGTCCCTACAAGCCAAAGGTAGCATCTCTAACTGTAATGGTGCTATGATTGAGAAAGAAATTGAAAACTACTCAGATAAAGACTTCAAGAAGACGGACATCAATTGCAAAGCAAAGACTGTATTGCTTACAACCATACCAAACTCCATAATGGTAGGCTTTGAGCACCGCAAGTAAGCCAAAGAACTCTTTGATGATTTGACATTGATGTACTCTGGTTCCTCTGAATCCAAAGAGTCCAAGAAAGATGTACTGAAGCATAAGTTAGAAATATTGTTGGTGAGACCTTGACCCAACAATACTTCAGATATATGGACTGAATCGCATCTTTTTAGTCTATGGGAGTGACTCTTGAGAAGAGAGACATAGTAAAAAACTTCATGAGGGCATTTCCTCATGAGTGGACTTTCTATTGTGTCTCTATCAAGAGAATTGAGGATATAAACACTCTCACTATGACTGAACTATATGAGATCCTTAATGGATACTTGTATGGAGATGGAGACTCAGAAGGGCCATCAGGTGAACAAAAGCTCAAACCCTTATATCAGCAATGCTCTAATGTTGCTGAAGGATCAAGAACTCCCCAGTCCTAGATGTACCTGAACTACAACCAACAGTTATCATACTCCTCTAGGCCTTACATCATATTTCCTGAGACACCCAGGTCTCAACAAGCTCAACAAAATCCTTTCCAGGATAGTTGTGCTTTTGTTTCAATTCTATCTTGATGATCTCAAGTGTTTTAGCCTAGATGATATGGAATATATGAACATTGTCCAATTGATGGCTCTTTTAACCTATAGAGCAAAGAAGTTCTTTAAGAGAATCGGAAGGCAATTCCTACAGAACTCAACCAACAACAAATTTGGGTTTGATAAGTCAAAAGCCAAGTGTTACAACTATAACTGTAGAAGAAAAGGCTCGACAAAACATCATATGCGAAAGCAAGAATCCACGCGACAGGAATAAGTCACGCGAGAAGCAGCCCATGCGAGACAAGCCTCCACGCGAGAACAGCTGTCACGCGAAAGACAAAGCCGCGCGAAAGGCATCTCGCGCGAGAACTATGTGTTTAGTATAAATAGCTAGATTTCGTTTTGTAATGAAGCTTTTCATTGATAATCATACATATCTGTGCGAAATCACACAAGACCTGTAATAGGTTGTTTGTTTTAATCGCAAAAGCATTTATTGTTCAATCCAATCTTCTTTTCTACTCCAATCTTGTTTATATTCCGCATTCACAAGATTGAGATCGTGTGTTATTGTTCTTGGGAGATTTTTAGAGGATTTACAATTGGTATCAGAGCATTAGGCTCTTGAACCACGATTTGGAGAAGAATTGGATTGTGTTCTACTCGATTTTTGAAGAATTCATCATCGATTACCTTAGATTCTGAGATGGAAAAGTTATGCTGCTCGATTGTGGAAGATTTGGACTGATTTGGACCTAATTGAACTTAATTAGTGGACTTTAAGCTTAATTTTGATTAAAATTGACTTAAATTCATTAAAATTGGATTAAAATGGATCTAATCAAACCTAATCAGTGAATTGGAGGTGAAAATTGCTTGAACAAACTGTTGAACATTCGTTTCTGCACAAACTCGACATTTTCGCTTGATCTGCAATTTTTCGCACGCGAAAATTAGTGTTTTCGCTCAGTTAGGTATTACACCTTTTTATGCGATTCGCGTGAAAAGGTAATTCTGTAAATTCGCACGAATTGTTCCATTGCGCGAAAGGTTGTGCCGCGCGAAATTTTTTCGCACGAGTTCTGTTTTCGCACGAAAACCAGATTTTTGACTTTCTGATCATTATGGCTTCAACAACACCAAATTTGAAGCATCTTACTGCTTCACTTCATCTAGACACTGAGATTGGTACTGGTAACAAGCCACCGAGGCTTCTCTGTGAAGATGATTATTCTGATTGGGCTTTCCGATTCGAGAGATATGTTATCTACACGGAACCGAAGATGTGGAGATCAATCCAGTATGGTCCTTACATTCCGTTGTACAAAAACGATAAAGGAGAGATGGTTCAGAAACCTGAACATTTGTGGGATGAAGATGACATCAAGAGGTTGGAACTTGATGATAAAGCGTATGCTGCCATCTCAATGGCTCTTACTACTGAGATCTCACAAAAGTTTCAAGAGTTCAGGGGTGCTAAAGTGCTTTAGGATGCTCTGGAGTCTCAGATTATGGGCAACAAAGATATGAGAGAGAGCAAAAAGGATATGTTGAATCAAGAGTTCAACATGTTCAATCATATTGTTGGTGAAGAGCTGGAAGTTCAGATGGCCAGGTTTGTTAGACTGGTCACGAAAATGAAGAGTGCGGGTATTACTCTGGAACCCATAACTGTGAACAAGAAGTTGCTCAACTCACTTCCATACAGTTGGAATAACAACTGTACTTTGATAAAGAGAACCAAAGACTTGTATACTCTACAGTTGACTGATCTCATCTCAACAATCAAGTCTTATGCTATGGATGATAAGCAGCGAGCTACTAATCATCTCAGTTCTCTGGGTGCTGAAGGAACTGCTCTATATGCAAAGATGGCTAGTAATCCGAATTACTATGTCAGTTATACGCAGATGTGTCAGCAACAACAATCTGGAAGTGCAGCATCTTCTTTTATTCAACCAGCAGTAAACCACCAAGTTCATGTTCCAGCTGCTCAACATTATTCCCCCATCATCCATCAACAAGTCTCTCAATCTCAAGATTCTCAGAGTGGTCAACATGCTTATGTTGCTACCACTAGTCCATCAAAACAAACTGTTCAGATTGCTGAGGAGCATCTTGCTCTTTTCACCACTTTCATGTCGAGTTATGAAGCTTTCATGGCCGGAAGACTTACTGCTCCTAATGTTCTTGTTGATGATCTTCAACAAGTTAATCCGGATGATGTTGAAGAGAATGACATCAAGTATCAAATGGCCATGGTAGTTTACAGGGCGAAGAATTTTGCTAGAAGAACTGGGAGGAAAATGTTTGGAGTTAACAATTCTAGCAAAATTGGTTTCGATAAATCTAACCTGAGGTGTTACAACTGTGACAAACCAGGTCATTTCGCCAGAGAGTGTACTGAACCAAAAACTGGTCAAAATGAAGGCCCAAAGAAGATGGTGACTGTGGAGATAGAGCCAAAGAAGGATAAGGCAAGTACTTCTGGTGGTACTAAAGCACTAGTTTCTCAAACTAATGCTGAATATGACTGGTCTGATCAAATGGAGGCTCTTGATTTACATTTGTCTACTGCTTTTGTTGCTAAGATTGTTCCAGAACCAGAAGAGGAAGAAAATTTGTTTGCTGAATTCGTGTTTGATGATTTGTTGGAGGGTTTGTTTGCCACGGTGGAAGAAGAGAAGGAGAAAGTTGAAATAGAGGATGAGAAAGTGGTAGAAGATAAGGAGAATGTTGTGAAGGAAGATCAGATTGAAAAGGTTGCTGAAGAAGAAAGTGTGAATGATGAATACACTGTTGAGCTCACAGTCAAAAGTCCATGCATTGATCCAAAGACTGTTGCTAGTGCTCCAGTGGAAAAACCAGCTGATGAAATGAAAGCATTCATGGTCAAGAAGGCAGAGAAAACAGAAGGGGAAACTTCTGAACCAAAGGTATATGATAGTTTATGTAAAAATACATGTGTTGAGAAAGTTCAAAGATACAGAGTTCATAATGAAAGCCTGGGGAAATTGAAAAACTTCAGTATCAAGCTAGCAAACACAAGTCAAATGAAAAGATTTTTAAAGAAAAACTTGAAGGTTTAAACAAAACAATATATAATTTGAAATTAAATCTTCATGATAAAGAATGTACTAATAATGACTTGACAAATAGAAACAATGAACTCGCTTTAGAAATTAATAGACTCAACAGTGAATTAGCCACGGTTAAATTGACTGTTGAGAAATTTGAACTTTCATCAACAATGGTTGAAGGAATAATCAAGTCACAAATGACTCAGAAGATCAAAGGAGGAAAGTGTGGTGTTGGATTTTCTAACATTGCTCCTCCAATTAATCATGATTACTCATGTTTACCATCATCTGATAACATTTGTGATTCTGATATGGTCTATGGAATTGGATTTTCTCCATCTAAAGACTTAAAACCTTCTGTCAAAATAAATTTATCTGTTGATCCTATCATAGTACCCAAACCTAAACAATCACCTGAAAATCTTTTTGCAGATAAAATGAAGGTGGATGGGTTGGTTGAAGATTGGGAAAGTGAGAGTGAGGAAGAGAATGAGAATGAATGTTTGAAAAATAAAAATGTAAACGTTTCACAATCAGCTTGTAAACAAAAATTGTCAGGAAATGAAAAGAATGTCGTTTTGAATGAGTTGAAATCAAATAGCAATTATAATTTGAATGCAAATCAAAGGGTAAATCAGAAAGAAAGAATGGAAAAGGATTTTAAGAATAGATTTGTTTCAAAAGGGACAGTTGAAAATGAAGAACATATTTTTAAAGAAACGAATTCTCGATTCTTTAAAAATAAACTACATTATAATGCTAACCTTGTGAATCAAGATGTATGTAGCCCAGATTTGCATGTGAATGATTCTTCTGCATTTAATCTGAACATTCAAAAGCCTGGTCCTTCTCCAGCACCAATCCGTATATCTAAGCCTGGTCCTCATCCAGCAAATTCAAAGTCTGGTCCTACTAAAGCGGAATCAAAGACTGTTCCTGTTTCAAGACCACCAATTCCAAAAGTCAAAACTGCCAAATCTACAATCCAAAGTGGTCATAATTCATCAATTTCCTCGAGTCTGCAAAAGATGAATTTGCAATTGTCAAACGAGACAAAGATTCGAGAGACTGTGGAGAAAGTTAAACCTAGTCAATCTGACTTTGGTTTTTATGACAATTTTCATAATTGTCATCCACAGTTTGTTTTCCACACACAACAAAAGCGATGCTTTCAGTGTGGAAACACAAATCATTTGGCAAATAATTGTCCTTTTAGACAAAAATCATTAAGTAAACAAAGATTTCATAATTCTATTTCTCATAATAGAAAACTATTTTTCACTCGTGGAAAATTTTCAAATAATATGAAATCTACAATTGTTAATGATTTTAATATCAAAAGGGATAAGAATTTGACTAATGATGTAAAGGCAAATGTCAAGATCAAAACTTAAATGAAAAGAATGATGTACAAAACAAATATAATACTCTCAAATCATTTTGTCTTGCTGCAACTCAGAATGTGCTCAAGTCTTGCTTGACTTGGGTACCAAAATCTAAGTAATTTTGTTACGCATGCAGGGACAACCGCAAAAGACTACTGAAAGTCTATGGCATGTAGATAGCGGTTGTTCAAGACACATGACGGGTAACTTATCATTACTACAAGATGTGCAATCATACAACGGAGGGAGAGTGATATTTGCAGGAGATAGAGGAGGACGAATTACTAAACGTGGTACAGTTACAAACGGCGTCCTAAGTTTTGAAAATGTTAATTTTGTTGAGGAATTAAAACATAACCTGCTAAGTGTGTCTCAAATCTGTGACAAACAATATTCTACACACTTTACTAACAAAGAATGCTTAATTTTAAAACCAGGTTTTGTTGTTCCTGATGAATGGATTTTGATGAGGACTCCGAGAGACAATGATACATATCTTCTTGATATGCATTGTTCTAGTTCTTTGGTAACTGCCTCGTGCTTACTATCCAAAGCCTCGGAGAATGATTCCATGTTATGGCATCGTCGATTAGGACATGTCAATCTTAAAAACATGAATAAACTTGTACGTGGAAATCATGTTATTGGTTTACCCGAAAAAGAATTTCATTTAAATGAACATTGTTTGTCATGTTCAAAGGGTAAACAACATAAACTTCCTCACAAACCTGTTGCACACAACTCAGTCGAATCAATCTTACAACTCTTACACATGGATCTTTTTGGTCCAGTAAGTGTTTTAAGCTTGGGTCGAAGATCTTACTGTCTGGTTACTGATGACTTTTCTAGATTTACCTGGGTGTTTTTCTTAGCATCTAAGGATGAAACTCCACACCTCTTGATCAAGTTCATTATTTGGTGGAGAATCAGACAGAGAAAAAGGTAAAATGCATCAGGAGTGACAACGGAACAGAGTTTTGCAATCAAACTCTGAATGAGTTTTGTGAATCCAAGGGAATTGCCAGACAATTCAGTGCTGCTGGCACTCCACAACAGAATGGAGTTGCAGAAAGAAGAAATAGAACATTAATTGAAGCTGCTAGAACAATGATCTCTGCTGCCAAATTACCTTTGTTCTTTTGGGCTGAAGCAGTAAATACTGCATGTTATGTTCAAAATCGTGCTTTAATCAACAAAAGATTAAATAAGACTCCTTATGAAATATTTTACAAACACAAACCCAAAGTTAAATATTTTAAAGCCTTTGGTTGTTGTTGCACTTTGTTGCATACAACTGAATCATCTTCAAAATTTTCTGAAAAGGCGGATGAATGTTACTTTGTGGGATATGCTGCCAATAAAGTAGCATATCGTGTTTATAATAAAAGAACTAGACAAATAGTCGAGTCATATAACATTGATTGGCACGAGCTTAACATAACTGATGCAGGTTCAGCTCCTTCATGGGTTTATGATTATGAATCTTTGTTCATAAATTTTAAAATTTCTAAACCTTCATCTGCAGATTCTACTTCACAAGCAATCTCCTTGGATAACAAAATCATTGAGGATCTTTCATCTTTGATATCTGATGATTCTGCTGGTGCTTCATCATCCAAAGATATTCCTACAAATTCTGTACCTGTATCTGCATGTTCTGAGTCATTAGATGTCTCTTCAGAACAAATTTCTACTCAGGATTTGGAAGAATCTTTAAGTTCTCCATTATCTTCATCTTCGTCAGAGACTATACATACACCAATAGAAATCATTCAAGTTCCATTTGAAGAATCTCCAAATGTGTCTACTGCTTCTGAAACTCATGTTTCAGATGACACACTTGAAGAAACTATTGTGTATCAATCTCAACACTCTGAAGAAGCTCATGATAATGTTGAACATATTACAAATTTGGAAGATGGAATGGTTGCAGATGAGATTCCTCAATTGAGAATACATAAAACTCATCCCACTGAAGCAATCATTGGTCCGTTGCACGAAGGTGTAATTACCAGAAGTCAATCAGGGGCAATCAACACATGTCTATATGCTTGCTTTCTATCACAAATAGTGCCCAAGAATGTGGAAATGGCACTCAAAGAAAACAGCTGGATAGAAGCAATGCAAGATGAGTTGATGCAATTCAAGAAACTCAATGTTTGGCATCTTGTTGAACTTCCAAAGGATAAGCTTCCGATTGGAACAAAGTGGATTTTTAGAAACAAGACGGATGAAAAAGGTGTTATAGTTCGGAATAAAGCACGTCTTGTCGTGCAGGGATTTTATCAAGTTGAAGGATTGGACTATGAAGAAGTGTATGCTCCAGTTGCAAGACTAGAAGCAATACGCATATTCTTAGCCTTTGCTTCATACATGAACTTCAAGGTGTACCAGATGGATGTTAAAACTGCATTTCTATACGGAGAAATGAAGGAAGAAACCTATGTTTGTCAGCCTCCTGGATTTGAAGACCCAGATCATCCTGACTATGTATATAAGTTGGATAAGGCGCTATATGGATTACATCAAGCACCTCGTGCTTGGTATGCAACTCTGACTGAACATTTGCTTGCAAATGGTTATTCAAGAGGTGCAATTGATCAAACCTTATTCATACGAAAATCAGGGGATGATATCATTTTGGTTCAAATCTACGTCGATGATATTATTTTTGGTTCCACAAATGATAGTATGTGCACGGAGTTCGAAGAGGTGATGAAGAAGAAGTTTGAGATGAGTTCCCTTGGGGAAATTTCATTTTTCTTGGGTATTCAGGTTACTCAATCTGAGACGGGTATTCTCATTCATCAAGAAAAATATGTTCAGACAATTCTTGAGAAATACAAGTTTCAAGATTCCAAAGTAGCTCAACTCCAATGGCTTCTCGTCCTACTCTTACTCCGGATCCATTAGGAGAATCAGTTGATCAACATCTTTACAGATCGATGATTGGTTCCCTCATGTATCTAACTGCAAGCAGGCCGGATGTCATGTTCCCTGTTTGTCAGTGTGCCCGCTATCAAAGTGATCCAAAGGAATCAACATGAAAGCTGTCAAGCGGATTTTCAAGTATCTCAAGGGTCAACCTAAACTTGGTCTTTGGTATCCTCGAAATTCCGATTTCAATTTATTTGCTTATACTGACAGTGATTATGGTGGTTGTAACTTAGACAGGAAATCGACCACAGGAGGATGTCAATTCTTGGGTAACCGACTCATTTCTTGGCAGTGTAAAAAGCAGAACACTGTATCCACATCCACTGCCGAAGCTGAATATGTGGCTGCTTCGAGTTGTTGTTCCCAGCTTGTCTGGATTCAGCAACAACTTCTCGATTATGGTCTCAACATTTATGACACACCAATTTGGTGTGATAACACGGCAGTTCTAAACATCGTGAAAAATCCCATTCAACACTCAAAAACTAAACACATTGACATCCGCATCCATTTTATCCGCGATTGTTTTGATCGTAAACTTATTCATCTAAAACAAGTGCCATCAACTGAAAATATAGCTGATTTATTTACCAAGGCGTTTGATCATTCTCGCTTTGATTTCCTTGTGCAATCATTGGGAATGATTAACTTTGGATAAATTGGTTTAATGAATCTTCACAAAAAGATTTTTCATTTTTTTATAATAACGAATAAATTGCAATTGTTTCTTTTTCTTAAAAGGACAATCACAATTTTAGGGGGAGAAAATTAGAAAAACAAGTTCTGAAAAAATATTTTGGTCTTAGGGGGAGTTAAGATCAAAGGATTGCCAAAATCAAAAGAAAAAAATTTTCATACTTAAAATGAGAAATGATATTACAAAGTTCAAAACGAGTATAAGTACTTTCAAAGGCTTAAATACGAATACACTTGGATTATGTTTGATATGTTGATAGGCTTTGCTTTCAAAATGAAAAGATCATAATTGAGTGATTACACTTGAATTAAAGAAATATGATTTAGTGGGGAACATATCAGGATTCTGTGCCAAAAATGTTCTAACACAGACTGAGAGATATAATCTTGTCATACTCAAGCCTGTATATGATTGATTCAGTGATTATCATAACTATATATATAAATATATATAAAAGATAAAAATACAAAAAGAAACAAAAAGAGAAAGATACAAAAAAAAATAATTGAGCAAAAAGATGCCAAAAGGAAAAGGCCATATAGGATATAAGATGCCAAGAAGCACAACAAATCAAAAGATATGTCTAAAAGACATACATACTATATGGTATATATTTTCTGATTTTGAGAATAGTTTTTAACTTTGGAAGGCAAAATCGAAAGATGGGGCATGTAAGTCCGAATGGCTTGTAAGTCCTAAACATCTTGAGAGGGCAGACGTAAGTCCGGATGGCTGTCAGTAAGTCCTTAAACTTGTTAATATTCCGGGTTAAGAAATATTTCTCAGGCTAGTTATGCTCAAATAGTTATTTTTAGGATTATAATAATTGGTATCACTGATCATCAATGCATGGTTTAAGTCAAATTGGGGTGACTTGAAAAATCTCAATAGTGTCTTGAAGGATAATAATTACTTTACAGAAGTTCTGATTGTGGGATCCACTGATTTATATTAAATCAACACAAAACATGATATATATCACTCATTATGTTTCTGAGTAAAACATGAAGTATAAGTTTAAAGTGGACAACATATATTGACAATCAACTTAACCAGTTATTTTAAATAAAGCCGGACAGAGTCTTAACTTGACAAAAGAACTATATGATCTCATTATGAAAATTTATACAAAACAAGCAAATCCGATCTTGATTATTTAATTGTTTTCATTCTTTTGTTATTTTGTTTGTAAGGGTTTGTTTTTATTTCACTTTTATAGTGTTTTATTTTTAGGACAAATAAATAACAAGAAAATTTTTGAAAATTGAAGATTCATTAAATTAATTGGTCACTTGGTAAATAACATTTTATGTTGACTTAATTCATTAAAATAAAAAGGATTGAAAGTTGTGTAAAGGTTTGTATAAGTTTAAAAATTTAAAAATTTGAAAAATTTGAAAACTTTGAAAAAATTCTTCATTTCACATGCGAAAGGAAAAGTCACGCGAAAACCATGACTTGCGAAAGTACCTGTCGCGTGACTTATCGGGTGTATAAAAGTCACAGTGAACGAGGCGAAATCACATTTCGCTCAAACTCTTACCCGAAAACTCTTCTCGCATATTCTCTGAATAATCATCTCGCATACACCATTTCACTCTTAATCTGTTTGTTTGATCCACATCTCATACTCAGTAAGTGTTTAGTGTGATTTTCAAGGTATAAAATGTTCGATTTGGTTACTGTAGATATGCACTGCTAAGGGGAACTTAACAACTTGAAAATAAAATCTTAAAATCAGGATTAAAAGATGAAATTGAATGTTGAAATACACCTAATAGACTTAGGCGACAGTAATGGATTGAATATTGTGGAGTAAAATCGAATTTTGGACGGTTAATTTGAAGATGGGTTGTGCGAATCGCACCAAGAAACTGAACAGTCGCGAAAACGATTTGTCGCGTGAAATTGGTTCTCGCGTGAGTCCTGTTTTCGCATGATGACAAACAAGTTTTCGCTTGAACTAAGTTTTCACAAATTGCTTTCGCATAAACAGAGATTTCGCATTTAACAGTGTTGTCGCGTGAAAAGTGTTTTCGCATAAAACAATTGTCAATCATCTTTAATTTTCGCAAGTGTTGATTTTACTCATAACAGAATGTTGTAAAAGTTTCTAAGTGTTGAACCACTTGTGTCTCAATTGTACTTGTACACAATAACTTTTTGTTGATAAACCTTAAATGTAATAAAACTTGAGATGATTAATTGTTTTCAAGTAATGAAATTTTCTAAGTAAAAAGTTTGTGGTTCACATGTTCTAAGTGTAGAAACTATTTTGTCATAATTAAGTTATATTCTGAGTGTTCTAACTTTGATCTTATTTGACAATGCAGATGGCACAAATGATCTTTAACAAGAATCATAATTGTGTTGCATATTTGGATGAAGTTCCGGAAGGGAAAGAATTATTTTCATCTATGATTGAGGGGCTGAAGAACTCAAGGATTGTTTATTCTATTTCGGCTGATCCAGCCATCTATTCCGAACTGATAGATTCTTTCTGGAGCACTGCTGCTCTAGAAAAGGACGAATCTGGAAACCAGATTATCACAGCCACTGTAAAGGAGAAAAGGGTGATAGTTTCTCAAGCCATACTAAACAGAGTTCTTCTGTTTAATGACCAAGAGGGAGCACCAACAAGACTAGACGATGATATAGTTATGGATTGTCTATCTCGGATGGGTTATGAGTATAGATATCCAAGTTTGGAGAAGAAGTGGTTACCACCATATTGGAAATATTTATTTCATGTGGTAATTCACTGTTTGAGTAATTTGAAGGCTGGCATGGATAGCCTTAGTGCTGTATTTGGATCCTTATTGGTTTCTCTGGTGGATGATATTCCATTCAGCATTTCTGGCGTGATATTTCAAGAGATGGTAAAAAATGCTACTGCCAATCCTGGGAGAAAGTTTATCATGTATCCCAGATTCATTCAGCTGATCATTAACGATGCATTTCCTGAGCTTGCCACTCAGAGATCTCCTAAATACGTTGTTCAGACAATCAAGAAGGAGATTTTTACTCATCTTACTGGATCCAGAGGAAACAAATGCTCTGGTGAAAGTTTTGCGAAGATAGTAAAATTTTCTAAGATTGATGAACATGTTGATGAGTTTGATGAAGGTGCTCATGCTGATGATGCACAGAATGGTGCTTCTACTTCCACTACTAGAGATAATATTGATGAAGAGATTGAGAAGCTATTTGAAGATGAGCCAGCACGTGAAGGAGGAATGGAAGAAGTTGTACACTCTGCTTCCAGTTTCGAGACTGCTAGTGATCAAATAGGGAATGTTCCCTATGTGATCCAAACTGATCCAACCCCTTCTACTCCAACATCTTCTCGACCAAATGAGGAAGACAGGGATACTGATTATGTCCCTGAAGAGTCACCAAATACATCCTCACGAAGAAAACGGATGGCTAGAAGGAGAGATTATCCAGTTAGAAAGAGAGGACGAGGTATTGTACCAAGAAAACCACGAACTCATGTGGTTGTCACCGAGACAGAGCAAGATCAGTCAGCAAATGTGACTTCTTCTGCTCCTGAAACAGAAACAGTTCTGTTTCTGGGACAGCTAATATTTCTGGCTCAGGTTTCTCTACACCACCTCATCAAGAAAATCTAGAGTTTGATGTAGATACACTCTTGAATACTCCTCCTGAGTTTCAGAGGAGAGAGGAATCAACAAGCACTCCAGGTTCTATCACGTTGGAAGAAAGAATAAAGAACCTGGAGAAAGAGAATTTTGAGAATATGAAAATGATTGCTGAGTTAAAGAAAGGCAATGATGAAAAGACAAATCTGATCAACATGATTCATCTTGACTCAGCTATCAAAGATACAAGATTAGCATCTCTTGAGCAACAAATGAAAAGCATGTTTGACTACACTTCTGGATTGGAGAGGCAACTGAACGAGCTGAGAGAATTCATTTCTCAGACTTACTTTCATCAGCCTCCTATCATAAGGTCTACTACAGTAATTGGTGAATCAAGTAGACGCTCTCCAAGTCCACCTCCTACTGATACTGTTCCTGAGAAGGAAACGGTCAACGAAGCACAAGCATCTACTGTACAGCAAAGTGGTAGCACTACTGAAGATGTTCCTGTTTCATCTGAAGTACCTATCACCGAAGCTTACACATCTACAGCATTCGTTGAGCCGGAACACATGATTTCTATGCCTATTGTTGATGAACGGGAGGATGAAGAGTTAGTTGATTATGCTGATTCTGATGATAATGAAGATGATGATGATGAGGATGAAGGTGAAAATGATGATGATAATGATGATGACGATGGTGGAAATGATGGTGATGATGATGATGGTGGAGATGATGGAAGTGATGATGGTAATAATGATGATGGAGATGATAATGATGGAGGTAATGTTACAGGTTCTTCTTCAAGTCCTACTGGAGAGACTAACACTGACAATGTCGATAGACCAAGTGTTAGTGATCCAGAAGGATATGATCCATTGGACCCTGCCACAGAAAGTGTGTATGAAAAGGAATTATATTCTTTTCAACAAACTTCATCTGAAACTGTTGAAGAAGAACTTGATATTTTTGATGATCTGGAAGAGCAGAATGAGTATACAGACATTTTTGGGAACAACCTTCAAGAGCTTTTCAAAGACATCAATCTTGAAGAAGGTGAAATTCCCAATGAGACTGTGAGTGGTGAAACTCCTACTGATGCTATAAACACAAATACTACTGGTCAGATTGCCTTATACACTAGAGGAGGTTTACAGTTCAAGGCACCACCACCACCTACTGAAGCTCACTTTCTGTTTATATCAAAGCCAAAACAAAAGTATGGTGAAATGTCTCACGTTATTAGCTGGGCTTATGATGGTGAGAAAAGGATGTATGTTATAAAGAGAAGAAATGGAGAGATTGATTATCTAAAGAGCACTCAAGATTTCCATACTTTACGTGCTGCTGATTTATACTCCATGGGCAAAGCTCCATTCTTCAATGAGAGTAATTACAGTGAAGCTGAGCTCATGAGATCCATGATAAGAAGGGAGATGCGCACAAATTTCAAAGACTTTAAGACTGCAAAATCAAAGTTGATTGATGACTCAACACGAATTGATGAAAATACTAAAGCTCCAATGAAGATACGAGTCTATCAACATCCTAAATTTATCAGAAAAGTCCCCGTGCATGCTCCAGTTCCTCCCAACTCTTTGAAGCAACTTCTATCCTGGAGATGTGAAAAGGATTCTGGTCACGCTGTGATCAAATGTATAGACAGGTCTTATTGAATCATTGATCCAGCAGACTTAATGAAGTTTGGCAAAGACGACTTATTCAAGCTGTTACACTGCCCTATCTCAGCTGATGAGTCTGTTTATTTTCTATCTTGCCAGTACGTATGGATGATTGACCGGATCCTGAGAAATAAATGGTATGCCTATGCTGGATCTTACAAGAAGGCAAATGTTGACTTTGATTGATTATGTTTCACCGAGCCTAGGGGGAGATTGTAGAAGACAAATCAAGGCTCGGCAAAACATCATATGCGAAAGCAAGAATCCACGCGACAGGAATAAGTCACGCGAGAAGCAGCCCATGCGAGACAAGCCTCCACGCGAGAACAGCTGTCACGCGAAAGACAAAGCCGCGCGAAAGGCATCTCGCGCGAGAACTATGTGTTTAGTATAAATAGCTAGATTTCGTTTTGTAATGAAGCTTTTCATTGATAATCATACATATCTGTGCGAAATCACACAAGACCTGTAATAGGTTGTTTGTTTCAATCGCAAAAGCATTTATTGTTCAATCCAATCTTCTTTTCTACTCCAATCTTGTTTATATTCCGCGTTCACAAGATTGAGATCGTGTGTTATTGTTCTTGGGAGATTTTTAGAGGATTTACAATAACCAACTTGGTGATTTTGCAAGGGAATGCAAGACTCCTAGTTCTAATCCTGGAGCAACTCAAGCCTCCCAACATCCTACTACCCCTAAGGCTGCAACCAAGCCAACTAAGTAACAAACTGCATCTGTTGCTCAAGAGGTCAATTAGAGATTCATGGTGCAAGATGTCATCCCTTCTCAAGCTCTCATGGCGGGAACTGAAGACACCAAGGTATATGAACATCTGTGTACCCTAGCCTTTATAGCTAAGGTTAAAATGTATCAGGACTACAACATGGAAATTAAGTATAATATTGAGTCCTTAGACATATAAAATCTAATTTTAAGAGAGCAGAATCCGACTACAAATTCAAAATTAAAGAGTTAGAGAAAACTATATCTTCTTTAAAACATGAACACTCAAACTACAGGGCTCAAATAAAAGATTTAGTATCCAAGTTAACTGAGGCTCAAGCCCAAGTAGTAATTGTTGAGGCTAAAGCAAAGAAGTATGCTATTCAAGAGCATAACTTCAACACCATCCTTGCATCATCCTCCCACTCAAAGGTGTGTTATCAAAACAAAAGTAAGTTGGGAACCAATGAAACTCTCCACCACACTCTTATGTTCCTATCAGACAGTCAAGATGTGGTACTGATAAGCAAGAGGTTCCAACCGCTGACCCACTACCCAATGAGCAGAAGAATGATGCAACAATGGTAACCACCACAGTGAAGGATAAAGTAGAAAACCTCATCCACACAGCTGATGATCAACCTTTGACCACCAAATATAGAAGAACAAGATCAAGGCAGCAATAAAAACTGCTAAAAAGGTGTCTGGGAATAAGTTAAAAATAGACATAAAGTAAAAGGGTATATTCATCTCAGCAGGATTTCAAGTGGCTAAAAACTCTAATTCAGGAACGGAATGTAGTACCATCATTCCTATCCAGCTGAAGAATTAGAAGTTAAAGGGGAAGGCTGTTGAGGAAGAGAAGAAGTGCAAGAAATAATAGCATTCCTATCCAGCACCTTATGTGCAGGGACATACATATGACAAGAATGAAAATATTTAGATTATGGACAGTGGATCCTCCAAGCACATGATAGGGAAAAAATCTAACCTATAACAATTAAAACATTTTGATGGAGGTCTTGTTTAGTTTGGAAGTCAAGCCGAAGGATACATTTTTGGTAGAGGTAGTGTTTCCAATGATAAGTTAAAAGTGGACAATGTACACTTGGTCAAATAGCTTGAACACAATCCCTTGAGTGTTTCTCAAAACGCTTTTCGCAAAACATGAGTGCATTATCCTTAAACCTGGGATGACAATTTCACAAGAGTTGGTGCTTCTTAGATCTCCTAGGAGAGGGGATATGTGCAAGCTGGATATGAACAATGCTTCCCTACTGGGTGAAGCATCATGCTTTCTTTCTGGTGAAGCATAATGTTTTCTTTTGAAGCTAATGGTGATGAGTCAACTCTTTGGTATAAAAGAATGTGTTATGTAAATTTTAAAACCATGAATAAACTGGTTAAAAAATAACTTGGTACATAGTGTGCTTAAATAGGAGTTTTTCTGTAAAGAAAATTGTGTTACTTGTCTGAAAGGGAAGCAACACAAGGCATCCCATAAATCCAAAGAGGTTAACTCCATCACCACTCCATTACACTTATTCTATATTGTAACACCCAGAAATTTTGGTCAATATTCTAAAAGAAAAGAAAACAAAGTGGAGTGGGTTAAATGTAAAAAGGACAAAACATTATTATTTTATGTTTAAAAGAGCTTGGCCGCCCACTATAACCTTTTCATCAACTGCTTTCGGCTGAAAAGAAAGAAGAAGAGAAAAATAGAAGTTTCTCTCGGGTCTTTTGAAGAAAAAGGGGTTTAAACTTCGAAGGTATGTGTTTTTAGGGTTAATTGGTTTGATTACGTGAGGTTTTCACCTTAGAACCTATTTATATGTGTTTTATGTACTTGGGTTGTGTGTTCTTGGTTTTTTAGGTGTTTGAACTCGTATACAAGCAAGTTTGGAGGAGTTTTACTTGTTTGCCACATCAGGTGAGTTCTAGATCCCGTATTCTACATGTTTTATAAACTCTTTGGGCTGAAAATGTATGAAAATGATTTTACAAAATTTATATATGTGTAACCATATGCATTTATGCTTGTATGGTGAGGTTCTATGGTTGTTTATGCTATGTTTAAGTTGAGGATAGTTATAACAAGATTAGAACAGGTTGATATGATGATTGGGACCGAAAATAACTTAGGAACAGTTGAACATGTTGTTCATGCGCCTACAAAAGGCTCATGCGCCTAAAAATTCATTAGAAAGATTTAAGCGTTGCCCATGCGCCCAAACAGGGCCCGTGCGCCCAAACAGGGCCCGTGCGCCCAAACAGGGCCCGTGCGCCCAAACAGGGCCCGTGCGCCCAAACAGGGCCCGTGCGCCCAAACAGGCCCGTGCGCCCAAACAGGGCCCGTGCGCCCAAACAGGGCCCGTGCGCCCAAACAGGGCCCGTGCGCCCAAACAGGGCCCGTGCGCCCAAACAGGGCCCGTGCGCCCAAACAGGGCCCATGCTCCTGACTTTTTGCCTTAGACTATTTTAAGTAAGGCCATGCGCCCAAACAGGGCCATAGGCCTGAAAATGTGCTTTAGAAAGTTAAGTATATGATGATGCACACAAACAGTACCTCATGCGCCCAACTTTTATTCAGGGGCCTAAGTATAGGCTCGTGCGCCAGAACAGTTCATGCGCCCAAGACTTAATGGGAAAAAAAGGTTAAGTGTAGGGCCATGCGCCCGAATAGTGCTGATGCGCCTAAGCAGTGCTCATGCGCCTACATAGTGCTCATGCACCTAGAACACTTTGAAATTTTCTGAAATTTTGGAGAAAAACAGAATGATTAGGGTTTGATGATAGTTTGACTTTAGCTTCTTAATTATTATTATTATGCATGATTATGAGCTGTTCTTATGTTCCATAATATGTATTATTGTGTGACTTTACGTGGTGTGTTTATGAACATAAACGTAAAGTATTATCGTTAATAAAATTGAAAGATTAATGATGAAGAAAAGTGAAACATATTGCAAGTAAAGGAAAGGAGGTGCAAAACCATATTGTCATTATATCAACTGTGTGTGGTTTAGCTAATTCGAAAGATGCATGCAGGGTCAGTCATTAAGACTGACAGGGACCCTTGTAGCATACCCTAGGTGATTGGGTCAGCTTAGTGCATAATGTTCATGGTCTATTTATAGACTACAGGCCCAACATCAGCTTCATGCACAATGTTCGGGGTATTGCACATTGGTCCATAAGAAAATGAAAGATAATGATAAAAGTACAAAATAAACGAATGCGTACAGTAATGAATGAAAGAAAGTATTACCTTGATGTACGTATGACGTGTGATCACATATCTAAATAAAGAAGGTATTTTACAACAAAGGATATTTTCATATATCTATACAAGGTATTTTAATACTTTTAAAACTAGAACTCACTCCACAATGCTGACTTTTATACATTTTTAGTTTGCAGCTAAATATTGCTGAAGATGGCACGAGGGTGAAGCTACACGGTGGGGCAAGACTGACATTCATTCATGTTTTGATAATATTGTTGTTTTGTAAGGTATTTAAACAATCTTTTTGTAACTAATGAACAACGATGTATTGCTTAGCAACAATAATTATAAATGAAATGAATGGGCTTTTGATAATGTAATTTCACTGCAAGGTTTTATGAAATGTATACTATTATGTATGTTTAGTGCTATGATTGACCAACTGTGAGGTCTTCGGGGGACGGGGCGTTACAAGTTGGTATCAGAGCCAAAGTTTAAGTGAATTGGGTAAATATTTTTGAAAAACCTAAACTTAAACTGAAAATGGGCGAATGGAGGGATGTCAGCCCGAGTAGCTACGTGCATTGGGTATTTCTTTTCTTAAAGTTAACTAGTATTATGTGCGTGTGCTATTTGACTTATGTGTTCTTAGTAGATTTAGATACTGATGTAGTCAGGATAGGAGATGCTTGGGGTGTGAAGAGTAAAGTAAGTGGCAAATAACAACTGGCCACTTTAATTAGGGACTTACTATACTTAACATAAACTAAGCTATTACCTTGAATGACCATGTTAGTGTTTGAATCTCATAGTGATTAGAGAATGGCTGTAAGTGGATCATCTAAGGCTTCTAGGGGTGGAGCATAGGGAGGACGTGGCGTTGAACCGTGTGTTATTAGGAATAAGACTAAGACCGCTGAGAGGGCCCGTGAAGAGCCCGAGGTGCATCACCAAGAGGGTGGTGATGAGAGTGCGAACTTAAGGGCTTCGGTGAAAGAGGCGGTCATCGAGGAAGTCCATCAAGTTATGCAGACGATTCTACCATCTATAGTGACTGAAGTGATCAAGGAGGTAAGAGTGGACGAGAAGAAAGAGAGGAGAAGGACTACCGGAAGGGTGGAAAGGGAGCGATCGGAGACCGAGACGATTGTCTCGAGTGTGGGAGGAGGACGAAGAAGTGGTGCAGGAAACTGCATGAGGATGTAACTATAGGGAATTTCAGAGATGCAAGCCCCCGACTTTTGATGGGAACGACTATGCTGCTGCCGCTCACCGATGGGTGAGGGAGATGGAGGCGGTGCTTGATATCAATGAGTGCTGAGAAGATCATAAGGTGCAGTTTGCCACCCACTCGTTGGTGGACTCGGCCTTATGCTGGTGGGACAACATTGTCTAGGCCAAGGGCAGTAGAGCCATTAGAAAGATAAGG
This sequence comes from Flaveria linearis, assembly GCA_024085815.1. Classification (NCBI taxonomy): domain Eukaryota; kingdom Viridiplantae; phylum Streptophyta; class Magnoliopsida; order Asterales; family Asteraceae; genus Flaveria; species Flaveria linearis. The sequence continues at coordinate 73,588,904 of CM044003.1, read as the reverse complement.
TGGCCAGAATTGAAAAAGTTGGTGATTGAGGAGTTATGTTCTTATAGAGAGTTGGACAAGATTAAGAGGGAGTTCCTGCAGCTGGAAGCAGGAACTATTACGCATCAACAGTATACCACCAAATTCAATGAGATGGCAAAGCTGGTGCCTGATCAGATGACTCCGATATCATGGAAGATTAAGAGGTATGTCCAGGGGTTGCTGGCTGATATACGAAGGCATTTGATTGCTGCCCGACCAAGTACCTTTCGATCAGTGGTAGACCTAGCGGATAGGTTGTATGATGAGTGAGAGGAGACTGTGGTGGAGACAAAGAAGACAAGGGGTGGTGATAAGAACTAGAACGAGAAGCGGTTTGGACGTGGTGGTTTCGCTCCAAACAACAAAGGATAAAGATGGATGATCATAGGGCGACACCAAGCTCAGGGCTGAGAAAGTGCGGTAAATGTGGAAGGGAGCATACCGGCGAGTGTAGGTTAGGATTGAACGTGTGCTTCAAATGTGGGGATCCTGGTCACATTGCTAGAGACTATAGGGTGCCGAGGTGTTATAGCTATGGTGAGGAGGGCCACGTGAGCAAGGACTGCAAGAAGCCAAGGGCCGAGATTTCTGGGGTGAAGAAGAAGGCTGAAGAAGGAGGGTAAAGGGCAAGTGCTAGAGCTTTCACGATGAGCCGGGAGGAGGCCAGAGTGGATCCTGATGTCATGTCAGGTATGTTTCTAGTAAACCAAATTTGTGCCTCTATATTTTTGATTCAGGTGCTAGTAGGAGTTTCATTTCTACTACTTTCTGTGCTAAATTGTCTGTTAGTAGTAGGAGTATTGATGAGCCATTCGATGTAGAAACAGCTATCGGTAAGTCTGCTAGAATTACTGATATGATAGAGGACTGTGCCGTAGAACTAGAAGGCCATAGGTTTTCTGCCAATTTACATGTGATGCCCCTAGGTGGATTCGATGTAGTATTAGGGATGGACTGGTTAGCAACTTATGTGGCAAACATCATGTGTCGCAAGAGGATGATTCAAATAATTACGCCTCAGGGAAGTTCGGTGACAGTTTATGGCGATCGCGTCACTATGGTTTTCGGAGGTGATTTCGATGGTGGTGGCAGGGAAGTACATGAGAAGTGGATGTAGTGCCTACTGGCTTACGTAAAGGATATGGACACATCAGTACCACAGCTGTTCGATGTACCAATGGTATGTGACTTTCTAGACGTGTTTCCAGAAGATTTACCAGGTGTGCCACCTGACCGTGAGATTGAATTCCAAATCGATCTGATACCTAGTGCCCAACCTGTTGCTAAGGCGCTGTATCATTTGGCTCCATCGAAAATGAAGGAACTGATGACACAGTTGCAAGAGCTATTGGACAAAGGGTTAACTCGATGATCTCCGTGGGGTGCTCCGGTATTGTTTATGAAGAAGAAGGACGGTAGTATGCGGATGTGCATCGACTTCCAGGAGCTGAATAAGTTAACGATAAAGAATCGGTATCCATTACCGAGGATTGATGACTTTTTTGATCAGCTTCAAGGTGCCAGTTGGTTCTTAAGGATAGATCTTTGATCTGGTTATCATCAGTTGAAGGTGAAGGAGCAGGACATTCCCAAGACAGCTTTTCGCGCGCATTATGGACACTACGAGTTTCTCGTTATGTCTTTCGGTTTGACTAACGCGCCAGCTGCTTTATGCGTTTAATGAACCGAGTGTGTCGGCCCATGTTAGATAAATCAGTGATTGTGTTTATTAATGATATCCTAATTTATTCGAAGAGCGAGGAAGAACATGCCGTCCACGTACGCGAAGTACTGGAGACACTTAGAAGAGAAAAGTTGTATGCTAAATTTTCTAAGTGTGCTTTTTGGTTGCGCAAGGTACAATTTTGGGGTCATGTTGTTAACGCCAAAGGAACTATGGTGGACCCGGAAAAGGTTGAGGCGGTGATGCAATGGAAGTCTCCAAAGACGCCATCCGAGATTTGTAGTTTCTTGGGTCTGGTGGGTTATTACAGGAGATTCATCCAAAACTTTTCTAAGATAGCCTCACCTTTGACCAAATTGACCTGTAAAGATATGAAGTTTGAGTGGGGTCAGAAACAGGAGGATGCTTTCGAGGAATTGAAGACAAGATTGACACATGCTTCCGTGTTGACGTTACCCGAAGGGAGTGAAGACTTAGTGGTATACTCAGATGCTTCTTAATCAGGATTAGGTTGCGTGCTAATGCAATGTGGAAGGGTAATAGCCTACCCATCCCGACAGCTAAAAACCCATCAAGTCAACTACCCTACCCATGATTTGGAGTTAGCAGCTGTGGTCTTCGCGTTGAAGATTTGGAGGGACTACTTATACGGGATGAAGTGCACAATCTTCACGGATCACAAGAGCTTAAAGTACTTCTTCGAGCAAAAGGATCTAAACATGAGACATAGGAGATGGTTAGAGCTTATTAAGGATTATGATTGTGAGATCCATTACCATCCGGGTAAGGCCAACATCGTGGCTGATGCCCTTAGTCGAAAGGAGAGACCCTAGCCAATTTGGGTGAAAGGTTATCAGTGGTTATGACCGCTGATGTGATGACCCAAGTGAAAGAATTTTAAGAAGAGGCATTGAAGGAATATCACCTTAATTCCGAGTGAATGAAGGGTCTCATTACCAAATTGGGTGAAAACACTCTAGGTGTTAAAACCCAAAATGGACGGATATGGATCCCTCGTTACAAAGATCTACATGGGCGAATCATGGATGAAGCTCATAAGACTCAATACTTGATTCATCCCGTTTCCACGAAGATGTATAAGGATATGAGGAAAGATTACTGGTGGCCGGGTATGAAGCGTGATGTAGTAGAGTACGTGAGCAGGTGCCTTACTTGTTTGTAAGTGAAGGCAGAACATCAAAAACCATACGGGAAGATCCAACTGTTGGATATACCCAAATGGAAGTGGGAGCAAATCACAATGGATTTTATTACTAAGCTACCTCGTACGGCGAGAGGGTGCGATACCATTTGGGTGATTGTTGATCGTCTGACAAAGAGTGCTCACTTCCTACCGATCCACAAGATGTATTCATCCGAGAGACTGGCGGATCTGTTCATTAACGAGATTGTAGCTCATCATGGTGTGCCGGTGTCTATTGTGTCAGATCGTGACACCTGATTCATATCAAAGTTTTGGAAGAGATTCCATGGCGCGATGGGGACCAAGTTACATATTAGTATGGCTTATGACCCTCAGACAGATGGCCAGTCTGAGAGGACGATTCAGACGCTTGAGGATATGCTCGAGCATGCGTGATCGATTTTGGAGGAAGTTGGGATGATCACTTACCGTTAGAAGAATTCTCGTATAATAACAATTATCTTGCCAGCATTGGTATGCCCCAATATGAGATGCTATATGGTAGGAGGTGTAGGACGCCTGTGTGTTGGGGTGACATCAGGTAGAAAGAGTGGGAAGCCTTGAAGTGATCGAGGCCACAACTGAAAAGTTAGAGAAGGTCAAGGCTTTCATGAAAGCGGCAAAAGATAGACAAAAGTCGTACACTGACAAGAGGCGTAAAGCAATCGAATTGAAGGTGGGCGACCGAGTTATGTTGAAGGTCTCACCTTCGAAGGGGATCATCCGGTTTAGGAAGCGAGGTAAGCTAAGCCCGAGGTACATAGGAACTTTCCGAATCATCGCTCGAGTAGGAGAGGTGGCCTATTGGTTAGAATTGCCTAATGAGTTAAGTGGAATACATCCGCCATTCCATCTTATCTAAGGAAGTGCTTAGCTGATAAAGACATGAGTGTACCATTGGATGATATCGAAGTGGATGAACGGCTTGATTATGTGGAGCAGCCAGTGGAAATCATTGATCGGAAAGAGAAAAGATTAAGGAATAAAGTGGTGTCACTGGTACGTGTGTAGTGTAAACACAGAAAGGGTTCAGAGTCTATGTGGGAGACTGAAGAAGAAATGAGACGACATTACCCACTATTATTCAAAGAGTGACGAGTTTTCGGGACGAAACCTCTTTAAGGGGGGTGGACTTGTAACATCCAAAATTTTGGTCAATTAAAATAAAAGAAAAGAAAAGGGAAAAGGAAAACAAAAGTAATTAGAAAGGAAAAGAAAAATATTCTAAGAGAAAAAAAACAAAGTGGAGGGGGTTAAATGTAAAAAGGACAAGACATTATTATTTTATGTTTAAAAGAGCATGGCCACCCACTATCACCTTTTCACCAACTGCTTTCGGCTGAAAAGAAAGAAGAAGATAAAAACAGAAGTTTCTCTCGGATCTTTTAAAGAAAAAGTGGTTGAAACTTCGAAGGTATGTGTTTTTGGGGTTAATTGGTTCGATTACGTGAGGTTTTCCCCCTTACAACCTATTTATATGTGTTTATGTGCTCAGGCTGTGTGTTCTTGGTTTGTTTAGGTGTTTGAACTCGTATACAAGCAAGTTTGGAGGAGTTTTACTTGTTTGCTACATCAGGTGAGTTCTAAACCCCGTATTCTACATGTGTTATAAACTCTTTAGGGTTGAAAATGTATGAAAATGTTTTTACAAATGTTATATATGTGTAACCGTATGCATTTATGCTTGTATGGTGAAGTTCTATGGTTGTTTATTCTATGTTTAAGTTTAGGATAGTTATAAAATCTTAGAACAAGTTGATCTGATGATTGGGACTGAAAATAACTTAGGAACATGTTGAACAAGTTGTTCATGCGCCTACATAAGGCTCATGCGCCTGAAAATTCCTTAGAAAAATTTAAGTGTTGCCCATGCGCCCAAGAAGGGCCCATGCGTCCAAACAGGGCCCATGCGCCTGACTTTTTGCCTTAGAATTTTTTAAGTAAGGCCATGCGCCCAAACAGGGCCCATGCACCTGAAAATGTGCTTTAGAAAGTTAAGTATGTGATGATGCGCCCAAACAGTACCTCATGCGCCCAACTTTTTATTCAGGGGCCTAAGTATAGGCTCATGCACCTGAACAGTTCATGCGTCCAAGACTTAGTGAGAAAAAGGGTTAAGTGTAGGGCCATTCGCCCGAATAGTGCTGATGCGCCTAAGAAGTGCTCATGCGCCTGCATAGTGCTCATGCCCCCAGAACACTTAGAAATTTCTGAAATTTTGGAGAAAAATAGAATGATTAGGGTTTGACCGTAGTTTGACTTTAAGGTCTTAATTGTTATTATTATGCATGACTATGATCTAATTCAAAGCTGCCTGTAAATTTCTAGGTAAAGGCAGCCAGCACTGCATGTTATGTGCAGAACATGGTTCTTATTGTTAAGCCCCATGGAAAACTCCTTATCAGCTATGGAACATGAGGCCACCATTCATTGGCTTTCTAAGGTCCTTTGGAAGCAGGTGCATCGGATGATACTATTTTTGTTGGGTATTCATCAAGCTCGATAGCCTATAAAGTATACAACATTAAAAATCAACAATTTGAGGAATCATCCAACATTGTTATAAATAAGCACACTCCTTGTGTTAAGGGGAATGGCCTAGACCATACCATTGATTTAGAATTATTTCCCAACTATTCTAAACCATCTTGTGAGAATGTTTTAACTGGAACAGGAACTCAAAATGACTCCTCTGATGATCAACTATTTGAGTTACCCAGACCTATTCCAATTTCTGCAAGAAGACATGAAGAACAAGCTCCCATTACTGGAAGTCTTAAAAGCTTGAACATCTCAGGAAATATTAGAGCTTCAACAAGTTGTTAGCCAACTAAGCCTCAAAACTCATCAGCTGACAACTCCAACACTTAACACCAAGCTGATGAAGATAGTAATCTGAAGGAACATGCAACTATTGAGACTGCTTCATAGCAAAACACCATTGATGCTGTCACACATTCATTTAATCAGCCCTTATTGAATAAGTGTGAGACATCAGCTGGAACTAATATTCATAAACTTGAGAAAAACTTTTCAAACTTGGATCTATCTATGCAACTAGATGTGATTCCTAGGCTCAGGATACATAACACTCAGCCAGCTGAGAACATCATTGGGGATGTCTCAGAAGATGTGAAAACTAGAAGACAGACTCACAATGGGAATGTCTACTTGTACTCATGCTTTCGCTCTCAAGTGGAACCTAGAAAGGTGGAAGAATCTCTCAAGGATAACAATTGGGTTGAAACAATGCAAAAAAAGTTGCTTCAATTCAAGAGACAAGAAGTATGGAACCTATGTCCATTGCCACCTGGCCAAGTCCCTATTGGCACCAATTGGGTGTTTAGGAAAAGAAAGAGACGATATAGGTCTGATCATCAAGAACAAAGCTAGACTTGTGGTTCAAGGATACACACAAGAGGAAGGTATAGATTACACTGATGTGTTCACACCTGTTGTAAGACTTGAGGCTGTGCGAATCTTCCTTGCTTTTATAGCATCCAAGAACTTCACAGTCTATCAATTTGATGTCAAATGTGCAATTCTGTATGGGGATATCGACAGAGAATGCTAGCCACTTGGATTTGAAGACCCACAACACAACTACCTGTGCAAAATGGATAAAGCTCTTTACGGGTTACACCAAGCACCTAGGCTGTGGTATGAGACACTGTCTAAGTTTCCTCTAAAGAATGGCTACACCAGAGGCACCATAGAAAAGACATTGTTCATAAAGAAGTCTAGGAAAGACATGTTGCTTGTACAAGTCTATGTTGATGACTTCATATTTGGTTCCTTAAATAATCAAATGTGCAAAGACTTTGAAAGCATCATGAGGAAGAAATTTGAAACGAGTTCCATTGGAAAGATGGATTTCTCCTTTGGAATTCAAGTGAAGCAGATGGAAGAGGGTTCTTCATCAAGTATGTCAATGACATCTTAGAAAGATTTGAATGAAATATTGTAAGCCAACCAAGACACGTATACAAAGAAATCATAATATTTATCTTGATTACGAGGGGGAGGATACTGATCAGCATCACTACAGGGCAAGTATTGGATCTTTAATGTGTCTCACTACAAGTAGACCGGATATAAGGTTCGCAACTTGCATCTATACAAGATATCAGGCTGCTCCCAAGGTGTCTCACCTAATTGCTGTCAAGAGAATTCTTAGATATGTCAAAGGAGCTTCCAAACTAGGCCTTTGTTATTCTAAGAATAAGGATTTCAATATTTATGGTTACACTGATAGTGATCATGGAGACTACAACATTAACAAGAAATCCAAATCAGGAGGATGTTAACTTCTTGTTGTAAGGATCATCTCCTAGCAATGCAAGAAGCAATCATGTGTCTCTACATCAACCACTAAAGCTAAATACATTGTTGTTGCAAGCTGTTGTGCTCAACTGCTATGGATTTAAAATTAGATGTTAGACTATGGTTTCAACTTCATGGAGACTTCTATCCATATAGACAACAAGAATGCTATTGCTATCATAGAAAATCCAGTCGAGCACTCTAAGACAAAGCATATTGACATCAAGTATCATTTCATTTGAGATTTTAATGAGAAAAACTTAATCAAACTCGTCAAAGTTGATTTAAATGAACAATATGCTGATTTGTTCATCATAGCCTTTGATTAACAAAGATTTAAGTATTTAATTATGGCTATTGGGATGATTAACATTGACTAGTAAATCTCTTTTGTAAATCTTTTGAAAATATGCCTTGTTTAATTTGTCTGTTTACAATGTAAGCCATGTTACAAAAGTTTTTTCTCCAAATTATCTAAGTATAAATTCTTCCGAAGAGAAATTTACCCTCGAAAGAGATCTTTATCTATCTTTCAAAGGCAAATTCCTGTGCATAAATATTCTCTTCCAAAGAATTTTTTGCCTTGAAAGACTATTGACCATAGTTCAAATTTCCTTTAGAAGTCTACTAACATCTTCTTTTGGAAGAACGCTTTACTCTTGGAAACAAAGTTTGTCTTTAAGACATAGTTTTCTTCGGAAGTAATAGTGGCTTCGGAAGATAATATTGACAAAAAAAGTGTTTACTCTCGGAAGCAATTTTACTCTCGGAAGAACAACTTTACTATGTAATGGAAATCTTTAGGCCCCACTCTTTAAAAAGTAAGATTTTATTCATGATTGTCGGAATAATTTAAATGGTTTATCTTACCGCCTCTGTCAAATTGGAACCTAAACTGTCCTTTCACCTTATCCGTTCGGCCTTTTACCCACCATTTAAATACTTCCGACTCTCTTTTTTTGAAATCTTTACCAGCATAGAAGCCTTAAATTTCCACTATCTTCTTCACTCATTCTCAAATTCCTTCAATCCAACAGTATCTTCACAAACAATGGCCTTGAATCGCCAACATAACCAGGTCGCCGTCCTTGACTCTTCAAAGGATGATGATTTTTCCCCCTTCGTTCAATTCCTAACCCAATCTACATACTTCACTACTCTAACCGTTAACCCTACCATCTATTTAAATCACATGGCCGAATTCTAGGCCAATGGTTAAAACAACATGCTTAACGATGAAAGGGATATCAGGTCTAGAATCTACGGACTGGAGATTACTTTAAGTGAAACCACCATCAGGGAGCATGCATCTGGAACTCCATGATGAAGGAGCCTGTACTGAGTTCCCCAAGTCTGATTTAGAGGATACTTACACCCTAATGGGGTATGGAGGAGATGTAAGCAAGTCTACAATTTACAAGTTTAACTTTTCTTACAACTGGAAGTTCTTGCTGCACATAGTCCTGCACTGCTTATCCAACAAATCAGGGGGTTGAGACCAAATTCCATATGATCTGGGCTGCCTAGTCTATGGGTTGGTAAAGGGCCTTCGATTCAACTACTCTCAATTTGTGCTGAAAAACTGAGAGGCAATTTCACTAGGAAGACATTCTATATGTATCCAAGGTTTATTCAGCACATAATCAAATGTGAGTTGGATAAGGATAAACTAGAATACACAAATGTTCTACTGGTTCCCCAAATAAGGCAAGGTATCTTAAAGATGTTGAAGAAGATATCTACTAACTTTAATGGAAGGTTCACTAATCTACTTCCAAGTATGTTTGTGCCAACGGCTCCTGGTGACATCCCTGCAGACCTAGAAAGTGATGAACCCACACTAGACACCACCACTTCATAGCCAATTACTTCTTCCCACCCTATCAAGTTCACATACCAAAGACGCCCCAAACGAACCCTTGTTCAATCTACTCTGATTGAACAAGTCTCCTTTATTCAAACCAAAAAGGCTAGAGTGGAACAAAGGGCTCCCACTCAACCAGAGGTCCAACCATCCTCCATAATAGACCTTAATATCAGTGTTGAGTCTCCTTAGTCTCAACCTGAAGAGCCTATTACCAAAGAAATAAGCCCTTAGGTGAGTCCCAACTCTCCCCTAAGAAGCCAAAAAGGGACAACCACATCAATAGTTTAACTGGTTTTGCAGAAGAACTATTAGGTGCTAACCAAGGTCTTGGGTCATTAGAAATAACCTCTGAATCCTTTCTTGACTCACTAACCCGAGTTGATGAGGATATTATATTCACTTAGGGAGATGATGTTGATCTACCACACCACTCCCCAGATCAGCTGAGCCCTAGGGAACCCCTAATATCTAGCCCACATCAGCCAACCCGAACTAAGATGAGTCCAAGTGGTATGGAGGTGACCTATGCAGATTCGATATGCCACTACTGAGAGTGCTTCATCCGCCTCTCAGGATAGTGGTAACTTAAATGGGTCTGAATCTATGGCAACCTTACCCATTGATGACTCTAAAAGAGACATCAGTACGCAATGGTATCCAGGGCACCGGGAAACCATATCTGGTGAAGATGATGAACACACCCGGTATGTTATCTTATCTCCCAATGATTCTTCAAAAGAAGATGAGGGTAGTCTGCAACTCATAATCAGTTACCTACTTTCTAAAGTCTCAAACCATGAATTCAAGGTTAGGACTTTAGAAGATAGGTTGCCACTCAGCAACTTAAGATTGAAAATCTCAAGGCTCAACTAGCTGACATAGATTGAAAAGTCTGTTAGGCATGTACATACACAGGTTTCTTTAAGTTCTTCCTTTGGCTCATCTAATTCTCAAGATGATGCTACCAAAAAGGGGGAGTATGTATAGAAACAAGAACATGCGGAAACCAGCCTTTCCATCATAATAACTTCCCTCAATATTATTTCTTCTTTTTTACTCCATATAGTAACAACCTGCAACCACTTTCCTCAACCAACTCCCATTACAATTCAAGTGGACCCACAAATGCTTATTGACCTTAATAGGTCTATAACCAAATTTCTGATAAGCTCCTCCCTTGAATAAGTATCCCCTGATGTAGCTATTGCCTACTTTGGAGCCGGAGAGATTCAAAAGTTAAGTGCACTACCTACCTCTGAAGAGGAAGTTGGTCAACCTAAGGTCTCTATTAAACCTAAGATTAACATCGAAGGGGATACAGAATCATGGCCCAGCAACCGATTTAGAAGGGACAGGTAGTGCAGTTCAAGTTTCTTCTGAAGTAGAAATACAAGTTGCAGAAGGAATCATGGAACTAACTTCCATGTTCAATGACCTATTCATCACAGAGGCCATTCTTTATCTAGACTCTAAGGCAAATAATGAGGAATTCCTTCCAACTCCCCCATCTCAACCACCACAAGTCCAACCCCACTCTCCCCAACCTAAACCCTATAAGCCTGAGTCTCAAAGGCTGAATCTTCCTCTAATCCTAAGGAGAAGAGGAAGCTCACTGCTAAGGAGCTGCTAGAAGAAGAAAGGTTGGAAAAGCTCAAATAAAAAGGAAGAGTTGATACTGGGAAGCTGTTAGTTGCAAGTAGCAAGGCAGCAACAGCTGCCCAAGAAAATATCAATAACCATAAGAGAGTGGACGTGATAGACAAGCTCATCAGCCTAGGAGTATACAATGAAGAAATAGTTCTACTCCTACTTGATGAGCTTGTGAAGCTAAAGAAGGCAACCTTGCTACAAAAGGAAAAAGAGGAAGCAACAAGGTTGGCCATAGAGGAGGAGAAAAGGAAAAAGAAGGAGAAAGCTATGGAAAGGGAAAGGTTAGAGAGGATAGCCATTCTGTGCTCTAGAGGCTATTCTAAGGAGGAGCTAGCACCTCATGATAGTGAGACAATCTTGTTTCTTTTCTTCAAGGAGCAAGATCAAATCACTAAGGAAAAGAAGAAGAGTAACAGGGAGAAGCTGAGGGGAAAAAAGAAGGAGGAAAAGGCAAAACTTGTAGCTGCCAAAAAGATGGGAGATAGGGAATGGATGAAGGCCTATCTCAAAGCCCATGGCTTCACCAACGTGAAAGTGGGTCCCATGTCAGAAAAGACCCTACAGCGACATGTCAATAACATCAAGGCTGATATTCGCTTAAGAAGAAGGCAGAAGGTACACAAGTACCAAGTGATTAGTGGATGGCACCAAAAGCAACACCAACACCCAAACCACAACCTATGCCCACACTTTTTCTCCTCCCCATCAAAACTACACCAAACATTACACCTTACACCCCTAAACCCATACCATCAGTCTTACCTACATCCTCATCCTCTGATCGCAACAACCACCACCACCACCTATCCTTAAACCTAAAACACAAACTCGAACCCAATCATTACCCACGCCATATTCTGAACCTTCTAAGCCCCTGAACTTAGAAGAGTTCAAGGAGATCAAGAGAAAGCTCATTAATTGCACGACCTTAAGTGACATCGCTTGTGAATAAGAGTAAATTAAGCCGAAATATATTGATGGCTCTTCTAGTTCCCTCATAAGAGATGCATTCTTTGATCTATCTAGGGCAACACTGGACCAAGCTCTCCAACTTCTTGCAACTAATTCAGACACTCTAAAGGAAAAAGAGAAGTTAAGAAGGAGACTGGTGACTTTACTGGATACAAGGAAATGGGATAAGCTGCCAACACAACCCCTCAATCCTATAAGAAGAATTATCCGGTAGAGGTAATGAACCTTCTTACAGCTTTGCTATGGAAGGAGAAAATGGTGAAGTAAACAGGCTCAATACTTCATCTCTGCTACACTTTAGCAGATTTGACATTACTGAGTTAGTAGAGAAACTATTCTCATAGAGAAACCATTCTCCAATCCTTCCAACTCTCAGCTTGCTGCTCATATCAGAAATCATCTGAACAGTCTTCATCTGGCTGAACTAACAAAGATGGCCAAGACTGAAGAAGAGTTGAAAAAGAGAGCAAAGGATAAGGAAGAAGGCACAACCACAAAAGGAAGAACATTCCTTTAGATGATTGAAGGCCTAACTTCCAACACTACACTTAGATGGGAATATGATTACAATTCCCATGAACTAAGTCTATTCAGAGGGCCACAACAAAAAGTATATATCATTCAAAGCGACATACTCGATTTACTATCAACTAATGATTTGTACAAGCTTCTCAGCACCACATCAGGGAAGAACAAGGAGACAGACAAATATTTGCTCTCCCTGGTGTTAAAGACCCTAAGGAGTAGAAGGAAGTGAAGTTTTGGTAGCATCAGTCTAGGGGGAGTTTGTTGGATCTTATAGGGTGGTGCAACCAAAACAACACTTAGAAGAATTTTGAAGTACAATTGAAGAAGTCTTTCGAAGCTAAAGCAACTCTTCCAAACTATATGAAGAACTTCTGAAGATAGAGTTAAGTCTTCTAAAGAATGAAGTCATGAAGACTTGCAGAAGACTCAGAAGAAGTCGATTCTTCCGAAGGAGAAATGGCCTCGGAAGAACTTATTCTTCCAAATCCGTTTCCTTCGGAAGAACCATCTATAAACCAGTGGACAAAAGTATGGTTTGTCTAACATCCACTACCAACTCTGATATACTGCATGGCACTTTCCTACACCCATGTAGTTAACCATACCTATTCCACTGTTCACCTTTATCAATTAGTACAATTACCATTTTTAGTTGCTGACAAAAGGTAAGTCATAGACCTGTCATGACTACCTAATCCTAGGATAGTATTTTATCTTAGATGTCTTACTTCTACCGATGTAGTATTTGTCTAGTTGTAGATTCTAGCTAGTTATCTAAGTATAACTGACTGTTGATAGTAGCATATATAGTTTCTCATTGTAACTCATTAAACCATGCTTGTATGAGTCTTGTAAAACTGAGTTGAGAAGTAATATATACAAGTACAATGAAAATGGTTCTTATGTTTATTTATACTTATTATATTATTGTCAACTTAGTTTGAGATTGTGCTTCATCAATCGAGTGAGAATTAGTGAGTTTGTGAGGTAAATATTATGTTGAGAGACCAACACCGATCCTGCATCTTGTATCTCTAACAAAATCCCAAAAGTCTTCATCAATATTGAACCCTCCAGAGGAGTAGATGTCTAATTCTTCAATCATCTTTTTCATTTCAGTCTCATCAATAGTTCTTTCTTTAGATGTTTGACCAAAGTAGACAACCATAGCCATTCTGTATTCTTCCTCCCTAACTTCACTATCATCAGCTTGCTTAACAGACTCAGTAGTTTTTTGTATCTTTGATGGTGGAGAGTCATCATCATCACTCCTACTCTCAGCAGAGACACTTTCATCTTCTTTTGATTCCATTTCTTTCACAGCCTCATCACCTTTTTCTTTATCAGAATCATCATCATTTTTCTCATCTTGATCTTTAGTCAATTCTTCCTTGATCTTAATCAACATCTCTAGCTTAGAAACTCTTTTTGTTGGAGCTTCTATCTGTTTGTTTAGATGAGCAATAATATCAGTTTGGACATCAAGGTAATTTTGTTGTTCTTCTATTGCAATTGTTTGAATGGTTGAAGCATCCAAGTGTTCACTGATTTCTTTTTTTACTTGATCAAGAGTTGCTTTAAGTCTATCAATCTTGTTGGTACACATGTCCCTAGTTCTAGTTCTAGTGTGCTTAAATGTAAATGACTTTCATTTTGATTACACTGATGTAATGTTTTGATATATAATGAAAACTCTTTATTGAATGATTATTGGTTATTGAATGTCATATCTATTTATATTATTGTTTATTACATGCTTATATGAACATGTTATATGGGTTTACAGTTGTTAGACATAGTTCTATATCATTAAAGGTTAAGGAATGTGTTTAACCAAGGCTTATGATCCAGTCGCATGATTGGACCATGCTAATGGGCCAGAGGCATGACTGAACCATATGATTGATCCAAACGCAAGAATGAGTCATAAGACTGGCTCAGCTGTACGAATGAATCAATCGTGTGGGTCAGTCGTCCGTGTGAGTGGATCGTATGACTCAGTCGCACGACTGAGCCATACTCATGGCTCAATCGTACGAATGAAGACTGTAACCTATAAATACCACTTAATTCGTGGAAAAACATAACACTTCGAGAATTCACAACCCTAGCCGTCCCAGAACGTCCAAGTTGTCCCTTCCAACTTCATAGAGCGTTCCTGATCATTGCTAATCAATTCTTAACGTTTTTTAATCATTAGTTTGGATCAGATTAACGTTCTCCCTTATTGGATCGCCAATCAAATAGGAATCTGCACTATTTGATCTGGTTTCATGTAGATTCGGTTAGTACTAGTTCGTACTGGTCCTAACAAATCTCTTTATCTTTTTCTTTTTTCTCAGACTGATATTTGGCTTATAGCTCTTTAAGTTCTTTCTCCTTGTCATCAAGTTCAAGTAGTCTGTCTCTTATAATCCCAGATCCTCTATCTAGCAGCTTCTCCATTCTAGCTACCTTCAATAATAGCTTAGAAATCATTTCATCCTTGGCATCAGGATGGTAACTTTAGATTTTGCATAGCTCTCTAAAGGACCAGCCTCTAAGAGTGCTTGTCTTTCAGGCCTTTGCAAGTCAGGATGATGATCCTCCTCACTCAAAGATAATTCAGATCCATCTAATGAACTGGTAGATTCACCAGATTCAACAGATGCAGCAGTAGCTGCTAGAGATGAATGTATAGGAGATATGTGATGAGTGTGAGTATGAGACACTGGTGGATAATGAACAGGTGATGCTCTGAATGGTGATAGAATATCAATTTCTTGAATTGAAGGCCTTGTGTGAAGATCAATACTTACATCAACCTGTGGTGACACTAGCCTTAGTCCTTCTTCAGCTGCTTCAGCATGCTCTTCAACATATTGTTGATCATAAGCAGTTGGATGCTCCTTAATAATCTCATGCACAACAGTAGGTGCAACTTCCTCAGCTTGTTCTTCAGGAAATTCTTCTAAATTTATCTATTGTAACATCCAGGGAAGTAAAGGAAAGAAAGTTCCACTGTAGAAGTTCCTAGGATCTCTCTTCTTGATGTACTTGTAGGATTTGGCATTATAGTTAGAAATGTCCATCACATGGCCTTCTCCTATAATATCAAGAAAGGCTTCATTAATGAAGCACTAAATGAAACTTGGATACATTAAAACACGTGTCTTTTTCCTTCTTGAATGTCGGATACCATGCCACTGAATACACAAGCAGACACGTTGAATTGTCTGTTAGTACATAAGGCATAGATAGCTGATGATGTAGTGATGGGAATATCATTCCAACCAGTATTTTTCTTAGACAAGTAGTGTTGGAATAAATGAATCAGGAACCTCCACTGCAGGTCTTACTATATGTTTTCCTTCAAAACCTCCTTCATAGCCAATGTTGGCAGAGAAGGTCATGATTGTTAGGACCGTGTATGTACGGAGTACTAACTGATTCAACGTGAAACCAGATCAAATAGTGTGGAATCCTATTTGATTGGCGATCCAATCAGTGAGAACGACAACCTGGTCGATCTAACGATTAACCAAACGTTAAGAATGTGTAAAAATCGATCAGGAACGAACTTTGAAGTTGGATGGACGAACTGAGACGCTCTGGACGGCTAGGGTATGATAATATTCGAAGTGCTTTGTTTTTCCACGAATTATGTGGTATTTATAGGTTTCAGTGTCCAGTCGTACGACTGAACCATTCATAGAGTTCAGTCGATTGATTCAATCGTGCGATTGAATCATGCATGTGGTTTGATCGTGCGATTGAAGTTCATTCGTATATCTAGTCGCATACATACTGTGCGAGTCTGAAAATTTGAATGTTCTTCAAATTAGTCATATTCATATCAAAGATTTCAGTCATTGGAAGCGCCAAGACTCATTATTACGCTAGTTATCTTTTAATTTCATTTTTAAGTTCATTAAAGAATCTAATTTAGAGTTTTTCAGTTTGGTTTAAAGTTTTTAGTTCATTCAAACATTTTGATCGATTTAGGTAACCATTAATCTTGATTTCATCTTGTATGTACTTGAAGACGAACGTGGAATAGTTGGCAATAGCGAAATCGGATGAACTCACAGAGAAAATTTCGAAAAGGGGGTCCTATAGATAACCGGGTATTTGAGAGAATTTGAAAATCAAGTGTATGGTTACGACTGACTGACCTCCTTTTATACTGTTGTGAGTTTTAGTCGTGCGACTGGACCCATACACATGGTTCATACATGCAACTGAGGTTCAATCATACAAATGACCTATACACATTCGACCAATCGTACGATTGATTCATACTGAGGATGCCAATCGTGCGACTGAGCTATACTTGTGGTCCAGTCGTGAGATTGACTCATACTTATGGTCCAATCGTGCGAGTAGCTCATACTTATGGTCCAATTGTGCGAGTGACTCATACTTATGGTTCAATCGTATGATTTGCTCATACTCATGGTTCAATCATGCGATTGACCCATTTTTATGAATTTGGCTTCATTTGGCCCACTTTTTCACATACTTATCGTTGATAAATGACATTATGAACATTGATCATCTTAGACATGATCCTTTTAACTAAGAACCATTTGATCACCTCAGACGTGATCCTTTTAGATTAAACCCGTTTGATCATCTCAGACGTGATCCTTTTAACTGAAAACCATTTGATCACCTCAGACGTGATCCTTTTAGATTAAAACCGTTTGATCATCTCAGACGTGATCCTTTTGACTGAAAACCATTTGATCACCTCAGACGTGATCCTTTTAGATTAAAGAGTTAATCTCGGTTTTGGTCCCTGTGTTTTGCAAATTGACTCCACTTGAGTACCAACGTTTATTTTGTCTCCATTTGAGTACCATATTTTAAAAAAGTTGTATGTTTCTGTCCAAATTTCTAATGGTGTTAACATTTTCTGTTAGATTTTTTTAAAAAGACCAAAATACCCCTAAGGGCTATAAAAATATCGCCATCTCCACCACACACCACATACCACCACCACCACCACACACCACCGCCACCATACACCACCGCCAGCACACTCCACCGCCACACACCACCGCCACCACACACCACCGCCGGCACACTCCACCACCATACACCATCACCACCACACACCACCGCCGGCACACTCCACCGCCGGAATTAGGGTTTGGGGCAAAAAGAAAAACTCAGACGATGAAGAAATGAAGCAACGGATGGTATGGAAGTTTCCGAAGGGTGGTTGACCCCCTCCGTTGCTTATGATTTTCCATTTTGCCCTATCTTTTAACCGCCCTTCTGCTTTCGATCTATATCTATACACACACATACATACATACAAACATATACATACGCATAGACACATAAAATTGTGGATTTCTGTGTAGTCGATCGACGGATCGGCTTGTTTGTAAGCAATCTCAAACGCCACTTACCACCGTCACCACCACCGCCAACACCAACAATAACATATCATCCTCAGGTACTATTCGTGTAACTAACTCTTTATAATAATAATAATAATAATAATAATAGTGGCGATGATGATGAATTTCTAGTCGTCTGAGTGAATCGGTGGTTGAGATTTACCCAATCTTGGCGGGGCAATTTTCCAGCCGTCGATATATTCGATGCTGCTGTGTGGTGCGGTGGAGTGTGCCGGCGGTGGAGTGTGCTGGCGGTGGTGTGTGGTGGCGGTGGTGTGTGGCGGTGGTGGTGGTATGTGGTGTGTGGTGGCGATGGTGTGTGGTACTGTGGAGAAGAAATTGAAAAGTGAGATGATGATATTTTTATAGCCCTTAGGGGTATTTTGGTCTTTTTACAAAAATCTAACAGAAAATGTTAACACCGTTAGAAATTTGGACTGAAACAGACAACTTTTTAAAATTTGGTACTCAAATTGAGACAAAATAAACATTGATACTCAAGTGGAGTCAATTTGCAAAACACGGGGACCAAAACCGAGATTAACTCTATATTAAAACCATTTGATCACCTCAGACATGATCCTTTTATCTCTCAGAAACAAGCTTTTCACAGTTAACATTAGGTTCATTATATGACATTCATGGAGTTCAGTCTTGTTACATTGTCCGACATTGACTCAATATAAACATAAGTAAAGCAGGAAAAACTTGAAATAAAACTAAATTAAGACATAATTTTTTGTTTTTCATTTGGGAAGGGTTGAAAGCATTTTAACTTCACTAACGATTTCTCCCCCTGAGCAGAACAACTTCAAACATTAACATCATTTCTAGAAAGATTCGCATGGAATCAGACAAGCATAAAACGTAATCATTTGGGATCTTTTGTATTTATATCAATACCAAAGAACATTGTATATGCGACACACATAACCTCTTTCATCTAGCAGTCAAAGGCACTAACAGGAAATCATGCTAGAGCTATTGTATAGTACATATTGATTTTCAACATCGAGAGATGCAGCCACAATGATTGTCAGTATATTTGTCCACTTAAATCCATACACAGATTTTTGACACACATTGGTTATAATTTAGGTGTATTAGTTCAACTAGTATTTGTGGATCCCACGCTAATATGGTAATCAACCTTCCTCAAGGGATATTTGAGCGGTCTATGGGTTTTTGTCAAGAAGAAACTATTTAAGAGCTTTCAAAGAGATGCCAAGCCTCAGGTCAGTGCCATCGCACACCAGAGAGGCGCAAACAATAATGAATTCTTAGAATATATAGGTTATGCTTATCCTCAGGTCAGTGTCATCGCACAGTAGAGAGGCACACTTCCTATCTTCTTGTTAGAGCAATTTTAAAATACATTTAACACAGCAACAACATTTGTCATTTGCATTGCTCATGTTTTTGGTCATTAGCACATATTTGTGGCTTTCTTTTTGCTCCTCACCCCGTATTGGAAATTTATTGATTTTGCAGACCAGGGATAAGATGGGAACCCACAACATGTTGAGTGATTTAATTTACATGATTCACCAATGATGTCTACTAGTCTTTTGTGTTAAATCTATCGACACATCATATAATGGACATGCAAACGCTAGATCTACTTTCTCCATATAACCATAGTAACAGACTAGCTTACTATCATTTTTCAACTTATTAGGCTTTGACTTCTCAGACATAAATTTCTGTTACTTTCAATATAATATTTCAAATATGAAAATCCTTTTGGTGTCCAAACGCTTCGATGCCTGTGTACTATCATATTCCACTGTACTAAATCAATTTCTCGGATTTGATATCTATGCCTTTCAGCTTACCTGCCCGCCTCCCTTTTTTTTAGTAATAAATACTGAAACTATTCTTCCCATAAATTCTAAAATAGAAAATCTTTTTGTGTTTTTGTAATTTTTAAGATAGAAAAGAAAAGAAAATAAAATAAAATAAATTTGACAGAAAAAATTGAACTAAGACACATACGGACGGACTATGAACTCGATTCCTCCGGAATCACATCTTCTTTCTTTTTGACGCCATTAACCTCTAATAGATAATAAAATCTTGATTTATCAAAAGCTTTTGTATAGAGGTCGGCGAGCTGAAAATCTGTGTTAATTTTAATTACATTGATTAAATGCCTTTCAAAACAATCATGTATGAAGTGATATTTAATGCCGATGTGTTTGGTTTTGGGATGTTGTACCGGATTCTTGGTTACAGCTATGGCAGAAGAATTATCAATAAAGATAGGAGTGTTAGTAAATTGCAAACCGTAGTCCCGCATCTGCTGTTGAATCCAGATGATTTGAGAGCAGCAACTTGCAGAAGCAATGTATTCATTTTTACATATTGACAGAGCAACAGACGTCTGCTTCTTACATTGCCAGGTGACTAACTGCCTTCCAAAAAAATAACACCCTGCAGATGTTGACTTGTAGTTCATCTTGCATCCACCATAGTCTGAGTTACTGTACGCTGTAAGTTCAAAGTCATCATCATGAGGATACCACAACCCGAGTGTTGTAGTACCCTTCAGATAACGAAAGATCCGCTTCACCCCAATTAGATGATTGACTTTTGGTTTTGACTGATATCTGGAACAGAGACACATGGCGTACATGATATCAGGATGAGAAGCTGTGAGATACATTAGAGATCCGGTCATTCCACGATACATGGTAGCATATACTAAATCCCCATTTTCATCGGGTGCCACATCGTGGTTTATGGCAAAAGGGGTACCAGCAATCGATACATTTTCCATATCGAACCTATTTAGGATGTGTCCCATGTATTTGGTCTGATGTAGAAAGATTCCATTTGGTGTCTGATCCACTTGTAATCCCAGAAAGAACTTCAACTCTCCCATGGCACTCATTTCAAATTCAGCTTTCATCACAGATTCAAATTCTTTACATAATGCTTCTTTTTTGTAACCGAAGATTATGTCGTCCATATATATTTGAACCAACAGTAATTCACCATCCTTTTCTTTGATGAACAACGTGCAATCAATCACTCCCTTTCAAAAACCATGTTTCAGCAGGTGTGTGGAGAGCTTCTCATACCAGGCTCGCGGGGGTTGATGTAGCCCATACAGAGCCTTGTCCAATTTATAAACTCTGTCCCAATGATAAGGATCTTTGAAACCTTTGGGCTAAATGACATATACTGTCTCACGGATTTCACTATGTAGAAATGAACTCTTCACATCCAATTGATAAACCTTGATCCTCATGTAGGATGCGTAGGATAGGAAGATCCAAATTGCTTCCATCCTAGCCACTGGTGCAAATACCTCATTATAGTCCACACCTTCGACTTATCTGAACCCTTGAACTACTAATCATGCCTTGTTTATGATAATGACCCCCTGATCATCTTTCTTACAATGAAGAATCCATTTTGTGCTGATTACTTTTGCACCCTTAGGTCTGTCCACTAGTGTCCACACCCCTAGCTTTTAAAATTACAGAAGTTCTTCTTGCATAGCATTTACCCATGACTCGTCTTTCAAGGCATCACTTACATACTTGGGCTCGACTTGAGAAATGAAACACTTAAATGCCCCATCATGTATGTATCCTTTTCCATCACTGTTGCATAATCAGCTGTGTACAGCTGATTTCTTGTCTGAACCCCAAAGAGAAGATCCCCTATGATGTTGTCTGTAGGATGATTCACACTAATCCTTATCACTAGAGTGTAGGCATGACTACTTCATTTTCCAGATTTGGAATCGCTGGTCCATCTGTGGCTGGTTGATGATTTGCCCCAAAGGTTTCAGCCAATTCGCCGTCATCTGCAGGTGTACTTTCATCTAGGCTGATAGATTCCTCATTGCTCATATTTTGATTTTCAATCTCCTCACCATCTGAGGAGTGATCACTGACTTCTAGATTTTCCTCTGAAGCCCCTGAAGCACCATCGATTGGAGCAGTAGTGCTTGAGTCTAAATTAGGAGTGTTCAAAATGTCATACATCATTTGAGCAGCCACCTCGTCATCAGAATAAGCAGGAGGAAGGCTGAAGGACTTGAAAAATCCATCATAATCAAAGAAAAGTGATGGACCTTTTCCTGCAGGGGGTGGTGTATCTTTGCACATCTACATTACACCATACTTCAACTTGACCCGAAGAGTTGTTGTAAACTCGTTTGTCAGGTATACTGTATCCAAGAAAAATTCCTTCATACGCTTTTTCATTAAACTTGCCAGTCTAAGTTTTCTTTAGCAACATGCAAGGAGCTCCAAATGGTTCCAGATTCTCCAAATTTGGTTTAAGCCTTTGAAGCATAACAAGTTTTACCAAGACGTTTGACAACTAATACACGATTGAGAGTGTAACATGCATTAGCAACTGCTTTATTCCAGAATTGAGCATGCAGTTTTGAATCTACCAATATCGTCCTTGCAGTTTCAATCAAGCTTTGATTTTTTGCATTCAGTAACTTCATTTATCTGTGTTGTATAGGTAGAAGAGAATTGATGAACAATCCCTTTCTCTCGACAGAAAGCCTCCATCCGCTGATTCTTGAATTCGGTGTTATTGTCTGAACGAATCTTCCTCACTTTCAACTTGTACAGAGACTCCAGAGTAGTAACCAAATTCTTGAATGACTCAAAAGTCTCTGAATTTGCTTTAAGAAACATAACCATGGAAAATCTTGAATAATCATCAGTTACCTCAAAACAGTACCAATCTCCTGCAATGCTTTTAGTACTGACAGGGCAAACAGACCCATATGCAAAAGCTCCAGTGGAATCTCAATAGAGTGAACTTTCTTAAATTTGTGAGATTTCTTGGTCTGTTTCCCTTTCTTGATGCTATACAGAAATCTGGAAGCTGGAAGTTCTTGACTGTAACTCCTTCAACCAGATGATTTTAAACCAAACAACTCATCTTCCTAAGATTAATGTATCCCATTTTCTTGTGCCAAGAAATAGAATCCCTCTTGGTGGCTTTGGACAAGAAACACTGAGCAGCAGACTCAGTTGTGGACGCTTTTGACATATCCAAGACATACAGGTCGTTATATCTTGAAGCTGACATTAGAACTTTTTCCTGTGGGATAACATAATCCTTTTTTAGAATGTAGCATCTCTTATTATCAAATACAACTTTAAAGCCCTTGTCACATATTTGAGAGACTAAGATTGTTCTCCAGTTGTTGAACGTAGTTGACTTTATCAAACATCACTTTCTCATTCCCACTTCACCTTGAGCTATGATATAACCTCCTTTATTTCCCGCAAAAGATACATGTCCCCCTTTGATTTGTTTGACATTTAAAAAGAGAGACAGATTCCCGGTCATGTGCCTGGATGCCCCACTATCAATAATCCAGGTGTTAGTGATAGAGCTGTAGTAGACAACCTGCACAAAAATAGAAATGATTAGTTCAGGAGTGGGACCCAAGCTTTTACTGGCTTGGGTTTCCCAGAGGCATCACACATTACAAACTCCACCCACTGTCCTTCGGAAGATGAAGACACATTTTTCTTCATCTTGTCCTCACTCTCAGACACACTTGTTGATTTTGCTTGCCACAAACCAGTTTTGTGTAAGTCCTATTTGTGATAAACAGACGACTGGTTTATAGTTTGAACCTTTGGTTTGCTTTCATCCCTAGGGGTTACCTCATTTAACACAGCCTTGCCAAGAGCTTATCTGTGTTGCCTTTGGTATTTCGGAGGGGTATTTGATCTTGTTTTAGAAAATCTAGGTTTATTTTCGTGAAAAAGTTCAATTCTTCTTCTTCATGTCTGATAGTAAGGACAATTAGGAGAAATATGTCCTCGTTCTCCACAACCATAACAGGATCTCCCATCAACTGTCTGGGAGATCTTTTGTGTGGGGGAGAGTAGGATCTAGGGCTGGTCACTTTCTTCTCAACTTTAGGTTTCTCACCTTCTTTGACAAATTTGATTGGTTTTACATTTTGATTACCTTTTAGTTTCATTTTGTTGAGATTTTGACGATGAATAGTTCTGGACTGAGTTGGTTCTGAATTTTTTGATTTTAAAACATGAACTTTTGAACCTAACCCAAGAGTAGCATTGCAATTCTCATCATCCATATTTTCAATGACAGCCCCATCCGTAGTGCCAGAACTAGATGCCTTCTGTTTAGTAACAAATTGCACAGTCTTATTTGTGGAATCTGGATCACGGACTAGAGGGGTAGTCACAACATGATCCTTGATAGGGTTATTATTTATGGGTCGACATTTTTTATTCAAAAGGATCGCATGTGGTGGCGGCACTACTTTATAACCAAGCCCTTACCCACTGTTTCTCTCTTTGACTAGGTTCTGGACAACATGAGAGGAACTAGTTAGACTGTGAAGTTTTTGATTTATCGATTCAATTTCAACTTGCAAAATAGCTTTTTCTTTCTTAGTTTCCTCTATTGTTGATAAATAGAACTTAATGTAATTTGCTTGATTTAAGGCAACAACCTCGGTTTCCCTAAGTTGCTTTCCTAACACGTCAAGTTTTTCTTTAAAGCTGCTTTCATTTGCTTTAACACTCTATTAGCTTCAGTGCATAATTTTAAATTATTTATCAGTCTGTCATTGTGATCTAACAACCTAGCAAATTTTAAGTCTATGCATTCACGAAATTTATTACATTCTGCACAGGCATGTTTATCAAAAAGTTCATCTTTAGAATCTACCTGTGGAGAGCTGGAGGTGTCAGCCATAAATGCAAACTTAGATTCCTTGATGACCGGAGGCTCCATGCTAGCAGCAATCAATTCATCTTCAACCAAATGATCCATAACATCCATAGCTTCTTCAACATCTGACTGAATATAATCAGCTATGTTATCTCCTTCACTAGCTGACCCACCATCAAGATCTTCTACCAGTGCCACATTTGCATCTCCATCAGACATAAACCTGAAGGACCAGTCCTCTTCTTCATCTCCTTGAGCAACCAATGTCTTCAAATCCTGACCTGTTGATGTCACTTTCTTCTCTTTGTCCTGACGGTTGATTGATGGAAAAGGGTTACCATTTCCTGTCTTCTTAGGTTTTACGCACTCTCTTTTGAAGTGACCCTTTTCACCACAGTTAAAGAATGTAACTTTGGTTTTACCAAAACCAAATGTTGTGTCTTTGGTGGAAACTAGATTATGACTTGTCTTTTTCACAAACTATTGGAGCATATATTGTCATATATAGTGTGTCCGTCGCTTGACGAATAGTCTAGGCTTAATGTTATACACTTTGTAAACACATGAAACTGGGTCATTCGCAGGAGCATATGCGAATGAGACTCAGTCGTATGACTGAGCCATGTTAATGGACCAGTCGTGCAACTGAGAGATGCGATTGGGGCATTCGTAAGACTGAACCATAAGAATGGTCCAGTCGTACGATTGAACCATACGCATGGTCCAGTCGTACGATTGAACCATACGCATGGTCCAATCGCACGAATGGGCCCAGTCACATATAATATGGGCCGAAGCCTATATATACCAGTTTCAATGTGTAGAAACCTAAGGGTTTTGATAGTGTGCCCGGCGCCCAGGCACTGCCGAATGAGAGGGGAGATCATGCTTGATCTCCCCTTGCCAAAAGTCTTGATTCTTAAGTTGTAACGAGCTTAAAATCGTTATGTTTTATCAATAAAATCATTCGATTATTGTTCGTACTTTTGTTTATCTTTTGGTTTTTATCCTTCCGTCAAGAACATGCTCGGATGTTTACCGATCCAGTGACTTCACAAGTGGTATCAGAGCCTTGGCCCTTGATTCTTCGTGGATTCAATCGTTTTTCGTGAAAAAGTTTACGCTTTTAGCGAAAAGATCCGTTCTTTCTACTCAAAAATCAAGTTTTTACGTGTGCATGTTCTGAAAATTCAATCTTTTTCGAGTTTCAGCCGTCAAGGGTGTAAAAACTTGCGTTTTAGGTCAAAGTGTGTGAAAAACCTCAATTTCAGCAGTCTCAGTCGCACGATTATCTCAATCGTACGAATAAAGTCCAGTGTCCCAGTTCAATCGTACGATTGAACTCAGTCGGTTGTTCAATCGCCCGGTTGATTCGTTTGGCTTGTCTAGTCGCTCAAGTGTCACAATCGCCTGTCCTATCGTACGATTGAGTTCAATCACACACTGTTTGTGTCAGTCGCCTCTCAGTCGTACACTCCAGTCGCCCAAACAGTTCAATTTTCAAGTTTAAGCTAAGACAAAATGGACTCTGAAAATTTTGCCTTCTCAGCTGGAAAAGACTCTAGGATCCAGAACCTTCTGTTACTGGAAAATGAAATTGGAAACCATAATAAACCACCTAAGCTACTGTCTATTGATGAATTTCCTCAATGGAAACGAAGATTTGAAATTCATCTAAATGGTGTGGATACCAATTTGTGGAACTCGATTGAGACTGGATATAACATGCCTGTTGGTGCTGACAGAATACCTTTGACTTTAAGTGGACTAAGTGATGCACAAAAGGTTGCCTATAATGCTGAAAAGAAGGCTTATGCAATGTTGACACAGTCGATTCCCAAAGACATCTTTCATCAATACTCAGAGCACAAACAGAGCAAAAAGTTATGGGACGCTCTTGAGAAGAGATATGATAGCAATTCAACACTTAAGTCACTGAAGGCTAAAGCATTGAAGAAAGAGTTTTACAACTTCTCGTCAATTGGGAATGAAAGCTTGGATGAGATCATTGATCGCTTCTACCATCTGATGAGTGAACTTCACACTCATGGGGTTAAGACGTCTAAAGAAGATAAAGTTACAAGCTTGGGTGAGGGTCTACCAGAGAAGTGGGATTCCTTTATTTCCACTTTACGCTATAACTCAGTTTTGGAGACTTTGGATATTAATGACTTCATTCTGAAACTTAGAGAGGAAGAGGTCCGACACAAGTATAGAACGAAGAAAGGAGCTTACACTCAAGATCCATCACTCTACAATGTTACTCCTACTTCTACTTCTACTTCCAAATCCTTCAATGCTCCTCTGCAAACTACTTTTGTGTCAAATGCATCATCATCAGCTGATCAAGGTTCATTATCTACTAGTGAGTCACATGGTGCATCTGGGGTTCTACAAAGTCCTATAGTTACCCAATCAACGAAGTTAATGACTGAAAATTTTGGAAAAGTAACCGTAGAGGTTGCAAAGGAACACATGGATCTACTTGCTGCGGTAGTTCATTCCTATGATGGTTTAGTGGCCGGGAAGATTGGAAACTGCCACCTGGCTGATGAAGACTACGAGCAGGTGGATGAGAATGAGTTGGAACGTATGGACATAATGTGGGCTCTATCAAGCTGTGCGACGAGCTAAGAAGTTTGTGAAAAAGACGGGACAGAATCTAGTGGCTACCAAAGATACTACATTTGGTTTTGACAAGTCTAAAGTCACTTGCTTCAACTGTGGAGAAAAAGGCCACTTCAAGAGGGAATGTGTAAAACCAAAGAAGACTGGCAACGGGAATCCATTCTCATCTTTCAACAAACAAGATGGGGAGAAAAGGACAGTTTCAACAAGCAGTGACTCCAAAGCTATGGTTGCTCAAGGTGATGAAGGACAGGATTGGTCCTTCCGATTCTTATCTGAAAGTGAAGCCAACATAGCATCAGTTGAAGATTTGAATGAAGACTCAACAAGTGAGGGGGAGAGCTCAGCTGAGATTGATACTACTGAAATAGAAGAGACTTTAGCTGCTGTTAACCAAATCGTTGAGAATGAGCTGAATGCTGAATTTGAAGCACGATCACAGACTTAAAATGCTTTCATGGCCGGAACGTCCACATCTGCACATGTAGAATCAAAAGATGATCTGTTTGCTAAACATGCCTGTGTTGAATGTGAAAAATTTAGGGAAAGCATTGACTTAAAATTTGCTAGGTTATTAGATCATAATGATAACTTAGTAAATGACTTAAAATTATGCACAGAGGCTAACAAAGTTTTAAAACAGAATGAAAGCAGTTACAAAGAAAAGGTTGAGGCATTAAAGAAACAATTTAAAGAGACTGAAGTTGTTGCATTCAACCAAGAGAATGATTTTAAATTCTATTTAAAGACAATTGAAGAAACTAAAAAGGATAAAGTAATTTTACTAGTTGAAAATGAGTCTTTAAAACAATAACTTCATAGTCTTACGAGCTCCTCGCATATTTTAAAAAACTTGGTTAAGGAACACAACAACGGGGATGGTTTGGGTTATAAAGTTGTGCCCCCACCACATGAGACTCTTTTGAACACCAAAAAACGTCCAATAAATAATAATCCGATTAAAGATCATGTGGTGACAACTCCTCTGGTTAGTGACCCGGACACAGTAGTTAAGACTGTTTCTTCGGGTGCTGATCAGAAACCCTCAACTTCAGGCACAACTGGAAATGAACAAAGGGTGGAAGAGAATGTTCAAGCATCTCTTGGGCTGGGTTCTAAGTCTACCAACACACAATCCAAGATTTCCAAAACCACTCAAAATAAACCAGTCAAGAAAGATAACACTCATCTTCAAAGGCAACTAAATAATAATGTTAAACATGTTAAGTTTGTCAAGGAAGGTGAACATCAAAAGACCAAGACCAAAGAGCCCAAACCTAAGGTCTACTCCCCACCCCACAAGAGGTCTCCTAGCCCTTTTAAAAGGAGATCCTGTTACGCTTGTGGTAAACGAGGTCACATATCTTCTAGTTGTCCCTGCTATTAGACACCTAGGGTTAAGGTTGAATTGGACAAAGAAGTTTCTTAAGGTCTAACACACCTGCCAGGTCTTACACATCTCCTCAACACAACAGACAACACAGACAAGTCATTGGCAAGTCTGTGATGCCTGAGGTGCCACCAGCTTTGGAAACTAAAACAAAGGCTCAAAATGTTAATCAAACCACTGTCTATCATAAACAATCTTTTCATAAAGATGGTATGTGGAAAGCTAAAATGTCTGATGTGTCTGATAGCAGTGACAAACTGAAGGTTGAGGTCCTACCGACTGACAAAGGACAGTGGGTAGAGTTCATACTGTGTGATGCCTCTGGGAAACCCAAGCAAGTTAAGGCTCGGGTCCCCCTCCTTAACTAATTGTTTTCAATTATATGCAGGTTGTCCGCTACAGTGCTACTACCAATACATGGATTGTAGATAGCTGAGCTTCCAGGCACATGACGGGAAATAAGTCTCTCCTTTTAAATGTCAAACAAATCAAAGGGGGACACGTTTCTTTTGCTTGTAACAAAGGAGGATACATTACCGCTCAAGGTGAAGTAGGTAATGCTAAGGTAAGATTCGACAAAGTCAATTTTGTACAACAATTAGAAAACAATCTGCTTTCAGTGTCTTAGATATGTGACAAGGGCTTCAAGTGATGTTTGACAATCGCAAGTGTTACATACTGAAGAAAGAGATAGAGATTCCCGAGGAGCAGGTCTTAATGTCAGCATCCAGGTACAGTGATTTATATGTATTGGATATGTCTAATGCTTCTTCCTCTGAGTCTACAGTTTGGTGTTTCCTATCTAAAGCAACAGAGAAGGAATCCATCTCATGGCACAGAAGTATGGGACACATTAATCATAGGAAGATGAATCATCTGATTCATATCAACTTAGTTGATGGAGTTACTGTCAAGAACTTCAAACTTCCTGATTTTTGTGTCTCATGCAAGAAGGGAAAGCAGACCAGGAAATCTTACAAGACCAAGCATGTCAATTCTATAGAGATGCCCCTGGAGCTACTTCACATGGATCTATTCTGTCCTGTAAGCATGAAAAGTATAGCAGGAGACTGGTACTGCTTTGTAGTCACAGACGACTACTCACGCTTTACTTGGGTGATGTTTCTGAAAGCTAAGTCAGAAACGTTTGAATCATTCAAGGTGCTAGTCACGACGCTGGAGTCACTCTACAACCTGAAGGTGAGGAAGATTCGTTCAGAGAACGGCACAGAGTTCAAGAATCAGTGGATGGATGCTTTCTGCAAGGAGAAGGGAATTGTTCATCAGTTCACCTCAGCATACACGCCACAGATGAATGGAGTTGCAGAACGAAAGAATCAGAGCTTGATCGAGACTGCAAGGACAATGTTGGCAGATTCTAAGCTTCCAGTACAGTTCTGGAATGAAGCAGTTGCAAATGCTTGCTACACACTTAACCGTGTATCAGTAGTCAAAAGGCATGACAAGACTTGTTATGAGTTACTTCAGAAGCGAAAACCTAACTTGGGTTATCTAGAACCATTTGGAGCTCCATGTACCCTGTTGAAGAAGTCTCAGGAAGGTAAGTTTAATGAAAAAGCTGATCAAGGGATTTTTCTAGGATACAGCATACCAAACAAACGAGTTTACAATAACTCGACAGGTCAGGTTGAAGTGTGGTGCAACGTAGATGTGCAAAGATACACCACCCCCCTGCTGGAAAAGGTCCATCATCATTCTTCGATTACGATGACTTTTTCAAATCCCTTAATCTTCCTCAGCTTGATTCGGATGATGTGATTGCTACTCAGATGATGTACGATGTTCTAAATACACCAAATCTAGATTCAAGCAACACAACACCTGCAGATGGTGCTTCAAGATCCTCAGCTCATGCTCAGGATGAGAGTGATGATTCATCAGATGATGAAGAGGCAGCTGAACCAGACATTGAACATAATGTAAATCAAGATGTTAGCTCGTCCGCTGCAGAACCGGCATTGGGAAATCCGGATACTGAACCAGTAGTCACAAACTTGGATTCTGAAGTTGTTCCACCAACACCAGTGACTAGGATCAGCGTGAATCATCCCCCCTTGTCTATCATTGGGGATATTCAATCCGGTGTGCAGACACGAAATCAGTAGTACTCGGCTGATTATGCTATAATCATGGAAAAGGGATATGTCAATGACGGGGCTTTCTCATGTTTTGTTTCACAAGTCGAGCCTAAGTACGTCAGTGACGCCCTCAAAGATGAAGCCTGGGTCAACGCGATGCAAGAAGAGCTTCTACAGTTCAAGAAACTTGGAGTATGGACACTCGTTGACAGGCCAAAAGGAGTAAAAGTGATTGGTACCAAATGGGTACTAAAGTGCAAGAAGGATGACCAAGGTGTTGTTATCCGAAACAAGGAACGGTTGGTTGTTCAGGGATTCAGACAAGTCGAGGGAGTCGACTACAATGAAGTGTTTGCAGCGGTGGCACGAATGGAAGCAATTCGGATATTTCTTGCCTATGCATCGTATATGAAGATCAAAGTTTATCAGTTGGATGTAAAGAGTGCATTCCTTCATGGGGAAATCCATGAGGAGGTATACGTCAGTCAACCTGAAGGATTCGAGGATCCATATCATCGGGACAGAGTCTACAAGTTAGATAAGGCTTTGTATGGGCTACATCAGGCTCCTCGAGCTTGGTATGAAAAGGTCTCCACCCATCTGTTGAAACACGGATTTCGCAAGGGTGTGATTGACCGTACTTTGTTCATTAAAGAAAAGGATGGTGATTTGCTTATGGTGCAGATCTATGTGGATGACATCATCTTCGGTCCCAGAAACGAAGAGTTGTGCAAAGAATTCGAATCTGTGTTGAAGGCAGAGTTTGAGATGAGTGCCATGGGAGAAATGAAGTTCTTCCTAGGATTACAGGTGGATTAAACCTCAACCGGTATTTTCTTGCATCAAACTAAGTATGTCGGAGAAATTTTGAGTCGGTTTGATATGGAAAATGTCACTGTTACCGGTACCCCTCTTGCCACAAATCATGATGTGGCTCCTGATGAGAATGGGGATTTGGTGGATGCCACTATGTATCGTGGGATGATCGGATCTCTTATGTACCTCACTGCCTCGCGTCCAGATATCATGTATGCCACATGTTTATGTGCCAGATATCAAGCGAAACCAAAAGTGAATCACTTGATTGGGGTTAAGAGGATTTTTTGCTATCTGAAGGGTACTCCAACACTGGGGTTGTGGTATCCTCATGATGATAAATTTGAACTAACGGCGTATAGTGATTCGGATTATGGAGGTTGCAAAATTAATTACAAGTCTACATCAGCAGGATGTCAATTTTTCAGGAGGAGATTGGTGACTTGGTAGTGTAAGAAGCAGACATCAGTTGCTCTATCTACCTGTGAAGCCGAATATGTTACCGCCACCAGCTGCTGTTCTCAAATCATATGGATACAACAGCAAATACGGGACTATGGTTTGCGTTTCTCTTCTACTCCTATATTTGTTGATAATTCTGCTGCAATTGCAGTAACTAAAAATCCAGTCCAACATCCTAAGACCAAACACATCGGCATCAAATAACACTTTATACGTGACAGTTTTGAAAAGAATTTAATCGATATGATAAAAATTAATACAGATTTTCAACGCGCTGACCTCTATACAAAAGCTTTTGATCAACCCATATTTTTATATCTGTTGGAGGTCAATGGTGTTAAAAAGAAAAGTGACGTTATCTCAGAAGAAACAGAAGCCTAGTCCGACACATGTTTAATTTCCTTTTTATTTTTGAATTTTCTAGTTTTATTTCCTTTAATTTCCTTGTTTATTAAAAAATCCAAAAACACAAAAAGATTTTCTGTTTTAGTATTTTAAGGGGAGATTAGGTTATGTTCGGTAATTACAAACAAACAAGCAAATAAACAAACAAACAAACCCAGTTATGTTCAGTAATTATTTACTCAAAAGAAAGGGGGGGGGGGAGGACAGTTAAGCTGAAAAGACAAAGACAGAAAGACAGGAAATGTGACTCAATAAAATGGAAAGTGATAGTACACAGGTGTCACGTTACTTGGAACACCAACAGGATTTTATGTTTTGCAAGGTTAATTAAATCACAGAAAATTACAAATCAGAGAAGTCTAGGTCTAACGTATTGGGAAAATGATAGTACGCTTGGTTGGTACTGTAACTACCCGGAGAAAGTAGATCTAGGGTGGTGCCAGTGCATTGTACGATGTGTCGGTAGATTCAACACAATAGATAAGTAGACCTCATCAGTGATTTGGTTTAAACTTAAATAATTCAACAAGTTGTGGGTTGTCATGGTATCCCTGGTCTGCACAATCAATCAATTTCCAATAAGGGGTGAGGAGCAAGCAAATGCCACAAATGTGAGCAAAGACCTGAAAAACAGAGCAAAAGATGACAAATGTCACTGAAAACAATGTATATTCTAATATAATGCTCTAAGAAGAAGATAGGTATTGCACCTCTCTGCTGTGCGATGGCACTGACCTGAGGTATAGCATAACCTATCCGTTCTAAGAATTCATTGCTTCTTGCGCCTCTCTGCTGTGCGATGGCACTGACCTGAGGCTTAGCATCTCTTTGAAAATTCTTAGAACCAAATCTTCTAAGTCCCCAAACCGCTCAAAAATCTCTTGAGGAAGATTGATTACCATATACCTGTGGAACACACAAATACTTGTTGACCTAACTCATCTAATTAATCACTGATGAGTGTCAAAAGTCTGTGTATGAATTTAAATGGACAAGTATACTGACAATCGTCATGGATGCATTGCCTGATGCTCAAAATCAATGGGTGTTACTTATCATGTCAAGCATGATTCCCAGTTAGATCTTAGAAGTCTTAGATAAGTGAATAACTATGATATGTAATTCATGCAAGGGTTTAAAGTTAAATACAGATAAAAGATTCCAAGTAATGTTGTTTATGCTGTTTGATTCCATATGAGTCTCTCCTTGATATGATGTCAATTTTAATAGGCTTCACAAAAAGATGTTTTATTGTGTTCGTAGTTTAAAATTTTCAAGTTATATGTATAACGTGTCAATGTCGGACTGTGCAAAATGTTCTCTGTTAATGTCACCAAATGAGCTTAACGTTTATTTAAACAAATTATTTCTGAAAGGATAAAAGTATCACGTCTGAGGTGATAAGTTGGATAAATGGATCATGTCTGAGGTGATCGGGTGGATAAATGGATCACCTCTGAGGTGATCGGGTGGATAAATGGGTCATGTCTGAGATGATCAGGTGGATAAATGGATTACATCTGAGGTGATCAAAATGCAGTTTTATTTTAAAGGGTCATGTCTGAGATGATCAACCTACACATAATGTTTATCTACTGGTAAATGGAACTGAGGGTCGTTATGGTAAAATGGTCAAAGGATGATAAGGATGGCCAGTCACACGACTGAACCATAAATATGGTCCAGTCGTACGATTGGAACACACGAATGAGTCAAATCGTACGAATGGACAATGTGAATGAGTCCAAGCACACGATTGAAGGTGACCGATTGTCACAGTAACTGAACGTCAATCGTACGATTGGAGATGAACGATTGGATGAATCGTACAAATGAATCTCAGTCGCACGACTCACTCATGCGACTTGACTCAATCGTACGACTGACCTATGCGCCTCGGCTATAACACCGGAAGTCTGACTTTTAGAGTGATATGCGACTGAGTCTCAGCCGCATGGAATTCATGCGACTGGAGGCCCAATCGCATGATGCTCGGACGAATGAAGGATCAGGCACATGGGACTCATGCGACTGGAGGTCCAGTCGCATGGTGTTCATGCGACTGAAGGTCCAGTCGCCTGGACATCGGGCGATTGAGCTGTAGCTATAAAAGAGGGGCAGCCCTCTTCTTCCCCACACTTGCACGTTTTCAGTCGGGAAGAAAGAGCAGAGAGAGAGAGAGCGCAGAAAAAGAAGAGAAAGAAAGAGAGAAAGTGGTGATTCGGGCTTGAGATTTGTCGAGTGGCTAGCCAAATCAAAGCTCTTCATCTTCTCCTTGATAATGTGAGTTCTAGAACCCCTCATTTACTTGTTTTCATATGATTTTAAGGCTGGAACACATTCAAACCCGTTTTTGTAAAGTGTATGTTTAACCCATTTGGGTGAAATCGTGTTTAGTATGTTTAATGTACGAATTTGGACTTGAATAAGCTTGTATGATGTCCTAGTATGAATCCCTGAGGTTTAGGAGGGTTAATTTGGGCTGGAGATGAGTTTAGAGGAGTTTAAAGGCCGTAGGTCGCGGCTGCTGTTCGTGATGAACTCCAGTCACTGCCCAGTTAGGGCTAGGCGACTGAAGGGCCAGTCGCACGACTGAGGAAAGACTGATGTTCAATCATATGATTGATTCTCAGTCGTACGACTGGGGCTCAATTGCCCGACAGGCCATGCGGTTGAGGAATTCGGTCGCATAGGCCCTTTCGCTTAGTAGTTCAGTCGCACGACTGAGGGTTAGTCGCCTAGTAGTCCATTCGTATAGTGTTCATTCACACGATAGTAGGACCATTCGTACGACTGTAGGCCCATTCGCATGGTTGCCCAATCGCACGGTTTAGTCGCATGAAGGCCATGCGACTGGAGTATGTTCAATCGCCCAAATAGGGCTGATGTGATGTGGATAGATGCGTATGTAGGACGTATGCATGTTAAGTATGATGTGGCCTTATATGATGGTAATGACTGATGAATTGCAAATATCTATGTTCCTTGCGTTGATGCGTGTTTATCTTTTAGTGACTTTACGTGGATGAATGAATGAATGAAACGAATGTAATAAATAACGTAAAGTGAAAGATAATGAAAGAGGAACATGATGAATGAGTGCATGCATTAATGAATGAACGAATTAAAGAGGAACATGATGAATGAATGCATGCGTTAATGAATGAATGAATGACTGAATGAAAGAAAGTCTTACATGGTCTAAGGGGCACGAGATGGATTTGACGGTTAAGGAGTCATGGAAATGGTGCTTGGTTCTAGTAACTAGGCCTATTACGAGCCTTAGGGTAGATTATGGACAGTGAGCCATAGTTGCCTTAAGAACAATGGGGCAGTGTCTTTGTGACCTGTCACGGGATGGTTGTTATAGCATGAGTGGTGACGATCACTTGCGGGGTTAGCGTGACCCCGGGAAGAAGTGTTGTCGGTCTATGGACAGAGAGCCATAGGGGCAACAAGGTTGTCGGTCTATGGACAGAGAGCCATAGGGGCAACCAGGTGTCGGTCTATGGACTGTGAGCCATAGGGGCACCAGGTGTCGGTCTATGGACTGAGAGCCATAGGGGCACCAGTATGTTACAGTATGCTCTGTCGGCTCATGGGTTGGAACCATGAGGGCAGAGAAGAGAAGTGACCCTTAGAGATTTGCATGCTTGACGAATGAAAGTGGAAAGATAAATGGTGTAAGTAATTACCCCATGTGACTGGATCAACATTTGTGCACAACGTTCGTGGTTGATCACCACAGGTCCAGCACCAGCCATATGGCATGATGTTTGGGGTATTGTACATGTCATCGAATGTATTAAACGTACGAAAGAACGTAATGAACATACGAATGAACGTACTGAATGTATGAATGAATGAAATGAATGTATGAATGAACGCAATGAACGTACGGTCGAATGTCATGAATGTATGAATGTATGTAAAAGACTTATGAACGCAAGAAAGAATACGACTGTGAATAATGTACAATACACAAATGAAAGTTAATGAACGAATAATGAAGATAATAATAAGATTATCTATATGTACGTATGTTGTATGATCGCATGTATGTAAGAACGTTTTTAACAGGAGAAAAGTATGTTTTATTACAAAACTAGAACTCACTCAGCAACGCTGACTTTTATGTGTTTCCAGTTGGCAGGTAGTGTTGCTGGGGGTGGCACGAGGCGGCTACTCAGCTCTTTTGGGATGACATTCTCCTTTTGATAATGCTGCCACGCAATGGGATGCGGGCTTATAACGCATGCAACAACTTATGTTGCATGCAAGTGTCAAGTATTTCTTGAGGATCCCGATAAACGGGATTACTTAAGAAATCTTCTTTATGATGAAAATATATTTTTATGTTTTTATATTAGAGGTCACTGTTTATGACCATTTTGTAATCAGTAACGATGTAACCTTTGTACAAGCTTTTATGATGAAATGAGATGTATCTTTTGAATGTTTCCGCTGCAAAGTTTATTAAAAATGTTTATGAATATATACCAAATAAATGTTTTATGTGCGATGAACGACCAACTGTGAGGTGCCCGGGAATGGGGCCTTACAAGTTGATATCAGAGCCAAAGTTTAAGTGAAATGGGTAAAATTTTAAAATAAACCTAAACTTAAACTGAGAATGGGACAGGAAAGGGGAAGAATGCCATCTGAGTAGTTGCGTGCCATCAGGTATTTTCTTAAAGTTAACCAGTATTACGTGCACATGTTATGTGATGTATGTGTTACTGTTAGAGTTAGATACTGACGTAGTCAGGACAGGTAATGCTCGGGGTACGAAGAGTAAAGTAAGTGGCTAAGCACAACTGGCCACTGTAATTAGGGACTTACTATACTTGACATAAACTGAGCTATTCCCTTGGATGACTGTGTTGGTGTTTGTTTCTTTCAGTGTGTGATAGAGGATGGCTAGCGGCAGAACTCCTAAGGTTTTACCAAATAAGGGCTGTGGTGGACGTGGTGCTGAACCACGTGTCACGAGGAGCATGTCTAGAGCAGCTGAAATGACACTTGAAGAGCCTGAAGCCCCTCGCCTGGAAGGCGGCGATGATGGTGCTAGTTTGAGGATCGCCATGAAAGAGGCTTTGTTGAGGGAGTCCAACAGGTCATGCAGGCGATTCTGCCATCTATGGTGACTGAGGTAATTAGGGCGGTGAAGGAGACGACAACTATTGAAGGAAGCACGAAGGGTAGAGGCGACATGAACTGGAATGGAAAACGGTTCGGACATGGCAGGGCCACTCCAAACAAAAAGAATGCCAGGACGGAAGACCGGCGTGCAGGTTCGTCCGGTACGGGGACGAGGAAGTGTGGTAAGTGTGCCAAAGAGAGCATTGGTGAAGATATGTGGAGACCAAACCTCTGCTCTATACGTGGACGCCAATACCCCGGGGAATGTAGACTGGGGACCAATATCTGTTTTCGATATGGGAGGCACGGTCACGTAGCCAGAGGGTGTGGGGTGGTACGGTGTTATAACTGCGGAGGAAGGGGTCACATAAGCAGGGATTGCAAGAAACCAAGGGCAGAGGGCGCAGGGCCTTCACAATGATGCCGAAGCACGCTAGGATGGGCCCCGATATTGTGACAGGTATGTATCTAGTAATCAAACTCTGTCTTCTGTGTTGTTTGATTCCAGAGCTAGGAAGAGTTTTGTTTCTGTAGTTTTCTGTGCTAAGTTGCCCAATAGGAGTGGAAGTATTGATAAGCCCTTCGATGTAGAAACCATCAAGGTAAGTCCATCAGGACTTCTGAGATAGGAGACTGCGGGGTGGAGTTAGAAGGTCATGGGTACCCGGTTAGACTACTTGCGATTTCGAATTGGTTCTTGTAATGGATGGGTTGGTGGACTTCGAGGCAATTATAGCGTGTCACGAGGATATGATTCGTTGGTAGCGCCTGACGGGAGTTCGATAACTGTTTATGGGAATCGGGCCATGACGATTCTGAGAGTAAACTCACAGGCGGTTGTGGGAGAAGTGCTCTAGACCATGCAGACGAACCTATCGTCTGTAGTGACCGAGGTGATAAACGCTGTTAAAATTGTGAGAGATAGAGAAGGGGGTAGACATTCAGGTGAAAGTAGACAGCCCAAGACTGGAGCGGTTTTCTTCGATGACGAAGGGAAAGAAGAGGAGGAGGAGCCTGCGCCGGAGGTAGCGCGAGACTGTGAATACGGGACAATTTAATGATGCAAGTCCCTAACTTTTGATAGTGACGGCACTGCTGCTGCTCACCGATGGGTGAGGGAAATGGAAGCCGTGCTGAATATCAGCGGGTGCCGGGAGGATCAGAAGGTGAAGTTTGCCGCTCACTCTTTAGTGGATTCAGCTTTGTGCTGGTGGGACAGCATAGTCCAAGTTGAGGGTAGTCGGGCTATCGGAAGGACGAGATGGTCAGAGTTGAAAAGGCTGGTGATTGAGGAGTTTTGTCCTCACCGTGAGATGAATAAGGTTGAAGGGGAGTTCCTGCAATTGGAGGTGGGGACGATGACGCATCAGCAGTACACCACCAAATTCAACAAAGTGGCACGGCTGGCGCCGGGTCAGGTGACACCTCTTTTGCGGAAGATCGAGAGGTACATGCAGGGTTCGCTGGTGGATATCCGTAGGCATATGATCACTGCCCGATCAAGCACGTTCAGGTTGGCGGTAGATCCAACGGGAAGGTTGCATGACGAACGGGAGGCAAAGGCGATAACAGGCGAAGCAGAGGGGCGAGCCTATGTTAAGAAAGGGAAAGGAAGGCGAGATAGTGATGGTGTAATGGAGGTCAAAGGTAAAGTGATGAGGATCGACGATCGAGGGAGGATAACAAGGAGGAATGAGAAGTGCAAGAAGTGTGGCAGAGGTCACGAAAGGGGAGTGCAAATGGGGACTGAGCGTCTGTTTTCAATATGGAAAGGAAGGTGACAGGGCAAGGGAATGTCGCGTGGCTAAGTGCTACAGCTGTAGTGAGACGGGACATCTGAGCAAGGATTATAGGAAGTCAAGGGCAGGAAGCCCCGGTGCGAGAAAGGAGGACAGAAGGTGAAGACTAGAGCGGACTTTGACTTGACGTCAGGTACGTTGTGATAATTTAAGTTTAAGCCCTTATGCCTCGAATGCGATGCTACTAGTAGTTCGTTCCTACTGTCTTCTGTTGCTTGGTAGGAGAAGAAACATCTAGGAATACATCGATGTATAGATTACTACTTGTAGATTCACTAGGTTTCCTGATGCCCTAGAGGATTGTGTGATGCTATTGAGAAGGCTGTATCACTCATTGTCTGAGGAACAGTTTCAGCCTGTGATTGGTTCATCGAACGACAACGTATGCATAGTTTCGACGTTGTAACAAACAAGTAGAATGGGAGGTCATAAGCGAGAGAAAAAGATAAATTGGTTTGGGCTGCCAAAGAAGCTTATATGTTTTTCTATCATAGTGTACCTGCAAGGAACCTGAGGAAAACCGATCTCGGTGTAGTTATATTTGGAACAACACCTAGCACGATTAATAAAAGCCTTTTTTTTCATCAGTCGTTTGGTTTGCAAGAGGATCGTTATTCATACATAAAGAACATCAAACAAGGGCCGGAGTAAGCAGCAACTTTATGCAAGTTGAAGGCCTTGTTCTTCAAGCACTAAAGCTGAAGGTTTTCAGCAATGTTCTGAAGCTCAATGATTATGACGCCGAGCCTTTGCTCGAATATTGTGATGTAGTAACAGTGTGCTACATGGCATGTTTGAAGTCGCAGGTGCTGGTCAAATGGACATTGATCAGTGTGCATGGATTGCCGATGTCGATAGTCAAAGATAGACCAGAAGTCGAATGTTGGTAAACGACGTGGGGCGATAGGATTCCAAGTGATAGACTGGAAAAGAGATGGGACAGTATTGCCCGCGAAGGTTTAAGGAACAACAGGTTTCGGGGACGAAACCCGTTTAAGGGGGGTAGACTTGTAACACCCAGAAGTCTGACTTTTGGAGTGATATGCGACTGAGTCTCAGCCGCATGGAATTCATGCGACTGGAGGCCCAATCGCATGATGCTCGGACGAATGAAGGATCAGGCGCATGGGACTCATGCGACTGGAGGTCCAGTCGCATGGTGTTCATGCGACTGAAGGTCCAGTCGCCTGGACATCGGGCGATTGAGCTGTAGCTATAAAAGAGGGGCAGCCCTTTTCTTCCCCACACTTGCACGTTTTCAGTCGGGAAGAAAGAGCAGAGAGAGAGAGAGCGCAGAAAAAGAAGAGAAAGAAAGAGAGAAAGTGGTGATTCGGGCTCGAGATTTGTCGAGTGGCTAGCCAAATCGAAGCTCTTCATCTTCTCCTTGATAATGTGAGTTCTAGAACCCCTCATTTACTTGTTTTCATATGATTTTAAGGCTGGAACACATTCAAACCCGTTTTTGTAAAGTGTATGTTTAACCCATTTGGGTGAAATCGTGTTTAGTATGTTTAATGTACGAATT
This sequence comes from Flaveria linearis, assembly GCA_024085815.1. Lineage (NCBI taxonomy): Eukaryota > Viridiplantae > Streptophyta > Magnoliopsida > Asterales > Asteraceae > Flaveria > Flaveria linearis. The sequence continues at coordinate 73,548,303 of CM044003.1, read as the reverse complement.
TGGACTTGAATAAGCTTGTATGATGTCCTAGTATGAATCCCTGAGGTTTAGGAGGGTTAATTTGGGCTGGAAATGAGTTTAAAGGAGTTTGAAGGCCGTAGGTCACGGCTGCTGTTCGTGATGTACTCCAGTCGCTGCCCAGCTAGGGCTAGGCGACTGAAGGGCCAGTTGCACAACTGAGGAAAGACAGATGTTCAATCATACGATTGATTCTCAGTCGTACGACTGGGGCTCAATCGCCCGACAGGCCATGCGGTTGAGGAATTCGGTCGCACAAGCCCTTTCGCATAGTAGTTCAGTCGTACGACTGAGGGTTAGTCGCCTAGTAGTCCATTCATATAGTGTTCATTTGCACGATAGTAGGACCATTCGTACGACTGTAGGCCCATTCGTATGGTTGTCCAATCGCACGGTTCAGTCGCATGAAGGCCATGCGACTGGAGTATGTTCAATCGCCCAAATAGGGCTGATGTGATGAGGATAGATGCGTATGTAAGACGTATGCATGTTAAGTATGATGTGGCCTTATATGATGGTAATGACTGATGAATTGCAAATATCTATATTCCTTGCGTTGATGCGTGTTTATCTTTTAGTGACTTTACGTGGATGAATGAATTAATGAAACGAATGTAATAAATAACGTAAAGTGAAAGATAATGAAAGAGGAACATGATGAATGAGTGCATGCATTAATGAATGAACGAATGAAAGAGGAACATGATGAATGAATGCATGCGTTAATGAATGAATGAATGACTGAATGAAAGAAAGTCTTGCATGGTCTAAGGGGCACGAGATGGATTTGACGGTTAAGGAGTCATGGAAATGGTGCTTGGTTCTAGTAACTAGGCCTATTACGAGCCTTAGGGTAGATTATGGACAGTGAGCCATAGTTGCCTTAAGAACAATGGGGCAGTGTCTTTGTGACCTGTCACGGGATGGTTGTTATAGCATGAGTGGTGACGATCACTTGCGGGGTTAGCGTGACCCCGGGAAGAAGTGTTGTCGGTCTATGGACAGAGAGCCATAGGGGCAACAAGGTTGTCGGTCTATGGACAGAGAGCCATAGGGGCAACCAGGTGTCGGTCTATGGACTGTGAGCCATAGGGGCCCCAGGTGTCGGTCTATGGACTGAGAGCCATAGGGGCACCAGTATGTTACAGTATGCTCTGTCGGCTCATGGGTTGGAACCATGAGGGCAGAGAAGAGAAGTGACCCTTAGAGATTTGCATGCTTGATGAATGAAAGTGGAAAGATAAATGGTGTAAGTAATTACCCCATGTGACTGGATCAACATTTGTGCACAACGTTCGTGGTTGATCTATTCAGGTCCAGCACCAGCCATATGGCATGATGTTTGGGGTATTGTACATGTCATCGAATGTATTAAACGTACGAAAGAACGTAATGAACATACGAATGAACGTACTGAATGTATGAATGAATGAAATGAATGTATGAATGAACGCAATGAACGTACGGTCGAATGTCATGAATGTATGAATGTATGTAAAAGACTTATGAACGCAAGAAAGAATACGACTGTGAATAATGTACAATACACAAATGAAAGTTAATGAACGAATAATGAAGATAATAATAAGATTATCTATATGTACGTATGTTGTGTGATCGCATGTATGTAAGAACGTTTTTAACAGGAGAAAAGTATGTTTTATTACAAAACTAGAACTCATTCAGCAACGCTGACTTTTATGTGTTTCCAGTTGGCAGGTAGTGTTGCTGGGGGTGGCACGAGGCGGCTACTCAGCTCTTTTGGGATGGCATTCTCCTTTTGATAATGCTGCCACGCAATGGGATGCGGGCTTATAACGCATGCAACAACTTATGTTGCATGCAAGTGTCAAGTATTTCTTGAGGATCCCGATAAACGGGATTACTTAAGAAATCTTCTTTATGATGAAAATATATTTTTATGTTTTTATATTAGAGGTCACTGTTTATGACCATTTTGTAATCAGTAACGATGTAACCTTTGTACAAGCTTTTATGATGAAATGAGATGTATCTTTTGAATGTTTCCGCTGCAAAGTTTATTAAAAATGTTTATGAATATATACCAAATAAATGTTTTATGTGCGATGAACGACCAACTGTGAGGTGCCCGGGAATGGGGCCTTACAAGTTGATATCAGAGCCAAAGTTTAAGTGAAATGGGTAAAATTTTAAAATAAACCTAAACTTAAACTGAGAATGGGACAGGAAAGGGGAAGAATGCCATCTGAGTAGTTGCGTGCCATCAGGTATTTTCTTAAAGTTAACCAGTATTACGTGCACATGTTATGTGATGTATGTGTTACTGTTAGAGTTAGATACTGACGTAGTCAGGACAGGTAATGCTCGGGGTACGAAGAGTAAAGTAAGTGGCTAAGCACAACTGGCCACTGTAATTAGGACTTACTATACTTGACATAAACTGAGCTATTCCCTTGGATGACTGTGTTGGTGTTTGTTTCTTTCAGTGTGTGATAGAGGATGGCTAGCGGCAGAACTCCTAAGGTTTTACCAAATAAGGGCTGTGGTGGACGTGGTGCTGAACCACGTGTCACGAGGAGCATGTCTAGAGCAGCTGAAATGACACTTGAAGAGCCTGAAGCCCCTCGCCTGGAAGGCGGCGATGATGGTGCTAGTTTGAGGATCGCCATGAAAGAGGCTTTGTTGAGGGAGTCCAACAGGTCATGCAGGCGATTCTGCCATCTATGGTGACTGAGGTAATTAGGGCGGTGAAGGAGACGACAACTATTGAAGGAAGCACGAAGGGTAGAGGCGACATGAACTGGAATGGAAAACGGTTCGGACATGGCAGGGCCACTCCAAACAAAAAGAATGCCAGGACGGAAGACCGGCGTGCAGGTTCGTCCGGTACGGGGACGAGGAAGTGTGGTAAGTGTGCCAAAGAGAGCATTGGTGAAGATATGTGGAGACCAAACCTCTGCTCTATACGTGGACGCCAATACCCCGGGGAATGTAGACTGGGGACCAATATCTGTTTTCGATGTGGGAGGCACGGTCACGTAGCCAGAGGGTGTGGGGTGGTACGGTGTTATAACTGCGGAGGAAGGGGTCACATAAGCAGGGATTGAAAGAAACCAAGGGCAGAGGACGCAGGGCCTTCACAATGATGCCGAAGCACGCTAGGATGGGCCCCGATATTGTGACAGGTATGTATCTAGTAATCAAACTCTGTCTTCTGTGTTGTTTGATTCCAGAGCTAGGAAGAGTTTTGTTTCTGTAGTTTTCTGTGCTAAGTTGCCCAATAGGAGTGGAAGTATTGATAAGCCCTTCGATGTAGAAACCATCAAGGTAAGTCCATCAGGACTTCTGAGATAGGAGACTGCGGGGTGGAGTTAGAAGGTCATGGGTACCCGGTTAGACTACTTGCGATTTCGAATTGGTTCTTGTAATGGATGGGTTGGTGGACTTCGAGGCAATTATAGCGTGTCACGAGGATATGATTCGTTGGTAGCGCCTGACGGGAGTTCGATAACTGTTTATGGGAATCGGGCCATGACGATTCTGAGAGTAAACTCACAGGCGGTTGTGGGAGAAGTGCTCTAGACCATGCAGACGAACCTATCGTCTGTAGTGACCGAGGTGATAAACGCTGTTAAAATTGTGAGAGATAGAGAAGGGGGTAGACATTCAGGTGAAAGTAGACAGCCCAAGACTGGAGCGGTTTTCTTCGATGACGAAGGGAAAGAAGAGGAGGAGGAGCCTGCGCCGGAGGTAGCGCGAGACTGTGAATACGGGACAATTTAATGATGCAAGTCCCTAACTTTTGATAGTGACGGCATTGCTGCTGCTCACCGATGGGTGAGGGAAATGGAAGCCGTGCTGAATATCAGCGGGTGCCGGGAGGATCAGAAGGTGAAGTTTGCCGCTCACTCTTTAGTGGATTCAGCTTTGTGCTGGTGGGACAGCATAGTCCAAGTTGAGGGTAGTCGGGCTATCGGAAGGACGAGATGGTCAGAGTTGAAAAGGCTGGTGATTGAGGAGTTTTGTCCTCACCGTGAGATGAATAAGGTTGAAGGGGAGTTCCTGCAATTGGAGGTGGGGACGATGACGCATCAGCAGTACACCACCAAATTCAACAAAGTGGCACGGCTGGCGCCGGGTCAGGTGACACCTCTTTTGCGGAAGATCGAGAGGTACATGCAGGGTTCGCTGGTGGATATCCGTAGGCATATGATCACTGCCCGATCAAGCACGTTCAGGTTGGCGGTAGATCCAACGGGAAGGTTGCATGACGAACGGGAGGCAAAGGCGATAACAGGCGAAGCAGAGGGGCGAGCCTATGTTAAGAAAGGGAAAGGAAGGCGAGATAGTGATGGTGTAATGGAGGTCGAAGGTAAAGTGATGAGGATCGACGATCGAGGGAGGATAACAAGGAGGAATGAGAAGTGCAAGAAGTGTGGCAGAGGTCACGAAAGGGGAGTGCAAATGGGGACTGAGCGTCTGTTTTCAATATGGAAAGGAAGGTGACAGGGCAAGGGAATGTCGCGTGGTTAAGTGCTACAGCTGTAGTGAGACGGGACATCTGAGCAAGGATTATAGGAAGTCAAGGGCAGGAAGCCCCGGTGCGAGAAAGGAGGACAGAAGGTGAAGACTAGAGCGGACTTTGACTTGACGTCAGGTACGTTGTGATAATTTAAGTTTAAGCCCTTATGCCTCGAATGCGATGCTACTAGTAGTTCGTTCCTACTGTCTTCTGTTGCTTGGTAGGAGAAGAAACATCTAGGAATACATCGATGTATAGATTACTACTTGTAGATTCACTAGGTTTCCTGATGCCCTAGAGGATTGTGTGATGCTATTGAGAAGGCTGTATCACTCATTGTCTGAGGAACAGTTTCAGCCTGTGATTGGTTCATCGAACGACAACGTATGCATAGTTTCGACGTTGTAACAAACAAGTAGAATGGGAGGTCATAAGCGAGAGAAAAAGATAAATTGGTTTGGGCTGCCAAAGAAGCTTATATGTTTTTCTATCATAGTGTACCTGCAAGGAACCTGAGGAAAACCGATCTCGGTGTAGTTATATTTGGAACAACACCTAGCACGATTAATAAAAGCCTTTTTTTTCATCAGTCGTTTGGTTTGCAAGAGGATCGTTATTCATACATAAAGAACATCAAACAAGGGCCGGAGTAAGCAGCAACTTTATGCAAGTTGAAGGCCTTGTTCTTCAAGCACTAAAGCTGAAGGTTTTCAGCAATGTTCTGAAGCTCAATGATTATGACGCCGAGCCTTTGCTCGAATATTGTGATGTAGTAACTGTGTGCTACATGACATGTTTGAAGTCGCAGGTGCTGGTCAAATGGACATTGATCAGTGTGCATGGATTGCCGATGTCGATAGTCAAAGATAGACCAGAAGTCGAATGTTGGTAAACGACGTGGGGGCGATAGGATTCCAAGTGATAGACTGGAAAAGACATGGGACAGTATTGCCCGCGAAGGTTTAAGAACAACAGGTTTCGGGGACGAAACCCGTTTAAGGGGGGTAGACTTGTAACACCCAGAAGTCTGACTTTTGGAGTGATATGCGACTGAGTCTCAGCCGCATGGAATTCATGCGACTGGAGGCCCAATCGCATGATGCTCGGACGAATGAAGGATCAGGTGCATGGGACTCATGCGACTGGAGGTCCAGTCGCATGGTGTTCATGCGACTGAAGGTCCAGTCGCCTGGACATCGGGCGATTGAGCTGTAGCTATAAAAGAGGGGCAACCCTCTTCTTCCCCACACTTGCACGTTTTCAGTCGGGAAGAAAGAGCAGAGAGAGAGAGAGCGCAGAAAAAGAAGAGAAAGAAAGAGAGAAAGTGGTGATTCGGGCTCGAGATTTGTCGAGTGGCTAGCCAAATCGAAGCTCTTCATCTTCTCCTTGATAATGTGAGTTCTAGAACCCCTCGTTTACTTGTTTTCATATGATTTTAAGGCTGGAACACATTCAAACCCGTTTTTGTAAAGTGTATGTTTAACCCATTTGGGTGAAATCGTGTTTAGTATGTTTAATGTATGAATTTGGACTTGAATAAGCTTGTATGATGTCCTAGTATGAATCCCTGAGGTTTAGGAGGGTTAATTTGGGCTGGAAATGAGTTTAAAGGAGTTTGAAGGCCGTAGGTCGCGGCTGCTGTTCGTGATGTACTCCAGTCGCTGCCCAGCTAGGGCTAGGCGACTGAAGGGCCAGTTGCACAACTGAGGAAAGACAGATGTTCAATCATACGATTGATTCTCAGTCGTACGACTGGGGCTCAATCGCCCGACAGGCCATGCGGTTGAGGAATTCGGTCGCACAAGCCCTTTCGCATAGTAGTTCAGTCGTACGACTGAGGGTTAGTCGCCTAGTAGTCCATTCATATAGTGTTCATTTGCATGATAGTAGGACCATTCGTACGACTGTAGGCCCATTCGTATGGTTGTCCAATCACACGGTTCAGTCGCATGAAGGCCATGCGACTGGAGTATGTTCAATCGCCCAAATAGGGCTGATGTGATGAGGATATATGCGTATGTAAGACGTATGCATGTTAAGTATGATGTGGCCTTATATGATGGTAATGACTGATGAATTGCAAATATCTATATTCCTTGCGTTGATGCGTGTTTATCTTTTAGTGACTTTACGTGGATGAATGAATTAATGAAACGAATGTAATAAATAACGTAAAGTGAAAGATAATGAAAGAGGAACATGATGAATGAGTGCATGCATTAATGAATGAACGAATGAAAGAGGAACATGATGAATGAATGCATGCGTTAAAAGAAAGTCTTGCATGGTCTAAGGGGCACGAGATGGATTTGACGGTTAAGGAGTCTTGGAAATGGTGGTTGGTTATAGTAACTAGGCCTATTACGAGCCTTAGGGTAGATTATGGACAGTGAGCCATAGTTGCCTTAAGAACAACGGGGCAGTGTCTTTGTGACCTATCACGGGATGGTTGTTACAGCATGAGTGGTGACGATCACTCGCGGGGTTAACGTGACCCCGGGAAGAAGTGTTGTCGGTCTATGGACAGAGAGCCATAGGGGCAACAAGGTTGTCGGTCTATGGACTAAGAGCCATAGGGGCAACCAGGTGTCGGTCTATGGATTGTGAGCCATAGGGGCACCAGGTGTCGGTCTATGGACTGAGAGCCATAGGGGCACCAGTATGTTACAGTATGCTCTGTCGGCTCATGGGTTGGAACCATGAGGGCAGAGAAGAGAAGTGACCCTTAGAGATTTGCATGCTTGACGAATGAAAGTGGAAAGATAAATGGTGCATGTACTTACCCCAGGTGACTGGATCAGCATTTGTGCACAACGTTCGTGGTTGATCACCACAGGTCCAGCACCAGCCGTATGGCATGATGTTTGGGGTATTGTACATGTCATCGAATGTATTGAACGTACGAAAGAACGTAATGAACATACGAATGAACGTATCGAATGTATGAATGAATGAAATGAATGTATGAATGAACGCAACGAACGTACGGTCGAATGTCATGAATGTATGAATGTATGTAAAAGACGTATGAACGCAAGAAAGAATGCGACTGTGAATAATGTACAGTACACGAACGAAAGTTAATGAATGAATAATGAAGATAAAAATAAGATTATCTATACGCACGTATGTTGTGTGATCGCATGTATGTAAGAACGGTTTTAACAGGAGAAAAGTATGTTTTATTACAAAACTAGAACTCACTCAGCAACGCTGACTTTTATGTGTTTCCAGTTGGCAGGTAGTGTTGCTGGGGGTGGCATGAGGCGGCTACTCAGCTCTTTTGGGATGGCATTCTTCTTTTGATAATGCTGCCACGCAATGGGATGCAAGCTTATAACGCATGCAACAACTTATGTTGCATGCAAGTGTCAAGTATTTCTTGAGGATCCCGATAAACGGGATTACTTAAGAAATCTTCTTTATGATGAAAATATATTTTTATGTTTTTATATTAGAGGTCACTGTTTATGACCATTTTGTAATCAGTAACGATGTAACCTTTGTACAAGCTTTTATGATGAAATGAGATGTATCTTTTGAATGTTTCCGCTGCAAAGTTTATTAAAAATGTTTATGAATATATACCAAATGAATGTTTTATGTGTGATGAACGACCAACTGTGAGGTGCCCGGGAATGGGGCCTTACGTCGGCTCAGTCACCCGACTGGGATTTGCCCTAGTATATATACAGGTCGAATCGACCTCAGTCGCTCATTCACCCAAATCGCCTCTCTCTATACGTACGACCTAACGAACCGCTTCCAAATTTTGTTTGATTCAAATTTACCATCTCTTTGTGTGTTCTGACATTCATTTGTGCTTATACAGGTAATATTTGTGGTGTTTCATCATTAAAACCAATCAATGACATCACAAATCTCTTAAATTTTGACCCAACAATAACCGAAATCAAAAGGCACAAATAAACCACAAAAACTAAGCGATAAGTTCAAACAAAACCTACAATAGGCTTAATCGGTTGTTTCTGAATGTAATGAGCATAAATTTGATGTTTAACACTTAGTATTGCTCAAAACAAGAATTTGAATGGACAAACAGTCGAGTAGACGACTGGTCATGCTGATGAACTTCAATCGTACGACTGAACTGTCCGATTGGCTAAATCGTACGACTAAGATGAACGAATGACTCAATCGTACGACTGAACCATGCGAATGAGTTCAGGTGCACGATTGAGATACACGTATGAGAAGACATGCAACTGAGTCCAATCGTATGACCCAGTCGTACGCATGAACTCAATCGTTTGACTAAATCTCAGTCGCACAGTTCAATCGTACGACTGAAACTCAGTCGTTTGTTCAGTAGCACGATTAAACCTAAGTTTAAAGTTCTTTGACAAAAATTATCTATCCTCAACATGCACTAATGTTTATCAACAATGTGTAACAAATGGCGAATCGGTGGACTATCAGCACAAAGCATAACATTTGTACTCATCTAGATCTGACCTCCCAGAACATGGCGGAGTTCTCGGGCATCATTACTTTCTTACGGAGATCGAGGATTTTCCGAGCTATTTCTACTCCATGCACGCCATATCGTTCAGTCCAGCAGGCTTTCTGGGAAAGCGCTGTGGTGGACAGATCCATAGAGCCCTACCGCATCAGGAGCACCATTTTTGGTCAGGCAATAGAGATCTCTGAGGAAGATCTACGGACAGTCTTAGAGTTTGGGGATGATGGTGACTACCCCACACGACTACACCCTCTGACAGTTCGAGGGTGCTTTCTGTGGGCAAAGTACTCTGGGGATATCAACGCAGGTATGCTCAACAAGAGCAACCTGTGCCCCCAATTCAAGTACTTAGCCCATGTGCTACTAAGGTGCATTGCCTCGAGGAAGGGAGGCTTTGATGAGCTGTCTTAGCAGATGCAGAGCGCATATGTTGCGCTGGTGCTGAACCATCCATTCAGCTTCTCGTGGATGATCTTCACTTATTTAATAGAAAACATTAAAGTGAAGGGCAAGGAGAGCTTCTGCATGTACCCTCGCTTCATGCAAATGATCATTGACCAGAAGCTCCCTATGCTACCAAAGGAGAAGGAGGATGCAGTGGTGCTTGAGGTGATGGATGATACCACCTTAGGCAGGATGAAGGTGTACAGGGGGAAGCAGGTGAAACCCCCTGTCAGGCGACTATTTGGGCATCTGGCCCACGATGATTATGTGGCGCCAGTAAAACGGAAGTGGCGCCACGAGGACAGTGATTCGGATGTGGAGCAAGTTGCTCTACCCTCCGATGACTCCGATGATGATCATGATTCTGATCAGGGAGGAGATGGCCAGGGAGAACCCGAACCAGCTCAGATACACCCTGATTTTCATATGCAGGAGGAGGAGGAGTCCGATGAAGAGCCACTTACTCGGACTGTGGGAAGTCGGGAAGTGGAAACTGAGAGGGGATTACGGGAGGTTGGTGGACGCCCAGGAGGGTCTGGGAGTTCTACAGTGGATCCATCTTACACCCCAGCCTCTCCCAGCAGTCGAGGGGAGCCTCTGTGTCCAGGGGGACATGGAGGAAACGTATGGCTCAGCCTCATGGGTTGAAGCCCAAACGCAGGAGGATCACTCTTATTACTACCTCCTCCGCTACTATAACCACCCAAACCACCCAAACCACTCAAACCACCCAAGCAGCCAAACCACCCAAACCACTCAAACCACCCAAGCTACCACAACCACCACTACACCCATTCCACTCCCTGTCACATCCACCCAACCTACTACCACATTACATCCCACTCCACCACTTACTCACATTCCACCTCCAATATTCACCACCACCGCAGCCACCACCACTAGCCACCAAGCTGGCCCACCCTTAGCAAATACAGGTTCACCCCTCCCTCCTATTGGAGTGGAGGAACAGCTAGCAGCTCTGAATAGAATGGTGATGAAGCTGCTAGCTGCGGATGAAGAGAAGGCAGCGAGACTACTTAAGCTTGAGGAGCAAAATGCTTCTCAAGCTCAGCTTATCTCTCAGCATATTGAGCAGATCTCTTAACAAGCTGCGCAGATCTCCCAACTCCAGGAGCACAATGTCCTGTCGACTCAAAAGATAGAGAAGTTGGAGTCTGCAAATAAGCAGATTATGCTCAAGCTAAAGGGGTCTCAAGCTGATCCTCTTAAGATAAGAGAGGGAGACGGTGATGATGGTGATGATGAAGATGATGATGATGAGAGTGATGAAGATGATGACGATAGTGGTGATGATCAAGCCAAGGAGGGGCAAGATGATGATGATGATGATGATTCTGCTTCACATGCTGCTGATTCTGGTCGGGAACAACGTTCAAAAAGAAGACAAGACCATGGGTCTACAGCGGCTCATCCATCATCATCTACTACAGAAACTCATGAGCAGCTTCAAGATAAAAGTACTGATTAGATGTTTTATTCCTAAGCTTTTGTACTTGATTCATCTTTTGATGTATATGAAACTCATGTAAATATTTAATGATTAATGTTTAATTAACTTGAGTTTATACTAATGATTGCTACTCTACATGTTGATATTAAACAGATAAGGGATTTTAGCAAGATGAGCATGATGTTGCTCCCCTCCAACAGATCAAGTCTCAACTCATAATGATTCTTGATCTGCAGGGGATTGTCAGAAAAAAGGAGAAATAATTCACGACCTTACTGATGAGCAGCTTGCTGAAATATTTCGTCTGAATCCAGATGAAATTTTTAACAATGCTCCAACTTTTGATGATGCTGATGATGACGAGCTCAATGATGTTGAAGAAATCAAAGTTGAAGAAATCACAGATCAGCACTATCCAGAATACACTGATCAAGAGGGAAACGTGTTTCCAGATTTGGTAAACACCCTTGACAGTGACATTCTGGATAAACTCAGTGATAAGGAGAAAGGAGCAGAAGCCTCAACAAGCCAAGCCCAAGCCTCGAACGCTGAAGTTGATATTCGAAAGGCTGAATGGGCGGCTTGCTTCGCCGAGGTCCGAGCCCAACGTGCTACAGCAACTCAGAGTACCTACACCAAGCTATTCAAAGTAAAGAAGAATATGAAGGTGTCAGGGAAGATCATTGCTTGGGATCATTTGATGACCTTGGTGTGTATGCAGTGAAAAGGGAGAGGGGAATCGAGTACTTCAGATTCCCTAATGATCTGAAGACTCTCCCCGGTTTTGAGCTCAACCAGTTGGCCCGACTAAAGCTTCTTTATGCTGATCCTAAGAAGATGTCTGGCTGGTTTGAGGCTGCCTTGAAAAGGGAGTACAGGACTAGATGGGTAAACTTCAAGCCTCAGCAGGCTACGAGGTACCTCAGAAGGTCTGAGGTGAGTCCTATCACTGGTCAACCGAAGATAGTCCTGAAGTGGCGACCTCTGCGCACAATGTCCCGAATTCCACTAAGGGAGATGCCACAGGACTTTACCCCATACTTTAAGTGGTGGTACTATGACTGGTGCTCGGGAGAGGCCGTCATTGTTTTGGAAAGGGAAGGCGCAATGGATACAATAAGGGTGTTTGACCCCATGTGGCTTATCAACTTGTCAGCGTCTGATGTTTATACGCTGTACAAGTGGCCACTGTTTTTTGACACGCAGGATATAGTGCAAGCACTACAGTTTCAGCATATCATACGTCTATGCTTTGCACTTAATATCCATGCTGGTGTTTCTATAGAGGAGAGACTGAAGAGATTTGAAGAGTTAAAAAAAGAAGTCAAAGTCTAGATAGAACTTGGTCCAAGGGGGAGTTTGTTGGTACAATGTCCCCAGTTCTAGTCTAGTGAGCTTAAATGTAATAGAACTTTTTCTTGTAACACATATGTAATGTTTAATCAATATATTGAGAATCTCTTCTATATATGGTTATTGGTTATTTAATGTTATATCTAATTATATTATTAGTTGTTACACGCATATCTGACAATGTTATATAGGTTTAAAGTTGTTAGACATAGTTCTGAACCATTGAAGGTTCAAGAATGTGTTTAACTAAGTATCTTGATTCAGTAGTACGACTGGACCATGCGAATGGGACAATCGCACGATCGAACCAGGTGATTGAGTCGATCGTACGATCGAGTCATAAGACTGACTCAGTCGTCCGAATGAACCAATCGTATGACTCAGTCGGACGACTGAGCCAGTCTCTTAGCTCAGTCGTACGAATGAGAGCTGTAACCTATATATACCACTTAATTCGTAGAAAAACAGAACTCTTCGAATATTTGCAACCCTAGTCGACCCAGAGCGCCCTGTTCTTCCCTTCCAACTTCATAAAACGTTTCAGATCATTCCTAGTTCGTTCTTAACATTTTCTAATCGTTAGGTTTGATCTGGTTAACGTCTTCCCTGATTGGATCGCCAATCAAATAGGATTCCGCACTATTTGATCCGGTATAACGAAGAATCAGTTAGTACTCCGTCCGTACTCGGTCCTAACACAAACTTTTTAGCCCTCCTAACAGCACTTGCCAAAGCCCACATGATATCCATTCTTTCCAACTCTGTCTCATCTACCTATTCATAGTCTTCATTTGCAAGATGACTGTTTCCTATCTTACCAGAAACCAACCGATCATATGAGTGTACAACCACAGCGAGGAGATCCATATGCTCTTTTGCTACTTCAACAGTAATATTTCCCAGATTCTCAGTCTTCAGCTTAGTAGGATTTGAGTCAGGGATACTATATTAGGTTCCAGATGAACCTGATGATTCACTTCCCGAAGAGCCACTTTGAGAAGTTCCAGACGTGTTGGAAACAAATGCTGTTTGAAGAGGTGCTCCAGATGAAACTGGGGTAGGAGCAACATTATAGAGTGAAGAATTCTGGGTGTAAGTTCCTTTCTGAGACTTGTATTTCAACCATAGTTCCTCCTCCCTTAACTTCAAGATAAAATCATTGATGTCTAAAGTGGCAAAAGTATCATTCTATCTCAGATTAGACATAAACGAATCCCATTTATTTGGCAGACCATCAGCAAAGCTTGCTACTTTAACCTCCATTGATGAGCTCACTCATCAGATGATAAAACCTATCTATAATATCATCCAAGCTCTTATTTCCTATAGGTGAAAAGTTATCAAATTCTATCTTGAGAGCTTTGCCTTCAGCACCTTCAAGGTTGCAGTACCATCGTATCTCTTTTCCAGAGCCTCCTTAGGGATTAACTGTGTCAATAATGCATAAGCTTTCTTCTCAGCACTATGTGCAACCTTTTGTCCCTCATTCATACCATCCAAGGTCAGCTTTACCCCATTAGCACCAACTGGTATAGTATATCCACTCTCAATGGCTGTCCACAAGTTAGGGTTTACACCATTCAGATAAGTTTTAAAAGGTTGTTTCCATTGCGGGTATTCATCCAAAGTTAACAGCTTCGGTGGTTTGTTATGATTCCCAAACTCATTTTCGAGAAGCAATAGATTCTGGATCGGTGAGTCCTTACCAGCAGTAAACGCAGAGTTCTGATCGTCCATGGTTTCAAACTTGAAAAATGTTGTATATTACAGAGTCAATTGTGCGATTGGAGAATATGACTGAGTTCAATCGTGCGGGTGGAGAGTCCGACTGAGTTCAATCGTGCGATTGAGTTCAATCGCGCGATTGAGTTCAATCGTGCGATTGTGGGATGCGAATGAGTTCAACCATGTGGATTAGCTTAATTGTGCGAATGAGCAATACGACTAAGTCCAGTCGTGCGGTTGAATCGTGCTATTGTAATTCAGTCATGCGATTGAGTTAATCGTGCGACTGAAGCTGTTGCGAATGAAAAATTCGAAACTTTGAACCCTTTACCACCAAAAACCAATATTTCACAAACCCTAATCTGCCGTAAGTCAAAAAGTTTGAAACTTTTGAATCAAGCACACCTCAATAACACTTTTAAGCCAAAACAAGTATCTTTTGAATTAAAATGTTAATTTTAACAAGAACACCAATCAAATCCACGAAGAATCACGAGCCAAGGCTCTCATACCACTTTGTTAGGACCGTGTATGTACGGAGTACTAACTGTTTCAATGTGATACCAGATCAAAAGTGCGGAATCCTATTTGAATGGCGATCCAATCAGTGAGAACGACAACCTGATCGATCTAACGATTAACCAAACATTAAGATTGAGTATAAATCGATCAGGAACGAACTTTAAAGTTGGATGGACGAACTGGGACGCAGTGGATGGATAGGGTATGATAATATTCGAAGTGTTTTGTTCTTCCATGAATTATGTGGTATTTATAGGTTTCAGTGTCCAGTCATACGACTGAGCCATTAGCATGGTTCAGTCGTGCGACTGAGTCATGCGACTAATTCATACGCAAGACTGAACTCTATGAATGGTTCAGTCATGCAACTGAGTTAGTCTTATGACTTAGTTGTATGACTGATCCAGTCACCTGGTTCAGTCGTGCGACTGGTCTATAAGCATGGTCCATTAGCATGAATAACCACGAGACTAAGTCAAAACGTATTTCTGAATCATTGTTGACTCAGAACTGTGCACAACAACCTCAAACCTATATATATAGTTCATCAAGCATGTAATACTGAATGTTATAAGAATATGATATAATCAAAGTTAAATAAACATCCAAACACATATCATATTGCAATACTGTTCTTGAATTACATATGTGTAAGAAGTGAAAGACATAAGCATTTAAGTACAACAAACTAGGAACATCATGTATCAACAATGATATCATCTTTTCATGTTCTTGTGTAGAGTTTGCATCATCTCCAAACTATACACACTATCTCATAGTTTGTTCAAAGATGGCAAGTGTATGATCATTAATGATCCTTCCTGATATAGTCTTTACACAATCTACTTCAATCACTTCAGGTGTTCCCTAAAAATATATGATAAAGTTCTCATAAATAATTGGTCTAACTGTAATGGCATGTGCTATTCTTGTTGTTGAGATGAATCTGATCATGTCTCTTAAGCCTTTAGCTTCTGGCACATCAGGATCAAGATATCCACTAACATTGTGGAGCTTGCCCTGCGTTAGATTTGCCATAGACTTTGAAATAGAGACACATGTGTTAGTAATTTGCTAACAATTATAAGGTTACACAACTAAAATCAAGTTTGACTTTTCTTAGTTTGACTTTTTCAGGTCGAAAATGTTGGACCATGAAAGGATCATACATGCCAATTCAAGTGGTGGTTGATGGTTGTTTTGTTGGTAACATCCCAGAAGTCCAAGAAGATATGCGGGTGAAGATCAGAAGACAAGTGTTGGCTATCCACATTTGTATATGCGGATGACAAAAGAACAAATGTTAATAAGTGTTTGGTCTTCCACATATAGAAATGCGAACAGTCAGAACAAATGCTGTTGAGTATTTGTTCTTCCGTATTAACCAATATGGACACACAGAAAAGATGCTGACAAGTGTTTGTTCATCCGCATTTGTGAATGTTGATGACTAAACACTTAATGCTGAAGACAATCAAGAAATGCTGATGAAGCCCAAGGCATCCGCATTAGTTAATGCGAATGTTTAAGCACAAATGCTAATGAAGACTTTTGTACTTAGACTAGTATTTTGATATAGTTATCAGGGTACTTTTTGTACAGGCTTTATGTTAGCCTATAAATAGAACATAATATCCATCATATGTAAGTTTTTCATTTGTAAGATACCTAGTACTCAAGTTACAAGGTTCTATGGTTGTCATTTCATTGTTTTGAAAACCCTAGCACCCACTGTAACTTGTTGGTTCACCTATCAATATATGAAGAATTTATAAGCATCTTTTCAGCATGTATTGAGCATTTATACAAAGCATTTATAAGTATCTTTTCTAACGCTTAAAAGATACATATAAATGCTTTGTATATTTATACTAATGCTTAAACTTTGATTCTATATTTCCGTAGATCTTGAGATGAATTTGAGAACCAAAGCTCTGATACTAATGCTTAAACATAAATCTAAGTTTAAGCAATGGAAAATCAGGTTTAGGAACCATATTACAGGTGTAGATCCGATTTATTGGATATCAATATGCAAAGGGCCTTACATTCTAGTTTCACTGACTGCTGACCAAGCTACACAATACAAGATAGTCAGATCCCCATTGAGGATCCAAATCTTAATCTTGATGATGATGATTATAGGAACATTAAGATTGATCTTAATGTCTACTCCATTCTAACTCAGTCTTTAAAGATGGATGTCTGAAATTAGAAAAATATAGCACAACAAAAGGTGTATGTGATGCACTACAGATCATGTGTGAAGGTAGCAGTGAGGTGACAGAGACTAATAAAGACAAACTGATTAATCAGTATGAAACCTTCCATCACACCAAAGTAGAATCTATATCAAAAAAGCTTCATAGATTTGTCCAATTGGTAAATGATCTGGAGATAATAGGGACCACTTACAAGGAGAATAAAATGAACAAGAAAATGCTGCATAGTCTGGCTGAAAGTTGGAAGCAGAATGTGACCATGCTGAAAAATACACTTGATTTAGAGAGCATAAGTTTTAACATCATGATAGCAAAAATTGAGCTCTTGAGTTGGATGAAAGAAGCAGAAACTTGAATGGACCTCAAGTTATTAAGGCATACAAACTCCTATCAGAAACTCATTCTGTGGAAAATGCCTTTATAACTGAAGAGGATGATTTTCTGTCGTCTAAAGATCAATCTAGGACCACTGGATTCATTGCATCTTCTTAACAACAGAAGCAATCATCTCCCAATCCATCCACTTTCACACCTACTAGCATGCCTGTTGATCAGAAATCTAAAAAGCAAAAGGCAACCTACAATACCTTTTGATGAAATCAGAATATCAATCAATCAACTCATACTTTGGATAGAATAAACTTGTTGATAATATTGATTTCCTGTAAGGCCCCGTTCCCGGGCACCTCACAGTTGGTCATTCATTGCACATCAAACACATAATTTACATTTACTAAGCCAAAATAATGCAGCGGAATTGATAAAAGTACATTCTCATTCCATCATAAAAGCTTTTACAATGCATTACATCGTTGATTCGAATACAAAATACATATTTTCTTTACATTACATAACTTTACTATGATTGTTGCGGAAGCATATGAAACCGAGGATTTCTTAAGTAATCCTCGGTTTCATACGCTTCCGCAACAATCATAGTAAAGTTATGTAATGTAAAGAAAATATGTATTTTATATTCGAATCAACGATGTAATGCATTGTAAAAGCTTTTATGATGAAATGAGCATGTACTTTTATCAATTCCGCTGCATTATTTTGCTTAGTAAATGTAAATTATGTTTTTGATATGCAATGAATGACCAACTGTGAGGTGCCCCGGAACGGGGCCTTACAAGTTGGTATCAGAGCCAAAGTTTAAGTGAAACGGGTAAAATTTCAAAATAAACCTTAACTTAAACTGAGAGTGGGACGGAAAGGGAAAGAATGCCAATCTGAGTAGCTGCGTGCCATCAGGTATTTTCATAAAAGTTAACCGGTATTACGTGCGCATGTTATGCGATGTATGTGTTACTGTTAGAAATAGATACTAACGTAGTCAGGACAGGTAATGCTTGGGGTACGAAGAGTAAAGTAAGTGGCTAATCATAACTGGCCACTGTAATTAGGGACTTACTGTACTTGACATAAACTGAGCTATTCCCTTGAATGATCGTGTTAGTGTTTAAATCTTTCAGTGAGTATTAGAGGATGGCCGGGGGTAGATCATCCAAAGCTTCACATGGTGGCGGACGTGGTGCTGAACCACGGGCCACAAGAGGGAGACCTAGGATGGAGAAAATGGTTCATGAAGAACCCGATACTCCTTATCAGGAGGGTGCTGACGAAAGCGCCAATTTGCGAGCCTCGGTAAAAGAGGCAGTGGTTGAAGAAGTACATCAGGTCATGCAGACGATCTTACCATCTGTGGTGACTGAGGTGATAAAGGCAGTCCTGGAAGGGGAAAGGAAAGAGAGGAAAAGGTCCTCAGGAAGATGGGAGCAACAAGAGCCAGAAACGGTTCATTCTGATAATGAAGAGGAAGAGGAGGAGGAGCCTGTGCATGAGTCAGCACGAGGCTGTAACTACGGGGCGTTTATGAGATGCAAGCCCCCTACTTTTGACGGTAATGGCACTGCTGCTGCTGCTCACCAATGGGTGAGGGAAATGGAGGCTGTCCTCGATATCAGCGAGTGCCGTGAGGACCAAAAGGTGAAGTTCGCTACCCGCTCTTTCACGGGTTCGGCTCGATGCTGGTGGGACAACATAGTCCAAGCCGAGGGTAGTAGGGCCATTGGAAGAATGAAGTGTTCCGAGCGGAAAAGATTGGTGATCGAGGAGTTCAGTCCTCGTCAGGAAATGGATAAAGTTGAGAGAGAGTTCCTGCAGTTGGAAGCGGGGACGATGACCCATCAACAGTACACTACCAAATTTAACGAGATGGCGAGACTGGTGCCGGATCAGGTGACGCCGGTGTCTCGAAAGATTAACCGGTACATTCAGGGGCTGCCAGCTGAAATCCATTGGCACCTAATTTCTGCTCGACCAAGCACCTTTAGGTCGGCAGTGGACTTGGCGGGCAGGCTGTACGATGAAAAGACTGTCATGAGGGCGACCGAGGGCGGTAAGAAGAGTGGTGGAGAGAGAAACTGGCAGGGGAAGAGGTTTGGTCAAGGTGACACTTCGACAAGTAGCAAGAAGGCGCGGGTGGATGACCGCCGGGTGGTCACGTCAGGTACGGGACTGAGGAAGTGTGACAAATGTGGTAGAGAGCACACGAGGGAGTGCAAGTGGGGGTCAAACATCTGCTTCAAGTATGGGAAGACAGGACATATGGCCATAGATTGCCGGACAGGCAAATGTTTTAACTGTGGGGAAAGTGGTCATATGAGCAGAGACTGTAAGAAGCTGAGGGCTGAGGGTTCCGGCGTGAAGAAGACGGGGAATGAAGGGTAGAGGGCAAGCGCCAGGGCATTCACGATGACGCAGGAGGAGGCTAGGACGGACCCTGATGTGGTGTCCGGTACGTTTCTGGTGAACCAAACTTTAGCCTCTGTATTATTTGATTCTGGTGCCAGTAGGAGTTTTATTTCTGCTGCTTTCTGTGCCAAACTGCCTGTTAGTAGTAGACGTGTCGATGTACCGTTTGATATAGAAACTGCGATAGGTAAGTCCACCAGGATTTCCGAGGTAATAGAGGGTTGTGATGTGGAATTAGAGGGCCACAAATTTCCGGTTAGACCATTCGCAATGACCTTAGGTGGTTTTGATTTGGTGCTTGGGATGGATTGGTTGGCGGACTTCGAGGCGAACATAGTGTGTCGAAAGAAGATGATTCGTCTGATAGCGCCTGATGGGAGTTCAGTAACTGTACATGGGGATCGGGTCACGGTGATTCTGAAGGTGATCTCAATGGCGGTGGTGTGAAAATGTATGAGGCGTGGATGTAGCGCCTACTTATGTTATGTGAAGGATGTAGAAGCGCCGACACCACAACTGTCCGATGTTCCGGTTGTGTGTGACTTTCCGGATGTGTTTCCTGAAGACTTATCGGGAGTGCCACCTAACCGAGAGATCGAGTTTCAGATTGACCTGATACCAGGTGCTCAACTTGTTGCCAAAGCACCGTATCGATTGGCTCCGACGGAAATGAAAGAGTTGATGGAGCAGTTGCAAGAGCTGCTAGATAAGGGGTTCATTAGACCGAGCATCTCACCTTGGGGAGCTCCGGTCCTGTTTGTGAAGAAGAAAGACGGTAGTATGAGGATGTGCATTGACTACCGTGAGCTGACCAAGTTGACAGTGAAGAACTGATACCCCTTGCCGAGAATCGATGATTTATTTGATCAACTCCAGGGTGCCATCAATTAAAGGTGAGAGAGCAGGACATCCCTAAAATAGCTTTTCGCACGCGTTACGGTCACTACGAGTTTCTTGTCATGTCTTTTGGTTTGACCAATGCACCAGCTGCTTTTATGGATCTGATGAACCGGGTGTGTCGACCGATGCTGGATAAATCAGTGATTGTGTTCATTGATGATATCTTGATTTATTCTAAGAGCGAGACTGAGCATGCTAGTCACATTCGAGAGGTTCTGGAGACGTTGAGAAGGGAGAAGTTGTATGCTAAATTCTCCAAATGTGCGTCCTGGTTGCGCGAAGTTCAGTTCTCGGGTCACGTGGTGAATCCGGAGGGTATTATGGTCGATCCAGAAAAGGTGAATCCGTAATACAATGGAAGTCTCCAAAGACGCCATCTGAAATCCGAAGTTTCCTGGGTTTGGCGGGCTACTACCGAAGGTTTATCCAAGACTTTTCCAAAATCGCTTCTCCACTAACCAAGTTGACCCGGAAGGATGTGAAGTTTTTATAGGGTCAAGCTCAGGAAAAGGCGTTCGAAGAATTGAAAGCGAGGTTGACCCAAGCTCCTGTTCTGACGTTTCCTGAGGGAAGTGAAGATCTGGTAGTTTATTCTGATGCTTCCTACTCGGGATTGGGGTGCGTGTTAATGCAGAGGGAAAGGTTATAGCCTATGCATCCCGACAGCTAAAAGTTCATGAGGTTAACTACCCTACTCATGACTTGGAGCTAGCAGCCATGGTCTTTGCATTGAAGATTTGGAGACACTATCTCTACGGGATGAAGTGCGCCATCTTCACCGACCATAAGAGCTTGAAGTACTTCTTCGAGCAAAAAGATTCGAATATGAGGCAAAGGCGATGGTTGGAGCTTATAAAGGATTATGACTGTGAGATCCATTACCATCTGGGCAAAGCCAACGTGGTGGCGGATGTCCTTAGCCGAAAGGAGAGGCTCGAGCCGATTCGTGTGAAGGCTTACCAGCTGATCATGACCTCCGACAAGATGAAACAGGTCAAAGAGTTTCAAGACGAGGCTTTGAAAGACGAACATCTTAACTCTGAATGAATGAGAGGCCTGGTCGTGGAGTTGGGTGAAAACCCATTTGGTGTTAGAACCCGGTTTGGGCGGATGTGGATTCCTCGTTTTGGGGATCTACGGGTAAAGATCATGGATGAAGCCCACAAGACTCGATACTCTATTCATCCCGGTGCCACGAAGATGTACCAAGACATGAAGAAAGACTATTGGTGGTCGGGTATGAAGCGAGATGTGGTGGAGTATGTGAGTAAGTGCCTTACTAGTCTGCAAGTGAAGGGCGAGCACCAGAAGCCGTATGGGAAGATTCAACCCTTAGATATACCGGAATGGAAGTGGGAGCACATCACCATGGATTTCATTACGAAGTTGCCGCGTACTCCGAAAGGGTATGATGCTATATGGGTGATCGTTGACCGCTTGACAAAGAGTGCTCACTTTCTACCGATGCGCGAGACATATTCATCCGAGAGGTTGGCCGATCTTTTCATTAAAGAGATTGTGACTCGTCATGGTGTACCAGCGTCAATTGTTTCTGATCGTGACACCCGGTTTACCTCCAAATTCTGGAAGAAATTCCACGACGCCATGGGGACGAGACTACATATCAGCACGGCTTATCATCCCCAAACTGATGGTCAGTCCGAAAGGACCATTCAGACAATCAAAGACATGCTTCGGGCCTGTGTGATTGACTTCGGGGGAAGTTGGGATGACCACTTACCGTTAGCAGAGTTCTCGTACAACAACAGCTATCATGCCAGCATTGGCATGCCACCTTACGAGATGCTATACGGTAGGAGGTGCAGGACACCCGCTTGTTGGGGTGATATTGGACAGAAGGAATTGGGGAGCATCGAAGTGATCGAGGCTACGACTGAAAAGCTTGAAAAGATCAAGGCCTACATGAAGGCAGCCAAGGACAGACAGAAGTCCTATGCTGATAAACGACGCAGACCGATTGAATTCCAGGTGGGTGACCGGGTTATGTTGAAGGTCTCACCTTGGTAGGGTATCATTCGGTTCCGCAAGCAAGGCAAGTTGAGTCCGCGGTATATAGCCCTTTCCGAATCATTGCTCGAGTAGGAGAGGTGGCCTATAGGTTGGAATTGCCAGATGAGTTAAATAGAATTCACCGACATTCCACGTATCTCATCTGAGGAAATGTTTGGCAGACGAAGATATGATTGTTCCACTGAGGGATATCGAAGTAGATGAACGACTCAATTATGTGGAGCAACCAGTGGCGATCATTGATCGAAAAGAGAAAAAGTTGAAAAACAAAGTGGTTCCCCTTGTGCGTGTACAGTGGAAGCACAGGAAGGGATCCGAGTCTACGTGGGAGACTGAAGAGGAGATGAGACAGCATTACCCACATCTATTCGAGGAATAACAGGTTTCGGGGACGAAACTATATAAGGGGGGGACTTGTAACACCCGAAATTTCTGATTAGACGAAGAAAAATAATAATAAGAAAGAAAAAGAAAGTATCTTGGAAGGAAATGAAAAGGAACAAGAGTGGAGGGGGCTTTATGTAAAAAGTACAAAGAAAGACAAATATCTGATATACATAGGGATGACTGCCCACTCTTTTCTCATAACCCCAAAACATCTAACGTTTTAGAGAGAGAAAGAGCAAACTAAGAGGTTTTGAAGGAAGAACAAGAAGAAGAAGAGGGCTGATTCGAGGAACGAGACCTCACGACAACCGGTATTGCAGAAGCCATACTCAGCAACACAAGGTGAGTTCTAGGACCCCTCTTTACACACTTTTGAACGATTTCGGGGGCTGGAACACATAATGAAATTGTTTTCGAGCCGTGGGTGCTTAATCTGTGTATGTACGAGTATGTGTGTGTGTATGGTCCGTTTGGACTGCTATGTCTACTGTATGTAAGATTTCTAGGACAGATAGATGAATTTCAGCATGTAGTTTGTATGTGAACTGCTGATGTATGTTTTAGAAGTCTTTCCTATGATATGCATGATGTTTAGTAGATAATATGATAAATCTGTGCTAAGGGTGTGTTAAGATGATGAATGAGTTATGGAAATGGCACAGGTTAAGTTGCAGGTCACCATACTCAACCGCATTGACTAATGCGGATAGCCAAACAAAATGCGGCTAAGGCAGTCTTTAGCCGCATTAACAAATGCGGATGACTAAGAAAAATGCGGTCAAGGCATTCCTCAGCTGCATTGACCTAATACGGAAAGGTTAGGAAATGCGGCTAAGGTAATACTCAGCCGCATTAACCTAATGCGGACGAATCAGGAAAGGTGGCCAAGGCATCTCACCCGCATTGAAAAAATGCGGATGATTAAGGAAATGCGGTTAAGGCATTGGTCAACCGCATTGACTAATACGAATAAGTCAAGCATGCGGCTAAGACATTTCTCAGCCGCATTAACAAAGGCGGGAAGATCATGAAATGCGGCTAAGGCATTCCTCAGCCGCATTGACTAATGCGGATGGTTGTTGGACCAAAAGAACCAATGAGCCAAGATCAGGAAAACCTCTAAGTCCCACATGTCATTACAACAACTGCTGAAGACTCCCATCAGCTATTCTGACAAAGTCTGAAGAATCAAAGTCTGAAGATCAAAGATCTGAAGTACAACAGCTGAAGAATCTAAAGTGCTGAAGACAAGTACTGAAGTCTGAAGTACTGAAACGTACAAGTACTGAAGACTTCAAGTACTGAAGACAAGTGCTGAAGATCAAAGTTGAAGAACTGAAGAACTGAAGATCATTTATTGGTGCACAAAGTCTGAAGACAAAGACTGAAGATTACAGCTGATGACATCTACTGAAGTCATCAGCTGATACATCATCTGAAGCCCAAGTCTAAAGAACCAAGTGCTGAAGATTCAGAGTTTGTCACAACAGCTGAAGAAGTCTTCTTCAGTTGTTGTGATGGTTTTTCATTTCAGTAGTTTTATATTTTCATTTCAGTAGTTTGTACAACAGCTAAAGAGCTTGTTCTTCAGCTGTTATAGTTCAGTAGTTATAAACGACTGAAGAGCTTGTTCTTCAGTCGTTGTAGCCTTTTCAGTAGTTTCTTTTTCAGTACTTGTAATAGGTAGAACACTTTTGTAAGAAGATGTCAGCTATTGACATCTTCAGTAGTTTTATGTTCTATCAGTTGTAAGTTTAATAATCGGTTGATATCACTGTCAAGTGACATCATCACCCATCCTTTTGCCGCCTATAAAAGGATGGTGAACCATGCTGTATTAGGTGCCGAAACGTGTTGAGTAATAGAAAATCTTCTTTTTCGCAGAACTTTTCTCTCTCTCTATGTTTGTACTTTTATATGCAAAATATCTTGTGTTCTTGCTTTAAGTGCTAATTCCGTGCTAAATCCGCTGCAAAAACAATCTGATTGATCAAACTAGAGGCTGAGATCCTGTCAAATGGTATTAGAGCAGGTTAATCATTGATCGATTTCACTATTGATCATTTGAAACTGCTCTTTTGATCTCTACGTTTGATCGAATTAGCAATTTGCAAGAATTAGCCATGGAGAGTGAGTTTCTGATGTTGCTGGCCAAAATCTTGAGGTTCTCTGGTGGTTTAGAGCTACATTTGTTTTGCTTAAACTTGTTTTTGACTAAAACCTGAGATGACGACACTAACTAACGATCCTCACAATACTGGTTCCTCAACCAAGCCTCCGTTGCTTGTGAGGAACGAGTATAACATATGGCAAAGACGTATGCTTCACCACTTGTCTGTCAACAGTGCTGGTTGTTGGAAGTCAGTGGTGCATGGACCATACAAGCCTATGTTGAGCGTCCCTGAATCTAATGAACAGGTTCCGAAGAAACCTGAACAATATTCGGACGAAGATCTTAAGCTGTTCGAAATTGATGCTAGAGCCCATGGAATTTTAGCCATGGCGATTCCTAACGAGATTTATTCAGGGCTCCTGCATCATGAGACTGCTCATGACCTATGGGTTGCTCTAAAGGAACAATTTGGAGGAACTGATTCGGTCTTAGCAAACAATAGGGAAATCCTCGCCCAACAATATGAGACATTCTCTTATAGAAAGGGTGAGACTCTGACCCAGCAGTTTGAGCGGTTCTCTTGTTTGATTTCTGAGCTGAAGATGGTCAAACAAGAGTGCTCCAACAGCCAGATGAACAACAGGTTCCTTAGATCACTGCCTGAGAGATGGGACACTTATACCATTGTCCTACGCTCCAGTGCAAATCTGGATACTCTATCTCTCACCCAACTTCATAGGAAACTGCTCACATTTGAGAGAGAGATAGAGCAAAAGAGGAAGTTGTCCACCTCTGGCAAGCTCGCTAATGACTTTGTTCAAGGAAATGCTGCCTTGATAAGTCAGGAGTCAGAATATGCTGCATCAGAAAGTTCTTATGATGAGCATATTGATTTCTCTACCAACTCAGAACAAGCTTTGTTGGTGTTAGTAGTTCAGGAGGTAGTGGTGACAACTTGTGTTTTCTGATGGAGGACTTGAAGGGCATTCCAGATGATGATCTGGAAGAGATGGATATTTTGAACCAAATGGCAATGATAAATATCCGATCTCAAAAGTTCTACAAGAGAACTGGTAGAAATTCCCTGGACTCTCTGGCAAAACCAAAATTGGTTTTGACAAGAGCAAGTTGAGGTGTCACAAGTGCCAAAGGCTTGGACACTTTGCTAGAGAGTGTAGATCATCTGGATCTAACTCCTCTGCACCCTTTGTGACTTTTCCCAGCAACAGCTCACAGCACAGAGGGCAACATTCCTCCAGTTCTGGCCATCTATCACAAACACAGGCATCACCTGCTTATTTTGTACCTCAGGGTCATATGCCATATCCTTACCCTTGTTACTATGTGCCTCAGCCTAGTCAAACTCAAGCACCCTCGGCTCAACCACCTCATGCTCTTCCTGAGCCTCAATCTTCCCAATCTCATCATCACACACAACCTCAACAACACAGCTTCTTCACCCCAAGTGTTGTTGACTGGAGTAGTCTACCAGATGATCTATCTGGTTAGGAACAACTACTCCAAGATGCTGGTCAACATGGTGGTGATCATCCTTTTGGAAATCTTGCTCTGATGGCCCTTGATTCTGCTGAAGGGTCATCATCCAATGCCTCATCGCAGGTATCCACTGAGGCTAAAGCCAAGCTTTGTTCTGAATCATGCATAGCAGCATTTGCTTCTATTAGAGAAGCAAATGTAGCTTTAATAGATAAAAATCTTGAGCTTGAGCACACTATTTCCAAAAGAAAAGCTGATTTTGAGGTTGTTCTAAAAGAAAAAATGATGAGATTTACAAGCTTGAATGTCAAATCAAAGATGATAAAGCTAGGGAAGATGTACTTCTAGAGAAGTACAGAGACCTCAAGGAAACTCTTGCAACCACCCAAGTTTAGTGTGATCGATGGGTGCAATCATGCAAGGGTTTTCAAATGCTTCTTAGTAAGCAATCAGCTTCCAATGTGAAGTTTGGCATTGGTTATAATCACACTGCTCCTCCTACAGATTTCACTTCAAGAGCAGAAGTTGAATTGATGGGGAGAGCAATAACCAATCATTTCATCATGTGACCTACTATCTTCTGATTCAGCATAGAAGTTAGCATTAACTCATGACAAAACCAATCAGCTGATGCTATAACAGCTGATGGTTCAAATGCTGACTGTCACATGACCAAAAGGCTGATCAACTCAGGTGTTGTCACTAGAAGTACTGAAGGTACTGGAGAGCAAGTGACAACATCTGAAGTTCAAACCTCAACTACTGTTAGCACTAAAGAGAAGAAACTAACAGTAGGAAAGGTTTGAAGGCAGCTAAAGAGGATGCCAGGAAAGCAGGCACTAGGAAGAAAACTGCTAGTACTGACAGCAAACAGCTGAAGAACAAGTCTTCAGCAGTTTCATCCTCTTCAGCTAATGATCAGCATAAGATGAAGAAGAAGCCATGTGAGATATGTGGCTTGTTCAATCATCTTACTGATGATTGCTGGTACAAAAGGGGTTCCAAACTCAAACAGAAGGAGAAAATCAATGAGGACATCAATAAAATGAAGAATGAGTTTAAAACCAAGTTTGTACTAGCAACATCCAAGCCTGAAATCCCTAAACCCAAAGCTAAATCTAAAAAGAAGGTAGGGGTTACTCAGGCAACAGCTGAGGTTGCTAAAAAAAAAATGGTACAACATAGGAATCCATCATCAGCAAACTCCAATGTGTCTAAGAGCTGAAAGCTTTATCATAGAATCAGACACAGCTGGTGATGATGGTTCAGCAACTAATGGGAAGAGTCAACCATTTAGATGCTCCTGTGTTGAAACCACAGAAAAGGAAGTCCAAGCCAAAGGTTTCCTCTTCTGCACCATCTTCTTCACCTCAGGCTGTCACACATAACACACCTGTTAGTGCTGTACCTGCTGCTGAGAACAGACCCAAAACCAAACAGGTTTGGGTCTCTAAGACTAACTAACATGTGGTTATGTTTGCAGGGTTCTTCAACATGCCAAAGAAGCATCTGGTATGTAGACAGTGGAGGATCTATGCACATGACAGGAAGCAGCTCCCTTCATAATGACTACTCTCAAGGAAAGAAGGGATTTGTCTACTTTGTCAATGATGCAAAGGGTTACATCATCGGAAAAGGATTTGTTTCCAATGGGGAAATAAGGTTTGATGATGTTAACCATGTGGAGAATCTCTAGTACAACCTCTTGAGTGTCAGTCAAATGTGTGACAAAGGCCATGTTGCCCTTTTCACAAGCCAGAACTGTCGGATTCTGTCATCCAAAGTTCTGAGTTTGATTGACAAGGTGTTGGATGAACACACTCTCCTGAAGGCCAACAGGACAGGAAGAGTGTATGCCTTAGATCATTCCAAAAAGATAGATCTAAAAGGCCATCCTTGCCTATTCTCCAAGGCCTCTCCTCAAGAGTCTACACTATGGCATAGAAGGTTGGGTCATGTTAATTTCAAGAATATGAATCAGCTGATAAGCCATGGTTTAGTAAGAGGATTGCCTCTGAAGGAGTTCAAGTGTGAAGATGACTGCACTGCTTGCTTGAAAGGAAAACAACACAAAGTTTCATTCCCTTCAATAGAAGAACCAAAGTCCACTGCCTGCTTGCAGCTCCTGCACATGGATCTCTTTGGTCCTGTCAGAGTGATGAGCATGGCAAAGAAGAAATACTGCCTGGTAATTGTGGATGATTTTCCAGGTTTGCCTGGACTTTCTTCTTGCACTCCAAGGATGAAGCAGCCAAGACTATCATGAACTTTGTGTTATTTGTAGAAAAGCAGTATTCCCTACAGGTCAAGTGTGTGAGAAGTGACAATGGAACAGAGTTTAGAAACCACACACTTGATGACTTCTACCTGTCCAAGGGAATTAAAAGGCAGTTTAGTATTCCTAGAACTCCTGAGCAGAATGGACTGGTGGAGAGAAAGAACAGGACTCTCATTGAAGCAGCAAGGTCAATGTTGGCTGACTCAGGGTTGCCACTGACCTTTTGGGCTGAAGCTGTCAATACAGTTTGCTATGTACAGAATAGAGCTTTAGTGAATAAGAGGTTGATGAAGACTCCTTATGAAGTTCTTCATCATTTGGCTCCTCTGATTTCATTCTTTAGAGCCTTTGTGTGTCCATGTTTCATTCTCAACACTAGCAACCCACTCCAGAAGTTTGCTAGTAAGGTGGATGCAGGGTATTTTGTTGGTTATTCATCAACTTGCAAGGCATACAGAGTCTTCAACTGTAGAACAAAGATAGTTGAAGAAACTCTGCATGTTAAGTTCAATGAATCTCCAAAGGACAAGATTCCACAAAACCCTGTGGAGTTGTTTGATCTGGACATACTGCAATATGTTCCTTATCAACCTCCAGCTGTTGAGCCTGTCAACAGATCACCACCTGGTGGTACTGATGATGATACAGTCAGTACTCACCTCTTCAGGTTTAGTGACAACCTGCCTGAGTCCACTGAACCTGATGCTCCTGTAGCCTCAGCAGCTCCATCCACTACAAATGCTGATGAGATTTCTGCTTGCTCTACTTCGTTTGAGCTGCCATCTTCTACATGGTTTCAGGAATCTCCATCACCATCTGTTGCTGCTGATGGGTCTACAAACACTTGCACAGATATTATAGTCTATCAAGAGCTCAAGAATCACCCCACATCTCAAATCATTGTTGATATAAATGCTGGAGTTTCAACCAGGAATCAATTGTCCAACTTCTGCTTCTATGCTCTCTTCATCAGTCAGCAAGAGCCCAAGAACTATCATGTTGCTTTAAGAGACAATGGATGGGTGGAAGCTATGCAGCTTGAGCTTCTTCAGTTCAAGAAACAGCAAGTGTGGGAGCTTGTTCCATTACCCAAAGGTAAGTGTGCTATAGGCACCAAGTGGGTATTTAGGAACAAAACAGATGAGAAGGGCCAAATTGTCAAGAACAAGGCCAGGCTGGTTGTTCAAGGGTTTGCACAAGAGGAAGGCATCGATTATGATGAGACCTTTGCCCCTGTGGCCAGACTGGAAGCAATCAGACTATTCTTAGCTTATGCTGCCTTTCACAGTCTTAAGGTTTATCAAATGGATGTCAAAAGTGCCTTCTTATATGGAAAAATAAAAGAAGAAGTTATGTGTGTCAACCACCAGGCTTTGAGGACAATAAACATCCTGATTGG
Source organism: Flaveria linearis (assembly GCA_024085815.1). Classification (NCBI taxonomy): domain Eukaryota; kingdom Viridiplantae; phylum Streptophyta; class Magnoliopsida; order Asterales; family Asteraceae; genus Flaveria; species Flaveria linearis. The sequence continues at coordinate 73,518,199 of CM044003.1, read as the reverse complement.
TGTACAAGCTTGATAAGGCTCTTTATGGGCTGAAGCAAGCTCCTAGAGCTTGGTATGAGACACTATCAACTTTTCTTTTAGAGAATAAGTTCACTAGAGGCACCATTGATAAAACCTTATTCATCAAGACTGTAGGACAACATAAGCTCCTTGTTCAAATTTATGTAGATGACATCATCTTTGCATCCTCTGATCCAAAGTTGTGTGATGAATTTACAAAGCTCATGAAGCTAAGGTTTGAAATGAGTGCTATGGGAGAATTACAGTTCTTTCTAGGTTTGCAAATCAAACAACAGGATGATGGAATCTTCATCCATCAGTCCAAATATACCAAAGAGTTGTTGAATAAGTTTGATTTACAAACCTGTAAGCCCTGTTCTACTCCCATGAGCAGCATCACACAACTAGATGTAGATCAGAAAGGTAAAGCGGTTGATGAAACCCTTTACAGATGTATGATTGAGTCCTTGATGTACCTTACAGCTTCTCGGCCAGACATCATGTTTGCAACATGTGCTTGTGCTAGATTTCAGGCTGCACCAAAGAATCCCATTTCATTGCAGTCAAAAGGATCTTTAGATATCTGCAAGGTACCCAATCACTAGGTCTTTGGTATTCAACTGGGCATTCTTGCAAATTAGTTGCTTTCTCTGATAGTGACTATGCAGGATGCAAAGTCACTAGAAAATCCACTTCTGGTGGTTGCCAATTCCTAGGCAATTGTTTAGTTTCTTGGCAGAGTAAGAAACAAACATCAATTGCCACATCCATGCTGAAGCTGAGTACATTGCTGCTGCAAGTTGTACCTCTCAGATACTCTGGGTTCAGAACCAACTTCTGGATTATGGCATTACTGAGACTAAGACTCCATTACTAATGGATAGTGTTCAGCTCTTTGTATTGTTAAAAATCCAGTCCAGCACTCTAGGACCAAACATATAGAGATCAGACATCATTTTATCAGAGATTGCTATGAAAAAGGTCTGATTGATCCTAAGTTTGTGCCTAGTGCTGATGAGCTTGCAAACATTTTTACTAAGCCTTTAGATAGTGCTACATTCCAAAATGTGGTACTAAGGCTTGGTATGCAGCAGCTAGAATAATTTGACCAATGCTGATGCTCTTACTTCACAACTACTGATGAGCAAAGGTCAAATATAAGTACTGATGAGTAATTTAGTCTTTAGCTCTTTCACAACTACTGAAGACTAAAACGCTTCAAAGTACTGATGTACATTATTTGTTGAAAACAACTGATGTAGTGAGGTGGATTACAACTACTGATGTATGATTTTCAAACAAATAAGTACTAAAGAACAAATTTTGCTCACAAGTACTGATGTCTAATCTTACACAAGTACTGAAGACAAAATTTGTTCACCAGCTCTGAAGAGTATTTCATCAGCACTTGTGAACATCTGATCACAAGAGCTGAAGGCATAAATATTCACAAGAGCTGAAGGGTCAATGAAACATCTGAAAATCATCCAAAGAGCTGATGAGTAAGTGTAGAGGCTAGCATGAAACAACTGATTTGAATGAAACAGCTGATGAGTAATTTCTCATCAGCTAATGCCAACAGCTGCTGTTTCATACCCAAACAACTGAAGGACAAAACCATGTCTTCAGTAGTTTCACAACTACTGATGACAAACACCAAGTCCTCAGTTATTTACAACAACTGAAGCAATACCATATCTTCAGTAGTTCACAACTACTGATATCAGTAGTTTACAACTGCTGAAGACTAACACCAAGTCTTCAGTTGTTACAACGTCTGAAGATGAAAACTAGGTCTTCAGTAGTTTATACCTACTGAAGACTGACAACAAGTCTTCAGCCGTTTACAACATCTGAAGGACAAAACCAAGGTTTCAGTAGTTTCAACTACTGAAGACTAACACCAAGTCCTCAGATGTTATAACCACTGAAGGTTAAAACCACGTCATCAGTAGTTTCAACAACTGATAACTAACACCAAAACCATCAGTAGTTTTCTTTCAGCCTTTGCCCTACCCTATAAATACCCAACCATCAGAGCATTTACTCTTCACTTGACCTAACTTTTCAAAACCTCTGAACCTCCCATACACCATTAATGGAGACCATGCAACTCAAACCTCGACACAACTGTGTCGCTCATCTCACCAAATCGCTATTATGGCCGAAATTTCACCATGCCGTCGATCTTATGAACGACTCACCTTACCAAACGGCATTTCTTTTGAACCCCACTATCTACACCGACTCCCTGACAGAGTTTTGGACAAATATCACTGTCCAAACCGGAGAGAAAGATGGCGAGGTCTCTCTCCGGTCCTCCGTCAACAACCACCCAGTGGTTATCACTCCAGCTACTTTGCGCCAAACCCTAAAGCTGGAGGATGCCACCTACCCAACCTCTTACCCCAAAGGCGCCCTCGATCTATCCTTCACATCCAACGACTATCAGGGCCACCTCTCTGCCACCACCTTGTTGAAGAAACACTTCCCAGACCCTCAACGCCTAATTTTTCATATGGTGAACGTGTGTCTGGCCCCCAAAACCTCTTCATGGGACCAGATGTCAACAAGGTGGCAACAGGTATTATTTTCTATCCTTGAAAAACAACCTTTGAACTTAACTGACATTATATTTTTGGAAATCAAGGATATGGCCACAAAACCAATTTCTAACCGGTGGATCTTGTATCCTCGGTTCATAATGGCCATAATAGAGGACCAGCTTCAAGCTGAGGGACTTGTTGGCACTGGGGTCCCTGCCATGGCTGTTCTAGCCGAGGTATACTCCAGGAACAACACCGATCACACATTAAAACAGGCTGGCCGGCTGCGAAAACCCACGCAGCAGGAACCCACAGCCTCCACCTCCAAATCCAAAGTCCCCACCAAACCAAAAACCAAAAAGAAGCCCAAAAAGGCTACTCAGGGAAATGAGTCCCCTGAGGATGCCCCTGCAACACAAACGCAGGATGTGGCTGCTGGTTCGATTCTCCCAGCAGCTACCACGACTCCACCCACCACAACCGCACAGGCTTCCTCTCAACAGGAGCCTGATGCAACCACTTCTGGGGCAGCCACACTTCTGGGGTCTATCTCACTTGAGAAGACTGCCATTGAAATGCACAGTCCTCCCCATGTGCACTTTGCTTCAAGCCCATCTCCCACTGAAACCGCCCCACAAAGCCCTACCTTAACAATCGCCCAAGTGCTGACCCACCTGAGCACTCCACCCTCTCCCCAAAAACCAATTACAACTGGGGAGACTCCAACCGAAGAGGGGTGGACACTAGTACCGGTGGGAGCCCACAGCACAAAGAATCACATGTCCAATCTCCCAGTGTGGCTAGGGAGATAGGTCATTCTGGTGAGGCTGCCACTTCCTCTACATCAACATCTGAGCAGGGTGAAGCTGGTAACATCAATAAGACCTCACAAGAGGCAACTGCCGATGATGGATCCAATCCGGAGGCTGGAAGTCCCAAGTACCAATACCAAGGGGCACATGCTACTTCTGAGCCACACTCAGAGCATGTATATCCTGACATAGTCAGGAGGTCAGGTGATTCAGTTCACACTGATGATGACCTGAGCTTCTTCTTTGATGTAGTTGCTCAAAACACTATCTTAGAAGATGAGATAAGCAGACTCAAAGAGCTGCTTGCTCAAATGACTCAAGATAGAAGTCCATCTGCCACCACAAACCCACAGATGGTACCTTCACCCGAAGGTCTCATAAACACTGAGCCACTCCCACAAACTCGGCCACCTACCCCTGCTTCTGGCTCTAGCTCTCAGGAACAGAACCCCCTGAGCAGCTAGATGCTATCCTCCAGAAATCCCTGCCTCTCATCGCACCCATAATAACAGATATCGTCATAAAAACCATTGATGAGAGGCTTCCCACTCACATCCAACCCATGGTGGAGGTTGCCATTGCTAAGGCGCTTGCTAATAGTCAAACCCCAACCAATGCACCCAAAAAGGGGGTGACATCAGTGCAAGCTAAGAGGAAGAGGGGAGAGGAGGAGTTAGAAGTAGAAAGGGAGGAGGTAGTTGAGAGGGAGAAGGCTGAGGAGAGTGTTAGGGTGAAGGGGAAGAAGGTGAGGGAGGAGAGTGAGCATATGAAGTGGCTGAAATCCAAAAGGATTTCAGTGTCACTTATCAAAAGAAAAAGGGAGAGAAGGAGGGAGAGAAGACTGACTCTGATCTAGCAGCCCTTGTCAAGGAGGCTGATGATGAACAAAGCCGATCAATGGACTCTGTCATTGATCAGCTGTTCAGGCAAGGCTTTGAGAAGGACACTGCCATGCTAGATCAGGAGATCAGAAATATGGAGAGAAAAGAGATTGAGTACCGATGGTCTACTTATAGCCAAGAGGACAAAAAGAGACTCGAGTCTATGAGTAGATTCATTTCGAAGTATCTGGGCAGGCCAGTCCTTGATGTCAAAGCATGGACCAGGCACAGAATCTTGGCTATAGCCACCAAGATCTGTTCAGCTGGTGATTTCACCAAAGGACTGGTCGTTGAGGCCCTCTCAGAAGCCGGTGCTGGGAACAGGACACTGCTAGCAAAACAGACCAAACCATCTCTTATCTCTAGATTGCTAGCAGTGCCTGCCAACATTCCCACACCAACCACCCAAACACAACCCACAAAACCAACCCCTTCACCATCAAAACCAGCAGCCAATGATCCACCCTTGAAGAAGAAGAGAAGGGTGTTGAGGCTGCAAGAAGAAGAAGAAGAGGAGGATGAGGAGGATAGACTGCCCCTTTCAACAGTCATCCCTCTACCCAAAGCCAAACCTCAAACCATCACTCCCACCTCACAGATGGATACTGTGAGGGTAAAATTAGAAGAAGAGGAGCAACAAATATTACACGATAAGGAAATGCTAAAAAGCATTGACAAATCATATGCTGCTTCTACTTCTATTATGAATATGAAGAAGGAGGCTCTGAGACTCTTCACTCTTATGCAAACCTTTCATTATGATAAGGAAAGAGTGAGAACTTGGCCTGATCCTAGGGTGGCTCACAGGATAGTTAAGAAAGATATTCCTGTGAGATACAAGAGCCAACTTAAGAGAATCGTAGATGAAGTGATCTCTGTGGCTCTTGTAATAACACCCTGGGAGATAGTAGAGGAGTTCGAGACAGCCTATAGAGCTAAGCAGCCACCCCAAAAAATGTTAGACAATAGGGTGGTCAGGAAGGGCTTAGTCTATAAGAGGCTTGAGAACTTCCATAGGGATGAGCTCAACTTGTTGTTAGAAGGAAGACACCCAGATAAATTTGCATATAGGCAACTCACAACAGTTGAGCTCAAGAATGGAAAACAGGTCAAGTTCATCTCAGAGTTGTATGGCCGGGAGGGGTTATTCGAAGGTGCGGCTAAAGACTTAACCAAAGAAGAGCAGATGATATTTCTTCAAGCCTACACCCGAGAATCCTACCGGCTCATACATGGGAGGTAGATCTCATGGATAGGATAACAACTCTGTGTCCGATTCCCCAAAACAAAGCTCCCATCCATACTCAGCCAATCAAATCTTAGAGACTACCTCTCAGGCCAGTGCTTATCAGGGTCAACTTCTGATCTGATCCAGAAGGAAATAGACCAATTTTTATGCCAACAATAAGTGGGACAACAAATAATTAGAGGTTTTGGCTGCATTGGTTCAGGGGGAGTTTGTTGGACCAAAAGAACCAATGAGCCAAGATCAGGAAAACCTCTAAGTCCCACATGTCATTACAACAACTGCTGAAGACTCCCATCAGCTGTTCCGACAAAGTCTGAAGAATCAAAGTCTGAAGATCAAAGATCTGAAGTACAATAGCTGAAGAATCTAAAGTGCTGAAGACAAGTACTGAAGTCTGAAGTACTGAAACATACAAGTACTGAAGACTTCAAGTACTGAAGACAAGTGCTGAAGATCAAAGTTGAAGAACTGAAGAACTGAAGATCATCTACTGATGCACAAAGTCTGAAGAAAAAGACTGAAGATAATAGCTGATGACATCTACTAAAGTCATCAGCTGATACATCATCTGAAGCCAAAGTCTGAAGAACCAAGTGCTGAAGATTCAGAGTTTGTCACAACAGCTGAAGAAGTCTTCTTCAGTTGTTGTGATGGTTTTTCATTTCAGTAGTTTTATATTTAGTTTCAGTAGTTTGTACAACAGCTGAAGAGCTTGTTCTTCAGTTGTTATAGTTCAGTAGTTATAAACGACTGAAGAGCTTGTTCTTCAGTCGTTGTAGCCTTTTCAGTAGTTTCCTTTTTCAGTACTTGTAATAGGTACAACACTTTTGTAAAAAGATGTCAGCTGTTGACATCTTCAGTAGTTTTATATTCTATCAGTTGTATGTTTAATAATCGGTTGATGTCACTGTCAAGTGACATCATCACCCATCCTTTTGCCGCCTATAAAAGGATGGTGAACCATGCTGTATTAGGTGCCGAAACGTTTTGAGTAATAGAAAATCTTCTTTTTCGCAGAACTTTTCTCTCTCTCTATGTTTGTACTTTTATATGCAAAATATCTTGTGTTCTTGCTTTAAGTTCTAATTTCGTGCTAAATCCGCTGCAAAAACAATCTGATTGATCAAACTAGAGGCTGAGATCCTGTCAATGGTCAAGGTAATGCGGATAACCCAAAATGGGAAATGCGGATAAGAGCTTAGAAAACAAGATCTGATTAATTTGGGGAAAATGAGTAACATAGGCATGATGGTGATGATGGTGTTGCATGGTTGTACCTGATGTATGCGATATATGTATGATGCCGTGTATGATGATGCATGAATGATATGTGTATGATCCTTATGACATTTTATGTTTATCTTTCCAAAACTTTACCGTGTATGATGATGCATGAATGATATGATCCTTATGACATATGTTTATCCTTATGACATTTTATGTTTATCTTTCCAAAACTTTACGTATTATGAAAATGAATAAACGAAGTATATGTAACGTGAAGTGAAAGATAATGAAAGAGAGGCGTGATGACGAATGCATGTATTAATGAATGAATGAAAAAGAAACATGATGACGATTACATGCATTAATGAACGAATGAAATAAGTCTTGCAAGCATTGGATAAAGAAAACGGGTCCTTCTTTGTGATTGACCATACGCATGGTACCTCTACCGCTTACCTCTAGTACTGTGGCATACACTTGTTGTTCATTTAATGACTTCGGCCCAGTAACTAAGACTGATTGGGGTATAGCATATGGTATTGGTACAAAAGATATCCAATGTGTAAGGTAAGATGTAAAGAACGAACGAAACGGGATCCTTGTCATTCGACCACAGTAATCGTGGCTATGTGCCATGAAGTGGGTAAAGCCTGACAGGATCCAGATAAGAACTGAATGATAATGATGTATAAAGAATGAATGAATGGACGAACGAAAGAGATAATAAAGATATTATCTATATGTACGTATGATGTATGTTCATGTGAAAGAAAAGAATGGTTTTTAGTGATAATAAAGTATGTTTATTATAAAACTAAAACTCACTCAGCAACGTTGACTTTTTATGTATTTCTAGTTGGTAGGTAGTGTTGCTGGGGATGGCACAAGGAGACTACTCAGTTCTTTTGGGATGACATTCTTTTGCTCATAATGCACGCAACACATTATGTTGCATGCAAGTGCAAGTGTTCCTTGAGGATCCCGATAAACGGGATTAATTAAGGAATCTTCTTTAAATTTAGTTTTTAATATTTTTGTACTAGAAGTCACTGTTTATGAACTTTTTGATTGTTGAGGATTCAAATAAACGGATTACTTAAGAAATCCTTGGTTTCATATGCTTCCCCAACAATCATAGTAAAGTTATGTAATGTAAAGAAAATATGTATTTTGTATTCGAATCAATGATGTAATGCATTGTAAAAGCTTTTATAATGAAATGAGAATGTACTTTTATCAATTCCACTGCATTATTTTGCTTAGTAAATGTAAATTATGTGTTTGATATGCAATGAATGACCAACTATGAGGTGCCCGGGAACGGGGCCTTAAATTTCCCCAAGGATCTTTTCTATCTCTCAAACAATATTACAACAGATTTGCTATATCTGATTCAACAAACATCAAACATGATGTGGAAAGCCATGATTAATGCTTATGATATCAGTGTGTGTGATTGTGTGTGTATGAAATTGCAAGTTATGGAATGCTTGAAAATGATATTTGTATATTGATTGTTATCCAAAAGCTTACAAAGGATTAGGGTTGAATGCTATTTATAGCCTATACAAAAAGCTATTTACAATTGCTAAACTACCCTTATGTAAACGAGAATTACATAAAATCCTAAGTCTAAGTTGTCCACTTTAAATAATAGACTGTCCGCTGTACATGATCAGTTGTCCGCTGTGGATGTTGATAAGCTGTCCACTGTGTCTTTACTACTCTTCGCTGTGTACTTTTGATGTGTGCTTGATTGGTTAAATGTCCATTGTGGAGTGTTCGTCCATTGTGGAGTGTTCATCCATTGTGGATGAGCACCCGCGGTGGACTGTTCATCTACTGTGGACAAGTAATCCGCTGTGTATTGCTTTAGTTGTCCGCTGCAGACACTTAGGAAACTTTTCATCATCCGCTGTAGACTCTTGTTCATGCACTGTGGAAGATCTTCATCCGCTGTAGACACTTGTCAAAAATCCCTTTTTATCTACAATCCTGAAAAAGAAATTTAAGCTTAATTAGTGTATGATATGAATGTTAATGATACTAATGTGTTAGTTAATGATTGTTTGAATGTTATAACACATTATGTTTGATTATGGCAAGCATTATCCATTATATGCATTGTTGAGTCCAGTAATACTCCCTCTAAGGATGATGTTGCCATCTCTTTAGGTATGCTTATTATTGTTTTGTTTGTTGGCACTAATGTGTGTGTTCTATTGTTTGTTATTTATTATCTTGAAATGATTGTATGTTTGCATGTATGTTTTGTATGTTAACTTGTTGTTTTGTATGATTTCTTGTAAGTTTTGTTTGGTTACTTTGTATGTTTTGAATATAATTTGTATGTTTTGTATGGTTACTTGATTGTTTTGTATGATAACTTGTATGTTTTGTATGGTTACCTTGTATGTTTTGAATAATAGCTTATATGTTTTGTATGGTTACTTGATTGTTTTGTATGATAACTTGTATGTTTTGTATGGTTACTTGATTGTTTCTTATGTTTGTTTGTATATTAGAAACCTCTTAAGAATGAGAAGGTCTAGATTCTTTTACATTCTTCTGAATTTCTTCAAATGCCTTCAATGACTCTTCAACATCTCTTTCTATTGCTTGATCTTGGACAACTTCCTTTACTTGTTCAGTTAATGGAGTGATCTTCAGACCATTCCTACAGTTGACTATGTGTTCAATAAAATAGTCAACTCCACTCTTCTGATCATCATACTTCAAATCTATCTTCAAATGAACAAGTTGTTCCAATGTTGATTTGTCAAGACTTTGCACATCAATGTTGCTAACCAGTGTGGTTACAACATGATTGCCCTTCAAAATCTCTAAATTGTTGTTCTGTGATATTCTCATTCCTGTCATCCCTTCTATTTGTGTTAGGGGCTGCTGATTTGTTTCCAGTCTTTGTTTTAGTGTAGCATTTACATACACAGTGCCAAAATTCTTAGCATGTGTATGAAATAACAGCAATCTCCCTTACACAATACATCTTCAATGGCAGGGAATGTCTTGGTCTTCATGAATGAGACATATGATGGATGAAGCAACTTTATCTCTACAGGATCAAAAAGCCTTATATCAGCTGCTTCTTTCCCTTCTAGTTCTTTCCAACACCACTTTAAAGTGGTTTTCATCATAATACCATCTGGTTATTTGATGTTAGTATTAATTACCAGCTATCTTCTTCATGATCAACTTTAAGTCTGATGGCCTTAAAGGTAACCAACCTTTCAAGCATGTCAGCATCAATTTGAGAAGATGATTCTTCTCTTACTTGCTTTTGTTTTCTTGTCAGTTGTTGTTCTCTTCTAAGCTTTTCAATATGTAGTTTATCCTCTCTGTCTGCTTTTGCTTTCATCTCATGATATCTTCTATTCATATATGATCTCATTATATGGTAGAAATTTGCTCCACTGTGATTGTTTGTGTGATTAACCATTCTTAATTGCATCAAGTCCAATCTATCTTCATAGCTTAATGATCCCAATTGAGATATGTATGATAAGTACTGGACAAGTCCAGATACTCTCTTGATCAGCATAACATCCCAGATTTCATCATATTTCCAAGCCACTATTTTTCTTTCATTGGCTTCTGCAGTGAGAGTGATTTTTTCATAAAGCTTGACAAAGTTAGTTTTCTCACTTATCATCTCCCGAACTTTATTGCCTTCAGGCCATTGCCTATGAGGCATGAATTGTCTTGGCTCTTCTATTTCATGAAGCTCAGGAGGAGGTTGAAGATAAGTAGATAGAGAAGATGAAGGGTGAGGTCAGAAGACCTGTGGCTTGAGAGCATTTGCTAGCATGTTCTTGTATATCTCTTTGGCAATCTCTTTCATTTGAGATACATATCTCCCTGCATATGACCTATATGGGATTCCTGTATGACTCAACCAGCTTTTCACCTGGGACTAGGTCATCTTCTCTATTTGAGGATCTTTTGGAAGATTCTTTTCAAGCTCTTGTTTGTCTTTAATTTCCTTGTATCTCCTGTATGTTTGCTCTTGTTCATTTTGCATGACCTCTTGAAAGTCTTTGAGCAAGTCTTTAACCTCAGATAGGTTAAGGTGTATGAATGATTCCTAAGGAAATCCTCATGTTATTAATTCTATCCCTATCAATGTTTCAGGATCATCTGTTAAAAGCTCTTGGATGAATTGCATGATCTCATCTTCATCTCTTTCTTCTTTTTCCTCATCAAAATCACTTAAGATAACAATGGAAGCTTATGGTTGTTCAATGGATTGATCTATCTCCCCCTCTTCTAATGTAGTTGCTTTTGATGATTGTTGTGGAGCATCTAACTCAACTGGTTCAGACTTAGCTTTTAGAAGCTTAAGTGGAGGAGATTCTGCTTCTTCCTGCTCAATCATTGGCTATTTTCCTTTGATTGAAATGGTAGTGTATGATCTCTTTCTCTTTCTTTCATATGTTCTGAAATGAGGTTTAGATGAACATGAAGTCTGATTCTTTGATGATTCTTGAAATGATTTAGCATATTGTTTGATTAACTCCATTTGTTTTCAGATAATGTATTCACAGGGACAATGCTTGTTTCCATTGTTTGTGTGTCAGGAGTATGAAAATGTTGTTTCAGAATTGGAGAATAGTGAATGTTCTCGAATGGATTAGATTCTTCAAACAGTTGATCCATTGAGTATGGTTCTTCATAAATGATGATTGCTTTATCATACTCACTTGTACTAGTTCCTTCAGCTTGAGCCATGGCTTGTTCTTCAGTATGATCTCTCTGGTCTTGTTCTTGACCACTGAATGTTCTTCCTCATTCAGTAGAGTGTCTGTATAGACTAACTCATGATTGAGTCTATCAATTTATTCCTTTTGAGAAGAGATTGTGCTTTTGAGCTCGTCTATCTTCAAATCCTTAGATTCAGTTTGCTCTGTTAAGTATACAATATCAAGTTTTGCACGACTTAGCTCTTGATTTTTCAACTTCAGCTCTTCTTTTTCCTATTTAAGTTGTTGTTCCAGAACTTGAACAATCAACCTTTGAGCTATTTGATCTGTTTTGAGATTGTCTATTTCTTCATCTCTACTCTTCAGTTTTTCTTTAAGCTTTCTAGCTCTGTTGTTAGATTTCTCAATCAATTTGTTATACTCAGTGAATAAGAATACCTTAGAGTATTCAATTTCTTCCTTAGTAGGAATCTCACTGCTTGTTTCCTCTGTTTCCATATGTTTAACATGAGCACTTGATTCCTCTTGAGTCTGCTCATGTTGAGAAGATGTACCTGATACGATCAAATGCATCAATCTGTAATGAATTATGTAAACAATTCAAAGAAAACACAAACAATTGTAATCAAATCAAGCAAATATCAACAAAATTAACGATTTCATTGATACAGCAAAGACAATTACAAGAGTAAGAAAACAGTACATTCAAAATCTTGCGTACTAATTCTACTCTAGCCTAAGCTATATATACTACTAACAAACTAGAGACTATCTATTTACAATTCTAGTCCCTATGCTATGATAAAATTGTAAAAGACACATTAAAACTAAATGTTAATCTTTCTAGAGCACTAACAATACTCCCCCTAAGATTGACATTTATCTTCGGTCTTCAAAAATCTTCTCTCTGTCTTTATCTTCCCTTGACTTGGTCTTCTCTTTATCTTCTTTTGACTTGGTCTTCTCTTTGTCTTCTGTCTTCTATCTTCATGAATCAAAGAAATCTTCTAGTTCTTCCTTTGTCTTGAACATCGGCTTCTTCTTGTACATCTCTAGCTCCTTCAGTGAATTATCAATTGATGACTTGAATTTGCTAGCAAGAATAGCTTGTTCAGGTTTTGATTCATTTCTTTTTATCTCCATTTTCTTCATTCTTTCCAAAGTATCCTTTGATAAGCATGCAATGTCAACATTAGCATACAACTCAATAGGATGTTTACTTTCTTTACAATATACCTCCAGAACTCCTTTCCTTGAAATTCTCATGAATTCAATATCATCAATGTCTCTTTTCACAATATTTGCATAAGCGAGAGATTTTCGCAATAAAATTCTTTCCATAGCTGCATTCATGACATTAATCATTGACATAAAATACTTCTTATCATTCTCTGCAATCTCAGGATTTACCTTCTCAAAACTTTGAACAGCAAGAAAAGAGATATAACTTGGATGTAACAGTTTGAGCTCAAAAACTCCAAACAAAGTAATCATATCTACATCCCAGTTCTCAATATTCCAAACCAATTTTAGTTCAAAACTTTCAGAGTTGTAAAACCATCTCAAAATAGGTTTTGTTCTTTGAGTACCTTCGATTACATTCAACCCTGGATTGGTAACTTTATTAAAATAATGGTCACAAAATTCCAACATAAAATGATCTTCATCTTTATTTCTTCCTTGATATTTATTTTGTTTCTTCAACTCAGTGAAATATTCTTTATCTTTTGCTCACATCTTGTTTGAAGAAAACATATATCTCGAATAATACCTCTGTGAAGTAATTCAACAAAAATTTTCCCACGTTTAGCATCAGTTGGGTTAAGCAGAGGTAGTTTATCTAACTCCTTCAAATCTTGCACTGGAAGCTTAATTATGCTTGAGTAAAAATGATAGACATCACATACAGCATTTACTCTTTTAATAAAAAAGACATCGAATATCTCATCATACTTCCATGCAATGATTTTAACTTGATTAGAGAAATCAGGAGCAATCATAGCATTCAACAATTCAGCTACCGACTGTCCTTTTTGCAAAATGTTTTTAAACATATCTCCTGTACTTCTTGACTTATCTAAAATGTGCTTTTGCTCAGGAGTAGCCTTGTATGCTTTTTTCTCCGTACCAGCAAACATTTTCATCAATTCTTTTCTACTATCATAATTACTTGATCTCCTTGCCATAGATTGAATATCTTTCGGTTTCAACATCCTTGTTCTTTTTGTAATCTCTAGATATTGAGGATTGTCTGTGTCAAGAATAATCATCTTATTAGCAATCTTTTTAGTTTCCTGAAAACTTCTAACAAGATTCCTCAATGAAGTGGACTGAAGTCTTTTAAGGCTTTTCCATGGGTAATTTCTTGCTTGTAACCATGTCCTCAAAGCTATCACATTCATATCATCAGGATTAGGTTGGTGTAACTCAAACTTTGGTAAATCATCTACATTGATTACCTCTTGAGCTCTAACCCATTCTCCATGTTCAATTACTATCTCATTTGGATCAATTGGTGCTACAGACTCAGCTATGACACACTTTTCATATTCTTCATTGATCTGAGACACAATTAATTCGTCCAAATAAACTCTGCTATACTTCATTCTCACAAGATAATTATATCTTTCTTCAAAGTCAATAGGAATTTCATCTTGATCCTGAGATTGAGCAATAGGAGATAAAGATCTTTCAAAGTTTACTTCATCGATATCCTCCTCATTCAACACTTCATCATACCAATCATCATCAAATTCATTATCTATATCATCTAATGCTTCAATTTGTTCTTAAGATGCTTTCTCTTGAACTTTTTGACTTTCATCATCAATTCTTTCCTCATTACCTTCTTTCTCAATTTCCTTTTCAATTCTTTGAAATTTAGAGGAAGATTCAGGTAAAACCGAATCATCAACTTCATCAATTTTTCTTTTTCCTTTGTCTATCACTTTGGGAGATTCATCCACAGTTTGAACAACTTCAACATCTATTGGATTGACTTCAGATACTATTACAACTTTTGGAGATGTTGGCTTTTGAGATTCTTGATTCTTTCTTAATTCTTCTTTCAATATCTTATTCTCTTCAGATAATCTCTTGAATCTCTCTTCCAAAAGATCATAATCTTTAATCATCAGCTCAAAATTTTGAATAACATCATTTTTATCCTTTGCATAACTTTCAATCTTTTCATTCTTGTCTTTTATATCTTCCTTGAGCTTTTTATTTACCTCTTCATCAAGCTCAAGTCTTTTTCATACTTCAAGTTTCCTTCTCTCAACTTTTCAAGATCAACTTTAAGATCAACAATAACTTTCTCTTTAACTGCATTTTCTTCTTTAAGAGCATCCAACTCATTCAAATCAACTATCTCCTCTGTTTGTACAGACACATTATGTGTTGCACTTACAGGCATTTCTTGATTTTGAATGGAAGGAGTATTTTCAAACATTGGATTAAACATAAAGGCATCCATAAAATCAGACTCAATTGTTTGATTTTGCATATCAGCCTCATGCTCAACTTCTTCAGTTTCTTCATTCACATTATCATCTTGAAAATCATCACCAGATAATTCTTCACCTTCATGTTGAGCTTCATCAGCATGCTCAGACATGGTTCTATCACTACTTAGTGATTGGTGTGTTTCAGCTACATCACCATCATCATTATTGTCATCATCAGAACTAGAAGAGCTATCATCATCATCCTGAGCATCTTCATTATCCTCATCATCATTTTGATCATCATCATCTTGAATGAGATTTAGAGGAACTTCATCAATCAGATCAGCTGGATCTATTGGTTCACCTTTCAACAAATGATAGTGATTCACTGTGATGTCTACTTCATCATTAGCAACATTCCTCATATATTCAAACATAGGAATATTTTGAGCTCCAGTCAACATAGATAATTTTTTATATGTTATTTCTGACATATGTTCCAATTCAAGTCTATCTCCTCCAACTCCATAGACATGAAAATCAGGATATTCCTCATTGATGATCATTTGAAGAAATCTAGGATACATAAGGTATTTATTCCTTATACCTATCTCCAAATTGAATATGAATCCATTCAAGATCCATCTAGCCATATTAAATCTTCTGTTTGTTGCAATGGCTACAATAGGAGATGCAATGTCCACTGGGAATGAATTCCACCCAGCACTTCTCTTGGACACGCCATGTTGAAAGATATAGCATAGAAGCTTTCAATGATTATACGCACGAGCTCTGAAAAATTGTTTCTTAGGGAAATGATCAGGATGACCCATTTCCATGAATATCTCTCTACATTCATTAAATGTAAGCTCGGAGAGATCTTCTGGATCATTATGACCCAGTCTCAAAGCAATCCTTATAGATTCTTCAGACACTTCTATCATATGATTATTGGTAATAAAACCTCTCAACACCTTTCTTCCTTCATCATTTACTTCAACCTTAGCGGTGCTCCAGAACTTTCTGATAAGTCTATCATATATCACCGGCTGATAACACATGGCATAAACATACTTAGTCCTCAAAAGAAATCTGATCATCTCCTCATATGAAATAGCATCTTGGACTTCTTCATTGCGTAAAGTAGCCACATTATGCTTTGGCTCAAACTTCAAATTTGCCATCTGCACAATATAAAGCAATGATGTTAGAAATTATGTGAATTTTAAAAAAAAATGATTTAATGTGAGTTTGAAAATATAATGATTTAAGATATTATAAACTAATGTGTTAAAATTAATTTGAATTATAAAATCAACTTGTAATTTTAATTCTAAGTGTAAACACTTATATTTTTAATAAAAAGTTGAATTATCAAGAATAATTTGAATTGAAAATTTAACACTTTAGTTTATTTTATCTTATATCATTTTATTAAACATATTAATTCCTGTGGAAATGACTTTTATCAATTGAATTTTTTTTTCATTATTTTTATTTAAAAAAATATGAATCTGTTCATCTCCTTCATCATCTTCAAGTTCAAGTTCATGAACATCGAAGACAATGAACAGTGTCATTCAATCAAATGTCAGATTAATCCATGTTTAATATAACAAAGCGCTCGAAATCACATGACAAACAGCACTCAATCATCAATTTCAGACATTTTTTTATTTGAATGTTCCAATCTGAGTTTTTGATATGTTTAGGGTTCGGACGTCCGAACAGGTATCGAACGCCTATCAAAGGATTGTCATTTAAACATAAATAAGATTAATGTGAATCATAAACTTACGTTCACAATCACATAAACACTATCAGCAATCTGTGATGATGGCTCAAATGAGGTTACTCGAAGAAATAGGGTTTTACCGAGAGTTTGGGTGTTCAGGGGAGGGTTTAAGAGGGTTTTTGAATGATCGAATGAAATGAAAGTTTCACAAGTGTTATATTTATGCTAAGTGAAAAATTTAGTCACATTAGCACTGTTTGTGCACCTGATGACCTAAATTTTACTAAGTTATTAGGCGTATTAGCACTGTTTGAGCGTATGAGATCGGACGCATTAGCACTGTTCAGGAGCATAACCACTGTTCAGGAGCATAAGCACTGTTCAGGCACTTTTGCACTGTTCAGGCACTTTTGCACTGTTTAGGCACTTTTGCACTGTTCAGGCATTTTTGCAATGTTCAGGCACTTTTGCACTATTCAGGCACATGAAGTTTATGATACGCCTAACACTTTGTGAATTTCACTTGTCAAACCTAAAAAGTCTGAACACTATGTAGGCACATGAGCACATGAAACGCCCAACACTTAGTCTAAATTTCAGACTCATGACAACTGTTTAGACACATGTCTAAATTTCAGACTCATGACAACTGTTTAGACACATGGGTTTATGCAAAACGACCAACACTTGTAAAATTTCTTAAATTTCTTCATGCTCCTATTCAGGCGTATGGCTACTGTTTAGGCACATGGCCTCTGTTTAGGCACATGAAATGACTTCTTGTGAATTTTTTCAAATCCTTCACCTGCGCACTGTTTAAACTCATTAGTAATATTTCATACTAATATTTAAACAATTTTGCATATTTTTTACTTTTTCCCTAAAATTTACATTTTTGACCCTCAAAATTGAACTTTTTACAATTTGACCCTTAAAGATTTAACTTTTGATCATTTCAATTATTAATCTTTTGTTTGACTTTTGAAATTATCTTCCCGTCATTTTAGTCTCCAAATTTAACAAACTTTAAACTCACAAAATATGTTGCATGAAGCTTTTCCAACTTTGAGATGCTTCAGGTTCATTGATTTATGAAAAACAAACACACATGCTTGAGTTGTTTAGCTTTATCCTTTCCATCCGAAACATTCCATTTTGAATTTTCTCTTGAAATCTTCTTACTTTTTACTCCCCCTAAACTTTTAAGTTTTACAAACTTAGAAGTTTCTAAAAATAGAATAAGAAGATCACACAAGTCATGTTAAGAAGCCTTCACACACACATAGAAACATGCATAAACTGAAAATGAAAGCAGAATAGAAAACTAACAAACATACAAGAATCACATTCTACAATGAGATCATATCAGAATAAGTCTAGCACATTGAACAAAAATAAATTATGAATAGTCAATGACACTGATTAAATCCTGATCAAGTGTGTTCCAGGTCAGCAGATACTACAGCAAAGAAGACACATGATCTAAGGACATATACAAAGTGTTTTTGGTAAAAGGTGCAACACACTTACTTTTTCAATTCTTGGATTGATTAAGGGTTATATTAATATGACATGACATGACTCACACAAAGACTTAGAGAGATCAACTATCTTCAAGAGATACAAGAAAGTACAAACTTCTCAACTTGAGTACCTGACATATATGCATAACCAGAGCTCATGTTTATAATTTATTTGAGAATTATCATGGATAACAATTTGATAATGTCTTAACCACTCATGATGAATAGGTTGTGCACATTGGCATCTTTTGACATCAGGAGATAATCCAGGTCTGTAATTTCTTACAACAGAGAATATCTCATCACTTCAGGTCTATGATGACTCATAACAGAGAAGTGAGTTGATGCCTTGAACATATCCCATGTTTAATCATATCACCACCAGGTGTGAGTTTTGAAACTTTACAAGCATTCTATCCGATTAGCTAATGCTACTCATCAGTACTAAGATGAATACACATACATGCATAGATGATTTAGTTGAATCACAAGAATTTACTTGTTCAGTCTAATTACATAACCTTACCTAAACATCTGATCTGATCATGTCAGACTTTATTGAGGAGTGAAGTATGCAACTGAACCAACTGATGTACTATCATCTCTCACATATTATAGATATGACTTAATCCCTAAGAAATGAAAACTATTATTAAAATAGCTGACTTTTCTATTTTTGTATTTTCTTTTTCATACATGACACACATGCACACAATATATACATAGAAGGCAATTAACAGTGACAGTTGATCATGAAAAATTTTTGTTTAGATAAGGGAGGGTTTGAATCATTTTTCATTCAAATCAAAGTTCATATATGATTGATTAAACCAATTGACTCAACTAAATATTCAAACCTGCCTGGTAAGAAGGCTTTGGTGAACACGTCAGCCAACTACTTTTCAGTTGCAATTTGAATTAAAATGATTAAACATTTTTCAGAGTTATCCCTGAGAAAATGATATCGAATTTAGATATGTTTGGTTTTGGAATGTTGGACAGGATTAGCTGTTATAAACATATCAGCTGTGTTATCAATATAAATTGGTGTTTTCAAAAAATGGAACCCGTAATCCAATAGTTGATTTTGCAACCATAGGATTTGAGAACATCCCGCTGAAGCAGCAATGTACTCAGCTTCTGCTGTTGACACAGAGACGTTGGTTTGTTTCTTTTGCCATGAGACTAATCGGGGAGCTAGAAATTGACACCCACCCGTTGTCGATTTTCTGTCTTAACAACAACCTCCATAATCACTGTCTATGTATCCATGTAACTCAAAATTCCCTTCATAAGGGTACCATAACCCTAATGTCGGTTTACCTTTGAGATACCTAAATATGCGTTTGACAGCAATTAGCAATTAGATAAGATTCCTTTGGGTCTGATTGATACCTGGCACAGACACAAACCGCATACATAATGTCTGGACGTGATGCAGTAAGATACATCAACGAGCCAATCATTGATCTGTATAACGTTTGGTCTACAGATTTCCTTTCGGATCAGGTTCAATCTTGGTGTTAACATCTGCAGGAGTTCTGATAGACTGACAGTCTTTCAACTTGAACTTTTTCAAGAGTTTGTCTACAAACTTCTCTTGATTGATAAAGATTCCATCTTCTGTTTGCTTGACCTGTAGTCCAAGAAAGAAACTAATCTCTCCCATAGAACTCATCTGGAATTGAGACTTAATAATTTCCTCGAATTCTTTGCACAAGTTGGAGCTTGTAGATCCGAATATGATGTCATCAACATACACTTGTACACATAAGAGATCATCATTATCCGTCTTTATAAATAAAGTTGGATCAATTTTCCCTCTTGTGTATACATTCTGAATTAAGTGTAGAGACAACGTTTCATACCAAATCCTTGGTGCTTGATGTAGTCCATATAATGCTTTACATAGCTTATACACTCGATGTGGAAATTCAACATCCTCAAAGCCTGGGGGTTGCTTCACAAAAACATCATCAGTAATAGGACCATATAGAAATGCACCTTTGACATCCATTTGATACACCTTAAATTTCATGAATGAAGCATATGCCAGGAAAACTCGAATGG
Organism: Flaveria linearis; assembly: GCA_024085815.1. NCBI lineage: Eukaryota > Viridiplantae > Streptophyta > Magnoliopsida > Asterales > Asteraceae > Flaveria > Flaveria linearis. The sequence continues at coordinate 73,497,992 of CM044003.1, read as the reverse complement.
ATTCAAGTCTTGCCACTGGAGCAAATACCTCATCATAATCTATTCCTTCCTCTTGTGTGTATCCTTGTGCAACGAGTCTAGCTTTATTCCGAATTACAATACCACGATCATCAGTCTTGTTTCTGAACAACCATTTTGTGCCTATCGCATTTTCACCTTCTGGTAAATCCACTAAATTCCACACTTCTTGTTTGCGGAATTCAAAAAGTTCGTCTTGCATTGCTTCAATCCAACCATTGTCCTGTAATGCCTCGATGATGTTTTGAAGAACAATCTGTGAAAGAAAGCAGGAGTATAAGCAAACATTTGCTTGTTCAGATTTACTCTTAGTAGTTCTTTCATTTAGAGGACCAATAATCTGTGATGTTGGATGGTTCCTGTGGATACGAGATGTCGGAATCTCAGTTCCTTGAACATTAACATCCAGATTGGTTTGGTTCAGATTGGAGAGCTGATGTAACAATGTAGAAGAATGTGGAGTGAAATTTGGAACTTGAGTCGGTGAATTGAGAAAGTAATCAAAGTTACTATGATTAATTGCATCTCCAGAGATGGAAGATGTGCCAGACACAGGTTGTCCAATTTCTATACCATTATTAGGAATAGGTTGTGATTCTTCTTGATCTAATGAGACTGAATGATCTAAAGCTGAATTATCATGATCATTGTCATTGAATTGTATTGTTGAATCCTTGACGAATGAGAAAAACGTATAATCTGGGCGAGAATCATCTGAATCATCAGAATCCGAATCATCACTGAAAGATCGAAGGTCTCCTATAGAGTTCTTCTTACCTGTAGAATCATCAGATTGATTAAACAAGTTAGATTGAAATGAGTTAGACAAAGAATCTAAATCAAACAACCATGCAGGACCATTTGAAACTGATGGAAATAAGTTTTCCAGAAATTTCACGTTGAATGTTTCATTAATAGTATTTGTCCTAGAGTTATAAACTCGATAGGCTATGGAAACAGATGAATATCCATCGAAAAATCCATTGTCAGCTTTCTCTTCAAATTTTCCTAAATGATCACTTGAGTTAAGAATCATAACTGGACAACCAAATGATTTTAAAAAATTTATGTTGGGTTTCCTGTCAAATATTAACTCATATGGAGTTTTCTTTTTATCTTTCACACGCAAGATTCTATTCTGAACAAAACAGGCTGTGGATATTGCTTCGTCCCAGAAAGTGATAGGAATCTTGGCATCAGCAAACATGGACCGGGCAGCTTCAATCAGAGTTCGATTCTTCCTTTCAGCAACTTCATTTTGTTGTGGAGTTCTGGGAGCATTGAATTGATGAACTATCCCTTTTTCTGCACAAAACAAATCAATGTTAGCATTTTTAAATTCCGTTCCATTATCACTTCTTATTATTTTCACTTTTTGTTCTAATTGATTTTCAACTTTATTAATAAATTCTTTTAAAAGTTCTGTAGTTTCAGATTTACCTTGTAGAAAGAAAACCCAAGAAAATCTTGTACAGTCATCTATGATAACTAAACAGTATGATTTTCGACCAATACTCCTAACATTTGTTGGTCCAAAAAGGTCCATATGTAACATCTGGAGTGGCTTGGTGTTTGGGTTTATCAGCTTGGACTTATAAGACGCTCTATGTTGCTTTCCGTTCAGACATGCTGAGCAGAGATCGGTTGTTGAAAACTTCTTAGAAGGAAGTCTAATGACATGATTTCCTGCTACCAGCTTGTCCATGTTTTTGAAGTTTGAATGTCCGAGACGTCTATGCCATAACTGGCTTTCATCATTCGATACTTTAGCAATCAGGCAAGTTGTTTCTATTGCAGGATCCACTTGAGACATATCTAGTTTATATACATCTTTGTCCCGTGCAGCTTTAACTATGACCTAATAATTGCTAATCTGAAAACCTGGTTTGAAGACATAACAGTGAGAATCATCAAAAAGAACAGAATAAGATTTGTCACAAATTTGGAAAACACTTAATAGATTAAAGTTCAACTGTGAACAGAAGTTGACTTTATCAAAACTAATAATCCCATTTGACACTGTTCCTTCTCCTGTTATCTTTCCACCTGCATCACCTCCAAAAGCAACGTGTGTTCCATCTTTTAACTTAAAATCTTGCAACATGGTTTGATTGCCTGTCATATGCCGGCTACACCCACTGTCAACATACCATGAGTTTATTGGTTTCCGTGGGCATACCTACATTCAAAAATAGTTTAAGAAGAGTTAGTAACCCAAGCCGATATGGTCTTGGGCTTTCCAAAGTTATCAACGATTGTAAACTGTTTGAAATGGAGTTTGCTTACATTAGGTTTCTTTTGATATTTAGCATTATCAAATCCTCTTTGAGAAACATGTTGATTATCTCTTTGTTGTTTTGATTTCAAAGCATTATATCTGTTTTCAAGATTATCATCAAGAAATCTTGAACCATTAAATGATGCATTTGAAAATGTTTCATTTTTTATTCTCACTGATCGTGGAATAAACTTCCCTTGATTGTATTACTATGATTTGACAAAATATTGATTATCATAATCATAATTGTTTCTTTTGAAAGATCTCAAACCCAAGGAAGGTTGTTGTTGTTGTGAATATTTAAACCCAATATTATGATTTCTTTTAAATTGTGGGTTTACAAATCCTTGATTACTAAAATCCTTCATTGATGAGTTCTTTCTAAAGTAGCAATCATTTGTATTATGATTTCATTCATCACACAATGCACAGTATTTGTTAAAGTAGCAATCTACAGTTGTGTGATTTGTCATATCACATATATGGCAATACTTGTTGAAATAACAATCTGAAATATCATGATTATACATATCACAGATATCACAATATTTTTTAGAGTGATTAAACAACATTTTGTTAACCCTTAAAGTGGAAGAAACATTTGATTCTTGTTTAAATTTAGGGTTAGGCAGATTAGTTTTTTGTTTCTTTGGTGTGACTTTGGTCTTTTTATTCTTAGGATTAGTCTTTTGGACTTGATCACAATTCTTTGACTCCTTAGATACAAATCTTTTATGCACAGCGGAAGACTTAGGACCTAAACTTGTTTTCAGATCAGAGTTAGATTTGATCTTAGGTTTAGATGTCATTTCTGTGATTGTGTTCATGTCAAAAGTTCTTGCTGACACAAACTTCACTGGTTTAATTTGAATGTTCTTCTTTGATTGATTGATCGAATCAATTTTCTTAGCTTTAGCAGCCTTTCTTCTTCTTTGATTTCTTAATCGTGATGATGTTTTGTTGCTTTGAATTTTAATTGAATCTTGAGAAGATTCTTTTTGACAATTTTCATTTTCATTCAATTCATTTGAACTTGAATCATCAGAAAAAGTATTATCTAATTTAATCTCTTCACAATTTCCTTTCATTTTGTTATTGTCATCAGTAGATTTTTCAATCATTTGTTCATTTTGTTCAATAAAACATTCACATTTTGGTACAAACAGCTTTTTATGCATTTGTTGAGGTTTATAAGATTTGACTTTAATTGGATGACCATGCTTTATCTTTTCTAAATCTGTTTCTTCATAATTTTAACGTTTATCTTTGTGAAGTTCTTTTGATCTTGATATTCTTTAAGTTTAGCTTTATTTTCTGGTGAATGATCATGAGTGTTAAAATTTTTAGGTAATGTGTTTGAGATTGATTCAGGCATAGGTTCATGAGTAAAACCTAATCATGTTTTATCCTTATCTTTCCTTCCATTCACCAGTTGCTTAACAATCTTCTTTGAGCTTTTAACTTTGGCCAAATCAATTTGAGTTGCTACATGTGCCAATTTTTCTTGTTCAAGAGTTTTGGTCATCTCTTCAAGGTGTTTCTTAACCAGTTCAAGTTCTTTAAGTGTTTTGTTCTAAGAAGCTTGAAGAGATATGATCTTGTCATCATCAATCTTATGATCTGTTTTTAGCTTGTTGTGCTTTAATTCCTCTTGTTTGAGTTTATCACATATTTTGAAGGAGTATGTTCTATAGTGTTCAACCTGTTCAAAACATGCTTTAGTGCACATTTTTTCTCTTACCTCCACTGGTATTTTTGGATAAGAGTTAGAAGATTCAGTGTCAGAAGATGAGTTAACAACCTTTGGTTGTTCAGATTGAGCCATTAGAGCAACTTCTTCAGTGCTATCTTTTGGATCTGATTTGTCACTCCAGTCATAATCTTCCTCTTGATCTGATTAGAAGTGAGACCAGTCTTCAGACCAGTCTTCAGACCATTAGAGTTAGGATCCTTATCTTCAGACCAGTCTTCATCATTAAGTTTAGCAACTAGAGCCAGACTAGAAGTGAGACCAGCAGTAAAGTGTTCTGCATATGCACTCCAATCATAACCATCTTTGATGCTTACAACCAGTGCCTTCTTTGGTTCCTCACTAGTCTTCTCTTCTTTAGGTTCTGGCATAGCTAGGATTTGGTAAGGCTTTTGAAATGTCTTGTTAGCCTGTTACTGATATTTCTGACTGTTTGAGCTACCTTGACCATTTCCTCCTTAATTCCTTGGAGCTTTACACTCTCTAGAAAAATGACCATAGCTATTACAGTTAAAGCACCTTGATTTGGATTTATCAAACCCAACAGTTTTGTTTGCACTGGGTTTGTAGTTTCTGTTAGCATATGAGTGCTTTTGAGTCCTGTATGCTATCATGACCATTTGCCAGTTAAGATCCATGTCTTCTACATCATCAGGATCCATCTCAAACAAATCTTGTAGAACTAACTCAACTTGAGTCAGATGACTGCCTTGGTAAGCTTGAAAACTTGCCATGAAAGCTGTAAATGTAGATTTTGACTCTTCATCCTGTAAAAGAATATTAATGACATCCTTTACTTTGCTAGGATTGGCAGAGTTTGAGGATGGAATTTCAACTTGAGTTTGAGATTTAGACATTTGAGCTTTAGAAGGAGACTGTGGTTGTGGTTGAGTAGAATAAGCGTGTGTACTAGTGAAGAATCCTGCTCTTACAAATAAATCACCTTCATCTTCAGAGTTGTCTGATGTTTAACAAGAAATGCATTCTCTACTGTATTTACTGGAGAAGCAACATACTTATATTGTGATGTTGATGCATGTCTGTCATTGTTTCTTGAACTCTCATCAATCTCTACTGATTCAATCTTTGTAATGAGAAGATCAAGATCCATTGGAAACTTTTCAGTATGTTTCAACAAAGTAACAGTCTGTTTCCAGGATGATGGTAGTGCATTCAGAAGTCTGTTATTTAGATCTTCAAGATCATTCTTGATTCTTAAAGTAGACATTTCTGTTGTAAGTTGCACAAACCTATTCATCATCTGATTAATTGTCTCTCCTGATATATGCTCAAATAGTTCAAGTTGCCTTTTCAGTTTCTGTTTTTTAAGATCTTGAATTTCCTTCCCTCCTTCACATATAACTTTCAAGGCCTTGTACATTGTATATCCAGTTTGATAATTTTCAAGCCTTTAAAGAACTTCCAATGGTAAACCTTTGCACATGAGAGAGTATGCCTTGATATCATTTTTCACCTTCTTTAGATCATCTCCATGTAGATTGTCTTCAGGATAAGGTTCTTGTGTATCTTTTGTATACACAAAACCTCTATCTGGACCATCAATAGTCACATGTATATAAGGTCCTTTTTTCAATTGATTTCCATAAATTAGTGTCTATAGAATTCAAATGATGCTTTAACCTAAGAGACCAGTTTTTGAAATCAGCTCTATTTTTATGTTTTGGAACTCTATTTTCAGAATCTTCTGATTTCACCATTCTTATATTTTTGTTAATTTTCTAAGTTTTTGAATTAAGAAAAGAATTAAAATATTTTTGGATTTTTTGAATTTTTAATGAAAAATGTCTAAGTATCAGGGGAGATGCATCTGAACAGTTGTGAAATGCCTCAACAGTGATGATACGCCTTAACAGTTATGAAACACCTCGACAGTGATGAAATGCCCCAACAGTTGACACAAGTCTAAGGGATTGCCTTAGAAAAACTATTCAAAACTTCCAAACAGTAGTAAAACGCATGGGTTAAAAACGCCTTCACATTTGAAAAACGCCTAAACAGTGTTCAAACGCCTGAACACTTAGGCAATTTTCAGTGATTTTAACCCTTATGCGCCACATTCATCATGTTCATATGAATATAACGAACTCTGAAATCATGAAATCCTTCAATTTTTGATGAATTGAGTTGAAACTTTCCAATTAGTTCAATATAATGCCGATAAACAATCTTCTAGCATCAATTTCAGTAATCATCAACAAGAATTCAATCAATTTTGCAAATTTCAGTTCGAAAAACAATGAACTTTTCGAACAACTTTTTCACTGATTCACTCAAATTTGATGAATTATACTGCTATTTGTGATTCAAATCATGTTTCTAGCGATGAAACACAACTATAATTCACAAAGTTTCACTTGAATTGTCAATCAATTACAGATTTCAGAGAGTTTTTGAAGTTCTATGTTCGACGGAAGCTTCAAAATCACTCAACCGAAAGCTCTGATACCATTTGATAGGATCAAATGCATCAATCTGAAATGAATTATGTAAACAATTCAAAGAAAACACAAACAATTGTAATCAAATCAAGCAAATATCAACAAAATTCACGATTTCATTGATATAGCAAAGACAATTACAAGAGTAAGAAAATAGTACATTCAAAATCTTGTGTACTAATTGTACTCTAGCCTAAGCTATATATACTACTAACAAACTAGAGACTATCTATTTACAATTCTAGTCCCTATACTATGATAAAATTGTAAAAGACACATTAAGACTAAATGTTAATCTTTCTAGAGCACTAACAGTACCAACTTCTTCAGTATGGATTGAATGCTTTTGCAAAGTAGCATCTATGTCTCTCAAGAGTGAAGACAATGTTTGTTGGTCTGAGTTAGCTGGGTTGTATGGTGGTGAGGGTAAATGATGCTCAAACTCCTCAAACTAGAATTCTTCAATCTATTGAGCTTCTTCAGTTACATGCTCTTGTTCTTGACTGAATGGTCCTGGTTGTTGTTCAATTGGATCATGCAAGATGGGTACAGGTTTAGGAGCAACTTGCTCTTCTTGAATGATAGGAACTTGTAGGATGATTGGTTCTTGTTGAAAACCATGTTGAAACATCATCTGAGGTTCATCTTGTCCTGGAATCCTCAAGAAGATTTCTGGTACAGGAAGGTTGTAATCAATCATGTGTGCTGGAACAGGCACTTCATCCCTATGATCCAGGCTACACTTTATCCTTATAAACACATGTTTATTAAAATATAAAGGATGTAATATAGCCCCTTCTCTTGGAATATTTAGAAGAAGATCATCAATAATCATTTGAAGGAATCTTGGAAATATCGGAGACTTGTTCCTCACCTCAGTTATGTTGTAGACCATTCCATTCAACACTTGAGCAGCAAAGTTGAAAGGTCTTCTTGCTATAATGCTTGCAACTGCTAATGAACTTCTCAAAGAAGTGGCATCCCAGGCAGTCTTCCTATTAGTCAGTCTTTTGATAAGTGTGCATTAAGAATCTGAATTGAGCACACATGTAAGACTTCTTAATCTGCTTTCTTTCACCGGTACCTATATATCCAATTTGTCTGAAAACATGTAATACATAGTTTTCATCAAATTCAACTGGTCCATGAGCATCTTCCTCTCCTAATTGAAGGACTCTCCTTATGATCTCTTCAGTAATAATTATCTAATGATTGTGGACAGATGATATAATCATTTGTTAGCCATTCAACTAATCTAAATGAGCATGAGTCCAGAATTGGACTATTTGATCTTCATAGATATCTGGCCTGGTTGTCATAGCATGAACTAGCCTTGTCTGTCTAATGCTTGAATACTATCTCTATAATTCACAGCCTTTGGTGTGTGCGGATTTAGATAAGCACAGAGATTGTATTCTCTTAGAAATACTAAGTCTGCAATATCTGCAATAAAGAGATTTATTGTTAGAATAGAGCATGCAAATGATGTGTAGTGATGAAATCATGATTAAGTATATGTTAGGAGGTTGTGTATGTTATGAGATGTTTGAATGTATGATTAAACACTTGATATTGTATGATTTTTGCAATTAATCAATTGAATCAGTTTGACTTTTCAAAAGTCAACAGTTTGTTAATTTTGATCTTGAAAATCTTGTTCGTTTTCAACTTGATTTTATTCAAGTTGTATTATGATGTGTTTGTTTAACACCTACAAGTTGTTTTTGTTTAATTCATAAATCAATTTGATCTTATAATAGTTGGTTCATGAATTCAGTTTGACTTTTTAGAGTCAAACCTGATCATTTAATGCATATTGAATGAAAATTGCATTTAATGTTTGTATGATAAATGCCATGCCAAACTAACTGATTTTTCATGTTTGTTACATCATTTTGAACCTGATTACAAAGTTATAACATATTTCAAACAATTTTCATCATGTTCAAAGATCAAAACTAGTTTTTGTATTAATTTTGGCATGAACTTCATGTCTGATTATGAACCCGACGAACACATAATCAAATTTCATCAAATTAATAGTTCATACATATTCAATAATGGTCATCTAACACATATGCAGTGTTTGATTTCGTTTAAACCATCCAAAGATTCATGTTTTGATTTCGGTTCAATGTTCGACTTAGGTCTAACAATGTTCAAATAAGAATCAATGAATAGGATGTTTTAATGAATGTTTGATGATCAGAATCATGTTATTATACCTAATCGACCGTGAATCAGAAAACAAATTGACTAGCATTCAGATTTTTTGATGAACATGGGTTTAAGGGTTTATCGCACAGTTGAACTTTTTGAAATTTTTAGTAATTTTCTCACTTTCACTCGTGGTATATGAAAAATTACAAGTGTGAACTACTTATACAATGGACAAATTGTGCATCCGCTGTGTATACAGTGTGTCTACTGTGTAAAACTAGTTTAACTTAAAATTATATTTTAAGTGTCCGTTGTGAAAAACACATGCGCTATGTGAACAGTGTCCGCTGTGGAGTACACATGCACTGTGTGAACAGTGTACACTTAATTCCTTATGACTGCATCTGATTGTACAGTGGATGACCACTTTGTCATCCGCTGTGGATCCATTGTGTGTTTCTAAGTATACAGCGGATGACTTCTTAGTCATGCGCTGTGGAACCTTTGAATGTTTTTGTTTTCATAATGGATGAAAATTTATTCATGGGTTGTACAAATTGGTTGATCACTTGAAATTTACAACTGATGAAAAATAGCCATACGCTGTGGACTTTGAGTGTATTTGTTTGTTCACAACGGATGAGCATTTGTTCATACGCTGTGGACACATAGAAAATTTTGGTTTTGTTCACAGCGGATGAACACTTATTCATGCACTGTGGACCCTTGAAACAATTTTTGTTATCTTACACAGCGGATGAACATTTATTCATGCGCTATATAGACTTGCTTATACAAATTACTTTCACAATGGATGAACATTTATTCATGCGCTGTGAATTTGTGATGTTCACAAGGATATCTTACCAACATCGTCCGTTGTGGACTTGTTTGTTTGTTACAGCGGATGAATGTTTGTGTGTCTGCGGTGTGTACTTGATAATTATTTTATTTGTTTGAAAATTTTATTTTTCTTCCGAAGGATGTTTGATTTTCTTCCGAAGTAAAATTTTAATAAAATTTTATTCCAAAAAAAAATGTTTGAAAACGTATGTTAAAACATAAAATTTAACATTTTCAATTTATGGATGTTTACAATATCACTCACAAGCAATATTGTGCATATGTATGAGTGTCAAACTGTTGTGTTTTGGTGCTGGCTTCACTTGGCTTTATTTAAAATTTCAAAATTTTAACCTTTATTAGAATGTTCATGTTCTGTTGACATTGATATTTCCATGTTCAATTTCTTCCCCTAAAATTTTGCATGTTTATAAAAACTTATTTATATTGAAAAGTGATTGAGTGGAAATTTACCAAAGTCCAAATTGGTTGCTTGGATGATAAGAATTTAGCAAGATAATATTTTATCTCACTAAGAATTTGTTTTGCTTTGCATGTGGAAACATGAATCATTGCACATAACATGAGATCATACTAGTCTTAAATCTTCATAGAGCAGTTTGATGAAGTTTTGAGAATAGACATAGACTAATACAATATTGATTGCAGATATTTTTATCCACTTAAACTTATGCATGGTATTAATGATTGATTAAATAGTGAGTAATTATCATGTTTTGGGTTTGTTTGGATGATATGTATGTACCCCACATCTGATCGTATGTTAAAATCTGTCCTTCTCAAGATATACTAGCAAGCACTTTCAATACTTGGAACCTAGTTACTTAGGAGTATAAATGCTCAATTTGATCCTTATGAATGATCCACATTAGGATTCTTTTGCACTTCACTTTGGAAGATGATCCTCTTTGGGATTCTTTTGATTGTTCATCCTAAATGGATGTGTTCCTCACTAGGAATCTTATTGGATCATGATGTTGGTCATTCACGTCTGTGCTTAGCATAACAAAGAATGCCACGATGTACTCCAGGTCTATGATAATCATAACATATGGGACATTTGTATGATTGAGCAATTTATAAACTGTTTCACTTGGTGTATTGTAGTTACTTTACCAGTAACCCATATTATATAGACCAATACTTACCATAAACCAAGATATGTTATTTTTCCACACACTCATGAGCATTTAGTTCTTCACTGTTGTTTGGGTTGTTAGGTGTCCCATGCTGAGCTTATCCACATATCAAATAAAGTATTATCAGTCTTTATTAGTGAAAAAGGACTCCAATGAAGAAATAATCTAGTGTACTATCATTGCTCATGAATTGTAATGTGTGATTCCAAAATGTTTGTTATAAGTAGAACAAAAAGGTTTGTATGATATCTTGATTATGTAAAATATTTGTTTGATTTAAACTTTGACTTTGACAAAACCAAGCTTGTATGCATTAATGTTATGAAAACATTATTTGTTTGATTCATAGTTCATCATACCAAGTGACTGAAGCAAAAATTCAAATCTTGTTGAATCAAATGGTTTGGTAAAAAGGTCAGCCAACTGGTTGTCTGTATGAACTTTGATCAACTTTATCAGACACATTTCCGAACAATCTCTCAAAAAGTGATATCTGATATCTATGTGTTTTGTTTTGGAATGTTGAACTGGATTGTCAGTTATAAACATGGCAGCAGTATTATCAATGTGTATAGGTGTTTTAAGAAAATTAAACCCATAGTCAAGTATTTGGTTTTGAATCCAAAGCACTTGAGAACAGCATGTAGAAGCAGCTATGTATTCTGCTTTAGCTGTTGACACAGATACATTTGTTTGTTTCTTGCACTGCCAGGAGATCAATCTTGATCCAAGAAACTGACAACCGCCAGAAATGGATTTTCTACTGTTATTACATCCACCAAAATCACTGTCTGTATATGCATATAAAGAGAAATCTCCATCTTTAGGATACCACAAACCAAGTGCTGGTTTGCCTTTTGAGTATCTAAAGATTCTCTTTAAAGCATTGATGTGTGATTCTTTAGGATCTACTTGGTATCCTGCACTGTTGGACCAAAAGAACCAATGAGCCAGATCAGCAAAACCTTTAAGTCCCACAGACATCATAACAACTGAAGAAGACTTCATCAGCTGAAGACAAAGTCTGAAGACTAAAGCTGAAGACAAAGTCTGAAGACAGAGTTGATGGGGTTTTAACATATTTATCAAAGTTCATATATGCTTATATATATGAAAAAAGCAGCGGAATATATGTTTTAAAACATGTTATTAAGTTAGTTGTTAAACCATTTTTAACAAACAACCCCAACCCATGGATCTTTATACATAATGCATACAAATGAAAGAACATAAAATGTAAGAACCACAACCTTTGGAGCTGCAGAAATTCGAGATTAAAGAGATGAAAGAATGTGTTCTTGTGGCTGAAACTTCAAAGAAGAAGCTCTCAAGAGGCTATACCCGAAGCTTCTTCAAACACCTTGATTGCTAGGAATCCCTTGACACCAATATTCAGCAATCCAAAAACGATTTTAAGCTGAAATTTTGTTGTTCTTCCTCACCAAAACCGTGAACCTTAGAGAGAGTTTTTGAGAGGAGAATTTTTCTTTGCATGCAAGAGAATATTGAATGTCTTGGTAGAAGTTAGCATGCTTAAGGTTTGTCTATTTACTAGACAAAGTGAATGGATTCCCTTTGAACAATGGGCTGCCGTTTTTTTTAAATGCAAAGGGTCCCACCTTTTTTTCAATTCTTAAACATAACTAATCCCACATTTAATTAAAGTTTACAAAGTTTAAAACTAATTTATAAACTTTATAAATTAAACATTCTATTATTTGTTATCATTTAGTAATACTAAATAATGAAAAGCAAATAATATCTCATGAACAATTATTCACACAATAATGTTCATTTGCAGAAGCAATAATTTAGAAAATCCATTTTCTAAATTGGTGTCATTATTTATTTGTATGATCTTATCAACAAATAAATTATCTTTTGATGTTTGTTAAGCTTGTTATTGGGTATGACCCGACTTGGATCATATCACACTAGCCACATCAATTTAATATGTATCTTGGGCAGATCAATTCCTTCAATCTCCCACTTGCACAAGATTCATAGAAGATTGATGTAAGCAGCAAATAACGCCTAGCAACGGTTTGCTACCCCTAATGTATATGACTAAGTGCCATTCAATAACATCATCCCTTCCAAGTACCTTACTTGAATATGATTTAGGTGAATTAATCATCTATCCTTTTGTTACAGATGTCATGTTAAATCCAAGAGACACAGAATTGTCATTCTCTGATGATTTAACTTTAACAGGCCTTAGACATCTTACTCTCAACGAATAAGAGGAACAAATTCCATCTTGACTACATACGTCTCTCACAATCACCTCATATCATACCTGAACTCAGCCTTATGTACTGCCAATTTTCAGAACAGCAAAGTGCTAAGTCAAAGTACAGTACATGGTGAATATCAAGACCCAATATATATCTCAGGTCTGAGGATACAATGATATTCGCCTTTACTCAATATCTCTTATGACTAATCACAAAGATTCCATGCAGAAATAATTGAGAGCGGGTCAGTCCAATATCTATATCCCATAGATATCAATGAACCTTGGTAGCAACCTCTTGCTCTATATTCATACCTTATGAATATCAACCAATCCAATTTCATTATAGTCTTACATTCATAATTGTTCCCACAAGTATGATCGACTACGGACGTTTAGAATAACTTATTTATTCACGGATTTAAACATGCTAAAATAGAAGAACAAATGAAATTATAACCATAAAATTAAGTCAAATAACATAAGTTCCAATATCTAAATACAAAATACAACATCAAACCCAGTCACTTGAATATCTAAGTCCCATGGCACAAGCATGGCCTTCATGCTTTGCCCTTTCAAGGAGCTTTGTGAGTGGATCCGCAATGTTTTTATCAGTGTGGACTTTGCGAATACATATCTTTCCTTTTTCAACTTCATCCCTTATGTAGTTGAATCTCCGTTCAATGTGCCGAGTCTTTTGATGAGCACGAGGTTCCTTGATTTGAGCAATCGCACCCTCGTTGTCACAAAAGATCTCTAGGGGATCCTGAATGGAAGGGACTACCCCCAGATCGGCTATGAATTTCTTCAGCCATGCAGCTTCCTGTGCAGCCACTGAAGCGGCGACGTATTCTGACTCTGTAGTAGACAACGCTACAACTTCTTGCTTTGAGCTTTTCCAAGAAACAGCTCCGCCATTCAGAATAAAGATGTACCCTGATTGAGATCGTGAATCATCTCGATCGGTTTGGAAACTCGCATCCGTGTAACCTTTTACAACGAGTTCCTCTTCACCAGACCCGTATATCAAGAACATGTCCTTAGTCCTCCTTAGGTACTTCAGAATGTTCTTGACAGCCATCCAATGACTATCACCAGGATTTTGCTGGTATCTACTTGTCATGCTTAAGGCGCATGACATGTCCGGTCTAGTGCATATCATTGCATACATGATGGATCCTATAGCAGATGCATATGGGATTGCCTTCATTCTATTTTGCTCCTCCTTTGAGCTTGGACATTGAGTCGTACTCAATATTGTCCCTCTTTGAATAGGTTCACTACCTTTCTTAGAGTTTTCCATCTTGAACGTTTTCAAGATTTTGTCAATGTATGCACTTTGATTCAAACCAATCAGCCGCCTTGATCTATCCCTATAGATCTTTATTCCTAGAATATAGGCAGCTTCACCAAGATCCTTGATGGAAAAACAACTTCCAAGCCAGGTTTTTACACCTTCCAAAGTTGGGATGTCATTTCCAAATAGTAGTATGTCATCAACATACAATACTAGGAAGGTTATTATGCTCCCACTAGCCTTCTTATACACACAAGCCTCATCAGCGTTTTTGATGAAGCCAAATTTCTTTATCTCCTCATCAAAACGGTGATTCCAGCTTCTCGATGCTTGCTTCAATCCATAGATTGATTTCTTTAACTTGTATACTTTATCAGGATGTTTTGGATCGACAAAACCTTCAGGCTGAACCATATAGACATCTTCCTCAAGATATCCATTTAGGAAAGCGGTTTTGACATCCATTTGCCAAATCTCATAGTCATAATGAGCAGCTATGGCAAACAATATCCTTATAGACTTTAGCATTGCAATAGGTGAGAAGGTTTCATCATAATCAACCCCTTGAGTTTGAGTGAAACCCTTTGCTACAAGTCTGGCTTTGTAAGTATCCAAGTTTCCATGCATATCGGTTTTCTTCTTGAAAACCCACTTACTTCCAACTACTTTGGAATTAAGAGGTGGTACGACAAGTTCCCAAACTTGATTGTCATACATGGATTGCATCTCAACGTTCATGGCTTCAAGCCATTTGTCACAATCCAAATTGGACACTGCATCATGATATGTGGTTGGTTCATCTGAATCTACCACGTAGCATCCATCCATGAAAAATCCGTATCTTTCAGGTGGATTACTAGTTCTACCACTTCTACGAACGTTTTGTGTGTATTGATCAACCGCTTGATCACTTTCAACATCCTCATGTTGAGTGCTAGCTTCAACCAAACGTGCATCGGGTTGTGAATCTTGATCCTCCTCAAGATCCACTGTTCTACTGCTAGTTCCTTCCATAAGGAACTTTGTTTCTAAGAACTCGCCCTTTCTGGCAACAAATACCTTTTGTTCCAGTGGATCATAGAAATAATATCCCATAGAATCTCTAGGATATCCAACAAAGATACACTTGGTGGATCGGACATCTAATTTGTTTGGGGTGGGAGTCTTAACATAAGCCTCACAACCCCAGACCCTTAAGTATGATAGGGATGGAACTCTTCCATGCCATATCTCAAAAGGTGTCTTTTCCACCTTTTTGTTTGGGGCCATATTCAAAATACGGGCCGCGGAGAGCAAAGCGAAACCCCAAAATGATAGAGGCAATGTGCTTCTAGCCATCATAGATCGAACCATATCTAATAGGGTTCGATTCCTCCTCTCAGACACACCATTATGTTGTGGTGTTCCAGGTGGAGTGAGTTATGAGACAATCCCACAACTCCTAAGATGATCTTGAAAAACATCACTTAGGTATTCACCGCCTCTATCGGTACGGAGAACTTTAATTGATTTGTTGAGTTGATTTTCTACTTCATTCTTGAAGATTTTGAACATTTCAAAAGCTTCATCTTTGTGTCTTATTAAGTACACATACCCATAGCGACTATAATCGTCGGTAAAGGTAATGAAGTATCTTTCACCATTCCTAGTCATTGGCTTAAAAGGACCACATACATCCGAATGTATGATACCTAATAAGTCTTTCGCCCTTTCGTTAGTTCCACTAAAGGGTGCCTTAGTCATTTTTCCTTGTAAACAAGATTCACATACATCAAATGAATCACATTCATTTGTTTTTAAAAGACCATTCTTTTGAAGCGTTTGTATACGTTTCTTGTTTATATGACCAAGACGACAATGCCAAAGGTAGGTATCACTCAAATCTAATTTGAGTCTTTTGGTGGTTGCTTGGTATATAGAGCTATCATATGTTGGGTTTTCATGAATTAATTCATAAATGCCATTACAAGGTAGAGCCTTAAAATAAAATACATGATTTAAAGAAACATGAATATCATTGTCAACAAACTTGAAATCATAATCATATTGTCTTAAACGGGAAACAGAAATTATGTTCCTAGTCAAGCTAGGAGCATATAATACATGATTTAAAATAACTTCCAAACCACTTGGAAGCTTCAAAATGTAGTCTCCTTGGGCTTCCACATGAACCTTTGCACCATTGCCCATGAAGAGACTTATTTCCCCTTTAGCATAATGCTCATTTCTTCTGAACCCCTGCAACAAATTACAATTGTGAGTTCCACATCCGGTATCTAATACCCATGTGTTAGAAGAAATAACATTCAGCTCAATATGTATCATGTAAATTATACCTGAGGTTTGCCCCGCATCCCTCTTTTCTCTCAACTCTTTGAGATAGACTGGACAATTTCTCATCCAATGCCCTATCTCACCACATTTGAAGCATGGGTCGTTCACAGCAACCTTATGCTTCTTCTCCTTGGGCTTCGGAGGATGCGCCCTAACAGCCATCTTTCCCTTTCCCCCAACATGCCCCTTTCCTTTGGCACCAGTCGCCTTAGGAGGGGGTAGAGACTTTCTCTTTTTCCCACCTTCATTTATGGTGAGAACGGGTAAAACCCTTTTACCCATTCCCGCCTCAGCTGATTTAAGCATAGAATGAAGTTCATTTATGCTCTTGTCCCATCCGTTCATGTTGTAGTTCATGACGAATGCCTCAAACCTTTTAGTTAGGCCATTAAGGATCAAATCCGTGGCCAACTCTTTTGAGACGGGATAGTTCAGCCTTTCAAGGCGGTCGATGTGGCTTTTCATCTTAAGAACATAAGGTGAAACTGATTGGGATTCCTCCATCCGACATGCATTAAGCGCTTGAACCGTTTCGTAGCGCTCCACTCTAGCTTGTTGCTGGAACGTTTCCCGCAACTGAGTGATCATGTCATAAGCTCCATGGAGCTCATACTCCTTTTGGAGTTCGGGTGTCATACTTGCTAACATTAGGCAAGAGACTTGGACGGAGTCTTCCACATATCTAACCCAATCATTATACGCTTCCACATCTTCCTCGTCAGGTTCATCGGGGATGGGGTCATCAAGGATGTAGGCCCGCTTTTCTTGTTTGAGAACAATTCTCAAGTTGCGGTACCAATCCATGAAATTGTTAGGTGTTAGACGATCCCTTTGAAGGATCGCCCTTAGGGATTGGTTGTTTTGGTTTGGTACATCATTATTAGCGTTGTTGTTGTCGGCCAACTACAAGATTTTACAAAGTTCCATTAGTAATCGTTGATATAATTATATTTTATTTATCAATACCCTTTATGTCTCATAGACCATTAATAAATAAAATTTTAGAATCCAACGATATATTTAAATATTGGTTAGGTGACCTTTATCCCATTATTTAAATAAACAAGGTAGTCATAAATGACAATTACAACCTATTGTAACTTCTAGTGGTATGGGATCGTTTGAACATCTTATGTTTATAACGACATGTTTATCCCATCAACACCTTTTGTAAAAACATATTTTAGGTGATCCATTCAATATATTTTACAAATCAAGTTGTCCTACTTACACACACGTGTGAGTTTACTACATAAGTGGTTAGGTGACCTTTATCCCACAAACATGGTATTCTCACCTCAAGTTACAAGTTCCCTCAAAGTGGTTAGGTGACCTTTATCCCACTAAGAGTTTGCAAGTGACCTAAGTGTTGTGTAAAAGGATGGTGTTTAACTTGTTTTCAAAAGGGATTTATAATTTCACAATTCTTGTTTAGAAAAGTCTATGTACCATATGATTGTATGCATTCAACCATATGGTACCCTATTGGTTCTTTTTAAATAAAACCCATTTTATTTTGCAAACCATTAACTCCTTTTATAGAACTATTCTATTTATGCTTAATGATTTGAGAACCAATTACTTGTTTATTGTTTGTTTTAGTTGACGGTTTGTTAATCACATCCAAATATTCAAAACAAACATCATTATATGCATTCAACCAAACATAAACAAAACAAGTCATATATGCATAACAAAGCATACTAAGTTGATCACACTTGTTTAGCCAAAACAAGTGTGTCAAATGGTCATGTCCTAAGGGTTAAGAATCATGACACATGGTTGACCAAAGGGGACTCCCACTTGAAACCATATCTTCAAGAATCCTCTTTGTCCATCTTTTCTTCAAGTCTTGATCTTGAGCTTTCTTACAAGATATGTATCCTAATACATTTTTCTAGTAAAGATAAACTCCTAATCTATTTATTACAAACCATATGAATAAATAAATTACAAGACTAGACTTGAAACAAAAATAAATTATTACATGCCCAAATGAATATAACATGACAACCAATCATTCAATCCAAATGGTCTAGGCTTTGTTATGCATAATCAACAACAACATATTCAAACATACATAAGTAGTCGATTTTTTGGCAGCCCCTTAAAGCCCATGTTTTTGGCCAACATAAACCAAGAACTAATGGGTTTAGTCCATGCAAACAATTATCTTATAAACTAGAGTTTTAAAGATCCTAATATGCATAATATAGCATCTTTAAAACATCAAAAGGGGGCACCAAAACAGCCCCTTAAACCCACGGTTTTGGTGCTGTCCAAATTGAAATACAAAGTGTAATATATGTATGCATATGTATAAGTGGCTCTAGATACCATTGATGGGGTTTTAACATATTTATCAAAGTTCATATATGCTTATATATATGAAAAACGCAGCGGAATATATGTTTTAAAACATGTTATTAAGTTAGTTGTTAAACCATTTTTAACAAACAACCCCAACCCATGGATCTTTATACATAATGCATACAAATGAAAGAACATAAAATGTAAGAACCACAACCTTTGGAGCTGCAGAAATTCGAGATTAAAGAGATGAAAGAATGTGTTCTTGTGGCTGAAACTTCAAAGAAGAATCTCTCAAGAGGCTATACCCGAAGCTTCTTCAAACACCTTGATTGCTAGGAATCCCTTGACACCAATATTCAGCAATCCAAAAACGATTTTGAAGCTGAAATTTTGTTGTTCTTCCTCACCAAAACCGTGAACCTTAGAGAGAGTTTTTGAGAGGAGAATTTTTCTTTGCATGCAAGAGAATATTGAATGTCTTGGTAGAAGTTAGCATGCTTAAGGTTTGTCTATTTACTAGACAAAGTGAATGGATTCCCTTTGAACAATGGGCTGCCGTTTTTTTTAAATGCAAAGGGTCCCACCTTTTTTTTCAATTCTTAAACATAACTAATCCCACATTTAATTAAAGTTTACAAAGTTTAAAACTAATTTATAAACTTTATAAATTAAACATTCTATTATTTGTTATCATTTAGTAATACTAAATAATGAAAAGCAAATAATATCTCATGAACAATTATTCACACAATAATGTTCATTTGCAGAAGCAATAATTTAGAAAATCCATTTTCTAAATTGGTGTCATTATTTATTTGTATGATCTTATCAACAAATAAATTATCTTTTGATGTTTGTTAAGCTTGTTATTGGGTATGACCCGACTTGGATCATATCACACTAGACACATCAATTTAATATGTATCTTGGGCAGATCAATTCCTTCAAGAGTTTGAAGACAAAGTCTGAAGACCATGTATTCAGAGGTTGTCACAACAGCTGAAGAAGTACTCTTCAGTAGTTGTGATGGTTTACTATCAGTAGTTATCTTTATAGTTTTAGTAGTTTGTAATCAGTAGTTCAGTAGTTTGTTTTCAGTAGTTCTAGTATGAGTTAACACGCTTTTTATTGTAAGAAGATGTCCTCAGCTGTTGTGGACATCTTCAGTAGTTTTAGTTATTTTCAGTTGTTTATGTAAATCAGTTAGATGTCACTATCAGGTGACATCTGATGATGTCATCTTCTCCTATAATAGGAAAGTTGACCTAATTGTAATTGTGTCGAAGCGTATGAATGAATGAAAACATTCTCTTTTGCAGAAAACTTTCTCTCTCTATAACCGTCACTGTTTGATTGAATATTCATATTGTTCATGCTTAAATTTCGTCTAATTCTAATACTATTCCGCTGCAAATCATCTAATTGATCAAACTAGATCTGAGATCCTTTCAAATGGTATTAGAGCCGGTTAATCATTGATCGATTTAACAATTGATCATTGAAACGACTCTTTTGATATCTAAGTTTGATCGAGTTAGCAAATTTGCAAGAATTGGTTACAGAGTTTGAGTTTCTGTTGCTTCCGATGAATTGATTTGAGGTTCTACGTGTTTAAAACAGAGTTGTTGAATTTGTGAGCTACATTTGTTAAAATTACATTGAATTTGTTTGAATCTGTGAAAATGGTCACACCAACAAATGATCCTCACAATACTGGCTCCTCAACAAAGCCTCCGATGCTTATTAGGAGTGAGTATAAAATATGGCAACGACGAATGCTCCATCACATGTCTATCAATAGCACAGGATGTTGGAAATCTGTGGTTCATGGACCATACAAGCCTATGGTGAGTCTTTCGGAAAAGAATGAGATGGTTCCGAAGAAACCAGAGCAGTATTCGGATGAAGATTTAAAACTGTTTGAAATTGATGCTAAAGCCCATGGAATTCTGGCCATGGCACTGCCAAATGAAATCTATTCAGGGATTATGCATCATGAAACTGCACATGACCTCGAGGTTGCTCTGAAGGAACAATTCGGAGGAACTGGTGAGGTTTTAGCAAACACTAGAGAGATCCTTGCCCAGCAATATAAGACATTCTCTCATAGAAAGGGTGAGTCTCTGACCCAGCAATTTGAGCGATTTTCTTGTTTGATATCTGAGTTGAAAATGGTTAAACAGGAATATTCAAACAGCTAGATGAACAACAGATTCCTTAGATCCCTGCCTGAGAGATGGGACACATATACTATTGTCCTACGCTCCAGTGCAAATCTGTACACTCTATCTCTCACCTAACTTCATGGGAAACTATTAACATTTGAACAAGAGATAGAACAGAAAAGGAAACTGTCTTCATCTGGGACGCTCACTGATGACTTTGTACCATGAAACAATGCACTGGTCGGTTAGGAGTCAGAGTATGCTGCATCAGATGGTTCCTATGATGAGCATATAGATTTCTCTACAAACAGTGGAGAACATGCTTTTGTTGGTGTTGATAGTAATTCAGGTGGTAGTAGTGATAATTTGTGCTTTTTGATGGATGATTTGAAAGGAATTCCAGATGATGATCTGGAAGAGATGGATATTTTGAGTCAAATGACAATGATCAATATCAGATCACAAAAGTTTTACAAAAGGACTGGTCGGAAATTCCCAGGTCTCTCTAGAAAAACCAAGGTTGGTTTTGACAAGAGCAAGTTGAGGTGTCATAAGTGCCATAGACTTGGACACTTTGCAAGAGAGTGTAGATTATCTGGATCTAACTCATCTGCACCCTTTGTGACCTTCCCAAGCAATAGCTCACAAAACAAAGGGCAACATTCCACCAGTTCTGGTCATCCTTCACAAGCTCAATCATCTCCTGCATATTTTGTCCCTCAAGGTCCTATGCCATATCCTTACCCCTGTTTTTACATGCCTCAGTCTAGTCAGGTTCAAGTACCCACAGCTCAACCACCACCTGCCCTACATGAGCCTCAACTATCTCAATCAAATCAACAATCTCAATCTCAACCACAACAAAGCTTTTTCACCCCTGGAGTTGTTGACTGGAGCTGTTTACCAGATGATCTTTCTGGTTATCATGAACAACTGTTTCCTGGTGCTGGTCAACATGGTGGTGAAAACCCTTTTGGAAATCTTGCTCTTATCGCCTTGGAGTCTACTGATGGTTCATGCTCAAATGCTTCAACATCACAGGTATCACAGGTATCTTCAGAGGCTAAGGCCAATTTGTGTTCTGAGTCATGCATAACTACATTTGCCTCAATTAGAGAAACAAATGTAGCTTTAATCAATAAAAATCTTGAGCTAGAGAAAGTGATTTCCAAAAGAAAAGATGAGTTTGAGTCTATTTTAAATGAAAAAGATGATGAAATTTACAAATTAAAATGCAAAATCACTGATGAAAAGGCAAAGGTAGAGGTCATCTTAGAGAAACACAAGGACCTCAAAGAAACACTTGCAGCTACCCAGGTAGAGTGTGAACGCTGGGTAACATTATGCAAAGGGTTTGAAATGCTTCTTAACAAACAAACATCTTCAAATGTGAAGTTTGGGATTGGTTATAATCACACTGCTCCTCCTACAGATTTTACTCCCAAGTTAGAAGTAGAATCTGAAGGAGAAAGCAATTTCCAATCCACATCATCATGTGTCTCACCCTCTGATAATGAACCAAAATCAGAGGATGAAGTCAGTATTAGCACCTCAGAAAATCAATCAGCTGATATGGAAACATATTCTCATACCGTTGGATGCACAAAAGTCATCCAAGGAGAAACAGCTGAGGGTGTTGATTTGACCAAGATAAATGAAGGTGAAAATGTTTTTGAGAAAATTAATCTAAAACTTGTAGAATCAGGTGTTGTCTCACAAAGTACTCAAAGTACTAAAGGGAAAGTCACAACACCTTAAGAACAAACCAAAACCACTGAAAAAAAAGGGTTTGAAAACTGCTGAAGAGTCTATCAGGAAGTCCAAAAGTACTGATAGAAAGCTTCTGAAGAACAAATTTTCAGTAGTTAAGAATCCATCAGTACTTAAACTAAGTACTGAAATGAAGAAAGTACTGAAGAACAAACCTTCAGTAGTTTCATCTTCTTCAGTAGTTGATCAACTGAAGATGAAGAAAAAGCCATATGAAATATGTGGTTTATTCAATCATCTCACTGATGACTGCTGGTACAGAAAGGGTTCCAAATTCAACAAAGATAAGAACACTAACAAGAAAATTAATAAGATGAAAGATGAATTTGAAACCAAGTTTTTAGTAGAGGCATCTCAACCTGAAAACCCAAAATCCTTAATGAAATCCACAAAGAAGGAAGGGCTTTATCAGGAAACGGCTGAAGGTGTTCAATGGACTCCTTATGGAATACCAAAACACCAGACTAAGTCTGTGTCTTCCAAAAGTGAGAAAATGGTGAAACACGGGAACCAATAAAAAACAAGAACTGATGTGTCTGATGAACTGAAGGCTTTAGCAAACAATCAGACACAACTTGTTATGATGGTTCAACATCTATTGGGGAGAGTCAACCAAATAGATGTACCTGTGATTAAACCACAGAAAAGGAAAACCAAGCCAAAATTAAACGAATCCTTTTCCACACCGTCTCCATCTTCACAGGCAGCTAATCATGACAAACCAGTTAGTGTAAAATCTGTTGATGAGAACAGACCCAAAACCAAAATGGTTTGGGTCTCAAAAACTAACTAGTTTCTTTTGACAAATGCAGGGTTCTTCAGCATGCCAAAGAAGCATCTGGTATGTGGACAGTGGAGGATCCATGCATATAACTGGGAGCAGCTCTCTTCTTAATGACTACTCTCAAGGAAAGAAGGGATTTGATTCATTTGGTAATGAAGCTAAAGGTTACATCATCGGGAAAGGCTTTGTTTCCAATGGTGAAATAAGGTTTGATGATGTCAACCATGTGGAGAATCTCAAGTATAATCTCTTGAGTGTAAGTCAGATATGTGATAAAGGTCATGTTGCCCTTTTCACCAGCCAGGACTATAGGATTATGTCTTCCAAAGTTCTGAGTTTGATTGACAAGGTACTGGATGAACATACTCTCCTAAAGGCCAACAGGACAGGAAGAGTATATGCCTTAGATTTATCAAAGAAAATTGATGTAAAAGGCCATCCTTGCCTGTTCTCCAAGGCCTCTCCTTAGGAATCTAAACTATGGCATAGAAGACTTGGTCATATGAATCTTTAAAACATTTGAATCAAAGGTTGATGCAGGATACTTTGTTGGGTATTCATCCACTTGCAAGGCATACAGAGTTTTTAACTACAGAACAAAGATAATTAAAGAGACCTTGCATGTGAAGTTTAATGAATCTCCAAAGGACTCAATTCCACAAAACCCTGTGG
The DNA here is from genome assembly GCA_024085815.1 of Flaveria linearis. Lineage (NCBI taxonomy): Eukaryota > Viridiplantae > Streptophyta > Magnoliopsida > Asterales > Asteraceae > Flaveria > Flaveria linearis. Next base: position 73,473,750 of record CM044003.1, on the reverse strand, counting down.
AGTTATTTGATTTGGACATACTGCAATATGTTCCTTATCAGTCTCCAGCTGTTGTAGATCCTGAAAATCCATCACCTCCTTCAAACAGTTCTTCATCTGGTGGTACTGATGATGATGATGCTAACAGTACTCACCTTTTTCAGGTTCAGTGATCAACTGCCTGAGTCATCTAAACCTGATATTCCTATAGCTTCAACAGCTCCGTCCACAACAAATGATGATGAGATCTCTGAATCATCTACTTTGTTTGAATTTCCATTTCCTTCATGGTTTCAAGAGTCTGAATCAACATCTGTTGCTGCTGAATCTCCTGCAAACACTTGGACAAATCTTATTGTCTATCAAGAGCTGAAGAATCACCCTATGTCTCAAATCATTGGTAATATCCATGCTGGACTTTCAACCAGAAGTCAATTGTCCAATTTCTGCTTCTATGCTCTCTTCATCAGTCAGCAAGAGCCAAAGAACTATCATGTTGCATTAAGAGATAATGGATGAGTTGTAGCCATGCAACTTGAACTTCTTCAGTTTAAAAAGCAACAAGTGTGGGAGCTGGTTCCTCTACTTCAAGGTAAGTGTGCAATAGGCACTAAATGGGTGTTTAGGAATAAAACTGATGAAAAAGGTCAAATTGTCAAGAACAAGGCTAGACTGGTTGTACAGGGGTTTTCACAAGAAGAAGGTATTGATTATGATAAAACCTTTACCCCTGTAGCCAGACTGGAGGCAATCAGATTGTTCTTAGTTTATGCTGCTTTCCATAATCTTAAAGTTTTTCAATTGGATGTCAAAAGTGCATTCTTATATGGTAAAATAAAAGAAGAGATTTATGTGTGTCAACCACCAGGTTTTGAGGATAATACACATCCAGATTAGGTGTATAAGCTTGATAAGGCTCTGTATGGGTTAAAACAAGCTCCTAAAGCCTGGTATGAAACACTGTCAAATTTTTTTCTTCAAAATAATTTCACTAGAGGCTCCATAGATAAAACTTTGTTCATAAAGAAAGTAGCATAGCATAAGCTACTTGTTCAAATTTATGTAGATGATATTATTTTTGCATCCTCTGATCCATAGTTATGTGATGCCTTTACAAAATTGATGCAATAAAGTTTGAAATGAGTGCCATGGGAGAATGACAGTTCTTTCTAGGTTTGCAAATCAAACAAAGAGCTGATGGAACTTTCATTCATCAGTCAAAATATACAAAGGATCTTCTGAAAAAGTTCGATTTACAAAACTGTAAGCCCTGTTCTACTCCCATGAGCACCACCACACAACTGGATGCTGATCAGAAAGGTAAAGCAGTTGATGAAACCCTTTACAGATGTATGATTGGTTCCTTGATGTACCTTACAGCTTCTAGACCAGGCATTATGTTTGCAACTTGTGTCTGTGCTAGATTTCAGGCTGCACCTAAAGAATCCCATTTGATTGCGGTCAAAAGGATCTTTAGATACTTGCAAGGAACTATATCTCTAGGACTTTGGTATTCCACCGGGCACTCTTGCAAATTGGTTGCTTTCTCTGATAGTAACTATGTAGGGTGTAAAGTAACCAGAAAATCAACTTCTAGTGGATGCCAATTTCTAGGTAGTTGTTTGGTTTCTTGGCAGAGTAAGAAACAAACTTCAATTGCTACATCAACTGCTGAAGCAGAGTACATTGCTGCTGCAAGTTGTACATCTCAGGTACTCTAGCTTCAGAATCAATTACTGGAATATGGCATTACAGAGACTAAGACTCCATTACTGATGGACAGTGCTTCAGCTCTTTGTATTGTTAAGAATCCAGTCCAGCATTCTAAGTCCAAACACATTGAGATCAGACATCATTTCATCAGGGATTGTTATGAAAAAGGCCTGATTGATCCAAAGTTTGTTCCTAGTGCTAATGAGCTTGCAGATATATTTACTAAGCCTTTGGATAGTGCAACTTTTCAAAATCTTGTGCTAAGCCTTGGTATGCTGCAGCTAGACTAAATTGACTAATACTGATACTCTCAGACCATAAGTACTGATGAACATTAGTATACAAACAAACAAACAAACATACCCAGTGTATCCCGCTGAAGAGCAGGGTCTGTGTAAGGCCCCGTTCCCGGGTACCTCACAGCTGGTCTATCATCGCACATAAAACATATATTTACATTAACTTAATAAAAACCATGCAGCGGAAACTTTGAATTTACTTTCAATTTACTATAAATGCTTTTGCAAAGTAATACAACACTCATTACAAAATATCGTTTGTTTGCATTACAATACAAAAACATTAACAAAAGAATGCCATCCTAAAAGAGCTGAGTAGCCACCTCGTGCCATCCCCAGCAACACTACCTGCCAGCTGGAAACACATAAAAAGTCAGCGTTGCTGAGTGAGTTCTAGTTTTTATAATAAACATACTTCGTTTCCTTTAGAACCATTCTTTTCTTTACGCAATCATACATCATACGCATCCACCTAGATAATATCTGTATTATCTCTTTCGTTTATTTAATCATTCGTCCTTTATAACTTTGCTTGTACATTGGATATCATTTGTACCAATACCATATGCTAAACCCCAAACTGTCTTAGCTACTGGGCCGAAGTCAATCCAGAGACAGCAAAACGTATGCCACAGTACTGGGCCGAAGTCATTAAATGAACAGCAAAGCGTATGCCACAGTACTGGGCCGAAGTCTATGGAGAGACAGCTAAACGTGGTGCCGCAGTACTAGAGGTAAGCGGTAGAGGTACCATACGTATGGTCAATCACAAAGAAGGACCCGTTTACCTTATCCAATGCTTACAAGACTTATTTCGTTAGTTCATTAATGCATGTATTCGTCGTCATATTTTTTTTTCACTTATTCATTAATACATGCATTCATCGTCATGTTCCTCTTTCATTATCTTTCACTTTACGTTACATAATACTTCGTTTATTTGTCATCATAATACGTAAAGTTGTGGAAAGATATACGTACATTATCGTAAGGAACACACGTACCATTCATACATCATCATACCAGGCGTCATACACACATATCATTCCTACATCATCATGCAATGTGTCATACACTCACATCATGCCTTATGCATAAACATTTAACATCATCATCATCATTCCTAAGCCTTACTCGCATATCATTATATGCTTGTCATACTTACATATCATATATCATGCATAAACATGCAGCATTACTATTATGCCCGATGAGGACCATCTATAATCCTGCAAGGTGTCGTACACACATAACCCACATCAACAGTCATCTACAGGCAGTTATGGAAAATTCCATGTCAGGACTTACTCCTGCACTTCCCCCCGAAAGCCAGAATTCAACTATGCATCTCCTCGAGTTCAACAACCCTAATTATCCCTCCGAAACCTTGGGAAATCATACTAGGACATCATACAAACACATACAAGTCCACATTCATACTTTAAACATACTACAAATGATTACACCCAAATGGGTCAAACATACACTTTACAAAATCGGGTATTTATACGTGTTCCAGCCCCAAAATCGTTTGAAAACATGTAAATGAGGGGTCCTAGAACTCACCTGTGCTTGACAAGCCGCTTCTCAATCAAGCCTTAAAGTCGCGAGTCACACTACACTGCCTGCAGATAAGTTAACACTCAAAAGAGTTAATTTCTGCCTAATTTCGCTACTAAGTTCGCAGGTAGTTTTGCTCGTAAATTCGCCAGCAGTTTCGCTGGGCAAATCTGCAGTTTCGCTGCTAGTTTCACCGGGCAGCATTCTGCCAGTTTCGCTGGACAGATTCGCTACCTCGAGCGCCCAACTTTCGTTGGAATTCCCTAGTTTCGCAATATCTAAGGTCAACTTGGGCATTGGCATAGTCATCAGCGAAACTATAGTTTCGCTCAGGCGAATATGTAGTTTTGCCGAAGCGAAATTGTAACTTCGCTGTAAATCCTTCCAGTTTCGCTGGACGAACTTACAGTTTCGCTGGATGAGACCTTAAATTCGTAGAACGAGCTGAAATTTACGAATCAGTTTGTTTTTGCCCAAAAATCCAATCCTTTCCACCCAAACCCTTGGATTATCATCCAGGAAGTATTATCTAAGCTCATTACACGTTTTCTTACCCTAAAACGTGTGTTTTGGGGCGATTTTTGCCACTTTAAAAACCTCAAAAACCCACACTCGGGTTTTTCACCAAATGTAGCAATTTAGATACTTTTCTTACCTTGATTCTTGTAGTTTAGGAGTCCACAAACACCAGCCTTCGATTCTAGACCACCCGAGCTTCAATCCGGCACTTTCTCTCTCTACACTTTCTCTCTCTAGAATGGGCGTTTGAGTGGAAATGAGTGTTGCTCAGCTGATCCATCTATTTATATGCCAGGCGTTCCCGGGACCCAAAACTCGTTAAACTCGTGACCCGGAGGGTTAACTCGGTGTAATACCCGCAACCATTTTATATTTATTAAATGGTTTTTCATCCGAGCCCATCACTATCACTTGACTCGATTAGAAAATTTTCCGGGTGTTACAAGTCCACCCCCTTATTGAGGTTTCGTCCTCAAAACTTGTTATTCTTCGAACAGATGTGGGTAATGTTGCCTCATCTCTTCTTCAGTCTCCCACGTAGACTCAGATCCCTTCCTGTGCTTCCACTGTACGCGCACAAGAGGAACTACTTTGTTTCTTAGTCGTTTCTCTTTTCTATCGATGATTGCTACTGGTTGCTCCACATAGTTGAGCCGTTCGTCTACTTCGATATCCTCTAGCAGTACAATCATATCTTTATCGGCCAAACATTTCCTCAGATGAAATACGTGGAAGGTCGGGTGAATTCCACTCAGCTCATCTGGCAGTTCCAACCTGTAGGCCACCTCTCCCACACGGGCGATAATTCGGAAAGGGCCTATATACCGCGGGCTCAGTTTACCCCGCTTTCGGAACCTAATAATTCCTTTCCACGGCGAGACCTTCAACATGACCCGATCACCGACCTTGAACTCTATCGGTCTTCGCCTCTTGTTAGCATACGACTTTTGTCTGTCTTTCGCCGCCTTCATGAAGGCTTTGATCTTTTCTAACTTTTCAGTCGTTGCTTCAACTACCTCGACACCATCCAGTTCCTTCTGCCCAATGTCTCCCCAACATACGGGCGTCCTACATTTCCTACCGTACAACATCTCGTAGGGCGGCATACCAATGCTGGCATGATAACTGTTATTGTACGAGAATTCTGCTAACGGCAGGTGATCGTCCCAACTTCCTCCAAAATCGATCACGCACGCTCGATGCATGTCTTCGAGTGTTTGGATCGTCCTCTGAGACTGACCGTCTGTCTGGGGGTGATATGTCGTGCTAATGTGTAGCCTCGTCCCCATTGCATCATGAAACCTCTTCCAAAACTTGGAGGTAAACCGGGTGTCACGGTCAGACACAATAGACACCGGTACGCCATGACGAGCTACAATTTCTTTGATAAATAGATCCGCCAATCTTTCAGATGAATACGTCTCGCGGGTCGGTAGGAAGTGGGCACTCTTCGTCAATCGATCAACTATCACCCATATAGCATCATACCCTTTCGGGGTACGTGGTAGTTTCGTGATGAAATCCATGGTGATGTGCTCCCACTTCCACTCGGGTATATCCAACGGTTGGATCTTCCCGTACGGTTTCTGATGCTCTGCCTTGACCTGTGAACAAGTCATGCACTTACTCACATATTCCACCACATCACGCTTCATGCCCGGCCACCAATAGTCTTTCTTCATGTCTTGGTACATCTTGGTAGCACCGGGGTGAATGGAATATCGAGTCTTATGGGCCTCATCCATGATCTTTCCACGTAGATCCCCGTACCGAGGAATCCACACTCGCCCAAATCGGGTCTTAACACCAAGAGTGTTCTACCCAGTTCTGTAACTAGACCTCTCATCCTTTCGGAGTTAAGACGATCTTCCTTCAGAGCCTCGTCTTGGAACTCCTTAACCTGTGTCATCACGTCAGAGGTCATAATTAGCTGATAAGCCTTCACCCGAATTGGCTCGGCCCTTTCCTTCCGGCTAAGGGCATCAGCCACCACATTGGCTTTGCCCGGGTGGGAATGGATCTCACAATCATAATCTTTTATCAGCTCCGACCACCGCCTCTGCCTCATGTTTAGATCCTTCTGCTCGAAGAAGTACTTCAAGCTCTTGTGATCCGTGAAGATGGTGCACTTCGTCCCGTATAGATAGTGCCGCCAAATCTTCAACGCAAAAACCACCGCAGCTAGTTCTAGGTCGTGCGTGGGATAATTGACTTCGTGGGTCTTCAGTTGTCGAGATGCATAAGCTATTACCCTTTCATGTTGTATCAATACGCAACCTAGCCCGGAATAAAATGCATCCGAATAGACCACTAAGTCTTCATTTCCCTCGGGCAATGTCAAGACAAGAGCTTGTGTCAGTCTCATCTTCAACTCCTAAAAGGCATCCTCCTGTTCTCGACCCCACACGAGCTTCACATCCTTGCGAGTCAATTTTGTCAAAGGCGAGGCTATCTTGGAAAAAGTCTTGAATAAACCTCTGGTAGTAGCCTGCCAGTCCCAAGAAGCTACGAATCTCGGATGGCGTCCTAGGAGACTTCCATTGCAATATGGCCTCCACCTTTTCCGGGTCCACCATAATTCCCTCTGCATTTACCACATCTTTTACATATCATAAGTAGGCGCGACATCTGCACCTCATACACTTTCCCCGCCACCGCCTTTGAGATCATCTTCGAAATCGTCATGACCCGATCCCCATATACAGTTATTGGACTCCCGTCTGGTGCTATCAATGAATCATCTTCTCACGACACGCTATATTCGCCTCGAAGTCCACCAACCCATCCAACCCATGAACTGAATCAAAATCACTCTAGGCTATCACATCTAGTCTAACCGGGTATCTATGAACTTCTAACTCCACCTCGCAGTCTACTATCGTTTCGGAAATCCTGACAGACTTACCTATGGCGGTTTCTATACCCAAGAGCTTATCAATACTTCTACTCCTAGTGAGCAACTTAGCATAGAAAAACAACAAAAACAAAAACTATTTCTGGCTCCGAAATCAAACAACACGGATGACAGAGTTTGAATTACTAGACACATACCTGACACTATATCGGGGCTCGTCCTAGCCTGCTCCAGCATTATCATGAAGGCCCTGCGCCCTCAGCCCTTGGCTTCTTGCAATCCCTGCTTATGTGACCTCTTCCACTGCAGTTGTAGCACCGTACCACTCCACACTCTCTGGCCACATGACCGTGCTTCCCACATCGGAAACAGATATTGGTCCCCAATCTACATTCCCCGAGGTGTTCTTTGGCACACTTACCACACTTCCTCGTCCTCGCACCAGACGAAGCTGCACGCCGGTCCTCCGTCCTTACAACCTTTTTGCTGAGGATGGCACTGTCACGTCCAACCCGCTTTCCGTTCCAGTTCTTGTCGTCGCTATTCTTCGTGCTTTCTTCAATAGCAGTCGTCTCTTTCACCGCTCTAATTACCTCAGTCACCATGGATGGCAGAATTGCCTGTAAGGCCTGTTGGACTCCCTCCACAACAGCCTCTTTCATGGCGATCCTCAAACTAGTGCCATCATCGCTGCCCTCCAGGTGAGGGGCCTCAGGCTGTTTGAGTGCCCTTTCAGCCGTCCTAGCCATGCTTCTCGTGACACGCGGTTCAACACCACGTTTACCACGACCCCCATCTGGCAAAACCTTAGAAGATCTACCGCTAGCCATCTTTTGACACACACTGAAAGGTTCAAATACCAACACGGTCATTCAAGGAAATAGCTCAGTTTATGTCAAGTATAGTAAGTCCCTAATTACAGTGGCCAGTTGTGATTAGCCACTTACTTTACTCTTCGTACCCCGAGCATTACCTGTCCTGACTACATTAGTATCTAAGTCTAACAGTACACATAAACCACATTACATGCGCACATAATACTATTTAATCTTTAAGAAAAAACCTGATGGCACGCAGCTACTCAGATGGCATTCCTTTCCTTTCTGTCCATTCTCAGTTTAAGTTTAGGTTTATTTTGAAAATTTACCCGTTTCACTTAAACTTTGGCTCTGATACCAACTTGTAAGGCCCCGTTCTCGGGTACCTCACAGCTGGTCTATCATCGCACATAAAACATATATTTACATTAACTTAATAAAAACCATGCAGCGGAAACTTTGAATTTACTTTCAATTTACTATAAATGCTTTTGCAAAGTAATACAACACTCATTACAAAATATCGTTTGTTTGCATTACAATACAAAAACATTAACAAAAGAGTGCCATCCCAAAAGAGCTGAGTAGCCGCCTCGTGCCATCCCCAGCAACACTACCAGCCAGCTGGAAACACATAAAAAGTCAGTGTTGCTGAGTGAGTTCTAGTTTTTATAATAAACATACTTCGTTTCCTTTAGAACCATTCTTTTCTTTACGCAATCATACATCATACGCATCCACCTAGATAATATCTGTATTATCTCTTTCGTTTATTTATTCATTCGTCCTTTATAACTTTGCTTGTATATTGGATATCATTTGTACCAATACCATATGCTAAACCCCAAACTGTCTTAGCTACTGGGCCGAAGTCAATCCAGAGACAGCAAAACGTATGCCACAGTACTGGGCCGAAGTCATTAAATGAACAGCAAAGCGTATGCCACAGTACTGGGCCGAAGTCTATGGAGAGACAGCTAAACATGGTGCCGCAGTACTAGAGGTAAGCGGTAGAGGTACCATACGTATGGTCAATCACAAAGAAGGACCCGTTTACCTTATCCAATGCTTACAAGACTTATTTTGTTAGTTCATTAATGCATGTATTCGTCGTCATAATTTTTTTTCACTTATTCAATAATACATGCATTCATCGTCATGTTCCTCTTTCATTATCTTTCACTTTACGTTACATAATACTTCGTTTATTTGTCATCATAATACGTAAAGTTGTGGAAAGATATACGTACATTATCATAAGGAACACACGTACCATTCATACATCATCATACCAGGCGTCATACACACATATCATTCCTACATCATCATGCAATGTGTCATACACTCACATCATGCCTTATGCATAAACATTTAACATCATTATCATCATTCCTAAGCCTTACTCGCATATCATTATATGCTTGTCATACTTACATATCATATATCATGCATAAACATGCAGCATTACTATTATGCCCGATGAGGACCATCTATAATCCTGCAAGGTGTCATACACACATAACCCACATCAACAGTCATCTACAGGCACTTATGGAAAATTCCATGTCAGGACTTACTCCTGCACTTTCCCCCGAAAGCCAGAATTCAACTATGCATGTCCTCGAGTTCAACAGCCCTAATTATCCCTCCTAAACCTTGGGAAATCATACTAGGACATCATACAAACACATACAAGTCCACATTCATACTTTAAACATACTACAAATGATTACACCCAAATGGGTCAAACATACACTTTACAAAATCGGGTTTTTATACGTGTTCCAGCCCCAAAATCGTTTGAAAACATGTAAATGAGGGGTCCTAGAACTCACCTGTGCTTGACAAGCAGCTTCTCAATCAAGCCTTAAAGTCGCGGGTCACACTACACTGCCTGCAGATAAGTTAACACTCAAAAGAGTTAATTTCTTCCTAATTTCGCTACTAAGTTCGCAGGTAGTTTCGCTCGTAAATTCGCCAGCAGTTTCGCTGGGCAAATCTGCAGTTTCGCTGCTAGTTTCACCGGGCAGCATTCTGCCAGTTTCGCTGGACAGATTCGCTACCTCGAGCGCCCAACTTTCGTTGGAATTCCCTAGTTTCGCAATATCTAAGGTCAACTTGGGCATTGGCATAGTCATCAGCGAAATTATAGTTTCGCTCAGGCGAATATGTAGTTTCGCCGAAGCGAAATTGTAACTTCGCTGTAAATCCTTCCAGTTTCGCTGGACGAACTTACAGTTTCGCTGGATGAGACCTTAAATTCGTAGAACGAGCTGAAATTTACGAATCAGCTTGTTTTTGCCCAAAAATCCAATCCTTTCCACCCAAACCCTTGGATTATCATTCAGGAAGCTATATCTAAGCTCATTACACGTTTTCTTACCCTAAAACGTGTGTTTTGGGGCGATTTTTGCCACTTTAAAAACCTCAAAAACCCACACTCGGGTTTTTCACCAAATGTAGCAATTTAGATACTTTTCTTACCTTGATTCTTGTAGTTTAGGAGTCCACAAACACCAGCCTTCGATTCTAGACCACCCGAGCTTCAATCCGGCACTTTCTCTCTCTACACTTTCTCTCTCTAGAATGGGCGTTTGAGTGGAAATGAGAGTTGCTCAGCTGATGCATCTATTTATATGCCAGGCGTTCCCGGGACCCAAAACTCGTTAAACTCGTGACCCGGAGGGTTAACTCGGTGTAATACCCGCAACCATTTTATATTTATTAAATGGTTTTTCATCCGAGCCCATCACTATCACTTGACTCGATTAGAAAATTTTCCGGGTGTTACAGTCTGGGAGGGGTATGTGGTGGCAAGTCTTTCCTCTATCCTGAGAGATAGATAGACCGCTTCCGAAGAGACCCTCGACTCGTTAACGAAGGCAGTAACCATAACAATCATAATACTTATCACATATTACATATCACCTACAACTCACATATTACATATCATACGTATCACATATCACATATCACATATCACATATCACATATCACATATCACATATCACATATCACATATCACATATCACATATCACATATCACATATCACATATCACAGATCACATATCACATATCACATATCACATATCACATATCATATCATTCAACACATAGGTAAATAGGACATGCAGAATTAGATGACGAAAACTACACTGCCACATGTAACCGTAACCCGTCCCACCCACAAAACCCACTAGAATTCCTTAGTTTTTATTCTACGCCTCCACTCACTCCTATCCTCGATCATGTGCTCAGAGAAGTGCAAGTCTATCATATCTCGCCTAATAATCTCATCCCAAGTCAACCTAGGTCTACCTCTACTCCTCCTACCCTCTACGTTTATGTTCTCTACTACTCTAACAGGTGCTGCCATCGTTCTCCTCTTCACGTGCCCAAACCATCTTAGTCTTCCCTCTCGTATTTTATCTGTGATACATGCCACCTCTAGTCTCTGTCGAAAGACGTCATCAGTCTGTGCCGTATAGCATAGCTGGCCTTACTGCCATTCTGTATAGTTTTCCCTTTAGTTTTAGTGGGAACCTCTTATCACACAAAATCCCTGATGCTGCTCTCCACCTGCACCATCCTGATTGCACACGGTGTGTTACATCGCTGTGTAGCTCTCCGTCTTCCTGTATATATGAGCCAAGGTATTTGAACCTAGATGTCTGGGGGACCGCCATGCCCTGTATACTTATTTGGGTGTCCTCTACGGCCTCACCACTAAAGTTACAATGCATGTATTCTGTCTTAGAGAGACTTATCCTTAAGCCCCTGCGTTCTAGTGCTGCTCTCCACTTTTCTAATCTCTCGTTAAGTACCGTCTTATCTTCTGATATTAAGACAATATCATCCGCAAACAGCATACACCATGGGACTGGTTCTTGTATAGACTTGGTCATCTCGTCCAACACTACTGCGAAGAGGAATGGGCTCAATGCCGATCCTTGGTGGAGTCCCACTTCCACCGGGAAGAAGTCTGTGTCTCCGATGGGTGCTCGTACACACGTTTTTGCCCCGTCATACATATCCTGTATTATTTTGATATACCTCTCTGGTATCCTTCTAAGTCGTAGACTGATCAGTTATTTTGTCTTCAAAAGTCAATATTAAGACAATATTATTTTGATGAACATTAGTATACAAAAGTCAAAAATAAGTACTGATCAGTTATTTTGTCTTCAATTTTTTTAACTACTGAAGTGTTAAAAAGATTGAAGACTAAGTTACTTAAAAGTACTGAAGTACATTATTTGTTGAAAATAACCGATGTAGTTACAACTACTGATGTAGTTATACTTACTGATGCCTGTTTCTAACAGATAAGTACTGACGAACAAATTTGTCCACAAGTACTGGTGTGTATTCTTGAGCATAAGTACTGAAGACAAAATTTGTTCACAAGTTCTGAAGAATAATGTGTTTCAAAAGCTCTAATGCACAAATGTTCAGAAGAGCTGATGCATAAATATTCGAAATAACTGATGACCAATGAAACGTCTGAAAATCAGACAAAGTCTGATGATTAATTGTTGAGGTCAAAATGAAACAACTGAAACTTATGAATTGATGACAACAACTGATAAGTAACTTTACTCTTCAGCTGTTCCAAACAACTGCTGTTTCATTTCAAAACAACTGAAGCCAAAACCAAGTCTTCAGTAGTTTCAAACTACTGATGACTAAAACCAAGTCTTCAGTCGTTTACAACATCTGAAGGTTAAAATCATGTCTTCAGTCGTTTCAAACAACTGATGACTAACACCAAAACCTTCAGTTTTTTTCCATCAGCCGTTTCATAACCTATAAATACCAAACCCTAACTTCAGAATTCGTTCTTAGAACGTTATTATTCAAATTCTCAGACCTTCCCTCTTGCATTAATGGCGACCATGCAACTCAAACCCAGCCATAACTGTGTAGCTTACCTCACCAAATCGGCCTTCTAGAAAAAGTTTGATGACGCCCTCGATCTGATGGTTGAATCTCAATACCACATAACCTTTCTTTTGAACCCAACCATATACGTAGAAACCCTACAACAATTCTGGACAAACGTAACACTCACAACTGGTGAGAATGATGGCGAGATCGCTCTCCAGTCGTTTGTCAATCAGAAGAAAGTGGTCGTCACTTCTGATATTATTCGGCGAATCCTAAATCTGAATGATTCCAACTTCGTCACCGAATATCGTAAGGGTACAACCGACTTATCCTTCACCAACAATGGGTACGAAGGCGACCTAAGTGCTACCACAATTTTGAAGAAGCACTTCCATGACCCTGAACGCCTAATCTTCCACATGGTCAACGTCTGCCTTGCTCCCAAGACCTCCTCATAGGATCAAATGTCTTCAAGGTGGCAGCAGGTATTGTATTCAATCCTTGAATGCCAAAACTTAAATTTTTCTAAAATTATATTTTTGGAATTAAAAGATCTGGCTTTGAAACCTATGGCTAACAGATGGATATTATATCCAACGTTTCTTATGGCTATTATTGAAAACCAATTAAAAACTGAAGGCCTTGTTGGCTTAGGAGTCCCTGCTGTGGCAGTTCTGCCTGAAGTATACTCAAGGCACAACTCGAACACACAACTCAAAGAGGCTGCCAAGCTGCTAAAACCCAAGCATCGGGAACCCACAGCCTCATCATCCAGATCCAAAGTCCCCTCCAAGCCAAAATCTAAAAAGCCCAAAAAGGCTACTCAGGGAGTTGAGTCCCCTGAGGATGCCCCTATAGCACCAAGGCAGGAAGAAACTACTGGTAGTAATCCCCCAGCAGTTACACATACTTAACCAACCACAACCGCTCATGTATCCTCTTAACAGGATCTTGAAGCAACCATTTCTGGGGATGCCTCATTACTGGAACCTCTCTCATTTGAGAAGGTTGCCATTGAAGAGCACCGCTCACCCTAGGTGCAATCTGCTTCACACCTATCTCCCACTGAAACCACCCCACAAAGCCCAACTTATATCATTGCAAAAGTGCTGAGTCAGTTAAACACTCCACCCCCTCCCCAGAAACCTATTACAACTGGCAAAACCTTAACAGTTGAGGGGGAGGACTATAGTGTTGCTGATAACCCACAACATAGGGATTACACAGTTCTATCTCCCTGTGTGGAGGAGGAGATCAGAACTTCTGGTGAGGCTGCCACTTCTCCTGCTTCAGCATATGAACAGGCTGAAGTTGGTAACATTTCTAAGTCCTCACCAGAGGCAGCTGCCGATAAAGGGCATAATCCTGAGGCAGGAAGTCCCCAGTACCAAGAATAAGGGGCACATGTGAACACTGATCTACACTCAGCACATGTTAATCCTGATGTAATCAGGAGGTCGGATGATTCAGCACCCACTGATGATGACCTGGACTTTTTCTATGATGTTCTAGCCCATAACACTATTCTTGAGGCTAAGGTATGCAGACTACAAGAACTGCTTGCCAAAATGTCTCAAGAATCAAGTCCATCTGCCCAAATTCACCTACAGACGGCACCTTCTTCTGAAGGTCTCCCACACACTGAGCCACTCACAACAAATCAGCCACCAACCTCTGCTTCTGGCACCATTTCTCAGGGACATAACCCCTTTGAGCAAATGGTTGCTGTCTTTAAATCTTCCCTGCCTCTCATCACTCCCTTCATCACTAACATTGTCCATCAAGCTCTTGATGAAAGGCTTTCCTCATATATTCAAACCGTAGTTGATGATGCAGTTACTAAAAGACTTGCTAACATTCAAAACCCTGAACCCAATGCAACCAAAAAGGGGGAGTCTAAGTTAGTGAAAGTAGACTAGAGGAAGAGAGTTGAAGAGGAAAAGGAGAAAGAAAAGGAGAAGGAGAAAGAAAAGGAGAAGGAGAAAGAAAAAGATTTTCATGTTACTTACAAGAAAAGGAAAGTTAATGAAAAGACTCCTCTTAAGAAGAAGTTAGAAGAACTAATCAAAGAAGCTGATGAGCAACATAGCAGATCAATGGATAAAATTATTGATCAGCTCTTCAGACAAGGATTTGACACTGTCAAACTTGACACTAAGATCAGAAAGCTGGAAGTACAAGAGATTGAGCATCGATGGGCCAGCTATAGTGAGAAAGAAAATGAAAGACTGGAAGCCATGGTCAGTTTTGTAGCGAAGTATTTAGGGAGGACAATCCTAGAAGTGAAATCATGGACCAGGGACAATATTTGGAGATAACATGTGAAGTCGCTGGATCGGTAAACATCCGGGCACGTTCTTGACGGAAGCATAAAAACCAAAAGATAAACAAAAGTACGAACAATAATCGAATGATTTCATTGATAAAACATAACGATTTTAAGCTCGTTACAACTTAAGAATTACAACTTTTGGCAAGGGGAGATCGAGCATGATCTCCCCTCTCATCCGGCAGCGCCTGGGCGCCGGGCACACTATCAAAAAACCATTCGGTTTCTACACATTGAAACTGGTATATATAGGCCTCGGCCCATATTAGATGCGACTGGGCCCATTCGTGCGATTGGACCATGCGTACGGTTCAATCGTACGACTGGACCATTTTATGGTTCAGTCTTACGAATGCCCCAATCGCATCTCTCAGTCAGACGACTGGTCCATTAGCATGGCTCAGTCGTACGATTGAGTCTCATTCGCATATGCTCCTGCGAATGACCCAGTTTCATGTGTTTACAAGGTGTATAACATTAAGCCTAGATTATTCGTCATGCGACGGACACACTATATATGACAATATATGCTCCAACAAATTCCCCCTTGAACGTTGCTTGTGAGTAGTAGATAACACCTCTTACAATCTTCAGTCAATCTTTGCTCTGGTTTCCAATAGAATCAAACGAACAACCATATTAGCCAACATTACTGATCTGTCAGGTTACTACAATATCCCTGAAAATGAATTTAGGAACAATAGCTTTCGTTTACTTTACAGAACACCATCATAGCAGCAAAATTCCCCAAATGACTGATTTTTCCAGATAATGACATGAACAGTTTTCCATTTGCATGGCCCAGTCGCATGAACAGGTCTGCATGCAGATTTTCAGATCTGCAGCCGCCAGGGCTGCCCAAAACCCTAATCTGACGAATTTTACGTGAACCGAATCAAGATAGACATCATCAGATTCGGAAGGGTGATAGGAACGTGGTTACGAATTTGATTTTAACATAGAAACACCACACGTACCCAGATCTAAACAAAACACGAAGAACACGAAGTGGGTTTAACGTCAAGATCTGAACTTTGATCCAGAAATCAAGTGCTCGGGTTGCTAGAATGATTGTTAGATCATTCCAGCAGTAACCGGCTCTGATACCAATTGTGAAGTCACTGGATCGGTAAACATCCGAGCACGTTCTTGACGGAAGGATAAAAACCAAAAGATAAACAAAAGTACGAACAATAATCGAATGATTTCATTGATAAAACATAACGTTTTTAAGCTCGTTACAACTTAAGAATTACAACTTTTGGCAAGGGGAGATCAAGCATGATCTCCCCTCTCATTCGGCAGTGCCTGGGTGCCGGGCACACTATCAAAAAACCCTTCGGTTTCTACACATTGAAACTGGTATATATTGGCCTCAGCCCATATTAGATGTGACCGGGCCCATTCGTGCGATTGGACCATGCGTATGGTTCAATCGTACGACTGGACCATTCTTATGGTTCAGTCTTCCGAATGCCCCAATCACATCTCTCAGTCGCACGACTGGTCCATTAGCATGGCTCAGTCGTACGACTGAGTCTCATTCGCATATGCTCCTGCGAATGACCCAGTTTCATGTGTTTACAAGTGTATAACATTAAGCCTAGACTATTCGTCAAGCGACAGACACACTATATATGACAATATATGCTCCAACATAACAAACAAAATCTGTTCGTCTGAAGTATTCACCAAAGGATTGATTATAGAAGCCCTTGATGAAGCTGGTGCTGGGAAAAGGACTGATCTGGCAAAGTGCTCCAAAGCCACACTTGCAACCAAAATGCTAGAGCAGAATGTACAATCTCCCACACCAGAACAATCAAAATCACAACCCACAAAACCAACTTTTTACCCAAGAAACCAACACAAAAATCTGCCGATGATGCACCCAAGAGGAAGAGAAGGGTGTTGAGGCTTCAAGAAGAAGAAGAAGAAGATGATGAGGAAGATAGGCTGCCCATTTCAACTATTGTTAAAACAAAAGGGAAGTTGCCTGATGTATCAAAGTTAATTGCCAAGAGTCAATCAACAACAATCACTCCTGCCATCCAGATGCAAACTGTGAAAGTAAAGCTTGAAGAAAAAGAACAGCACAAACAACATAATGAGCAGTTGTTGAACATGGTTGATAAAGAATTTCCTCAGTCTATATCGATACAATCTATGAGGAAACATGCTCAGAGATTGTATGCTCTCAGATTTACATTTCAATATCAGAAAGAGAGAGTTAGAATTTGGCTTGATCCCAGGGTGAGTGATAGAATTCACAAGAAGAACATCCCAAGAAGATACAATGGCCAAGTAAAGAAGATTGTAGATGCAGTGATAATGCTGGCCATTGTAGTGTCACCCTGGGAAATCCTAGAAGACTTCAGAAGAGCCTACAAGTCTAATCTTACCCCACAAACACTGCTGGAAAACAAAATGGTGAAAAAGGGGTTGATCTATAAGAGGCTTGAAGAAGTCAGAAGCAATGAGCTCTAGTTGTTACTTGAAGGTAATCATCTTGATGAGTTCGCTTATAGAGAAATAACAATTGTGGAGCTAAAGAATGGGAAACAGGTCAAGTACCTATCTGAATACTATGGGCCAGAGTTCTTCTTTAAAGGAGAAGCTGAAGAACTCACCCTGGAAGAATAGATTGTCTTCCTTGAGGCCTATGTTTGAGAGTCTTACAGACTCATTGTAGGGAAGTAGGTTTCATGGATGGGGCAACAACTCTTTGACCAATTCCCCAAGACAGAGTTCCCATCCATCTCTTCCCAGGCCTGTGCTGAAATTGGTCACTTCTGAGCTGATCTAGAAGAAAATGACAATACTTTTTACCTAATAAGTGGGACACCAATAAACTTAAAGGTTTTGGCTGCATTGTTTTAGGGGGAGTTTGTTGGACCAAAATAACCAATGAGCCAGATCAGAAAAACCTTTTAAGTCCCACAAACATCATAACAACTGAAAAAGACTTCATCAGCTGAAGACAAAGTCTGAAGACTAAAGCTGAAGATAAGTCTGAAGACAGAGTTTGAAGACAAAGTCTGAAGACCAAGTATTCAGAGGTTGTCACAACAGCTGAAGAAGTACTCTTCAGTAGTTGTGATGGTTTACTATCAGTAGTTGTCTTTATATTTTCAGCAGTTTGTAATCAGTAGTTCAGTAGTTTGTTTTCAGTAGTTGTAGTATGAGTTAACACGCTTTTTATTGTAAGAAGATGTCCTCAGCTGTTGTGGACATCTTCAGTAGTTTTAGTTATTTTCAGTTGTTTATGTAAATCGGTTAGATGTCACTATCAGGTGACATCTGATGACGTCATCTTCTCCTTTAAAAGGAAAGTTGACCTAATTGTAATCGTGTCGAAACATATGAATGAATGAAAACATTCTCTTTTGTAGAAAACTTTCTCTCTCTATAACCATCACTATTTGATTGAATATTCATATTGCTCTTGCTTAAATTTCATCTAATTTTAATACTATTCCACTGCAGATCATAACCTAATTGATCAAACTAGATCAGAGATCCTTTCATGCACATTTGTAAACTGCATACATGATGTCTGGTCTGCTTGCGGTTAGATACATCAGTGAGCCTATCATAGATCTATAAAGTTTCTGATCAACTGATATGCCTTCTATATCTGGTCCAAACTTAAAGCTGGTTGCAAATGGTGTTTTGCCGATGTACAGTCAGACATATTGTATTTTTTTTCAATATCTAATAAACATACTTGCTTTGGTTGATGAAAATTTCTTCAGTTGATTGTTGAACTTGAAGACCAAGGAAGAAGGTAAGCTCACCCATTGAACTCATTTGGAGCTTTGATTGCATAAGTGTTACAAATTCTCTTCAAAGTAGGATGTTTATAGAACCAAAGATGATATCATCCACATAGACTTGGACTACTACCAAGTCTTGTTCGTTCTGCTTTAAGAACAATGTTTTGTCTATTTTTCCTCGGGTGTACCCATTTTGCAGTAGAAATTTTGATAAAGTTTCATACCACTTCTAAGGTGCTTGATGAAGACCATATAGAGCCTTATCTATCTTGTAGACTCTATGAGGGAATTCGGGATCTTCAAACCCTGGTGGTTGAGCAACATATACCTCTTCATCTATCTGTCTATTTAGGAATGCACATTTTAATACATTTGGAAGACAGTGAAGTTTTTGAATGAGGCATATGCAAAGATCACTCGGATGGCTTCAAGTCTAGCTACTGGAGCAAAAACGTCATCATAATTAATGCCTTCCCCCTGAGTGTATCCTTGGGCAATTAGTATTGCTTTGTACCTAATGACAATTCCTCTGTCATCTACGTTGTTTCTGAATAGCCATCTTGTACCTATGGCATATTGACCTTCAGGAAGGTCAACCAGTTTCCAGACCTCTTGCTTTCTAAATTGTTGTAGTCCTTCCTACATTGCTTCTATCCAACTGTTGTCTTTGAGTGCTTCTGTGATGTTTTTAGGTACAGTTAGGGATAAGAAACAGGAATACAAGCAAATGTTTGCTATGTCTGATTGACTTCTTGTCAGTCTGGTATTTAGGTCACCCATGATGTTTTCTAAGAGGTGATCTTTGTGAATTCTTGTTGTTTCAATCTGATCAACAGGAATTGTTGAATCAAGATTGGAGATTGTTTGATCAGGTGTTGAGGTTGTGGGACAATCTGGCTGTGTGGGTTCATTAAATGTTTGAGGTGAGTCATGAAAGAAATCTAAGATTTCATCGTCATGATTTGTGTCTGGTAAGGAATGATAATCATCATCTTCTTCAACTGTGTGTGGTTGGTTTGCCTTTGGTTGGTTGGGTGACTGAGTAGTCACAGGTGTTGATGAAGATGGTGTGGTTGTGGTTGTGGCATTAGATGTTTTTGTTTGTTCTGGAGGAGGTGTAACTGTGGTGCTTAAAAGAGATGTGATTGTTCTCCTTGGAGAATCGGCAATTAGTGGAACATCAATGGTTGATGGAGGAGGTGCCATAGGATATTCAATATCTTCTTTTGTACCTGAAACATCAAAATAAGATATATCAAATGATTTTCTTAATGAGTCAATATCAAACAACCAGTCTGATCTAATGACTTTCTTAGTGAAAGAATGTTCATTAAAATTGACATTAGTAGATTCTTACGCAATATTAAGTCTTGGATTGTATACTCTATAAGCTTTTGAGCTTCCAGAGTATCCAACAAAGAATCCTTCATCTACTTTTGGAGCAAATTTGGATAATTGTTCTCTAGTGTTTGAGATTGAAACTAAACATCCAAATGCTTTAAGAAATCCAATGAAAGGTTTTCTTTTAAATACTAATTCATATGGAGTTTTTGTATGTACTTTGATTATTAATGTTCTGTTTTGAATGTAACAAGCTGCGTTGATTGCTTCAGCCCAGAAAGAGATGGGCAATAGAGAGTCAGCTAGCATGGATCTGGCTGCTTCTATCAATGTTCTGTTTCTCCTTTCAGCTACTCCATTTTGCTGAGGAGTTCTTGCTACACTGAACTGATGACTGATTCCCTTTTCAGCACAAAAAGAAGAAATAGAGTCATTCTTGAATTCAGTACCATTATCACTTCTTAAAGATTTAACTTTAAGATCCAATTGATTCATAATTTTAGTGATAAATGTTTTGAGAATGTCTGGTGTTTCTGACTTTTGTAGTAGAAAGAACACCCAGGTAAATCTTGAGTAATCATCTACTATAACGAGACAATATTGCTTCTTTCATATGCTTAGAATGTTTTTTGGACCAAAAAAGGTCCATGTGAAGCAATTTGAGAGGTGTGTTGCTAGAGTTTACCAATTTAGACTTATGAGACACTCTATGTTGTTTGCCTTTAAGACATGCAGTGCAGTGGTCTATACAGAAGAATTCTTATTGTGGTAAACCTATTAGTAAGTCAACTTTGCAAGTTGATTCATTCTGTTATAATTTGAGTGTCCTAATCGTCTGTGCCATAATTAGGAAACATCTTCTGTTGCTTTTCATAGTAAACATGTTGTTAGGACCGTGTACGTACGGAGTACTAACTGATTCTAAGTTAAACCAGATCAAATAGTGCGGAATCCTATTTGATTGGCGATCCAATCAGTGAAAACGTAATCCGGATCAATACTAACGATTAGAAAACGTTAAGAATTGATTAGCAATGACCAGGAACGTTTTGTGAAGTTGGAATGGACGAACAGGGTGCTCTGGGTCGACTAGGGTTATGAGAATTCGAAGTGTTACGTTTTTCCACGAATTAAGTGGTATTTATAGGTTACAGATCTCATTCGTGCGACTGAGCCTTGCGACTGGCTCAGTCGTGCGATTGAGTAATACGATTGATTCATTCGAACGCTTGAGTCAGTCTCATGACTCAAACGGGCGATTGACTCAATCTCCTAGTTCAACCGTGCGATTGAACCATTCGCATGGTTCAGTCGTGCGACTGAATAAGATTCTTAGTCAAACACATTCTTGAATCTTTAATGATTCAGAACTGTGTCTCACAACTGTAAACCTATATAACATGGTCATATTATGCGTGTAACAACTAATAATATAATTAGATACAACATTATATAATCAACAACCATATAAAGAAGAGATTCTCATTCGATTGATTGAACATTACATATGCGTTACAAGATAGAAGTCTATTACATTTGAGCTCACTAGACTAGAACTGGGGACATGTGTACCAACAAACTCCCCCTTGGACCTAGTTCTATCTAGACCTTTACTTCTTTCTTGAACTCTTCAAACCTTTTTAATCTCTCTTCTTTGGAAACCCCCGCATGGATATTTAGCGCAAAGCATAGACGTATTATGTGCTGAAACTGTAGAGCTTGCACAATATCCTGCGTATCGAAAAACAGTGGCCACTTGTACAGCGTATACACATCAGACGCTGACAAGTTGATAAGCCACATGGGGTCGAACACCCTTATAGCTTCCATTGACCCGTCCTTTTCCAAAACAATGACTGCCTCACCCGAGCGCCAGTCATAGTACCACCACTTAAAGTGTGGGGTAAAGTCCTGTGGCATCTCCCTCAGTGGAATTCTGGACATTGTGCGCGGAGGTCGCCACTTGAGGACTATCTTAGGCTGACCAGTGATGGGACTTACCTCAGACCTTCTGAGGTACCTCGTAGCCTGTTGAGGTTTGAAGTTTACCCATCTGGTCCTATATTCCTTCTTCAATGCAGCCTCAAACCAGCCAGACATCTTCTTCGGATCAGCATAAAGAAGCTTTAGGCGTGCCAACTGGTTAGGTTCAAAACCTGGGAGAGTCTTCAGATCATGAGGGAATCTAAAGTACTCGATTCCCCTCTCCCTCTTCACTGCATATACTCCGAGGTCATCAAAATGAGCCCAAGCTATAATCTTCCCTGACACCTTCATATTCTTCTTTACTTTGTATAACTTGGTGTAGGTACTCTGAGTTGTTGTAGTAAGTTGTGCTCGGACCTCGGCGAAGCAAGCCGCCCATTCAGCCTTTCGAATGTCAACTTCGGCGTCCGTGGCTTGAGCTTGGCTTGTTGATGCTTCCGCTCCTTTTTCTTTATCATGGAGTTTATCCAGAATATCACTATCAAGGTTGTTCACCAGATCAGGAAACGCGTTTCCCTCTTGATCAGTGTATTCTGGATAATGCTGATCTGTGATGTCTTCAATTTCAATTTCTTCAACATCTTTAAGTTAATCATCATCAGCATCATCAAAAACTGGAGCATCTTTAACGATTTCGTCTGGATTCAGACGAAACATTTCAGCCAGTTGCTCATCAGTGAGGTCGTGAATAATTTCTCCTTCTTCAGGAGTATAACTCACAGACCTTCTGACGATCCCCTGCAGATCAAGAATCATTGTTAGTTGAGACTTGACCTGTTGGAGGGGAGCAACATCATGTTCGTCTCTCTGAAAGTTAGGATCTGTTTGATTTAAACATGCAACACAATACTTGTTAGTAAATAATCAAACACAGTCATTAACATAAGATATAAACATTCATTAAATAAATGTAACAAAATTTCAAATATAAAAGTCTGTTAACTACATAAACATGACTAACTAAACAGTACTTTTGTCTTGAATTTCCGGAGTTTCTTCAGTTGGAGCAGACGAAGAGGGTCCTTGATCATGTCGGCGTTTAGAACGCCTTTCTCCTGCTACATTATCACTTTGATCTCCGGCAGTTTCTCCTCATTTACCTTCATCATCTTCCTTCTTCTCATCACCATCATTACTCTCATCACTACCATCATCATCATCGTCATCATCCTCATCATCTTCATCATCATCGTCCTCATCCTCACCATCATCATCATCATCATCATCACCATCACCTTCTCCAATCTTGAGGGGCTCACTCTGAGTGCCTTTCAGTTTTAGCACTAGAGTCTTATGAGCCGCCTCTAGCTTTCCCATCCTTTCATCAGTCTCAGCCTCGTGTTGTAACAAGCCTATGATCTGATCGGTCTGTGAAGTGATCACTTGGGCTTGTGAGGATGTTAACTCCCTCAATCTTTCAATCTCAGCTGCCTGTGATGAACTTTGCTCTTGTAGCTGGAGGATCTGAGCGGTCTTAGCCTTATCAGAGGCCAGCAGTTGGAGCACCATGCTGTTTAGAGCAGCAAGTTGCTCAGCCACCGAGACAGGTGGTAGAACTGAGCTAGAAGAGGCAAATGAGGGTTGGGTTTGGTGAGTGGTGGTTGTTGTGGTGGCAGTGGTGTAGATGGGAGGAGATGGGATGGCTGTAGTGGGGGGTACAGTGGTGGTGGTGGGGGAAGACATCGAAGTATGAAGTGGAGGTATAGTGGTGGTGGTGATTTGGGGTGTCTGGGATGCGGTGTATTGGGTGGTTTGTGTGGTTTGGTTGATTTGGCTAGGTGTGGTGGAAGTGGTAGGTGCAGAGGAGGTAGTGATAAGCGTGATCCTTCTGCGCTTGGTCTTCATCCCATGAGGGCGAGCCATATGTTTCTCCGACTCCCCTTTGACCCGGAGGCTCCCCCTTGGCTGCTGGGAGAGGCTGGGGTGTATGATGGGTCTGCTACAGAGCTCCCAGACTCTCCTGAGCGTCCACCAACCGCCCGTAAACCTTCCTCGGTTGCCACTACCCGACTTCCCACAGTCCGGGTTAGTGGTGCCTCATCTGAATCCTCCTCCTCCTGCATGAAGTCAGGGTGGATTGGAGCTGGCTCAGGTCTTCCTTGACCATCTCCTCCCTGATCCGTTCCGTTGTCATCATCATCGGAGTCATCGGAGGGTAGAGCCACCTGCTCTACATCAGAATCACTATCTTCGTGACGCCACTTTCTCCTAGCTGGCGCCACATACTCCTCACGGGCCAGATGCCCAAACAAACGTCTTACCGGGGGCTTGACCTGCTTTCCCCGGTATACTTTCATCCTGCCTAAAGTGGTGTCATCCATCACCTTAAGCATAACTGCATCCTCCTTCTGCTTTGGTAACATAGGTAGCTTCTGGTCAAAGATCATTTGCAAGAAGCGAGGATACATGCAGAAGCCTTCTCTTCCCTTCACTTCTATGTTCTCCACTAGGTAAGTGAAGATCATCCTGGAGAAGCTGAACGGGTGGTTCAGCACTAAAGCAACGTAGGCATTCTGCATTTGCTCAGAGAGCTCGTCGAAGCCTCCTTTTCGTGAGGCAATACACCTTAGCAAGACGTGGGCTAGGTATTTGAACTGGGGGCAGAGATTGCTCTTGTTGAGCATCCCTGAATTGATGTCCCCAGTGTACTTAGCCCTCAGGAAGCACCCTCTCACTGTCATCGGATGTAAACGAATAGGACAGTCTCCATCATCTCCTAACTCTAGGACTATCCTTAAGTC
Organism: Flaveria linearis; assembly: GCA_024085815.1. Classification (NCBI taxonomy): domain Eukaryota; kingdom Viridiplantae; phylum Streptophyta; class Magnoliopsida; order Asterales; family Asteraceae; genus Flaveria; species Flaveria linearis. The sequence continues at coordinate 73,448,947 of CM044003.1, read as the reverse complement.
CTCCTCGGTTATCTCTATAGCGTTACCAAGAATAGAGCTCCTGATCCTATATGGCTCAACTGATCTATCTACAGTAGCATTCTCCCAGAATGCCTGCTGTAATGAACGGTACGGAGTGCAGGGTGTGGATATCGCCCTGTAGATCCTTGATCTCCATAAAAATGAGATTATTCCCACAAACTCCGATGCATTCCTTGAAGTCACATCAAGATAAGCACAGATGTTGTGCTTTGTGCTTAGAATCCAACGACTAGCCATCTGTCACAATATAAGTAAACATCAGTAAATGTAGAAGATAGCTTATTCAAATCAAGGAATTTCCCACTTTGGTTAGTCGGGCGACTGAGCAGCCGAATGAACATAACCGTGCGACTGAGTGGAACAAATGAGTTTTTAAAGGTGAATTTATTCATACGGGCGACTAAGTCAAGCGAATGAGCATAGTCGTGCGTTTGATTCATTCGTCCATCTCAGTCGGGCGACTGAGACTAATCGTCTTCTCAGTCGGGCGATTGTAGTTCATCAGCGTGTCCAGTCGCCTACTCGACAGTTGGTCCATTCAAATTCGTGTTTTGAGCTATACTTGAAGTTAAACGTCGAAATTAGGCTCATTACACTCGGAACCTACCGATTAAGCATGTTTTAACTTTTGTTTGAACGTTTAGTTTAGATTGGACAGCCTATTTGTTCATCAAGTTTTCGGTTACTGTTTGGTCCGAATTCGAGAGGTTTTGGACATCATTTATCTGTTTTATCTATGAAACACCTCGAGTAGCACCTGTATAATCACCAATGAATGTTAGAACACGCAAAACAAAGGCAAATATGGATCAAATGAAATTTGGACAAAGGTTCCTTAGGTCGGGCGAATAGAGGGGGCGATTTAGGAGAGTGAACGACTGATCCTGATTTGGTCTGTTTTTATACTAGGGTAAATTTCAGTCGGGCGACTGAGTCTAGTCGCCTTGGTTAGTCGGCCGATTGAGTCTAGTCGCCTTGGTTAGTCGGCGGACTGAGTCTCAGTCGTGCAATCTACCCAATCGTTCATCTCCAATCGGGCAATTGAAGTTCATCCAAACGACAATTACAGTCGGTCACCTCCAATCGTTAGATGTGATTCATTCGCACACCTCATTCGCACGTTTAACCCAGTCGGGCACATTCAATCGGCCGATTGGGTTCATTCGCATGGTCCAATCTTACGATTGTATTCAATCGTATACCCCATTCGTACGACTGGGTCATCTCAGATTCAGTCGAGCGATTGGGCTATACTTGTGCCATTTTTGTCAAGATATGAACCAACACTTAGTTTATTTACCAATTGATAAAACATTATGTGCAATTGATCATCTCAGACATGATCCATTTAACCACCCGATCACCTCAGATGTGATCCATTTATCCACCCGATCACCTCAGACGTGATCCTTTTATCCTTTCAGAAACAATCTGTTTAGTTAAACATTAAGCTCATTCAGTGACATTTAGCAGATAACAGTGTACACAGTCCGACATGACTCATTATACTAAGAAATAAATAAAATTTAAACTACGAATGAAAAATGAACATCTTTTTGTGATTTTGATAGGGCAGGTTTGTGTAGTCTATCAGCATTGACATTAAATCAGGAACAGACTCATTTGGAATCAGACAAGCATATACACCATTACTTGGAACATTTTGAGTTGATTTCATTTTTCATGATTACATATCATAGTTTGTTCTGATCTAAGACTTCCAAGTACTAACTGGGAATCATGTTTGATATGAAACGTAACACACTTTGATCGTCAACTTTAGTCGGTGCTTTCAAGACGATTGTCAGTATACTTGTCCACTTAAATTCAAGCACGGACTTTTGACATACATTGGTAATGAATTATGTTATGTTATTTCAAACAACATTTGCGTGTCCCGCACCTATATGGTAATCAGCATTCCTTAAAGAACTTTCGAGCGGTCTTTAGGTATTTTTGCAAGAAGAGACAATTCTTAGATCTTTCAAAGAGAAGCCAATCCTCAGGTCAGTACCATCGCACAGCAGAGAGGCGGCAAACAACAATGAAGTCTAGAATATATAGGTTATGCTTATCCTCAGGTCAGTGCCATCGCACAGCAGAGAGGCACACAACCTATCTCCTTGTTAGAGCATTTCATATTTTCTTTTGCACATAGCGCACCAACAACATAAGTTATCAGCTTGATTACGCTAGTATTCATTTTTTTCCGTGCTTTTGCTCTTTTTGTGGTCATTTGCACACCTTTGGTGGCATTTATTTGCTCGTTATCCCTTATCGGAAGAACTGATTGTGTTAACCAGTGATAAGATGGGAACCCACAGTTGATTGAACCTTTTAGTTTAGATTAAGTTTACCAATGAAGTCTACTTGTTTACTATGTTGAATCTACTGACACATCATATAATGAACTAGCACCTCCCTAGATCAACTTTCTCCGTGTAATTACAGTAACAATCAAACGTACTATCATTTTCCCATTTTGTTAGACTTAGACTTCTCTGATTAACATTTTTGAACTCAAACTCATTTTGCTGTTCCAAATAACTCGATGCCTGTGTACTATCATTTTCCAAAATGTCGAGTCACATTTCCCTTTTTTTTTGTTGTCTTTGCCTTTTCAGCTTTACTCACCTTCCCCCAATTTTTTTTTTTTAAGTAAATGCATACTGAAATAAATCTCCCCCTAAAATTCTAAAACAAAAAATCTTTTTGTGTTTTTTGGATTTTATACGACAAGGGAATGAAAAAATAAAAATAAAATAAAAAATGAAGGAAAAAGGAAAATAAACGAATAGACACGAGTCGGACTATGTATCGGCTTCTTCAGCAATCACATCACTTTTCTTTTTAACGCCGTTGACCTCTAGCAGATATAAAAATCTTGGTTTATCAAACGGTTTGGTGTAAAGGTCAGCGCGCTGAAAATCCGTGTTAATTTTAATCACATCAATTAATTGTTTTTCATAGCAATCGCGTATGAAATGATATTTAATCCCGATGTGTTTTGTTTTTGGGTGTTGAACAGGATTTTTAGTGACAGCTATGGCAGCAGAATTATCAACATAAATAGGAGTGTTAGAAAATTTCAAACCGTAGTCTCGCATTTGCTGTTGAATCCAGATGATCTGAGAGCAGCAACTTGCAGCAGCAACATATTCAGCTTCACAGGTTGATAGAGCAACCGAGGTCTGCTTCTTGCATTGCCACGTGACTAACCGTCTTCCAAAGAACTGACACCCTGCTGATGTAGACTTGAAATTCATCTTGCAGCCACCATAGTCTGAATCGCTGTATGCGGTAAGCTCGAAGTCATCATCATGAGGATACCACAATCCCAGTGTTGGAGTACCCTTCAGATAACAAAAATCCTTTTCACCCCAATCAAGTGATTCACTTTTGGCTTCGCTTGATATCTAGAACATAAACATGTTGCATACATGATATCTGGACGCGAGGCAGTGAGATACATGAGAGATCCGATCATCCCACGATACATAGTGGCATCCACCAAATCCCCATTCTCATCAGGAGCCACATCATGATTTGTGGCGAGAGGGGTACCGGCAGCAGACGCATTTTCCATGTCAAATCGACTGAGAATATCGCCGACATATTTGGACTGATGTAAGAAAATGCCGGTAGGTGTTTGATCCACCTGTAATCCTAGGAAGAACTTATTTCTCCCATTGCACTCATTTCAAACTCTGCCTTCATCACAGATTTGAACTCTTTGCACAAAGCTTCATTTCTAGATCCAAAGATGATGTCATCCACATATATCTGCACCATAAGCAAGTCACCATCCTTTTCTTTGATGAATAATGTACAGTCAATTACACCCCTGCGAAAACCATGTTTCAACAAATGGGTGGAGAGCTTTTCATACCAAGCTCGAGGAGCCTGATGTAGCCCGTACAGAGCCTTGTCTAACTTGTAGACTCTGTCCCGATGATACGGATCTTCGAATCCTTTAGGTTGACTGACATATACTTCTTCACGGATTTCCCCATGCAAGAATGCACTCTTAACATCTAGTTGATAAACTTTGATCTTCATGTAAGAGGCGTAGGCTAGAAAGATACGTATAGCTTCCATTCTAGCTACGGGAGCAAAGACTTCATTGTAGTCGATTCCTTCGACTTGCCTGAAGCCTTGAACGACCAACCGTGCCTTGTTTCTGATAACAACACCCTGGTCATCCTTCTTGCACTTTAGTACCCATTTGGTACCAATTACCTTGACTCCTTTTGGCCTGTCAACTAGAGTCCAGACTCCGAATTTCTTGAACTGTAGTAGCTCTTCTTGCATGGCATTGACCCAGGCCTCATCTTTCAGGGCGTCACAGACATATTTAGGCTCGATTTGTGAAACAAAACATGAGAAAGCCCCGTCATTGACATAACCATTTTCCATGACTGCCGCATAATCAGCAGAGTACAGCTGATTTCGTGTTTGCACATCGGATTGAATGTCCCCAATGATAGACGAGGGGGGATGATTCACACTGATCCTAGTCACTGGTGTGGTAGGAACCACAACCTCAGAATCCAGATTGGTGACTACTGGTTCAGTATCCGGATTTCCCACGGCTGGTTCAGCAGCTGATGACTCATTGTGTTGATTAGCTGTATGCTCAGGGTTAGAAGCAGGTGCTTCTTCATCACCTGATGAATCATCACTCTCATCATGAGCAGGAGTCGAAGAGCTTGAGGCACCATCAGTAGGTGTGATGTTGCTTGAATCCAGATTCGGTGAGATAAGAACATCATACATCATCTGGGTAGCAACGTCATCCTCTGAATCAAACCGTGGAAGATTAAAGGATTTGAAAAAGCCATCATAATCGAAGAATGATGATGGACCTTTTCCAGCAGGAGGTGTGATGTATCTCTGAACATCCACGTTGCACCACACCTCTACCTGACCCGTCGAGTTATTGTAAACTCGCTTGTCTGGGATGCTGTATCCTAAGAATATTCCTTGATCAGCTTTCTCGCTGAACTTGCCATCCTGAGTCTTCTTCAGCAATGTACATGGAGCTCCAAATGGTTCCAGATACTCCAAATTTGGCTTTCTCTTCTGAAGTAGCTCGTAACAAGTCTTGCCATGCCTTTTGACTACTAATACACGATTAAGCGTGTAGCAGGCATTTGCAACCGCCTCATTCCAGAACTGAACTGGGAGCTTTGAATCAGCTAACATGGTTCGCGCAGTCTCAATTAAGCTCCGATTCTTTCGTTCTGCAACTCCATTCATCTGTGGTGTGTATGCGGAAGTGAACTGATGAACAATTCCCTTTTCCTTGCAGAAAGCATCCATCCACTGATTTTTGAACTCTGTGCCATTGTCAGAACGTATTCTTCTCACCTTCAGGTTGTAGAGTGACTCCAAAGTCGTGACGAGCACCTTGAATGATTCAAACGTTTCTGATTTAGCTTTCAGAAACATCACCCAGGTGAATCTTGAGTAGTCATCAGTGACTACAAAGCAGTACCAGTCTCCTGCTATACTCTTTGTGTTGACTGGACCAAAGAGATCCATGTGTAGCAACTCCAAAGGCATCTCAATTGTGTTGACGTGCTTGGTCTTGTGAGATTTCCTGGTCTGCTTTCCCTTCTTGCAAGAGACACAAAAATCAGGAAGTTGGAAGTTCTTGACTGTAACTCCCTCAACAAGGTTGTTGTGAATCAGATGATTCATCTTCCTTTGATTTATGTGTCCCATCCTTCTATGCCATGAGATGGAGTCCTTCTCTATCGCTTTTGAGAGGAAACATTGAGTTGTAGATTCAGAGGTAGAAGCATTAGACATATCCAAGACATATAGATCATTGTACCTGGATGCAGACATCAAAACCTGCTTCTCTGGAATTTCCATCTCCTTTTTCAGTATGTAACATTTTCGGTTGTCAAACATAACTTTGAAGCCCTTGTCACATATCTGAGACAATGAAAGTAAATTGTTTTCTAGTTGTTGAACAAAATTTACTTTATCAAACCTTACCTTCTCATTACCTACTTCGCCTTAAGCAGTAATGTATCCTCCTTTGTTCCCAGCAAAGGAAACATGTCCCCCTTTAGTTTGTTTGACATTAAAAAGAAGAGACTTGTTTCCTGTCATGTGCCTGGAAGCTCCGCTATCCACAATCCATGTATTTGTTGAAGCACTGTAGCGGACAACCTGCACACAATTGAAAACAATCAGTTAAGGAGGGGGACCCAATCCTTGACTGGCTTGGGTTTCCCAGAGGAATCAACCATCATGAATTCGACCCACTGTCCTTTATCAGTGGGTGGAATCTCAACTTTCAGATTGTCGTGGCTTTCAGACTCACCAGATGGCTTGGCTTTCCATAAACCATCCCTATGAAAGGATTGTTTATGATAAACTTTAGACTGATTAACAGTTTGAGCATATAGTTTAGATTCAGAAACAGATTTTTTCGCTGGTGTCACAGACCTGTCGGGGACTTGTCTGTTTTGCCTTTGACGTGGTGGGGACGAGAACGACTTAGAAGGTGTTTTATGCCTAATGGGTGTTTTCGATCTAACCGGGGTCTTAGAACGCTGTTTTGAATCTACTTTGACTTTGTCGTTTAGCTCAACTTTAATTCTTGGTGTCTGATAGCGTGGACAATTAGTTGAAATATGACCTCTGAACACAAGTATAGCAGGATCTCCATTCATCAGGACTAGGAGATCTCTTGTGGGGCGGTGAGTAAAACTCAGGAATGGGTCTTTTGGTCTCAGTCTTTGAATATTTACCATCTTTAATAAATTTAACTTGTTTAATATTTGGATTAATTTGTCTTTGAGGCTGAATATTATCCCTTTTAACTGGTTTAACTTGAGTGGATTTAGATATCTTGGTTTGTGTAATCTTTGACTTTGATTCCGAACCAAGAGTTGTTTGGACATTTGTTTCCACCCGTTTCTCAACATTGACATTGCTTGATGTTGAAGTTTTCTGATCATCATCCGGAGAAGCAAACTTAACTGCTGTGTCCGGATCACTAACCAAAGGAGTTGTCACCACATGATCCTTAATTTGATTGTTATTAATTGGACGTTGTTTTGTTCAAAAGGATTTCATGTGGTGGTGGAACTACCTTGTAACCCAATCCCTCCCCATTGTTGCGTTCTTTAACCAAGTTTTTCAAAATGTGAAGAACTCGCTAGACTATGTAGTTTTTGTTGCAATGACTCATTTTCTACCTGTAAGACCGCTTTGTCCTTTTTAGTCTCTTCAATGGTCTTTAAGTAGTATTTAATGTCATTTTCTTGGTTAAAGACAACAACTTCAGTTTCCTTTAGTTGCTTCTGCAACGCATCTAACTTCTCTTTATAACTGCTCTCATTTTGTTTTAAGACACGATTAGCTTCTGAGCACAGTTTTAAGTCATTTACTAAGTTATCATTGTGTTCTAACAACCTAGCAAATTTTAGATCAATTCTTTCTCTAAATTTATCACATTCGACACAAGCATGTTTATCAAATAATTCATCTTTAGATTGTACCTGTGTAGATGTCGACGTGCCAGCCATGAAAGCATTCTGAGATGTGGGTTGAGCTTCAGATTTTGAAGTCAACTCATTCTGGACAATTTCATCAACAGCATCAAACGTCTCTTCCAATTCAGCAGTATCAACTTCAGCCGAGCTTTCCGCTTCACTTGCAGAGTCTTCGTTCAAGTCTTCCACGGATGCTATGTTATCTTCATCAGACATGAATCGAAAAGACCAATCTTGTCCTTCATCTCCTTGTGCTACCATAGCTTTAGAATCACTTCCCGTGGACGCTGGTTTCTTGTCTCTATCTTGCCTGTTGAACGAGGAAAATGGATTCCCGTTCCCAGTCTTCTTAGGCTTTGAACACTCCCTTTTAAAGTGGCCCTTTTCTCCACAATTGAAGCACGTGACTTTAGACTTGTCAAATCCAAAGGTTGTATCTTTAGTAGCCACGAGATTCTGCCCTGTATTCTTCACAAATTTCTTGGCTCTTCGGACAGCGCTTGCAAGAGCCCACATGATGTCCATTCTTTCCAGCTCATTCTCATCTACTTGCTCATAATCTTCATCAGCAAGGTGGCAATTACCAATCTTGCCCGCCACCAAACCATCATAAGAATGCACAACAGCAGCCAGTAGATCCATGTGCTCTTTAGCAACCTCCACTGTTACCTTTCCCAGATTTTCTGTTGTCAACTTTGCAGACTGAGTAACAATGGGACTTTGACTCACTCCAGATGCCCCAAGAGACTTATTTGCAGATGATGAGCCTTGTTCAGCAGTTGGAGATGCATTGGACACGAAGGCTGTCTGCAGAGGTGCACCAGAAGACTTTGCAGCAGGGGTGGAAATAGAAGGGACATTGTAGAGTGAGGGGTCTTGAGCATAGGAACCCTTCTTTGCCTTGTATTTTTGTCGCACTTCCTCTTCTCTCAGTTTTAGAATAAAATCATTGATATCCAGGGTTTCTAAAACTGAGTTGTATCGCCGAGTAGAAATGAATGAATCCTATTTTGCAGGTAGACCATCTGCCAAGCTTAAAACTTTGTCTTCCATTGACGTCTTAACACCATGAGTGTGAAGTTCACTCATCAGGTGGTAGAAACGATCGATGATTTCATCCAAGCTTTCATTCCCAATTGCTGAGAAGTTATCAAACTCCTTCTTCAACGCTTTACCTTTCAGTGCCTTTAAGTTTGAATTTCCATCATACCTCTTTTCAAGAACTTCCATCAGTTTTTTACTTTGTTTGTGTTCTGAGTATTGATAAAAAATAGGCTTGGGAATGGACTGAGTCAAAATAGCATAGGCCTTCTTCTCTGCATTGTAAGCAACCTTCTGTGTATCAGTGAGTCCACTCAAAGTCAAAGGAACACCATCAGCCCCCACGGGTATTTTATAGCCAACCTCAATAGAGTTCCATAAGTTAGTATCTACGTCATTAAGATAGATCTCAAAACGTTGTCTCCATTGTGGAAAATCCTCTATTGTCAATAGTTTAGATGGCTTGTTATGGTTCCCTATCTCATTCTCCAGTAACAACAAGTTCTGAATTCTCGAATCCTTTCCAGCTGACATGGCATAATTTTCTGAGTCCATCCTTGAATTAATTTAACTTGAGAATTAAACTGCTAATGCGATTGGGCTGTACGATTGAACACTAGCAGTATGCGATTGGACTTAAACGTACGATTGAACAGGCGACAGAGATACTCAGGCGACTGAACAGACCGAACGACTCAGATGTGCGACTGGAGTTGGCGATTGACTCAATCGGGCGATTGTACGAACGACTGACTCAATCGGGTGAATGGACTGGCGACTGACTCAAACGTACGAAAGACCTGGGCGAATGGGTTCAGTCGTACGATTGAGATAATCGTGCGACTGGGTCGGCTGTAAACACGATTTTTGAACACTTTGACCTAGAACGCAAGTATTTGCACCCTAGACGGCTGAAACACGAAAAATACAGATTTTTCAGAACACCCACACGTAAAGACTCGATTTTTAGCAAAAAGATTGGATCTTTTCACGTAAAAACATAGACTTTTTCACAAAAACGATTGAATCAACGAAGAATCAAGAGCCAAGGCTCTGATACCACTTGTTAGGACCGTGTACGTACGGAGTACTAACTGATTCTAAGTTAAACCAGATAAAATAGTGCGGAATCCTATTTGATTGGCGATCCAATCAGTGAAAACGTAATCCGGATCAATACTAACGATTAGAAAACGTTAAGAATTGATTAGCAATGACCAGGAACGTTTTGTGAAGTTGGAATGGACGAACAGGGTGCTTTGGGTCGACTAGGGTTATGAGAATTCGAAGTGTTACGTTTTTCCACGAATTAAGTGGTATTTATAGGTTACAGATCTCATTCGTGCGACTGAGCCTTGCGACTGGCTCAGTCGTGCGATTGAGTAATACGATTGATTCATTCGAACGCTTGAGTCAGTCTCATGACTCAAACGGGCGATTGACTCAATCTCCTAGTTCAACCGTGCGATTGAACCATTCGCATGGTTCAGTAGTGCGACTGAATAAGATTCTTAGTCAATCACATTCTTGAACCTTTAATGATTCAGAACTGTGTCTCACAACTATAAACCTATATAACATGGTCATATTATGCGTGTAACAACTAATAATATAATTAGATACAACATTATATAATCAACAACCATATAAAGAAGAGATTCTCATTCGATTGATTGAACATTACATATGCGTTACAAGATAGAAGTCTATTACATTTGAGCTCACTAGACTAGAACTGGGGACATGTGTACCAACACATGTTTCAGGCGTGGTTGTTGAAATAGTGTTCATATCAACAATGTATGTGTTATTATGATGTGGAGTTTTCAAAAGGATACAATCTTCTGGTATTTGAAAACTTTTCTTGAGGATGTAGCAGTTGTTAGAGCCAAATAAGGTGGCGTATCCCTTATCACAGATTTGAGACACACTTAAAAGATTAAACTAAAGATTGGAGCAGTAGTTGACATTTTCAAAGCTAATTAATCCATTTTATACTGTTCCTTCACCAGTTATCTTCCCACCTCTCTTATCACCCCCAAAAGCTATGTTTCCTCCATGTTTGCTCTAAAAATCTCAAAGGAGGGAACAATTTCCAGTCATATGTCGGGAGCATTCACTGTCAACATACCAAGTGTTGTCAGGCCTTCTTTGATGTCCCTGAGAAAACAAAAAAATCAGTTAGATGGTGCAACCCAAGCCAAGATGGTCTTGGGTTTTTCGTCTTTTCCCACAATGCAAATTCCTTCTAATATGGCATTGTCTAGTTGTTTAGGAGTTCTAGGTACACTAGGTTTCCTTTGATTGATTTTATCTCTATCAAGAGAAGTACTTTGAGCTCTTCTCCTACTGGTGCTAATGTCTGATGGTGGTCTGGTTTGAGACTTATGTGTCCTCGGTGTTTGTTTAAAGGTGTCATAAAATGTTTTGTCATTGTTTAAAACTATCTTTTGATGAGGAGTTTTTCTTGGTACTCCTATCTTGTTCCTATTAGGAACAATTGTTTTCTTCTCAATTTGTTTTTCAACTGGAGACTGAGTGTTTTGCTTTTTGTTTTTCTTGTTAAAAAAGTAGTTAGCAGTACTGTGATTGTTCCTTTTACAAATTGAACACTAATTACGAAAATGGCAAGTTTCAGTCTGTGATTTTTCATGTGACAATACTTGCAATATTTACCATATTGCATTTTTCAGTGCTGTGAGTGTGTTGATCACACCATTCACAGTATGGTAAATTAGCATTGCCTTGTTTGTTAACAACTTTTGTTTTCAAATTTGATTTAAGTGGAATATCAAAGGTCACAGTTGTTTGAGATTTGCCTTTTCTTATGTTTGTTTGTTTTGTTGGTACATCAACCAGTCTTGAAACTTTATGAGTTTTAGTAATTGGTTTAGGTGTTTCATCATCCAACAAATCAACATCATCTTCATCAGATGCTGGTTTGTCAAATTCATTTTTTTCTCCTTGATAAAAATCTATTGAGATAATTTGTGGTGAAGCTTGACTTTTGACAAATTTTATCAAAAGTGTTTTTGCTGTTAATTATGATTTTGATGATGTTGATGATGATGGTTTTGAATCATCTGTTCTGTCATGTGGGTCAAGTGACTCACCTTGTTTGTTAGTCACGGAATTAGGCAAAGGAATATAATTATCATTATATGGTGGATTTACTTTGTTATATCCTAAACCTGAAGGGTCTTTGAAAGCCCTTTGTTGTGCAAGAAGTTCTTCAAACTTCTGTTACTTACCTGAAACTTCAGAAGTTTCACTTCAGTTTCAGCCTGTAATGTTTTGGAGTCAGTCAATGATACATAGAGTTGCTCATAACTTTAATGCCTCCACCTTAGCCACTAGAGCATCCAATGATAGTGGTTCAAGATCTAATGTTACTTTCATGAGTGACACTGACTGAGTCTAACTCTCAGGCAGTGTATGCAACATCTTTTTGTTTATTTCAACATATTCGTATTTGAGACCATAAACAATCATTTCATTTGCAAGTTGTACAAATCTGTGAAGTTGTTGGGGAAATGATTCCCCCTGAACATGATGGAAAGTTTCATACTAGGTCCTTAATTTTTCTTTCTTGAGTTTCCTAATTTCTTCACTTCCTTCACACATTGTGTGAAGAACCTTCCACAGTTCATTTGTTGTTTTGAAATTCTCAACCCGTGTTAATATTTCAAATGGCAAAGTCATTGCCAAAATACTGTATGCTTTCATATTAGTATTTACTTTCTTCAATTCATCACCAGCTACGTTCTTCAAACTTACTAGTTTTTGTGTGTTGTAGTCTAGACCAAGGTTTACAGGAATGTATGGTCCCTCGGTTATAGAGGTCCATAAATCTAGGTCTTGAAAGATAATCTAGTTACGGAACATGATCCTTCATTGTTTGAAGTCTGCTTTGTTTTTCAGTCTTGGTGGTTTGAGACCACTGCTCATTCCTGAAAGTTCGTCAGACATGTTTGTTTAAATTTGTTAACTTAACGGTTTAAGTAAATTTGTTAACTTAGCGGTTTAAGTTAAATTTGTTTAAATATTTAGCTTGGTGCTAAATTTGATTTATCCTAAAGTCACTAGGATTGGTAGTTAATTAATTTGATTTTAATTAATTTTACCGAATAAAGGAAATTAATTAATTTAAAACAATTAATTTGACCGAGGTGACGTCACAGAATTTTTCTTGTTGAAAACAAGGAATATTCCGTTTAATAATATCACACCAGTCAATTTGGTCAAAATCCTTGAGTCAAAAAGTCAAAACCCTAAAAACAAAAATTTTGTTTTAGAAAATTAACTTTTTGAATCAAAAAGTGACTTTTTTAAAAATTCAAAAGAAGAATAATGTTCTTCTTTGATTTTGATGAGAAACAGACACAATCACCGGAGATTATGAACGTTTGTGATTGATCAAAAACTAGGGTTTATCCCAAGGTTTTTGTGCGGCGCAAACAACTTTTGTCAAAAACAACAATCGGTTTGTTGTTTTAAGCAGATATATGATCTGTTTTGAGTGTATAACAACTCAAATATGATGATTTAAACACAATGAATGATTTCAATGTATTTAGGTGAGTGATTTGTTTGATGAAAATCAATAGAACAGTACCCATGTACTGTTTTATCAAGAAAAATAGTAGAAATCTATGTGATTTCGATTATTTTGCAATGTATCTGTTTCAAAATAGTGTATGAAAGATTTGAGAGCTTTTCTAATCAACAAAAACACAAAAATCTTCTTCACAATGAATGAAAACAGAAGATTAACTCATGTTTTGAACATTTGTTGAATTTATGATGTAGAAGAAGAAGATGTGATGATTTTAAGCTCAAACTGTATGTTATTAAGCTAATGAACCACAGATATCATGTTTGTTGAATGAGAGGATCGAAAATCAGTGTTTGATTTTAGCCAATGGCTCTGATACAACCTGATGAAATCAGAATATCATTCAATCAACTCATACTTTGGATAGAATAAAGTTGTTGATAATATTGATTTCCCTAAGGATCTTTTCTAATCTCTCAAACAATATAACAACAGATTTGTTATATCTCATTCAATGAACATTAAACATGATGCGGAAACCCATGATTAATGCTTATGGTATCAGTGTGTGTGATTGTGTTTGTATGATATTGCAAGTGACTGAATGCTTGAAAATGATATTTGTATATTGATTGTTCTCGAAAAGCTTACAAAGGATTAGGGTAGAATGCTATTTATAGCCTATACAAAAAGCTATTTACAATTACTAAACTACCCTTATGTAAACGAGAATTACATAAAATCCTAAGTCTAAGTCGTCTGCTGTAAATGATAGACTGTCCGCTGTGCATGATCAGTCGTCCGCTATGGATGTTGATAAGCTGTCCGCTGTGTCTTTACTGCTATCCGCTGTGAACTTTTGATGTGTGCTTGATTGGTTAAATTTCCGTTGTGGAGTGTTCATCTGTTATGGATGAGCATCCGCTGTGGACAGTTCATCTGTTGTGGACAAGTCATCCGCTATGTATTGCTTTGGCTATCCATTACAGACACTTAGGAAACCTTTCTACATCCACTGAAGACTCTTGTTCATGCGTTATGGAAGATCTTCATCCGCTGCAGACACTTGTCAAAAATCCTTTCTTATCTACAATCCTGAAAAAGAAATTTAAGCTTAACTAGTGTATGTTATGAATGTTAATTATACAAATGTGTTAGTTAATGATTGTTTGAATATTATAACAAATTATGTTTGATTATGGCACACATTATCCTTTATATGCATTGTTGAGTCCAACACCTTTGTTGCAAGTTTTGAGGCGTACTTGGGAGGAAGACTCACTTCAGCTCACTTAATTCAAGAAGATCTGGAAGAAATGGATCTTGATGATGTTGAAGAAATGGATTTACAATGGCAAATGGCCATGATTGCTATGAGAGCAAAGAAATTCTTCAAAAAGGGGAAGAAGCTAAGCTGGAATGAGAACACTAAGCTTGGTTATGACAAATCCAAGGTGAAGTGTTTCAACTATGGTATGACTGGTCACTTCTTAAGGGAATGCAATGCACCCCGCATAAACAACAACAACTACCAAAGAAGCTCACACAATGAACCATCTTCTCAATCAACCTCAACTCCTCAATCAAGTCATCAAAAATAGTTTCAGCGTCAATTTCATCATCAACCATCTCATCAAAGTTAGCATCAACTGACTCAGCAACCCCTTGGAAACAACCAATCAACCTTAAACGCACTTGTCATCAGACAAGATGGAGTATGTGACTGGAGCCTGTGTGCAGAGGAAGTCAAACCTTAATTTCAAAATCATGCACTCACATCAATGGTAACCCAACTCCCATGCCATCTGAGGTAAAATAAAATCTCTATAGTGAAAAATGCATCACATCAATGAGAACACAATCACAAACTGCTTGCTAAAATAAAAGAAGAAAAAGTAAAATCTGAAATGTTAAGACATGAAATGAAAAGCTTTGAAATTGAAATCAAGTCATTACTTTCAAATATTGAAAAACTACATGGTGAGAAGTATACTCTTGTTGCTGAGAATGAGAGGTTAACTAAATTGTTGACCAAAACCAAACCTGAGCAATCAGCTACTCAAGTGAAACTTGAAAAGTTTCAGTTCTCTTCTGCCAAGCTACAAGAGTTACTTGACTCACAAAAGGAGCCCAAGGACATGACTAGAATTCGTGTCCTCCATCATACAATGATAATGATACATTTATGCCTGAGCCACCCACTTTGTCTGAATTGATTGAACCTAAATCTACTGAAACTAAAACATTAGTTTCACAGATAACCAATCCTCAAAATAACCTAAATGTTTACATTAAAATAAATGAGGATAAAATCAGATTAGGTCACCCAATTATGATCAAAGAATGATTAGACAAACATGTAAAAGTCAAGAAACAAAAGAGTCCAGTCAAGGCCATAATTCCTATTGTGAAATTCATTCCAGAAAGATAAAAAGTGATTGGAAATGTTGAAGTGCCTTTGAAAACCATTGCTGAAAGCAGATCTGATAGTGTCATTAAGTCTCATAGCAATTCAAGCATATCAAACAAGTTTTCAATGAAACCTAAAGGCAAAGCATTAGCATCTCCATCATTTAATGTGAGATCACCAAAGATTCAAACACCAAAAAAAATTGAACTGAGCTCACCTCATAAGTCAAAACAAGGTGCAAGAAAGATGTTGAACAATTTGATTAAGAGGTGAGAAAGACTCATAAGAAGCAAAGACATCCTTTAAACAAAAAGCATAGTAGAATTGTGAAACAATCTAATGATATAAAAAAGGATGAACTTGCTTCTTCAACAAAAAAAAACAAGAGTCAAAGCTAAAACCAGTTAAGCATCTTGAAACTTCATCCTCCAAAACAAAGATCAATCATGACAACTGTGACATGTCAAATCACAACACAGATGAGTGCTATTTTAGTCAATATTGCTCAATTTGTGACATGAACAATCATTCAAACAAAAATTGCTATTTTAACAAGTATTGTTATGTATGTGATATGACAAATCACAATATATCTGATTGATTCTTTAATCAGAAAGGCTGGAGAATTCCACATAACAAGCCCATCTCACCAATTTCAACTGTTAAGGTCAAAGCTAGAAGTCCACAACATAATAGACATTCAAGAATCTTAAATTCTGATGATGACTTCTATGAAAATTGGCAGTTAAATAGTGTCAAACAAAATTTAATTAAAAATATGAAACAATCACTTAATGTTTTTCCAAAATCTAAAACGAAAGTGATTTCTAAAAATCAAAAACTTGCCCAATTTCTATCGAGAAATAGGGGTCAAATGTTTGACTACTCTTCTGACACTTCAGTTGAAATTAAGTAGAAGAAAACAAGAAGAATCCCACACAAATGAATCAATGCATCATCCTCTAAGTCTCAACCTAGAGGAAAATACCAAGAAGTTACGGTCAAGGATAGAAATGGGAAACCCAAGACCATCATGGCTTGGGTTCCACATTCTAACTTGTTCTTTTTGCTTGTAGGGTCGTCCATACAGGTCCAATAGCTTATGGTATGTGGACAGTAGATGCTCCAGACACATGACAGGAGACAAATCCCGCATTCATGACTTCAAGCATATTTAAGGAACTACTGTAGCATTTGGTGAGATTCACAAGGTGGCAGAATTACTAGTGAAGCATCTGTGAGAAATGGATTATTAAGCTTTGATAGAGTGAACTACTGCGAGCAGCTGAATTTCAATCTTCTTATCGTGTCTCGGATCTGTGACAAGAAATATTCCACTCACTTCACTGACACTCATTGCTACATTCCGAAACCAGGATTTTAAATTCCTGAAGAATGGGTTGTCTTGAAGACTTCAAGAAAGAATAACACCTATGTCTTAAACCTTAATTCTACACATCCTATAGAAGAAACATGTCTTGTGTCAAAAGCATCATTTGATGAGTCACAACTTTGGCATAGACGCTTGGGACATACAAATTTCAGAAACATAAACAGATTGGTCAAAGGAAACCATGTAGTTGGTCTACCTTAAAAGAATTTCATTTCATTGACCACTGTTCTGCATGCCTCAAAGGAAAGCAACACAAATCGTCTCATAAACCAAATCTTGTGAACACAAATAATACTCCATTGAAGTTACTTCACATGGATCTTTTTGGACCAACTCATGTTATGAGCATTGGAAAGAAATAGTATTGTTTGGTGATCATTGATAACTATTCACGTTTTACGTGGGTTTTCTTTTTATTTCATAAAAACGAAGCATCACAAATAATAAAATATTTTATCACTAAAATTGAAAATCAACTTGATCATAAAGTAAAATCAATTAGAAGTGATAATGGAACAGAATTAAAAAAATGAAGAGCTAAGTTCATTTTGTGTAACTAAAGGCATTGCTCATTAATTCAGTGCAACTAGAACTCCTCAATAAAATGGGGTAGGTGAAAGGAGAAATAGAACACTGATTGAAGTAGCACGAACAATGCTAGCAGATGCTAAACTGCCAATTACCTTTTGGGCTGAAGCAGTTAACACATCTTGCTTTGTGCGAAATCGAACTTTGATCGTCAAAGAAAACAACAGAACACCTTATGAATTTCTTTTTCATAGAAAACCATATATTCGATTTTTCAAGTCATTTGGTAGTCCTGTATCAGTATTAAACACCCGAGATCATTTAGGAAAGTTCGCTTCAAAGTCTGATGAGGGATTCTTTGTAGGCTATTCCTTAGCTTCAAAGGCTTTCAGAGTGTTCAATCCTAGATTGAACATTATTAATGAATCAACCAATATTCAATTCAATGAACACTCCTTTCCTAAGTCAATAAATGGTCCCGACTAGTTGTTTGATATTGACTCATTTACTAGATCTTTTGATCAGTTTCACTTCTCAAATGCAGGTAACCTACAATCTGCTGAAACATCTAGACCAGTAGAAAGAAGAGACGATTTTCCTATGATTCCTCCTACTTTTGCTGATTAACCAGATGAAGATGTTCCTTTGCAAGTTGATCCTATCAGACAAGCACCATAAAATCAGAGTGTTTCAACTAACGCTGGTCCCAGTTCACTGCCAACTCCTTTAGATGAACCATCAAATGAAGTGAGATCCAGAACCAGTTACTGTACCAGTTGAGACTGAGAGAAATGCAAATGATTACAGTGTTCAAAGTGTAGCAGATGCCCAAACAGAAACCGATGAAGTCTCTGATTACTTTCATCACTCTCCCACATCAGAACCTGAAGGTTCATCTTACCATGATAATCTGAATGTCTCCAACCTTGATGTATCAATTTCTGGTGACTCCATTCCAACTACGAGGATACATAAGGATCATCCAATGTCAAGTACCATTAGTGAACTAGATGAAAGGGTGACTAGAAGCAAGTCAAGTATTGCAAACATCTGTCTGTTTTCTTGCTTTTTATGTCAAACATTACCCAAGAACATAAAATTGGCTCTTCAAGACAACAGCTAGAGCAAGGCAATGCAGGAAGAGTTGCTCCAGTTCAAGAAACAAGAAGTATGGCAATTGGTATACATCCCTGAAGGTCAATACCCTATCGATCGGTACCATATACGGAAACAAGACTAATGATAGGGGCATTATCATCAGAAACAAAGCAAGATTAGTAGCACAGGGGTATACTCATGAAGAAGAAATAGATTATGATGAAGTGTTTGCTCCTATAGCCAGATTAGAAGCCATTAGACTTTTCCTGACATACTATGCATCCATGAAATCCACTATGTACCAAATGGATGTGAAGTGTGCTTTTCTCTATGGTAAAATTACTTAAGAAGTCTATGTGAGTCAACCTCCAGGCTTTGAAGACCCAGATTTCCCTCACAGGGTATACAAGCTTGACAAAGCTTTGTATGGTCTACATCAAGCCCCATGAAAATGGTATGAGACTCTATCATCCTTCTTTCTCACACATGCATATGAGAGAGGAAAGATTAATTAGACTCCATTCAGAAAGAGAAAAGGAAAAGACATATTGCTAGTCCAGATTTATATGGATGATATCATTTTTGGCTAAACCAACAAGCAACTCTGCAAAGATTTTGAAGATCTCATGAATTCCAAATTCCAAATGAGTGCAATAGGAGAACTCACTTTCTTCTTAGGGTTGCAAGTACAACAAAAAGCAGATGGAATCTTCATTAATTAATCAAAATATGTGGAAACCATGTAGAAGAAATTTCATTTTATAGTCTGTCAGTCCATCAGAACTCCTCTTGATACAAAGATGAAGATAGGTCCAGATTCTAAAGGAAAGTCAATGGATCAGACTCATTATCAATCTATGATTGGATCACTCATGTATCTAAAAGCTAGTATACCTGACATAATGTTTGGTGTATGTGTCATTGCCAGGTATCAAGCAGATCCCAAGGAATCTCATGTGAATGCAGTCAAGAAGATATTCATATATATAAAGGGCAAGCCTCCACTTGGATTATGGTATCTAAAGGAAGGAGATTTCAATATCTATGCATATACTGATAGTGGCTATGGGGGATGCAATGTAACACCCCGAAAATTCTGTTTGGAGTGTCATGCGACTGGGGCATCCATACGCATGGGAGTCATGCGACTGGAGTCCCATACGCATGGAGGTCATGCGACTAGAGCTCCATACGCATGGAAGTCGCACGACTGGAGCGTTCAATAGCATGGAGCTCAGGCGACTTGAGTGCTCATACGCCTGGAGCTCGGGCGACTGGACTGTAGCTTTTAAGGGGGAGGGCAGCCATCTCCCCCTCCCCACACTCACAAACATCAGCCATAGAGAGAAAGAAGACAAAAAAGGGAGAAGAGGAGAAGAAAGCTTGGTTCAAGGGGGTCCGAGAGTGTGAAATCGACATGTGGCGAGTTAAATCGAAGCTCTACTCGACGGGATCGTCTAGGTGAGTTCTAGGACCCCTCATTTACTTGTTTTCAACTGATTTTTAGGGCTGGAACACATCTAAAATCTATTTTCAGGTTTTTGGGTGTTTAACCCGTGTATGTATGTATGTGTATGCGTATGGTGCTTTGAAGGCTTGATTTCAGGCTTGGATAGGCTTGAATAGGGTCGAGGTATGTTTCCCTATTGATTAGAAGGGTTGATTTGAGTTTAAATAAGGTCTGGAAGGGTTTGAAGGCCGAATGTCGCGGCTGCAGTTCGGGACGAACTTCAATCGTTGCCCAGCTAGGGCTAGGCGACTGGAGGGCCAACCGGCCGACTGAGGAACGACTGAGGTTCAATCGCACGACTGAGGCTCAATCGCATGACTGGGGATTCAGTCGTACGACAGGTCATACGACTAAGAGCTCAGTCGCATAGGTCCATTCGCATGGCTGTCCAATCACACGACTGAGGGTTCAGTCGCATAGTAGCCCATTCACACAGTGTTCATTCGCATGATAGGAAGTCCATTCGTACGATTGGAGGTTCATCCGCATGGATGCTCATCCGCATTGGTCCAATCGCATAGTGTTTAGTCGCATGGAGGCCATACGACTGATGGGCGCACAATCGCCCAAGAAGGGCTGTTGTGTACGAGGAGAGATATAGTTCCATTACTGGCCTCCGAGAAAAAGAGCAAAGGGTAAGTAAAAGTGTGATTGTTCCCGTAAGCATGTGTGAGATGGTCGTCGATACCTTAGGAGTGATGTTGGGCATGACGATGATAGAGATGCATGTTTATGCATGATGCATGTATGTTAAGTATGATGAGGCCCTATATGATGCTCCATGTATCAGTGTATGTTCATCTTTTCCGTAGGTATGTGAAGTATGGTGTCGCCATCTTAGATGGTGATGACTAATGATTTGTAAGTGTCTAGGTTCCTTGTGTCAATAAGTGTTTATCTTTCTGTGGCTTTACGTGTTATGATTAATAACTATAATGAGAAGTATTATGTAACGTAAAGTGAAAGATAATGAAAAGAGGAACATAATGAATGAGTGTATGTATTAACGAATGAATGAACGAACGTAAAGCTAATGAGCGTATGTATGAGGTGAGCGACTCTGTGTCACAATAGACTTGAATGAGATCTCTGTTGCATATCCCGGTACTGTTTCAGTCTTTGGACATGAGTCGAGGGTTTGTATAACAGGCCCCGACACAGTATCAGTTTTTGGACATGAGTCGGGGGTATTGCATGAGACGAGATAGTGAGGTGAACAACTTTGTGTTGCAACAGACTCGAATAGAGTTCAATCCAGGTGATTGACTCGAACGGGATCTTTGGCGCGTATCCCGGTGCTATGTCAGTCTTCGGACATGAGTCGGGGGTTTGTGAGCTGGCCTCGGCACAGCATCAGCTTTCGAGCATCAGCCGGGGATATTGCATGGGACAGGATCTAATTGGATGAGTAGAGGATCGCATGCTCCGGTACTGTGTCAGTCTTCGGACATGAGTCGGGGTTTGTGAGCAGGCCCCGGCACAGTATCAGTCTTCGGACATGAGTCGGGAGTATCGCGTGAGTTAATGAATAAAAGAGATAATTATGAAAGAAAGAAAGTATGAAACGAACGAAAGATAATGAACGTAATGAAAGCTAAAGAACGAATGAATGAAAATAATGAACGAAAGGAACATAGTGATAATGCATGAAACGGAATCCTTGTCACTCGACCACAGTAATCAAGGTTGTGCGCCATGAAGAGGGTAAAGTGTGACCGGATGCAGATAGAAGTAAAAGACTGAGAATGAATGAAAATTAAAGATAAAGAATGAACGAGAAAAGAAGATAATAATGATATTATCTATGTGTATGTACGTATGATGCATGATTACATGAAAGTAAAGAACGGTTTTAAATGAAAGTAAAGTATATTTTGTTATAAAACTAGAACTCACTCAGCAACGTTGACTTTTTATGTGTTTCCAGTTGGCAGGTAGTGTTGCTAAGGATGGCGCAAGATGGCTACTCAATTCGTTGGATGGCATTCCTACGTTCCATGTTTTTGCAATGTAACATGATAGAAGATATTTTGTAATAGGCAAATGTATTATGTTGCGCGCATTTATAAAACAAAATGGTGTTTGTAGAGGATTTGGATAAACAGGATTACTTAAGGAATCCTCTTAAAAGAAAGACGATTTTTTTAAGGTTTCCGCTGCAACGACCTTTATGTAATGTAATGAAAATCATATGATTTATGTGCAATGAATGACCAACTGTGAGGTGCCTGGGAACGGGGCCTTTCAAGTTGGTATCAGAGCCAAAGTTTAAGTAAATGGGTAAATTTTCAAAATAAACCTTAACTTAAACTGAGAATAGGATGGAAAGGGATGGGATGCCAATCTGAGTAGCTGCGTGCCATCAGGTATTTTCTTAAAGTTAACCGGTATTATGTGCGCATGTTATGTGTTTATGTGTTGCTGGTAGATTTAGATGCTAATATAGTCAGGACAGGTAATGCTCGGGGTATGAAAAGTAAGGTAAGTGGCTAATCACAACTGATCACTGTAATTAGGGACTTACTATACTTGACATGAACTGAGCTATTCCCTTGAATGACCATGTTGGTGTTTGAATCTTTCAGTGTTTTTTCGAGGATGGCCGGTGGTAGATCTTCTAAGGCTTCACGTGGTGGAGGTGGTGGCGGACGGGGCGCTGAACCACGGGTTACCAGAGGAAGGCCTAGAGTTGAAAACGTGTTTCATGAAGGACCCAAAATCCCTCACCCGGAGGGAGGGGATGAGAGTGCTAACTTGAGAGCCTCGATGAGAGAGGCGATTGCGGAAGAAGTGCACCAAGTAATGAAGACGATCTTACCGCCTGTGGTGATTGAAGTGATAAAAGCTGTTAGGGATGAGGAGAGACAGGAAAGGGGTAGACCTTCGGGCGAAAAGTGACGGCCCCAGACTGAAGCGGTTTTCTTCGATGACGAAGAGGAAGAAGAGGAGGAAGAGCCTGCGCCGGAGGCGGCACGAGGATGTAACTATGGGGCATTTCAACGATGCATGCCCCCCAACTTTTGATGGCAATGGAACTGCTGCTGCTGCTCACCAGTGGGTAAGGGAAATGGAAGCCGTGCTGAATCTCAGCGAGTGCCGGGAGGATCAGAAGGTGAAGTTTGCGCCCACTCTTTCGTTGACTCAGCTTTGTGCTGGTGGGACAACATAGTCCAAGTTTAGTGTAGCCGGGCTATCGGAAGGATGAGATGGTCAGATTTGAAAAGGCTGGTGATTGAGGAGTTCTGTCCTCACCATGAGATGGACAAGGTTGAAAGGGAGTTCCTGCAGTTGGAAGCGGGGACGATGACGCATCCGCAGTATACCACCAAATTCAACGAGATGGCGTGACTGGTGCCAGATCAGGTGACACCTCTTTCGCGGAAAACTAAAAGGTAAATTCAGGGCTTGTCGGCGGATATCCCTAGGCACATGATCGCGGCCCGACCAAGCATGTTCAGGTCGGCGGTAGATCTAGCGAGAAGGCTGTACGACGAGCGGGAGGCAATGGTAATAACGGGTGAAGTGGAGGACTGAGCCTATGTTAAGAAAATGAAAGGAAGGCGAGATAGTGATCGTGGAATGGTGACTGAAGGTAAGGTGATGAGGATCGATGACTGAGAGAGGATAAGAAGAAAGGGTGAGGAATGCAAGGAGTGTGGTAGAAGTTACGAAGGGGAGTGCAAATGGGGACTCAATGTCTGTTTTCAGTGTGGGAAAGAAGGTCACAGGGAAAGGGAGTGTCGTATGGCTAAGTGCTACAACTGCGGTGAGACTGGACATCTAAGCAGGGATTGTAAGAAGTCAAAGGCAGGAAGCTCCAGGGCGAGGAAGGAGAACGGAGGGTGAAGGCTACAGCTTTTGCCACGGCCAAGAGGAGGGTGGAGCGGACTCCGACTGGATGACAGGTACGTTTCCGGTAATTTAACTTTGTGTGCTTATGCTTTGAATACGATGCTAGTAGTAGTTTGTTCCTACTGCCTTCTGTTGTGAGTTGCATGTTAGGAGAAGGAACATTGATGAACCCTTCGATGTAGAGATTACTATTATTGGATTCACTAGGTTACCTGATGCCCTAGAGAATTGTGTGATGCAATTGAGGAAG
Organism: Flaveria linearis; assembly: GCA_024085815.1. Lineage (NCBI taxonomy): Eukaryota > Viridiplantae > Streptophyta > Magnoliopsida > Asterales > Asteraceae > Flaveria > Flaveria linearis. Next base: position 73,424,775 of record CM044003.1, on the reverse strand, counting down.
CTGTGTCACCCGTTGTCTGAGGAACAGTTTCAGTCTGTGATTGGTTCATCGAAAGGCAACGTACGCATAGTTTCGACGTTGTAGCAAACAAGTAGAATGGGAAGTCGGAAGCAAAAGAAAAAGATAATTTTGTTTGGCCACCAATGAAGCCGATTTGCCTTTCAATCACAGTGTACCTGCAAGGAACCTGAGAAAGACCGAACTCGGTGCAGTTATATCTGTAACAACACATAGCACGATTAATAAATGTCTTTCTTGTCAGTTGTTTGGTTTGCCAGAGGGTCATTATTCATACATAAAGAACATCAAACAAGGCTTGTGGTGTTTCTTTTTAATTATAGTGACTGTACTCTATATGACATATTTGAGGCCAGAGGTCCTAGTCAAATGGACATTGATCAGTATGCATGGGTTGCTAACGGAGATAGTCAAAGATGAACCAGAAGTCGTAAGTTGATAAACGATGTAGAGCGATAGGATTCCAAGTGAGAGAATGGAAAAGAGATGAGACAGTATTGCCCGCAAAGATTTAAGGAACAACAGGTTTCGGGGACGAAACCCGTTTAAGGGGGCTGAACTTGTAACACCCCAAAATTCTGTTTGGAGTGTCATACGACTGGGGCATCCATACGCATGGGAGTCATGCGACTGGAGTCCCATACGCATGGAGGTCATGCGACTGGAGCTCCATACGCATGGAACTCGCACGACGGGAGCGCTCAATCGCATGGAGCTCAGGCGACTGGAGTGCCGATACGCCTGGAGCTTGGACGACTGGACTGTAGCTTTTAAGGGGGAGGGCAGCCATCTCCCCCTCCCCACACTCACAAACATCAGCCATAGAGAGAAAGAAGAGAGAAAAGGGAGAAGAGGAGATGAAAGCTTGGTTCAAGCGGGTTCGACAGTACGAAATCGACATGTGGCGAGTTAAATAAAAGCTCTACTCGACGGGATCATCTAGGTGAGTTCTAGGACCCCTCATTTACTTGTTTTCAACTGATTTTTGGGGCTGGAACACATCTGAAATCTATTTTCGGGTTTTTGGGTGTTTAACCGTGTATGTATGTATGTGTATGTGTATGGTGCGTTTAGGGCTTGATTTCGGGCTTGGATAGGCTTGAATAGGGTCGAGGTATATTTCCCTATGGATTAGAAGGGTTGATTTGAGCTTAAATGAGGTCTGGAAGGGTTTGAAGGTCGAATGTCATGGCTGCAGTTCGGGACGAACTTCAATCGCTGCCCAGCTAGGGCTAGGCGACAGGAGGGCCAATGGGCCGACTGAGGAACGACTGAGGTTCAATCGCACGACTGAGGCTCAATCGTACAACTGGGGATTCAGTCGTAAGACGGGTCATACGACTAAGAGCTCAGTCGCATAGGTCCATTCGCATGGTTGTCCAATCGCACGACTGAGGGTTCAGTCGCATAGGAGCCCGTTCGCATAGTGTTCGTTCGCATGATAGGAAGTCCATTCGAACGATTGGGGGTTCATCCGCATGGATGCTCATCCGCATTGGTCCAATCGCATAGTGTTCAGTCGCATGGAGGCCATGCGACTGAAGGGCGCACAATCGCCCAAGAAGGGCTGTTGTGTATGAGGAGAGATATAGTTCCATTACTAGCCTTCGGGAAAAAGAGAAAAGGGAAAGTAAAAGTGTGATAGTTCCCGTAAGCACGTGTGAGACGGTCGTCGAGACCCTAGGAGTGATGTTGGGCATGACGATGATAGAGATGCATGTTTATGCACGATGCCTGTATGTTAAGTATGATGAGGCCCTATATAATGCTGATGACTGATGACTGATGATTTGTAACTATCGATGCTCCTTGTATCGGTGTATGTTCATCTTTTCCGTAGGTATGTGAAGTATGGTGTCGCCATGTTAGATGGTGATGACTGATGATTTGTAAATGTCGAGGTTCATTGTGTCAATACGTGTTTAACTTTTTGTGGCTTTACGTGTTATGATTAATAACTGTAATAAGAAGTATTATGTAACATAAAGTGAAAGATAATGAAAATAGGAACGTAATGAATGAGTGTATGTATTAACGGATGAATGAACGAACGTAAAGCTAATGAGCGTATGTATGAGGTGAGCGACTCTGTGTCGCAACAGACTCGAATGAGATCTATGTCGCGTATCCTGGTACTGTGTCAGTCTTCGGACATGAGTCGGGGGTTTGTATAACAGGCCCCGGCACAGTATCAGTTTTCAGACATGAGTTGGGGGTATTGCATGAGACGAGATAGTGAGGTGACCAACTTTGTGTTGCAATAGACTCGGATAGAGTTCAATCCAGGTGATTTACTCGAAAGGGATCTTTGTCGCGTATCCCGGTGCTGTGTCAGTCTTCGGACATGGGTCGGGGGTTTATGAGCAGGCCCCGGCACAGCATCAGCTTTCGAGCATGAGTCGGGGATATTGCATGGGACAGGATCTAATTGGATGAGTAGAGGATCGCATGCTCCGGTACTGTGTCAGTCTTCGGACATGAGTCGGGGGTTTGTGAGTAGGCCCCGACACAGTATCAGTCTTCGGACATGAGTCGGGAGTATCGCGTGAGCTAATGAATAAGAGAGATAATTATGAAAGAAAGAAAGTATGAAAAGAACGAAAGATAATGAACATAATGAAAGCTAAAAATGAATGAATGAAAATATTGAACGGAAGGAACATAGTGATAACGCATGAAACGAGATCCTTGTCACTCGACCTCAGTAATCATGGTTGTGTGCCACGAAGAGGGTAAAGTGTGACCGGATCCAGATAGAAGTAAAAGACTGTGAATGAATGAAAGTTAAAGATAAAGAATGAATGAGAAAAGAAGATAATAATGATATTATCTATGTGTATGTCCGTATGATGCATGATAACATGAAAGTAAAGAACGGTTTTAAATGAAAGTAAAGTATATTTTGTTATAAAACTAGAACTCATTCAGCAACGCTGGCTTTTTATGTGTTTCCAGTTGGCAGGTAGTGTTGCTGAGGATGGCGTGAAACGGTTGCTCAGTTCGTTGGATGGCATTCCTACGTTCAATGTTTTTGCAATGTAATATGATAGAAGATATTTTGTAATAGGCAAATGTATTATGTTGCATGCATTTATAAAAAAATGGCGTTTGTAGAGGATTCGTATAAACGGGACTACTTAAGGAATCCTCTTAAAAGAAAGACGATGTTTTAGGTTTCCGCTGCAACGACCTTTATGTAATGTAATGAAAATCATATGATTTATGTGCAATGAAAGACCAACTGTGAGGTGCCCAGGAACGGGGCCTTACATGCAACTTTAATAGGATGTCCATATCTGGCGGTTGTCAATTTCATGGTCCCAGGCTGGTCTCCTGGCAGTGCAAGAGGTTGACAAATGTTTCTATTTCAACAGCATGAGCTGAGTACATAACAGCATCAACTTGTTGCTCTTAAGTTCTCTGGATTCAAAACCAGATGCTTGATTATGGTTTTAACTTCTTGCACACACCAATTCATATTGATAACATAGTAGCTATGTTCAAAACAAATAATACAGTTCAACACTCAAAAACAAAACACATTGAAATTAGATATCACTTTTTGAGATATTGTGCTGAAAAAGGGTTAAATCAAATTGATACAAGTTCACACTGATAATCAATTAGCTGATTTATTCACTAAGGCATTTGATCCAAATTGATTTAAATTCTTAGTTCAATCAATTGGCATGACTAACCTTGAGTAAAAACCAAAATCTGCAAAAACATTCAAATATTACAAAAAAAGTACAAAAAGAATTCATCTTGCAGAAGTATATGTTTTATATTCTTTTGGAAATGATATAATTACAGTCGTTATATCATTCACTGTGGTTATTTATAAATCTTAAAAGACTGACATGACTTATCTGATATGCGGGTAGGCTCAACTTGTAAAAGAAGACACATGCAGTGATGAACTAAAGTTCTTATTCAACTTTAAAGCTTTCATCTCAAAGTATGTGTAAGTATTAACTTATCAAAATATGTGTTAGTGTGTAGTAACCTAAACACACAAGGTAATGATGCCTTATGAATCTCATTCAGTCACATCAGTTTCTCCTCTGCTTTGCTGAGCAAAGATCTGTAGAAACAAGCACATAGTACTGATGTCATGATCCAACAAGATTCCTAATAAGGAACACATCCAACTTGGATGAACTAATAAAAGAAATACATTCCATGTGCATGAACAAAAAGAATCCCAACAGAGATCACCTTCCAATATGAAGTTAAAAGAATCCCAATATTGATCAAACAGTTAAAAGAATCAAAACAAAACGAATCCCAATGATAACATCACTAGCATCAAAATATTAACCAAGTATGAGTTTAAGAGGACAAACATACCTTCAGTCAATATGTTCATGATTATGTCTGTTTTACTAACAATTACTTGCACTTGTAAAAAGCATGATTGATATTATCCCAAGAAAGGTATATCTCCACTTCATGTACAAATAATAAAAACAAAATTACAAAAAATAATTTCTCCTCAAAATTTTAAATCTTTAAACTTTTTATCCCATATGGATATAAATTTTAGGGGGAGTAATTAAAATTTTGATCAATGTGTACGGTTGTTTCCATTTTTAAAATTTTAAAAATAAAAAATATATATATATATAATTAGAAAAATGACTGTGTTGGTGCAGAAGTTATACCATAGTATCTCATTATATGCAAACATCTTGAAGCACAAAAGTCCAAGATCAGTCAACACCGGGAAACTTGTATCACATCTGCTGTACAATTCAATCCAAGCAAGAATTGACAACCCAAGCAATAGTCAAAACTTCATAAACATCAAATCAACAGTCTCATCTTCATAACAGTCAAAGCAAAAACAGCCAAAACTACCCACAACAGAAACATTAAGTTTTGACAAGTTCAAAATCTAATGTAGGTAAGAGCATTGGTTAATACAGGTGAAGGTAACCCAATCATATAACCAATGCAGGTAACTGCTTTGATTTTGAAAAACATCAAGTGAAAGTAATGCGGATAAGTTGACTCTATCGCATTAGTCTCACAACAAATGTTTACAAGTTTCAAGTATTAAAACTAATGCGGACAAAATTGCTCATCCGCATTCGTTTTCTCAGCCACATTTCCCAAATATGGGTGACTTTAATACTAAAACTTGGTTGTGCATTTGTATCATTACAAATTAGAAGGGTCCTCACACTCTTCTGTCATGGTGTGTTTTGAAGTTCAATAAATGCGGACAACTTGATTGTCCATCCGCATTTGTTGAAGTAAATACGGAAAAACAAATTTTATTCAGCATTTGCTACAGTGTACAAATGTCTGATAAGTTAAACATTCACATTTGCTACAGTGTAAAAATGTATGATAAGTTAAACCTTCTCATTTGCTACAGTGCACAAATGTCTGATAAGTTAAAACTTCCGCTGCTACAGTATACAAATGCTGCCAAGTTTTACACTTCCGCATTTGTTACAGTAAACAAATGCTGACATTGTTAATCTTCCGTATTTGCTACAGTAATCGACCGCATATGTTTTAAAACTTGTATAATTTGCAAAATCAATTAAAATTGACTATTTAAACAAATCAACAAAGGTCATTTAATACTTTTCAAATTTGAGAGACTTTAAAGTACGATGAGCGAAACTTCCTATTGTTCATTATTCATCATCAAACTCATCACAATCAATCTAATTCAATTGTTCTTCAAACATCACTTTGCCTCTATTTTGATTCTTAGCAACAACTATCAAAACAAGGTGATTTTCAGTGAAATCAAAGACTAAACCGTCAAACACATGATGAACTCAGAACCCTAAATAAAGAAGGAATCACAAAATCAACATCAAACTAAGGATTGATAGACATTTCCGAGTACAATGAAACTAATGATCATGAAAATTAACATTGAACAGTTGATTTTCAAAACCATAGGTCTATCGCATGAAAAGGGGAACAATGTACTGAAAATGGCGACATCAAAACTTAAGTTTTAATGTTAAAGGACTTTCAAAATAGAAAGTTATCATCAAAAACAAAGATAAAACACAATAAAATTGTTCATGCATTGCAAAATCAAGTTAGGTCAAATTTCTATGAAATAGTATCCATGACTCTTCAATTTTGACCCAACAAAGTCAAAATAGAAACAGTCCACTTGATTTCACCAGTGTAATTTGATGATTGCTTTTCAAGTACTAACTCATATGTCTCTTATGTAGAGGTCAATAGCTAATCTCACATGGAGTAAACTCCTTAATGTTAGTGGATATCTTGACCTCGATGCCCCTGAAGCAGAAGGACTCAAAGACATGATCAGATTTATATATACCACTAGAGTTGCTCATGCAATCACTGTGAGACCTGCTATTTATGAGAACTTCCTAAGATCATTCTGGAGCAATGCTAAAGTTGTAGAGATCGATGGTATCAAAAACCTTATCCGAAAGAATCACCAATGATCACACCCTTTCCATCACTGAACAAACTGTGAGACAGTGTCTATAGTCTAGTGATGATGTTAATACTCCTCTGGAACTTGAAGATGAGGCGATCATGACCTTCTTTGCCAATATTGGGTATGAAGGAGGATATGAGGGAAAATAGATAGTTAAAGGGTTGGTGGATCTACAATGGAGATTCTTGATACACATATTCTAACACTGTCTATCCAAAAGAAAGACAGGACGGAATGGCATCCCTGTTACTACATCATCTGCTAAATGTGCTATGTGCACAAACAAGCCATTTAACATGTCAGCATATGTATTCAATGGCCTAGTATCTAACATTCAAGAGGGAAGAAAGCATATGTTTCTCATGTATCCAAGATTCTTGAAATGTCTTATCAATGAAGCCTTTCCCCAACTGGTACCTGTAGGACATGTAATGGACATTCACCATTACAATCCCAAGTCCTATAAGTACATCAAGAAAAGGTATCTAAGGAATTTTTATAGTGCGACTTTCTTTCCCTTGCTTCGTTGGATGTTATAGCAGATCAATCAAGAAGAAGTCATAGAAGAACAAGAAGAATAAGAAGATATAGCTCAAGCTGATGAGCTAGCTCATAAGGAAGAAGAACAAGAAGCTCCTGATCAACAACATGTTGATGAGCATGCTGAAGAAGCAAAAGAAGAACAAAGGCCTATGTCCTTACATGTTGATCTAGGTGGTGATCTTCACACTAGACCTTTTGGTCAAGAAGCTAAAATTGCCTCTCCTTTCATACCATCTCCTATCCATTCTCCTCCTATGTCGCAAGCTCACTTTTCTCCACTTCATACTTCTACAGCTGATGCTGAATCTGTAGAGTCGAATGGATCTACCAGCTCTTTAGATGAATCTGAGTCATCTCCGGATAAGGAGGATCATACCATGAGAATGCCTGTGAGACAAGCTTAATCTAAGGCAGGTCATTCTGAAAGATATGCAGAATTACGAACCAACAGGCCTGATGAGAAGGACGATATGATCATAGAATTATTGTTGAAAGTTGCAAAGATGGAAAGTTGCTTAATATAAGATCTGTTATTATACAAGTCAGACTTCCATAGTTGGATAAAGAAGAACAGGAGATAAAGGAACTCAAAGAAAAACATGAGTCTGAAAAGAATGAGAAAGATAAAGAAATAGATCAACTCAAGGCTACCTTCAAACAAGCTAAGGATGAAATCAGCGGGCATGTTGATACTGTGACCTTACAGACACTTGCCTTGGAAGAACAGGAGAACTTGATTGAAAGTCAAAATGATCTCATAGTTGATCTTAACAGACAAAATGAGACTCTAACAAAAAGGGTCTGAGAATTGGAAATGTTGATTAAGATCAAAGAGGAGCTAGCTGAGGAACAAGAAATAAAAGATGATGAACTTGAAAAAGAAAAGGAACCAAGTCAAGCCATGGGTATGTACTCAACTGAACAGTCTGAAGAAATCATTGAGCAAAACTCTAAGCTTAGAGACTTAATCACAGAGCTTGACAGTTATTCTACTGAAGAATTCACCATTGATGATGAGTTCTAGGAATTTGTGAAAGACTCAAGACCTCCAGTAGAACACCTAGTGATGATTCCTTAATCTCCGGTGCCATTAGAGAGAGAGAGTTGAGCATGCAAATTGTTCCTGTAGTCGCCCTATCTGAAGAGCAAAAAGAGCTCATCAGAAAACTATGTGAAGAATTAAAAGAAAAAGATGAAGTTATTGAGAAAGAAGCTGAAGAGCAACCACAAACAACAGGTGAAACCTCTAGGCCATCCTTATCCAGACCATATGTACACACCTATTCAAGGAAGAAAAAGTAAATGTTTGAAAAGGCTAAGGGTAAACGACCTATGGAGGAAGAGGAGCCTATGAAGAAGAAACAAAAGGATGACCCAAGAAGTTCAGTTACAATAGTTGAATTTCTTAAAGAATATGAACAGGCTGAGGCACAACTCAAAGAGATGATTGACATTATAGATTTAGAAGAGGGAGAGATTGAAGGAGGATACAAGATTGATGAACCTGTCATTATAGATAGTCCTATGAAGTTGGAATCTTCAGTGGAAGAAATGGTGGAGAAGTCACAAACTAATGATTTAATGATCAAGGCTATGTTTCTGATCAATCATGGTTATGATGTAGATGAAGTGTTTAAGATGACTTATGAGTCAATGTTAGAAGAAGTAACCAAGATGAATCAACTTCATGATCCTACTCATATGACTGAGTATGAAAGAAAAACAATCAAGTCTCCTGTCACATTCACTTCTCCACACACCCGGTAGTTTGAAGCTCCTCAACCTCCATATCTTGATCCTTATACCATGACTGATAGGGAATTAAAGGATTACCTCTCCAAATAAGGATACACCATAAGAAAACTGGGTAATATGAAGACAAACTCTCTCAGAGATGCAATGAAAAGAAAGGAAAGATGAAAAAGTTAGAAGAGGAGGTTGTGGAGAGAAAACCAAGATTTAGAGTGTCTGCCTAAGATATCCAGCTCACAAACAAAGACCATGATGTCTTAGTACCCATCATTAACATGAATCCTGAGTTGTTCATTGAACCCTCTCAATTGAAACTTCAAGAGGGGTTGACCACTTCAGAGATGATACAGGGTGAGTCTGCTCTAAAGGGAAAGATTGATGTTAAAATCATTGCCTGAAAGTAGGATAGTGATTGGAACATGTTTATGATCAAAAGGATCTTAGGGTTAGTTCAATTCTTTCCAGAGTACTCTGCTTTGGTGAACTCCTACAGATTCATGATCTGAAGGAACTGGTAGATCTTGAATTGATCAATCATAATGCCATGTACAGAGTGAAGGGTTTGTTAGAACACAAAAACGTAGTTTAACCCATTAAACTTTCTGAAAACGCAGAGGAAGTTTAGCATTATATCATGTTTATAAGCTGAAAATTTCATGTTCTAAATAATGTTTTAAGATAGAAAAACAAACCCAAATCAAAAGGATCATTAATATGTGAACAAACAAGCTATATACTTCTGTAAATGCACATAAAATCACAGCCACAATGAGCTGTGATTACTACCTCTTTCAGCAGCAAAAAACGACCAAAGAAGGAAGATTATGGATGCAAAAAAACGGCCAAGACTTCAAGGAAGAAGCCCTCAAGGGTGTATACCCCAATCCCTTGCAAAGTACCTTCTTGTTAGGAAGAAAACACCACAAGAAGAAGCTCCCTAACCCCCTTTTTTTGCTGCTTGAATCCGTAAGTTTTAGAGAGAGAGGAGAGAGTTTTTCTTGTTTTGCATGTGTTGAGTGTATTGAGAAATGAAGACCCCAAGAACACTTATGATGTGTGTGATTCTCAAAACAAAAGAACCAATGAGAATTCTAGGGGGGGCCGCCGAAATTTTGAGATTAAAAGGGTTTCCCCCCTTTAAATTATATCACACATTCATACTTTAAAATGGTCTTTTAACTAGACATGCAATTAACCATTTAATTGCATGTACAAGTTATATAACTTATATAATTAACCATTTAAGTTATAAGTTATAATTTCTCATTATTATTTGATGTCATCTAACTAATTTAAATGACATTTCAAATAATATTACTGAATAAAATATCCTAATAAGTTGTTCCCTCTCATATGCAACTTATTTAGAAAACCCATTTTCTAAATTGGTGTAAATATTTAATTGCATGATCATATCATCAATTAAATATTAATTGGTGTTTGCTAAGCTTGTTATTGGGTATAACCCGACTTGGATCATAACGTACTAACCGCATCAATATTCTACGTGTCTTGGGCACATAAAATCCTACAATCTCCCACTTGCCCAAGATTCATAGAAGATTGATGCAAGCAGTAAATACCACCTAACAATAGTTTACTACCCTTAATACGCATGACTTATAGCCATTCAATAACATCATCAGATTCAAGTACCTTACTTGAAATGATTTACGTGAATCAATCATCTATCCTTTTGTTACAGATTTCATGTTAATTCCAAGAACACAGAATGATCATTCCTTGTTGATTTAACTTAATCAGGCCTTAGACATGTTGCTCTCAACGAATAAGAGGAACAAATTCCATCTTGACTACATACGTCTCTCACAAACACCTCGTGTCATACCTGAACATACCCTTATGTACTGTCCACTATTTCAGGACAATGAAGAATTAGCTCAAGGTATAATTCTTGATGAATATCAAACCTAATATGTATCTCAGGTCGGAGGATACGAAATAATATTCGCCTTTACTCAAATTTACTTATGATCAATCAATAAGATTCTATGTAGTAAGATTTGAGATGCGGGTTAGTCCAATATTTGTATCCCATAAACATCTATGAACCTTGGTAGCAACCTATTGCTCTATATTCATCCTTATAAATATCAACCAATCCAAGTTCAAAATAATCTTACCCTCACACTTGTTCCTACAAGTATGAACGACTACGGATATTTACAGTAAACAATTTACTCATGGATTAAACATGCTAAATTGGAACATTAACTGAAGCATTATAACCAAATAATTTTATTCAAAGAATAAAGAGTTCCATATATCCAAATACAAAATTTACAGATCAAATCCAATCACTAGAATATCGAAGTCCCATGGCACAAGCATGACCTTCATGCTTTGCCTTTTCAAGGAGCTTCGTGAGAGGATCCGCAATGTTTTGATCTGTGTGAACTTTGTGAATACATATCTATCCCTTTTCAACTTCATCTCGTATGTAGTTGAATCTCCGCTCAATGTGCCTAGTCTTTTGATGAGCACGAGGTTCCTTGATTTGAGCAATCGCACCCTCGTTATCACAAAAGATCTCTAGGGGGTCCTGAATGGAAGGGACAACCCCTAGATCGGCAATGAAATTCTTCAACCATGCAGCTTCTTGAGCTGCCAATGAGGCGGCGACGTATTCTGATTCTGTACTTGATAGAGCCACCACATCCTGCTTGGAGCTCTTGCAAGACACCGCTCCTCCATTCAGAATGAAAGTGAATCCCTATTGTGATCGTGAATCATCACGATCGGTTTGGAAACTCGCATCTGTGTAACCTTTTACAACGAGTTCCTTATTACAAGATCCATAGATTAGGAACATATCTCTTGTCCTCCTTAGGTACTTAAGTATGTTCTTAACAGCCATCCAATGACCGTTTCCAAGATTTTGCTGGTATCAGCTTGTCATGCTTAAAGCGCATGACAAGTCTGGTCGAGTGCATATCATCGCATACATGATGGATCCAATAGCAGATGCGTATGGGATTGCCTTCATTTTATCTTGCTTATCCTTTGAGCTAGGACATTGAGTCGTACTCAATAATGTTACTCTTTGAATAGGTACGGTACCTTTCTTAGAGTTCTCCATCTTGAACCTTTTCAAGATTTTATCAATATATGCACTTTGATTTAAACCAATCAACCGCCTTGATCTATCCCTGTAGATCTTTATTCCCAGAACATAGGCGGCTTCACCAAGATCCTTAATGGAAAAACAACTTCCAAGCCAGGTTTTTACACCTTCCAAGGTTGGAATGTCATTTCCAAATAATAGTATGTCATCAACATACAATACTAGGAAAGTTATTGTGCTCCCACCAGCCTTCTTATACACACAAGCCTCATCAGCGTTTTTGATGAAACCAAATTTCTTTACCTCCTCATCAAAACGGTGATTCCAGCTTCTCGATGCTTGTTTCAATCCATAGATTGATTTCTTTAACTTGCATACTTTATTAGGATGTTTTGGATCGACAAAACCTTCTGGCTGAACCATATAGACATCTTCCTCAAGATATCCATTTAGGAAAGCGGTTTTGACATCCATTTACCAAATCTCATAATCATAATGAGCAGCTATGGCAAAAAATATCATTATAGACTTTAGCATCGCAACAGGTGAGAAGGTTTCATCATAATCAACCCTTTGAGTTTGAGTGAAACCCTTTGCTACAAGTCTAGCTTTATAAGTATCCAAGTTTCCATGCATATCGGTTTTCTTCTTGAAAACACATTTACTTCCAACTACCTTGGAATTAAGAGGTGGTACAACAAGTTCCCAAACTTGATTGTCATACATGGATTGCATCTCAACGTTCATGGCTTCAAGCCATTTGTCTCAATCCGAATTGGACACTGGATTATGGTATGTGGTTGGTTCATCTGAATCTACCACATAGCATCCATCCATGAAAAATCCGTATCTTTCAGGTGGATTACTAGTTCTACCACTTCTACGAACGTCTTGTGTGTATTGATCAACCCCTTGATCATCCTCAACATCCTCATGTTGAGTGCTAGTTTCAACCAAACGTTCATCGGTTCGTGGTTCTTGATCCTCCTCAAGATCCACTGTTCACTGCTAGTTCCTTCCATAAGGAACTTTGCTTCTAAAAACTCACCCTTTCTGGCAACAAACACCTTTTGTTCCAGTGGATCATAGAAATAATCCCATAGAATCTCTAGGATATCCAATAAAGATACACTTGGTGTATCGGACTTCCAATTTGTTTGGGGTGGGAGTCTTAACATAAGCCTCACAACCCCAGACCCTTAAGTATGATATGGATGGAACTCTTCCATGCCATATCTCAAAAGGTGTCCTTTCCACCTTTTTGGTTGGGGCCATATTTAGAATACGGGCCGCGGAGAGCAAAGCGAAACCCCAAAATGATAGAGGCAATGTGCGTCTAGCCATCATAGGACGAACTATATCCAATAAGGTTCGATTCCTCCTCTCAGATACACCATTATGTTGTGGTGTTATAGGTGGAGTGAGTTGTGAGACAATCCCACAACTCCTAAGATGATCTTGGAAAACATCACTTAGGTATTCACTTCCTCTATCGGTGCGGAGAACTTTAATCGAGTTGTTGAGTTGATTTTCTACTTCATTCTTGAAGATTTTGAACATTTCAAAAGCTTCATCTTTGTGCCTCAATAAGTACACATACTCATAGCGACTATAATCGTCGGTAAAGGTAATGAAGTATCTTTCACCATTCCTAGTCATTGACTTAAAAGGACCACATACATCCGAATGTATGATTCCTAATAAATCTTTTGCCCTTTCGTTAGTCCACTAAAGGGTGCCTTAGTCATTTTTCCTTCTAAACAAGATTCATAAACATCAAATGAATCACATTTATTTGTTTTTAAAAGACCATTCTTTTGAAGTGTTTGTATGCGTTTCTTGTTTATATGACCAAGACGACAATGCCAAAGATAGGTATCACTCAAATCCAATTTGAGTTTCTTGGTGTTAGTTTGGTACAATGAACTATTTAAAGTATTTTCATGAACCAATTCATAAATCCCATTGATTGGAATAGCTTTAAAATAGAACATATCATTTAAAGAAATATGAATATCATTTTTAGCAAAAGATAATACATAACTATAATGTCTTAATTGGGATACAGAAATAATGTTCCTAATGTTCCTAGTCAAACTAGGAGCATACAAAACATTCTGCAATATAACATCCAAGCCATTTGGAAGTTTTAGGATGTAGTCCCTACGAGATTCAACTAAAACCTTAGTTACATTGCCCATGAAGAGGCTAACTTCCCCTTGATTGAAGTCCCTACTTCTTGTGAACCCCTGCAACAAATTGCAAATATGAGTTCCACATCCGGTATCCAATACCCATGTGTTAGAAGATGTAACATTAAGATCAATATGAATCATGTTTATTATACCTGAGGTCTGCCCGGCATCCCTCTTTGCTTTCATCTCTCGGATATGGACAAGACAATTCCTTTCCCAATGCCCTATCTCCCCATACTTGAAGCATGGGTCATTAGTAGCAACCTTTTGGTTCTTCTCTTGTGGTTTGGGTGGTACCCTTACCACCCCTTTCCCTTTTCCCCAAACAGGTCCCTTACCCTTGGCAACTTTTGCCTTGGGTGCAGGATGAGGCCTTTTGTTATTCCCACCTTCATTGATGGTGAGAACGGGTAAAACCCTTTTACCCATGGCCACCTCGGCCGTTTTGAGCACTGAGTGAATCTTACCAATGCTCTTGTCCCATGCATTCATGTTGTAATTCAACACAAATGTCTTGAAACTTTTGGTAAGGCCATTGAGGATCAAATCCGTGGCCAATTCCTTCGAGACGGGACAATTAAGCCTCTCGAGGCGGTCAATATGACTTTTCATCTTAAGTACATAAGATGAAACAGATTGGTTGTCGTCCATACGACATGCATGGAGTGCTCGAACCATTTCGAAGCGCTCAACCCTCGCTTGCTGTTGGAACGTTTCCTTCAGCTGGGTTATCATGTCGTAAGCTCCGTGATGTTCATACTCCTTTTGGAGATCCAGAGTCATGCTCGCTAGCATGAGAAAAGACACTTGGACGGAGTCCTCAGTGTATTTTAGCCAATCGTTATAGGCCTCCTCATCATCCTCAGTAGGTTGATCGGGGATAGGGTCGTCTAAAAGATATGATCTTCTCTCTTGCTTGAGAATGATTCTAAAGCATCCATACCAATCAATAAAGTTGTTATGACTTAGACGTTCCTTTTGGAGGATTGCTCGTAATGATTGGTTGGACGCGGATGAGTTATCGTGATTTTCATTATTGGTGGCCATCTACAAAATTTAACAAAGATCTATTTTAGTATTTTCGATATTGCTATTTTTAATAATCAATTCCTTTTAAGGTAATTTTTATATTAAAATTTAGAACCCAACATTACAATTAAATTGTGGTTAGGTAACCTTTATCCCACGATTTAAATTAATAAGGTGGTCAACGATTGACGGTTGCAACCATTTGCAACTTCTAGAGGTATGGGATCAACTTTAAACATCATATGTAAAGTCGGCATGGTAATCCCATCAACACCATTTGGAAACCATATTGTAGGTGATCCATTTAACATGGTTTGCAAATCAAGACATCCTACTTACACATACGTGTGAGTTTGCCAAAATGAGTGGTAGTTGACCTTTATCCCACAATTATGGCATTCTCACCTTAAGTCATAAGTTCCCTCAAAGTGGTTAGGTGACCTTTATCCCACTAAGAGTTCCCAAGTGACTTAAGTGTTGTGTAAAAGGACGGTGTTGATCTTGTTTTAGAATATTTAGAGGTTTCATAATTCTAGTTTAGAAAACTCTATATACTTGTATTTGCATGCTTTCAAATACAAGATACCCTATGGTCCTTTGATTAAAACCTACTTTTAATCATTAAATCATTTTAATAACCTTTTATTAACTTTTAATGATTAAGAACCATCAATTTTCAACTTGTTAAGTTTGTTAATGAGTTTGTAATGTATGACTAAATACCAACCAAACAATCAAACAACATACAACCAAACAAGCATAAACATATAAACATGAGTGCATAACCTTAGCCACTAAGTTGACAACACTTGTTTGCCATCACAAGTGTTGTCATAAGGTCTTTCCTAAGGGTTTGTAATGACACATTATATGTGTCCATGGACTCCCACTTGAATCCATATCCAAATACTTCAAGGTCCATGTCTTTGATGTCCATCTTTGGGTCTTCATCTTGTGCATTATCCTTTTACAAAAATTATATCCTAATACATTTTTCTAATAAAAGAAATGCACCTAATCTATTTATTACATAACCAAATGAATAAATAATTACAACCCAAATGATAAACATAAAGATTATAACCCAATTGAATGAATAAAAAACAACCATTCCAATCATCCAAATCATAAAGCCAAAGACTAGGTTATGCACACTAACATCCAATGATCATATCATCCAAACATATAATGAAACCCCACTTAAAACCACAAAATTTCAGCCAACATAAACTGAAATTTTGGGTTTTAAACATTGTCCAAACAATCAACATATCATAATATATATCTTTCAAGATCTAATCACTAGCATGTGTGATATGACCTTGAAAGTTTGGGGAATCATTCATATAAAACATAGCAGCCCCTAAAAGGGTTTTAAAGTCCATAAAACAAATTTTTAAAGACCATACAAGCTAGCTATCCACATAACCGGCTCTAGATGCCATTGAAGGGTTTGTTAGAACACAAAAACGTAGTTTAAACCATTAAACTTTCTGGAAACGCAGCAGAAGTTTAGCATTATATCATGTTTATAAGCTGAAAATTTCATGTTCTAAATGATGTTTTAAGATAGAAAAACAAACCCAAATCAAAAGGATCTTCAATATGTGAACAAACAAGCTATATACTTATGTAAATGCACATAAAATCACAGCCACAATGAGCTGTGATTGCTACCTCTTTCAGCAGCAAAAAACCGACCAAAGAAGGAAGATTATTATGACATCCGTCACCAAAGGTCCGTCTATTGACTTAATCTGTTAGTTTTGTTGTCGGTCATCCCTCGCCTTCATAGCCCATCTATGTGGATGTTATGCCTGTATGCTTGCTTGGTTAACCTTATGCGTGTACTATCGTAGTTTAAATCGTCATCACCATGAAACATTATCTAAGATATGCCCCGTTAACACTAAACGCGCCATTTTTATATAAAAACTATTGTCACGCATAAAACCATTTTTAAATTGTAAATATCATTAACAACATTTTATCATTAATAAAAAAAACAAGACTAATAAATAATGTTTTCAACCGAAACAAAATTTAGGAACTCGGGGCAAAGTACAGGGACTAAAAGTGATATTTTGGCAAACCTGGGATGGGTATAAAAACCCCATTCCCAGCCCTTCTTCACCATCTTCTTCATTTCTTCATCTTTTCTTCTTCATCACCTATCTCACTCACTAGAGCACCAAAAACGCCCAATTTGGTCTCGTTTTTGTTGTCTAGAAGTCGTCTACAACATAGTCTACTCCATCCTTGCAGGTAGACAACGTGAATGTCTCGTTTGTTGCTCGATTTCGCTGCTCCATTTTTAGGGTTTCGGGTGCTCAGGTTTATCCGAGCACATGAGGTCGTGTGGACATGCATGTTGTGTTTTTGAGTGTGCTTCTTGTTTAGACATGTTAGGATAAGTGTTCTGGAGGTTCTTGGTGCGTGAAACCCATGCTCGGAGCAGCTGGACGCTGCTCGAGGTCTGTGCAGTCGCGACTTGCTGCACAGGGCGACTGGGCCTTCCGTCCGACTGAGCCGTGCGACTGGGGCGAGTCGTGCGATTGGGTTAGGCGTATGAGTGTGTCATGTGACTGAGCCTTGCGATTGGGCAAATCGTACAACTGAGTCTTGCGTATGGGTCTGTGTGAATGAATGTGTGTGCGAATGAGTCTATGCGAGTGAGTGTGCATGCGATTGAGTCGGTGCGAATGAAATTGTGTGCGATTGTGTGTGAGTTGTACGACTGAAAGGCCAGTCGCACAAATGAATGTTCAATCGCACGAATGAAGCTGATTCGTGCGAATGAAAGCTCAATCGGTGTATGGAGGTTGAGTCATATGACTGAGTCTTGCATGGTACGACTGAATGCTTAGTCGCATGAATGAAGGTTCAATCGTATGAATGAAGCTGATTCGTATGACTAAAGGTCCATTCGTACGAAGGAAGGATTGAGTAGTGCGTCCGGTCCTGTTGTATGACTAATGATGTGTGTGTGTGGATCCCCTTTTCGGAGATCTCACGACGGTAAGGTAACATTAATAAAGTGTCATTGCTTGACCACAATTAAAGTCAACGCTATCAACAGGCACATACTAATTAAAATGAACCTAGTCTGATACGTGTATGCCTGCTTGTGTGTGTACTACCCACGACCGAACCGAAACTGCTCGAATCAATTGACATCATCTTATGCTTTATGCTCGTTATTAATGCTTGTCAGTAACTGTCAATAGGTGTTTGACTGTTCATAGCATCCTACCGTTGGGAATATTCATCACACGTGCCTATCATCTTTTCAGTGAGTTCGTGGCCCCTTTTTACCCTTATAGAACCTTTTCAAATATCTTTAACTTGGGGGAAAAGAATGCTCACCTACTTAACTTGATTTCAGGCACCTTCCCTATTGGAAGTTGGCTAATACTTCTATGAGCATCTTAACTTGCTTATCTTGTAATTGCTGCTATGTGAACTTGAACTATGTGCTATGTTACCCCTATGAATGACTTAGTGGTATCACCCTACTATGCACTACTACTTGATGTTATGTGTTATTTGATGGTATATGTGGATACCATTGACCTTGGATGCTCTCGGCTGAGTGGTTCTTCTGTGTGGTTCTTCTGTGTGGTTCTTCTAAGCCGATCATCCACTACAACCATTAATCCCGGTAATTGGGACCTAAGGATTGGTTTGGTTGTAACCTAAACGTATGCGCTGTGTGGATCTTGCTACGTCATATTAAACTTATTATGCTATGGAAAACCTTTTTATATAACCATTAATACCGGTAGTGGGACCTAAGGATTGGTTTGGTTATAAACTATACGTACGCGCTGTGTGGATCTTGCTACGTCATTTATAAACTATTTACGCTTTGGAAATGCTATCTTTACAGCAATCAATTCCCGGGTGGAACCGATGAATAGGCTTGGCTGTAGCTATTTATAACTAGTAAAACCGCCTATACATAAGTGTAGCCGCGGTAACTTTTATTAAACTTACTCACTGTTTTCATCTTAACAACTTTTATTACTTAAAACCTGCGAAGCTCACCAACAATTATGTTGACCGTTTTGAGCATTTCTTTTCAGGTGATCCGGGTAATTGAAGATCTAGGACTGCTGCCTTTTAGAGGAGACCCTAGGATACATTTTGTAATCATTACTCTTGTAAAGCTTGAACATGACTTTTTGTATACTTGTTCCCGAGTTGTGGGAATCTACTTTACAAGTTATTACTGATGTTTATGTGATCATCTTATGTCTATGCTTATGACTATGCTGTCGTGAACTTGACAATACACGGCACAAGTCTCCAATTGTGTTCGGGTGTCGTAATGACACGCTTGTCATCATAATATTATTATTGCTGCTCTATTGCATACCATGTGTTATGACGATCCCGTCTAGCTCACATTCCCCGTGTTTTCCGCTATCAGCGAGGGTGTGACAGACTGGTATCAGAGCCATTAGTTATAGAGAATTAGGCAATTACACTTGACCTAGACTATAACCTAGGAACCTTCATGTAGATTGCTTGCTTAAGCTTGTGTGCATTTATATATCTCGTGTATGTGTTCCTCCTTACGTGCTTGGTTATCCTTCTGTTATGTGATCTTTTACTTTGTGTTTGAGCCCTTGTGCTCGACCCCCATGAGATGCTTCCTATTGGATCATCTGTTCCCTCTGCGCGCCAAGTTATCATAGCCAAAATTCGGGTATTGAGACCCGAAGAGATCTTCACAGATCATACATCGCGCTTGACCTCATATACTGAGAGACCGACCCGAGGAGGCCATGTCTGAGTCCTTCCAAGGACTCGAGATAGACAACCTCGGCTAGACTATACGTGATTACATGTTTGGCTCTCAGCTGACTTGATGGATTATTATGGATATGATGTGAAGGAAGGTCGGATGTCATGTAACCGGATTAGGCATCATTCTCGGTACATCGTGGGTGTGGTGGGAACGCTGCGGGGAACCCTATATATAAACACCACCGGTATACCGAGAATATGCTTAAAATGGGCTGCATGGTGATCTTGACCGACTGGAACACGAAACATTGGAATTTGATAAGTACTTGCGTATCTTAAGGTGACTAAAGCTTATATGTTGCCTCTTGTATGAATAGAACATGCCGCCTCGAAGATCTACCCGCAGCAACAGTAGCGGAAGTGAAGCCCCGAGGGGCAGAGGCAGAGGCAGGGGTAGACCTCCAATAGCAAATGAAGGTCCTTCTGGCAATAACAAAGGGACTGGAAACCCTGATATGGCAGCCTTAATTGCTCAACAATTGACTGCCCTGATTCCAACTATTGTAGCTCAGGTGAGCGATGCTATGTAACAACAAAAGCACCCCCACGGGGATGGTGGTAATGAAAACGAGGACACTGGGAACCCGATTGGGAATGAAAGCAATCAGGAGACTGGAAATGGTGGTACAGCAGGTAATGAAACTGGGGCTGCTAACGCCAAACGAGGCTGTTCTTACAAGGAGTTTGTGGCCTGTAAGCCCCGGGATTTTGATGGTAAAGGTGCGGCGATAGCCCTGACTAGATGGCTCGAGAAAATGGAAGCTGTGATCGACATCAGTGAATGCCTCGACAGCCAGCGGATCAAGTATGTCACGTGCTCACTGCAGGGCAGAGCACTAACTTGGTGGAACACCCAGGTGCAAGCTAGGGGATGGGAATCTGCGATGCAAATGACCTGGGATGAATTCAAAGCTTTGATTACCGAGGAATACTGCCCTTTCAACGAGATGCAGAAGCTTTAGCATGAGTTCTGGAATCATGCTATGGTGGGGGCAGGGCACGCAGCTTATACTGACCGATTCCACGAGCTGGCTAGACTAGTTCCACACCTAGTCACTCCGGAACCTAAGAGGATTGAGAGGTACATTTGGGGACTCGTGCCTCAAATCCGAGCAATGGTAACTGCAGCTGCTCCTCCTACAATTCAGAGCGCGATTCTGAAAGCTGGCGCTCTCACTGATGAGATGATAAGAACAGGGGTACTGGGTAAGGGAGCAGAGAAAAGGAAGGAAGCTGGGGAATCGAACCGGTCCGGTACAGGAAAGTTTGATAAGAGGGCCAAACGACCAGAAACTTTGTGGCCGTGACTCAAGGAAAGAAGGAATATGCTGGGCCGCACCCGAGATGTGACAGGTGTAATCTTCATCATCCTTCAGCAGCGCCATGCCGGGTGTGTTTGAACTGCAGACGCCCGGGCATCAAGCAAGAGACTGTAGAGTAGCGCCAAAGCTGGTGGCACCCATCAACGCGGTTAACCTCGCTGGGAATGCCAGGGCATGCTATGAATGTGGAGGCCACGACCACTTCAGAAATATGTGCCCCCGATTGAATAGGGCACCGGTTCAACAAGGAAACAACCAATAGCAGATAATGGCCATAGCAGGTGCTTAAGGCCAAGGAAACCAAGGTAATGTTGCACGGGGTCGTGCCTTCGTCATTGGAGCTAATGATGCCTGTCAAGATCCGAACGTTGTCACGGGTACGCACTTACTCAATAACCACTTCGCATCTGTACTGTTTGATACTGGAGCAGACAATAGTTTTATATCATCTGTGTTTGTGCAAATGCTTGATTTGAGTGCCAGTAGACTAGAAACTAGTTACTCTGTAGAAATGGCAAATGGTAGGGTTGAACAGGTAGAGGAAATTATTAAGAACTGCACCCTAATATTGGAAGGCCAGGCCATCAACATAGATTTGATACCTTTCAAGTTAGGGAACTTTGACGTAATAGTGGGATGGATTGGTTGTCAAAGCATGGAGCCGAGATTGTTTGTCGAGATAAAGTAGTACGGATTCCCATGACAGACGGGAAAGTACTCAGAATACAAGGAGAGCGACCGGGAAGAAACTTGAAGCTTATCACCTGCATGAAAGCACGCCAAGGTCTACATAAGCAGTGTTACACTTTTCTGGCTCACGTGGTAGAAAAGAAGGAAGAAGAGACAAAATTGGCAGACATTCCGATTGTACGGGATTACATGGAAGTGTTCCCTGATGATTTGTCTAGATTGCCTCCTCCACGACAGGTGGAATTCCGTATAGAGCTAGTTCCTGGAGCTACACCGATAGCTAAGACACCGTATCGGTTAGCACCCTCAGAGATGCAAGAGTTGTCAGGCCAACTACAGGAACTACTGGAGAAGGGTTTCATTCAACCGAGTCATTCACCGTGGGGAGCACCGGTGTTATTTGTCAAGAAGAAGGATGGGTCGTTTCATATATGTATCGACTACAAGGAATTGAACAAAATGACCGTGAAGAATCGGTATCCCCTTCCTAGAATCGACGACATGTTCGATCAGTTGCAAGGAGCCTCGTATTTCTCTAAGATCGACCTTCGATCTGGTTATCATCAACTAAGAGTATTCAAGGACGATATTCCAAAAACAGCATTTAGAACTCGTTACGGGCACTATGAGTTCTTGTTCATGCCGTTTGGGTTGACCAACGCACCAACTGTCTTTATGGATCTGATGAATCGGGTGTGCAAGCCTTATCTTGATAAGTTCGTGATTGTATTCATAGACGACATACTCATCTACTCCCGTTCGAAGGAGGATCACGAAAAACACCTCTAAGCAATTCTAGAACTGTTGAAGGAAGAGAAACTTTTCACCAAATTCTCAAAGTGTGAATTCTAGCTTCGAGAAGTGAGGTTTTTGGGTCATGTGGTTAACAAAGATGGAAATCATGTGGACCCCGACAAGATTGAAGCTGTGAAGAAATGGGATACACCCCAGACACCTTCAGAGATACGGCAATTCTTAGAATTGGCCGGATACTATCGTCGCTTCATTGCGAATTTCTCAAAGACTGCCCAACCTTTAACCTTGTTGACTCAGAAAGACAAGAAGTTCGATTGGGGGAAAGCACAAGAATAGGCGTTTAAAACATTGAAGGAGAAGTTGTGCAACGCACCGATATTGACCCTCCCAGACGGAACCGATGATTTTGTGGTGTACTGTGACGCTTCACATCAAGGTTTGGGCTGTGTACTAATGCAGAAAGATAAGGTAATTGCTTACGCTTCGCGACAACTCAAGGTGCATGAAAAGAACTACACCACTCACGATTTGGAGTTGGGTGTCGTAGTGTTTGCACTCAAGATATGGAGGCATTATCTATATGGAACCAAATGCATCATCTACACAGACCATAAGAGCCTTCAACACATCATGAATCAGAAAGAACTTAACATGCGACAGCGACGCTGGGTAGAGCTACTTAGCGACTACGATTGTGAAATCCGGTATCATCCGGGGAAAGCTAACGTGGTGGCTGACGCTTTAAGCCGTAAAGAACGCGTGAAACCATTACGTGCTCGAGCGTTAGGTTTGACTATTCAAACCAACCTAAAGGCTCAGATTCAAATTGCATAAAGTGAGGCTTTGAAAGAAGAAAACCTTGCGGGAGAAGAATTCCGAGGGATGGATAAACAAATGAGTTGCAAGGATGATGGCGTACATTACTTCATGGATCGTATATGGGTCCCCAGATGGGGAGGTGTACGTACACTAGTCTTGGATGAAGCACACAAGGCTCGATACTCTGTTCATCCTGGTGCAGACAAGATGTACCACGATCTGAAAGAGCTGTACTGGTGGCCAGGCATGAAGAAAGATATTGCTATATATGTGAGCAAATGTTTGACTTGTTCAAAGGTTAAGGCTGAACACCAGAAACCATCGGGATTATTGCAACAACCTGAAATCCCCGAGTGGAAATAGGAGAACATCACTATGGATTTCATTACCAAACTCCCGAGAACGCCAAGCGGGCACGACCCGATATGGGTCGTGGTAGATCGAATGACAAAATCCGCTCACTTCTTGCCTATCCGAGAAGACTATAAGGTGGATAAGCTGCCAAGGGTGTACATCAAAGAGGTCGTGACACGGCACGGGGTGCCAGTATCAATCATATCCGACCGAGACAGTTAATTCACTTCACGATTTTGGCAGACGTTAAAGAAAGCGATGGGCACTCGATTAGACATGAGTACAACCTATCACCCCCAGACAGACGGCCAAAGTGAACAAACGATACAGACGCTTGAGGACATGCTGAGGGCGTGCGTTATTGATTTTGGTGGCAGTTGGGATACTCATCTACCGCTGATCGAGTTTTCCTACAATAACAGTTACCATACTAGTATTGGTTGTGCACCGTTCGAAGCGTTGTATAGACGGAAATGTAGATCGCCTGTATGTTGGGCCGAGATTGGCAAAAGCCAGCTAACAGGTCCCAAAATCATTCAAGAAACCACCGATAAGATCTTCCAAATCAAAGACAGACTCAGAGCTGCTAGAGACCGCCAAAAGAGCTATGCTGACAACCGTCGGAAGCCACTAGAGTTTAACGTTGGGGATCGAGTGTTGCTTAAGGTCTCTCCGTGGAAAGGGGTTGTACGGTTTGGAAAGAAAGGGAAGTTGGCCCCAAGGTATGTTGGACCATTCGAGATCACAGAAAGAATCGGTCTGGTGGCGTACCGATTAAGGTTGCCACATGAGCTTAACAGTGTACATGATACTTTCCATGTATCGAACCTCAAGAAGTGTTTAGCTGACGAATCACTTCACGTACCTATTGAGGACATCAAGATTGATGAAAGCCTTTATTTTGTGGAGGAACCTATTGAGGTCATGGACCGAAAGGTCAAACAGTTGAGGCGCAGCAAGATACCTATCGTTCGTATAAGATGGAATTCCAAACGAGAGCCAGAGTTTACATGGGAACGTGAAGATCAGATGAGACTCAAATATCCATACCTGTTCGAGGATGACGCCCTTGGACCTAGCACCAGTTGAATTTCGGGACGAAATTCCCTCAACTGGGGGATACTGTGACATCCGTCACCAAAGGTCCGTCTATTGACGTAATCTGTTAGTTTTGTTGTCGGTCACCCCTCACCTTCATAGCCCATCTATGTGGATGTTATGCCTGTATGCTTGCTTGGTTAACCTTATGCGTGTGCTATCGTAGTTTAAATCGTCATCACCTTGAAACATTATCTAAGATTTGCCCCGTTAACACTAAACGCGTCATTTTTATATAAAAACTATTGTCACGCATAAAACCATTTTTAAATTGTAAATATCATTAACAACATTTTATCATTAATAAAAAAAACAAGACTAATAAATAATGTTTTCAACCGAAACAAAATTTAGGAACTCGGGGCAAAGTACAGGGACTAAAAGTGGCATTTTGGCAAACCTGGGATGGGTATAAAAACCCCATTCCCAGCCCTTCTTCACCATCTTCTTCATTTCTTCATCTTTTCTTCTTCATCACCTATCTCACTCACTAGAGCACCAAAAACGCCCTATTTGGTCTCGTTTTTGTTGTCTAGAAGTCGTATACAACATAGTCTACTCCATCCTTGCAGGTAGACAACGTGAATGTCTCGTTTGTTGCTCGATTTCGCTGCTCCATTTTTAGGGTTTCGGGTGCTCAGGTTCATCCGAGCACATGAGGTCGTGTGGACTTGCATGTTGTGTTTTTTAGTGTGCTTCTTGTTTAGACATGTTAGGATAAGTGTTCTGGAGGTTCTTGGTGTGTGAAACCCATGCTCGGAGCAGCTGGACGCTGCTCGAGGTCTGTGCAGTCGCGACCTGCTGCACAAGGCGACTGGGCCTTCCGGCCGACTGAGCGTGCGACTGGGGCAAGTCGTGCGATTGGGTTAGGCGTATGAGTGTGTCACGCGACTGAGCCATGCGATTGGGCAAATCGTACGACTAAGTCCTGCGTACTGGTCTATGCGAATGAATGTGTGTGCGAATGAGTCTATGCGAGTGAGTGTGCATGCGATTGAGTCGGTGCGAATGAAATTGTGTGCGATTGTGTGTGAGTCGTATGACTGAAAGGCCAGTCGCACGAATGAATGTTCAATCGCACGAATGAAGCTGATTCGTGCGAATGAAAGCTCAATCGTGTGTATGGAGGTTGAGTCGTATGACTGAGTCTTGCATGGTACGACTGAATGCTTAGTCGCATAAATGAAGGTTCAATCGTACGAATGAAGCTGATTCGTACGACTTAAGGTCCATTCGTACGAAGGAAGGATTGAGTCGTGCGTCCGGTCCTGTTGTATGACTAATGATGTGTGGTGTTGATCCCTTTTCGGAGATCTCACGACGGTAAGGTAACATTAATAAAGTGTCATAGCTTGACCACAATTAAAGTCAACGCTATCAACAGGCACATACTAATTAAAATGAACCTTGTCTGATACGTGTATGCCTGCTTGTGTGTGTACTACCCATGACCGAACCGAAACTGCCTGAATCTATTGACATCATCTTATGCTTTATGCTCGTTATTAATGCTTGTCAGTAACTGTCAATAGGTGTTTGACTGTTCATAGCATCCTACCATTGGGAATATTCATCACCCGTGCCTATCATCTGTTCAGTGAGTTTCGTGGCCCCTTTTTACCCTTATAAAACCTTTTCAAGTATCTTTAACTTGGGGGAAAAGAATGCTCACCTACTTAACTTGATTTCAGGCACCTTCCCTAGTGGAAGTTGGCTAATACTTCTATGAGCATCTTAACTTGCTTATCTTGTAATTGTTGCTATGTGAACTTGAACTATGTGCTATGTTACCCCTATGAATGACTTAGTGGTATCACCCTACTATGCACTACTACTTGATGTAATGTGTTATTTGATGCCATATGTGGATACCATTGACCTTGGATGCTCTCGGCTGAGTGGTTCTTCTGTATGGTTCTTCTAAGCCGATCATCCACTACAACCATTAATCCCGGTAATTGGGACCTAAGGATGGGTTTGGTTGTAACCTAAACGTATGCGCTGTATGGATCTTGCTACGTCATATTAAACTTATTATGCTACGAAAACCTTGTTATATAACCATTAATCCCGGTAATGGGACCTAAGGATTGGTTTGGTTATAAACTATACGTACGCGCTGTGTGGATCTTGCTACGTCATTTATAAACTATTTACGCTTTGGAAATGCTATCTTTACAGCCATCAATTCCCGGGTGGAACCGATGAATAGGCTTGGCTGTAGCTATTTATAACTAGTAAAACCGCCTATACATAAGTGTAGCCGCGGTAACTTTTATTAAACTTACTCACTGTTTTCATCTTAACAACTTTTATTACTTAAAACCTGCGAAGCTCACCAACAATTATGTTGACCGTTTTGAGCATTTGTTTTCAGGTGATCAGGGTAATTGAAGATCTAGGAGTGCTGCCTTTTAGAGGAGACCCTAGGATATATTTTGTAATCATTACTCTTGTAAAGCTTGAACATGACTTTTGTATACTTGTTCCCGAGTTATAGGAATCTACTTTACAAGTTATTACCAATGTTTATGTGATCATCTTATGTCTATGCTTATGACTATGTTGTCGTGAGCTTGAAATACACGACACAAGTCTCCAATTGTGTTCGGGTGTCGTCATGACACGCTTGTCATCATAATATTATTATTGCTGCTCTATTGCATACCATGTGTTATGACGATCCCGTCTAGCTCACATTCCCCGTGTTTCCGCTATCAGCGGGGGTGTGACAATTAGGGATGCAAAAAAAGGGACAAGACTTCAAGGAAGAAGCCCTCAAGTGTGTCTACCCCAAGCCCTTTCAAAGTACCTTCTTGTTACGAAGAAAACACCACAAGAAG
Source organism: Flaveria linearis (assembly GCA_024085815.1). NCBI lineage: Eukaryota > Viridiplantae > Streptophyta > Magnoliopsida > Asterales > Asteraceae > Flaveria > Flaveria linearis. The sequence continues at coordinate 73,397,011 of CM044003.1, read as the reverse complement.
AAGCTCCCTAACCCCTTTTTCTGCTGCTTGAATTCGTAAGTTTTAGAGAGAGAGGAGAGAGGTTTTCTTGTTTTGCATGTGTTGAGTGTATTGAGAAATGAAGACCCCAAGAACACTTATGATGTGTGTGATTCTCAAAACAAAAGAACCAATGAGAATTCTAGGGGGGGGCGGCCGAAATTTTGAGATTAAAAGGGTTTCCCCCCTTTAAATTATATCACACATTCATACTTTAAAATGGTCTTTTAACTAGACATGCAATTAACCATTTAATTGCATATACAAGTTATATAACTTATACAATTAACCATTTAACTTATAAGTTATAATTTCTCATTCTTATTTGATGTCATCTAACTAATTTAAATGACATTTCAAATAATATTATTGAACAAAATATCCTAATCAGTTGTTCCCTCTCATATGCAACTTATTTAGAAAACCCATTTTCAAATTGGTGTAAATATTTAATTGCATGATCATATCATCAATTAAATATTAATTAGTGTTTGCTAAGCTTTTTATTGGGTATAACCCGACTTGGATCATAACATACTAACCGCATCAATATTCTACGTGTCTTGGGCACATAGAATCCTACACAGAGGATATTAGTTTGAAGAGATTTTGAAAATCTTTAAAAAAACCAAGAACTTCGACTCACTCAAATCCATATGCTTGAGGAAAGACAAAACCTTCCAGAATCCCCTGGACAAGAAAAGAAAAACAAGTGGACTGAAAGTTGGTATTTTCTGAAATGAATACAAAATCAACTGATTCTTTGAAGAGAAAGATGGTGGCTAGAACCCATGCTTCAATGCCAATCTCCAATGTCTACTATGATGAAAAGACATATGAGATGGTAATTGAAAGGAAGTGGGGAGAAAAAGAAGGGGCTGAAATCCATCTGTTTAGTGGATATGAAGTTAGACTGCTTGATGAATCCTATATCCACTACATCTTGTCAAGTCATTTTAGGGAAATCAACAACAAGCTTGGAGAAGCTGACATGTATTTCTTCCTAAAGTGTATTAAGATTCTGAAGATGGCCTATGATAGGATTAAACACAAAATATAACAAAATAAGAAGAAGAAGACTCCTCTCAACCTGGGAAGTACTGTGAAACTCGAGGTAGAAGTTGATGGATCTCTCCTGATTCACAGAGATGGTTGTCCATTATTGGTATGTGGCAATCAGTGTCTCTAAGGAAGATGCTAGTTGAAGCTATTTATGCCATGAGCCAAATAAAGATACATGTTCTAAGTAGAGAAAGGATGAAAGAGGCTAGAGACTTTTTAAACATGATCAAGGCAAACTTGAATCCAGCTTTCCCAGACCCAAGTACAGCTCCACCATCACCAGTCCAAGCATCAGCAGAAGACCTAGTAGATTCTTCACAACCTCATCCACCATCAAACCCTTGAAGTAGTTAGGCTGTATAATCCTTAGGGGCCTATTGTTGGACCCTGAAAGGATCATACATGCCAATTCAAGTGGTGGTAGATGGTTGTTCTGTTGGTAACATCCCACGAGTCTAAGAAGATATGCGAGTAAAGATCAGAAGACAAGTGTTGGATGTCCGCATTTGTATATGTGGATGACCAAAGAACAAATGCTGACAAGTGTTTGTTCTTCCGCACTTGTCAAGGCTAAGAACAAATGCTGACAAGTATACAAATGCGGACAGTTAGAACAAATGATGTTGAGTATTTCTCTTCCACATGAACCAATACGGATACACAGAAGAAATGCTGACAAGTATTTGTTCATCCGCACTTGTCAAGGCTGATGACCAAACACTTAATGCTGATGACAATCAAGAAATGCTGATAAAACCCAAGCCATCCACATTAGATAATGCAGATGTTCAAGCACAAATGCTAATGAAGACTTTTGTACTTAGACTAGTATTTTGATATAGTTATCAGGGTAGTTTAGTCTTTTTGTATAGGCTTTATATCAGCCTATAAATAGAACAGAATGTCCATCATATGTAAGTTTTTTGTTGGGAAGATACCTAGTACTCAAGTTACGAGGTTCTATGGTTATCATTTTGCTATTTTGAAAACCCAAGCAACCACTGAACTTGTTGGTTCACCTATCAATATACAAAGCATTTATAAGTATCTTTTCAGCATTTATTGTTCTTTGATTCTGTATTTCGACTACTTAATCATTGACTCAATCATCATATGCGATCCTTGTTGAGTCACATCAACAGAGAACTTAATTATTGGACCCAGTCAAAAATTGAGAGTTCAGTGGTTACTGTTCTATAGGAATTTGACCTATCTTGATTTTGTGATGAATAACCATTGATGTTGTGTTTTATGTTTGTTTTTAATCATCTTTGTTGTTTTTGAGCATCTTTTAGCACTAAAACATAGGATTTGACTTTAACATTATCAGTTATCGGTTCCCCTGTTCTTGCAATGAAACTAGGGTTTGAAACTCGATCGTTCTTTGTTATTTTCATTAAATTTGATTCATTAAACTCCAAAATGACATTGAATTCCTTTGTTCATGGTTAATTTTCTGAATCTTTCTTGAACTAGGGTTCTATGTTCATCACTGGTTCGGTATTAAAAGTTTATGAATCCAATAATAATAACCTTGTTTTGATACTTCGTTAGCTAAGGATTGAAATAGAGGTGAAATGAGGTTGGATGAACAATCGACACAGTAGGTTTGTGATGATTACGATGATAGATGAAGATCAGTATGAAAACCGTTCGTCGTACTATAGGTTCACTCTATTTTGAAAGGTATAAAATGACTGTCATTAATGTGTTTAAATAGTCAATTTAATTGGTTTCTCAAACCTTGCAAGTGGGTGAACAAATGCGGAAGTTTTGATTTTTATACTGTTGCAAATGCAGAAGAATTTGACTTGTACGCATTTGTGTACTGTTCCAAATACGAAAGATAAAAACTTGCCATTATTTGACCCTGTAACAAACATAAAAGGACATTTGACTTGTCCATTTTTACATCAACAAATGTGGATGAACAATTTAGTTGTCCATATTTCTTGACCTTCAACCGCATTAGTTAATGCTAATGGATGTTAGTATTTGTGCTTTGCCTTATCAATCTGCATTAATTGATGTTCAAACACTTATCATGATAGAAGAGTGTGAGCACAAATTTTATTATTGGTACAAATATACAACAATGTTCTCAGCATTGATCATGTCAACCGTATTTGGGAAATGCAGATGAACAAAACATAACCGCATAGACAATGCGGATGAACAAATTGTTAACCGCATAAAGAAATGCGTAAGAACAAAATACTGTCCGCATAAGTTTTCAACACCAAAAATTGTTGTACGCATTTGTTTTGAAACAAATGCGAAAGACTTAACTTGTTCGCATTAGTTGCACTTGTGTTTTTCTTGCACAAAACTATTACCCGCATTGGTTATATGCATAGGTTACCTTCACCCGCATTAACCAATGCTCTTACCCGTATTAAAATTTGAACATGTCAAAAATTAATGTTTTTGTTGTGAATAGTTATGGCTGTTTTTGCACTGATGCTTTGACTTTTATGAAGATGTGTCTTCTGTTTCGACTTTCATGATGTTTTACTGTTGCTTGGATTTTCAATTCTTGCTTGGATTGATATGTATACCCAGTGGTACAAATTTCCAGATTTGATGACTGATCTTGGACTTTTTTGCTTTCCAGTATCTGCATACCCTGAGTTACCATGGTATAACTTCCACACCAACACAGTCATTTTTCTGATTTTATATTTTTATGAAAAGCAACAACTATGCATTATAATTAAAGTTTTAATTACTCATCCTAAAGTTTATATCCATATAGGATAAAACATTAAAGATTTTAAAATTTTAAAAGGAAATATTTTTTTGGTAATTTTTGATTTTCTTATATGTACAAGAAGAGAAAGTATACCTTAAATGGGATCATATCAATCTTACCTTTCGCAAGTGCAACCAATTGTTAGTAAAATTATCATAATCATGAACATATTGATTATAGGTATGTTTGTCCTCTTAACTCATGCTTGGTTGATATTTGATGCTTGTGATTTTTATCATGTCTTGAGTGAATTGAGTATTCAACATGTACCTTACACTCAAAAGCATGGCACGATCAACCACCCGCATGAAATGCATGGTAGAACTTATTCACAACTTACATGACCAGGTCATTTAAATTATGAATTCTCATTTGTTTTGAGGTGGGGGATCCTCATTGGGATTCTTTTACTTTGATCCTTATATTTATTTGATCCATATTGGGATTCTTTTTGTACTTCAATTAGGAAGGTGATCCTCTTTGGGATTCTTTTTGATCATTCACAAGGAATGTATTATTTATTAATTCATCCAGGTTGGATGTGTTCCACATTAGGAATCTTGTTGCATCATGACATCAACACTATATGCTTGTTTCTCCAGATATTTCCTCAGCAAAACAGAAGAAACTGATATGGGTGAACGAGATTCATAAGGCATCATTACCTGGTGTGTTTAGGCTACTACACACACACACACTTGGATAAGCTAATACTTACTTATACTCTTGGATGAAGACTTCACAGTTGAATATGAGCCTTAGTTCGTCACAGCATGAATCTTCTTTTCCAAGTTGAGCCTAACCGCATATCAGATAAGTCTGGCAGTCTTTCAAGATTTTAAAATAAGCATAGTGAATTATATAACGACTTTAATTATATCATTTCCCGTTCATATTCTTCAACAAAAAAATTCTTTTTGAATTTTTTATTATATTTGAATTTTTTTTGTAAATTTTGATTTTTACCCAAGGTTAATCATGCCAATTGATTGAACTAAGAATTCAAACCAAATAAGATCAAATGCCTTAGTGAACAAATCGGCTAGTTGATTGTTTGTGTGGACCTGTATCAACATGATTAACCCTTTTTCAGCATAGTCTCTCGAAAAATAATATCTACTTTCAATGTGTTTGTGAAGGCCCCATTCCCGGGACGCTTACAGTTGGACATTCATCGCACATAAAATATTTTTAAACATACATTACTTTTGTAGCGGAATTTAAAAACTTTCATTAATAATTAAAAACATGTCATTCATTACATTACAACATTCATTTTCATATTAAAATACAATGACATGTGAAAATGTTGATGCCATCCTCAAAATTATCCCAGTAGCTTACGCATCCATGCCTGCAACTCCTCAGCATCAATAAAATACTTGCCAACTATCATGCATACAAAAGTTAGCGACACTGAGTGAGTTTTAGTTTTTTAATAAAATATTGTACTTCCTTTAAAAGCTAGTCTTTGCATTCATCCGTGGTCATACATCATACGTACACTCATTCTATATTCATCATTCATTTTGTTCTTTCATACTTTCATCGTTTAATTTTTTTCATTAATATTCAATTTCATATTCATACTTTCGTTTCGTACTTTTCACCATCTTTTACTTTCTCTCTCTTACCTCCTTTTCATACTTTACATTCGTCACTGATCATACATCATACGTACATACTGATAATAATTATTATTATCTTCATCATCATTCGTTCTTTCAATTATTTCTTCATTCATTACTCATCATTACTCGAATCTTGTGTCATGCAATATCCCCGACTCATGCTCTAAAGCTGATGCTGTGCCGGGGCCTGTACATAACCCCCAACTCATGTCCGAAGACTGACACAACACCGGGATACGTGACAAAGATCCCATCTCATATGCAACACCCACGACTCATGTTCGGAGACCGATACTATACCGGGGCCTGTAATCTAACCCCAGACTCATGTTTGAAGACTGACACAGTACCAGGGCGAGCAACAAGACCTCATCTCCTTCACACGTCATTCTGTCTCATGCAATACCCTTGACTCATGCTCCAAAGCTGATACTGTGTTGGGGCCTGTACACAAACCCCCGACTCTTGTCCGAAGACTGACATGGTACCGGGGTACGCGACACGAATCTCATCATCCATCACTTCCATACTCCTCATTCGTTATCTCATGTATTCGTTCGTTTCGTGTTTTGTCACTATCTTCCTTATTCGTTCGCTTTGTACTTTATCATTATCTTTCGTATTCGTTCATTTCGTACCTTATCATTATCTTACTTTCGTTACATAATACATTACGTTCATTCATTTATTTGTTCATTTATTCATTCATACATCATGCCACAAAAAGTTGTACATAACGTATTACATAGCATAATACATACGTTTTGAAAACTCTTTAACGAAAAAAGATAGCACATCACTCACACACATACACATCATAGACCTCATCACATCATCATGCATACATCAAGCATAAGCCATCTCATCATAACAGAGCCTATCTTCCCATTCTACCACTTTAAATCCATTTAGAAAATCCTAAGTACAAAATGGGCGCATGGGGCATTTCAGGCGCATGAGCATAAAAATTCTAAGGGTAAAACAGTCTGGGCGCATCAGCACTATGTGGGCGCATGAGCCCTGTTTGGGAATTTTACCACTATGCAGGCACATGAGGCCTATTCAGGCGCATTAACACTTAGGAGCATGAGCAACTCCGGGCGCATGAGTACTATTTGGGTGCATGAGCACTATTTAGGCGCATGCCCAACACTTAGGCGCATGGGCACTTTTCTGGGCGCATGAGAACATCCTAAAATATTTTCTATGCTACAAGCAACACCCGATTACCATTCTAGCACTACTCAAACATAGTCTAACATACTAAGGCTCTTATAACATGCTAAATATCAAACCTAACCCAAGAACATCCTCTAATAACATACCACAACAAGGCACATTCGGACAACATACTAAAACTCAAGGTTTCTTTAAAAACGTTTATTTGGTATGTATAATAGCCCCCAAACACTTTAAAATCCATAAAATAGGGTTCTAGAAACTCATCTTGAAGCAGATCTTCGAGCTAGACACTTCCACTAGCAAATTCAACTCCAAATTCTCAAAAACAAACTCTAAATCACAAAGAACTTCGGTCAACAACTTGTGAATTTGGTTAAAACCAAACATATATCAAGAAAACTCATCTTTTTACAGCTTCTTCTTTCTATCTCTCTCTAGAACCGAGAGTTATTCTTCTTCTCGTTCGTCAACCGAGAACAACAAAAGCAGATCCACTTTAAGTGGCAGGCCATGCCCTTTAAATCCTTAAAATAATAAGGTTTTATAATTTTTACACTTTACCCCCTTCCACTCGTGTCTATTTTCTTTTCTTTCAAGATACTTTTCTTTTCTATATTTTTAAATAAAATTCAGGGTGTTACAAGTCCACCCCCCTTAAATAGGGTTCGTCCCCAAAACTTGTCGCTTCTCGAACAGTTACGGGTGACACTGTCTCATCTCTTCCTTGATCTTACAGGTTGACTTAGTTCCCTTTAGGCTCCACTGCACTCGTACCAATGGAACCAACATTCTCCTTAACCCCTCTCTTCCTTCTATCAAAAATGACCACAAGTTGTTTCTCGTAGTGGATTCTTTCACCCATCGCAGTATCCTCTAGTGGCATGATAATATCCTCATCGATTGAGCACTTTCCTAGACAGTTGCTTCATCATAATCCATTGACATAGATCGGCACCAAACTCTTGTTGAGCACGGTTGATCAATCCATTTTCTTGCAAAACTCAGTGTTTGCCTCATGGGTTACTGGCCAATTCACCCGGAGGTGTACGTCTATCGACCTACGTCTATCCTGAAAAGTCTAGCAGGAAACAAGCGTTCCCTCAATTCTATCACTTAATCCTCTAGGGCATCAGGTAACCTAGTGGACTTACTAATAGTAATTTCTACATCAAAGGGCTTATCGATCTTCCAACTCCTAACGTGTAACTTATCACAGAATGCATCAGGAACGAAACTACTTCTAGCATCACAATCAAAGCATAGATGCACAAATCTAAATTACCAGAAACGTACCTAACGTTACCTTGGAGTCTGATCTAGCCTCCTCCCGGTCATAGCAAAGGCTCTAGCCTTCACCCTCTATTCTCCTTCCTAGCATCGAAGCTTCCTGTCCTTGCTCATGTGTCCAGTCTTGCCACAGTCGTAGCATTTAGCCATTTGACAATCTCCCGCCGTGTGGCCCTCCTTCCCACAGTGGAAGCATACGTTCAGTCCCCACTTGCACTCCCCTTCGTGGAATCTACCATACTTCTTGCATACCTCTTCCTTCCATGTTATCCTCTTTCGATCATCGAACCTCATCGTCTTACCTTTAGCCACAATTCCACCATCATTGCCTCGCCTTCTATTACCATTCTTAACGTAGTCCCACTCCTCCTCTTCGTTTGTTATCGCTATTGCCTCTCGCTCGTCGTACAATCTCCCAGCTAAGTCGACCACCTATCTAAATGTACCTGGTCGGGCAACGATTAGATGTCTATGGATATTCGCCGGTAGTCCTTGAATATACCTCTTAATCTTTCATGACGCAGGCGTCACCTGATCTGGCACCATCCTAGCCATCATCTTGAATTTAGTGGTGTACTGATGGTGTGTCATCGTTCCCGCCTCCAGCTGCAAGAACTCTCTCTCGATCTTGTCTAATTCCCGGTGAGGGCAAAACTCCTCGATCACCAGCTTTTTCAGTTCACTCCACCTCATTCTTCCGACTACCCTGATACCCTCATCCTGGACAATGTTCTCCCACCAGCATAAGGCCGAGTCCACATACGAGTGGGTAGCAAACTTTACCTTTTGATCCTCTTGGCACTCGCTGATATCAAGTACCGCCTCCATCTCTCTCACCCAATGGTGAGCAGCTGCAGCACTCCCATTTCCATCAAACGTTGGGGGCCTGCATCTTTGGAATGCCTCATAGTTACAACCCCATGCATTTTCCTGCACCGCTTCTTCCTCCTCCTCCTCACTAGAGACAATCGTCTTAGTCTCCAGTCATTCTCCTCCTCTCCCAGTGGTCCTCCTCTTCTCCTTCCTTTCATCCTCCTTCACCGCTTTAGTCACTTCAGTTACCACAAACGATAGAATTGTCTGCATAACTTGATGGACCTCTTCTACTACGGCCTCTTTCATCGAGGCCCTCAAGTTCGCACTCTCATCACCACCTCTTGGTGTTGGATCTCGGGCTCTTCACATGTCCTTTCGGTAGCCTTAGCCCTATTCCTCGTAACATGCGGTTCAGCACCACGTCCGCCCCTAGAAGCCTTAGACGATCTACCACCGACCATCTCTAAAGACTGTAAGATTCAAACACTAACACGGTTATTCAAGGTAATAGCTCGGATTATGTCAACTATAGTAAGTCCCTAATTACAGTGGCCAGTTGTGATTAGCCACTTACTTTACTCTTCACACCCCAAACATTTCCTATACTGATTACACCAGTATCTAAATCTACACAAAAGCACACTAGCCACATAACATGCGCACATCATACTGGCTAACGTTAGCTTACATAAAATGTGTACAATAAACCTTTATCTGCAGGCACGTAGCTACTACGACTGACATCCCTTTCTTTTCGTCTCTTTCTCAGTTTAAGATTAGGTTTTAAAAATATTTACCCAATTCACTTAAACTTTAGCTCTGATACCAACTTCTAAGGCCCCGTTTCGGGGACGCTTACAGTTGGACATTCATCGCACATAAAATATTTTAAGCATACATTACTTTTGTAGCGGAATTTAAATACTTTCATTAATAATTAAAAACATATCATTCATTACATCACAACATTCATTTTCATATTAAAATACAATGACATGTCAAAATATGGATTCCATCCTCAAAATACTCCCAGTAGCTTATGCATCCATGCCTGCAACTCCACAGCATCAACAAAATACCTGCCAACTATCATGCATACAAAAACTTAGCGAAGCTGAGTGAGCTCTAGTTTTATAATAAAATACTTTACTTCCTTTAAAAACTAGTCTTTACATTCATTCGTGGTCATACATCATACATACACTCACTCTATATTCATCATTCATTTCGTTCTTTCATACTTTCATCATTTCATTCTTTTTGTTAATATTCACTTTCATATTCACACTTTCGTTTTGTACTTTTCACTATCTTTTACTTTCTCTCTCTTACTTCATTTTCTTGCTTTACATTCGTCAGTGATCATACATCATACGTACATACTGATAATAATTATTATTATCTTCATCATCATTCATTCATTCATTTATTTCTTCGTTCATTACTCATCATTACTCGAATCTTGTCTCATGCAATATCCCCGACTCATGCTCGAAACCTGATGTTGTGCCGTGGCCTGTACACAAACCCACAACTCATGTCCGAAGCTTGACACAGCACCGAGATACGTAACAAAGATCCCGTCTCGTATGCAACACCCCTGACTCATGTCCGGAGACTGATACTGTGTCGGGCCTGTAATCAAACCCCCGACTCATGTCCGAAGACTGACACAGTACTGGGGCGGGCAATAAGACCTCATCTCCTTCACACGTCATTTATCTCATGAAATACCCCCGACTCATGCTCGAAATCTGATACTGTGCCGGTGCCTGTAAACAAACCCCCCGACTCATGTCTGAAGACTGACATGATACCGGGGTACGCGAAACGGATCTCATCATCCGTCAGTTCCATACTCCTCATTCGTTATCTCACGTATTCGTTCGTTTCGTATTTTATCATTATCTTCCTTATTCGTTCGCTTCGTACTTTATCATTATCTTTCGTATTCGTTCATTTCGTACCTTATCATTATCTTTCACTTTCGTTACATAATACTTTACGTTCATTATTTTATTCGTTCATTTATTCATTCACACATCATACCACATAAAGTTATACATAACATTTTACATAGCATAATAAATACGTTTTGAAAACTCTTTAACGAAGAAAGATAACACATCACTCACACACATACACATCATAGACCTTATCACATCATCATGCATACATCAAGCATACGTCTAATCATAACAGAGCCTTTCTTCCCATTCTACCACTTCATATCCACTTAGAAAATCCTAAGTACAAAATGGGCACATGGGGCATTTCAGGCGCATGACCATAAAAATTCTAAGTGTAAAACAGTCTGGACGCATCAGCACTATGCAGCTGCATGAGCCCTGTTCAGGCATTTTACCACTATGCAGGCGTATAAGGCTTGTTCAGGAGCATTAAAACTTAGGCGCAGGAGCAACTCCGCACGCATGAGTACTATTTGGGCTCGTGGGAACTATTTGGGCGCATGGCCAACACTTAGGCTCATGGGCACTTTTCTGGGAGCATGAGAACATCCTGAAATGTTTTCTATGCTACAAGCAACCCCGATTACCATTCTAACACTACCCAAACACAGATCTAACATACTAAGGCTCTTATAACATGCTAAACATCAATTCTAACCCAAGAACATCCTCTAAAAACATACCACAACAAGGTACATTCGAACAACATACTAAAACTCATGGTTTCTTTAAAAATGTTTACTTAGTATGCATAATAGCCCCAAAGACTTTAAAAATCTAAAAAGGGGTTCTTGAAACTCACCTTGAAGCAGATCTTCAAGCTAGACACTTCCACTAGCAAATTCAACTCTAAATTCTCAAAAACAATCTCTAAAACACCAAGAACTTCGGTCAACAGCTTGTGAATTCGGTTAAAGTTGAACATATATCAAGAAAACTCACCTATTTACAGATTCTTCTTCCTTTCTCTCTCTATAACCGAGAGTTCTTCTTCTTCTCCTTTATCAATCGAGAACAAGAAAAGAAGGTGCACTTTAAGTGGGCGGCCATGCCCTTTAAATCCTTAAAATAATAAGGTTTTGTACTTTGTACAGTTTACCCCCTTCCACTTGTGTCCATTTTCTTTTCTTTCTAGATACTTTTCTTTTCTCTACTTTTAAATAAAATTCGGGGTGTTACAGTTTGGCTTTTAAGTGCTGAACTGGATTGTTTGTTATGAACATGGCTACTATGTTGTCAATATGAATTGGTGTGTTGAAGAAGTTATAACCATAATCAAGCATCTAGTTTTGAATCCATAAAACTTGAGAGCAAAAAGCTGATGTTGTTATGTACTAAGCTTCTGCTGTTGAAACTAACACGTTTGTCTGCTTCTTGCACTACCAGGAGACCGGTCTTGGACCAAGAAATTAACAAGCCCCAGAAATGGACATCCGATTAAAGTTGCATCCCCCGTAGTCACTGTCTGTGTAGGCATAGAGGTTGAAATCCTCATTCTTTGAATATTTGAATACAGGCTTGACCTTAAGATATCCGAATATCTTGTTGACAGCATTTACATATGATTCCTTGGGATCTGCTTGATATCTGGCATAGACACATACACCAAACATTATGTCAGGTATGTTAGCTGTTAGATACATGAGGGACCCAATCATTGATCGATAGTGAATCTGATCCACTGATTTGCCATCTAAGTCAGGACCTATTGTTGGTCCACATGTCCCTAGTTCTAGTTCTAGTATGCTTAAATCTAAATGACTTTCATTTGATTACACTGATGTAATGTTTTGATATATGTAATGAAAACTCGATTGAATGATTGTTGGTTATTGAATGTCATATCTATTTATATTATTGTTTATTACATGCTTGTATGAACATGTTATATGGGTTTACAGTTATTAGACATAGTTTTGTATCATTAAAGGTTTAGGAATATGTTTAACCAAGGCTTATGATCTAGTCATACGACTGGACCATGCTAATAGGCCAGTCGCAGGACTAAACTATGTGATTGAGCCAAACGTATGATTGAGTCATAAGACTGGCTCAGTCGTACGAATGAATCAATCGTGTGGGTCAGTCGTCCGTGTGAGTGGATCGTATGACTCAGTCACACGACGGAGCACGAATGAAGACTGTAACCTATAAATACCACTTAATTCATGAAAAAACGTAACACTTCAAGAATTCACAACACTAGCCGTCCCAGAACGTCCAAGTCGTCCTTTCTAACTTTATAGAGCGTTCCTGATCATTGCTAATCCATTCTTAACGTTTTCTAATCGTTAGTTTTGATCAGATTAACGTTCTCCCTGATTGGATCGCCAATCAAATAGGATTCCGCACTATTTGATCTGGTTTCACGTAGATTCGGTTAGTACCAGTTCGTACTCGGTCCTAACAAGTGGTATCTGAGCTTTGGCTCTCGATTCTACGTGGATTCAATCACGTTTTTGCAAAAGTCAACATTTTTCAATCAAAAGATCCGTTTCGTTTGCATTAAAAATTCGATTTTACGAGTGCATATGTTCAAAAGTTCGTATTTTTTGAGTTCTATTCGACTAGGGTTTTCAAAATCGTGTTTTTAGTCGAATCGAGTGAAAATTTTGAAAAATTTCGAAGTCAGACGTCTCAGTCGCACGATTGATCCAATTACACGACTGAACTTCATACGCATAGCTCAGTCGCACAATTGGTCCAATCTTCTGCTCATTCCCACGTTTAACTTCATTTGCTCGGTTCAGCTCAGTCGTATCTTTCATTCGTATGACTGAACTCATACGCATAGGTTCATACGCACGATTGACCTCAATCGCACGTGTGAACTCAGTCGCCCACTTCAATCGTCTGGTTGACTTCAATCGCACATTTGAGTCTCATTGGCACTCCCCAATCACATCAGTTAGTTAGTTTGTCAAGTTTTCAGACTAAGTCATCATGGATGAACAACACTTTGCTTTTTCAGCCGGGAAGGACTCCAGAATTCAAAATCTCTTGCTCTTGGAAAATGAGATTGGAAATCACAAAAAACCACCAAAGCTTCTGTCACTTGATGAATATCCTTAGTGGAAGCAACGGTTTGAAATTCATTTGAATGGAATAGACACCAACTTATGGAGCACAATTGAGACTGGCAACACAATGCCAGTTGGAGCTGACGGTATTCCACTGAATCTAAGAGGGTTGAACGAGGTGCAAAAGGTTTTATACAATGCAGAGAAGAAGGCCTATGCATTGTTGACACAGTTCATCCCAAAAGATAATTTCCATAAGTTCTCAGAACACAAGCAGTGCAAGAAGTTAGGGAAGGCTCTAGAGAAGCGATATGAAGAAAATGCAACTCTTAAGTCTTTAAAGGCTAAAGCATTAAAGAAGGAATTTGACAACTTCTTATCAATTGGAAATGATAGTTTGGACGACGTTATCGATCGCTTCTATCATTTGATGAGTGAACTGCACACTCATGGGGTTAAAACGTCTATGGAAGATAAAGTGTCGAGTTTGGCTAATGGGTTACTTGATAAGTGGGATTCATTTGTTTCCACTTTAAGACATAATGCAGTGCTAGAAACGTTGGATATAAATGATTTATTTTGAAATTGAGAGCGGAAGAGCTACGACATAAGTACAAGTCCAAAAAGGGAACCTACACTCAGAATCCTTCTCTATACAATGTGACTCCTACTAGTGCATCTTCTAGTGCACCCTTGCAGACTGCTTTTGTGTCTAACACATCTGCAAATGTTCAAAGTGCATCTACCAGGTGGTGAGTCAAATGTTTCATTAAGTGTTCAACACAGTTCTGCAGAAGCTCAACCGACGAAGTTAACGACAGAGAATCTGGGCAATGTAACTGTGGAAGTTGCTAAGGAGCATATGGATTTACTTGCTGCTATGGTCCATTCGTATGATGGGTTAGTAGCAGGAAAGATTGGTAACTGCCACTTGGCTGATGAAGATTATGAGCAAGTGGATGAAACTGAGCTAGAGCGAATGGATATCATGTGGGCTCTCGCTAGTGCTGTGCGTAGAGCAAAGAAGTTTGTTAAGAAGACGGGATAGAACCTGGTGGCTACAAAGGATACAAATTTTGGATTTGACAAGTCAAAAGTTACCTGTTTCAACAGTGGTGAGAAAGGCCATTTTAAGAGAGAGTGTGTCAAACCTAAGAAGACAGGAAATGGCAACCCGTTTTCTTCAACCAACAGGCAGGATAAGGACAAAAAGGTAGCTTCAACCAGCCATGACTCTAAAGCCATGGTAGCACAGGGTGATGAAGGACAAGACTGGTCCTTCCGTTTCTTATCTAATGGTGAAGCTAACATTGCATTTGTTGATGATCTGAACGACGACTCAGCGAGTGAGGGGGAGAACTCAGCTGAGCTTGATAATGCTGATGTGAATGAGACTGTGGCTGCTGTTGATCACCTAGTGGATGATGAACTGAATGCAGGATCTACAACACACCAAGAACCCCAGGCTGCTTTCATGGTCGGCACCTCTATATCCGCGTAGGTAGAATCAAAAGAAGCTCTCATTGATAAACATGCATGTGTTGATTGTAATAAATTTAGAGAAAGCATAAATTTAAAATTTGCTAGATTGTTAGATCATAATGACAATTTGGTAAATGATTTAAAACTATGCACTGAGGCTAATTAGGTGTTAAAACTAAATGAGAGTAGTTATAAAGAGAAAATTGAAGTTTTGAAAAAACAACTAAGGGAAACCGAAGTTGTAGCATTTAACCAAGAAAATGACATAAAGTTTTACATAAAGACAATTGAGGAAACTAAAAAGGAAAGAGCTGTTTTACAAGTTGAATATGGGTCCTTAAAGCAAAAACTACATAGTTTAGCTAGTTTCTCTCACATCTTGAAAAACTTGGTTAAAGAAAGAAATAATGGGAAGGGCTGGGTTATAAAGTTGTGCCCCCACAACATGAGATCCTTCTAAACACCAAACAGAAACCTGCTAAAAATAACCCCATCAAGGACCATGTGGTGACTACTCCTCTGGTTAGTGATCCGGACATTTCAGTTAAACCTGCACCTCCGGTTGCTGATCAGAAGGCTTCAACATCAGACACAAAGAATAAAATCATCATTGAGGACTGGGTGGAAGAGGATGATAATGTACCTCTTTGGTTGGGTTCACAATCTGCTGTTACACAACTAAAGACTTCAAAACCTACTCAGTCTAAACCAGTTAAGCAAAATCTCAACCATTTGAAAAGACAAAGTAATCATAACGTTAAACAAATCAAATTTGTCAAAGAAGGTGAAAAACCAAAAGTTGAGACCAAAAAGCCCATGCCTGAAGTGTACTCCCCTCCCATAAGAGATGTCCTAGTCCTGTTAAGAGGAGATCATGCTATAGTTGTGGACAAAGAGGACACATTTCTTCATAGTGTCCTCGCTATCAGACACCTAGGCGTAAAGTCGAACTACATCCGGATGTTAAACCTAATTTCACAAAACCTAGGTCTAAAACACCTGCAAGGTCTAACACCCTTCCCCAACACCAAAGACAAAACAGACAAGCCACAGGCAAGTCTGTGATGCCTGAGGCAAAACCAAATTTTGAAAATAGACCAAAAGTCCAAACTGTCAATCAGTCATTGGTTTACCACAAAAAAGCCTTAGACAAGGATGGTCTGTGGAAAGCTAAAACATCTGATGTGTCTGATAGTGATGATAAGTAGAAGAATGAGGTTTCTCCAACTCCAAATGGACAGTGGGTGGAGTTTGTGATGTGCGATGCCTCTGGGAAACCCAAGCCAGTAAAGGCTTGGGTCCCCCTCCTTAATTAATCTTTTTCTGTTTATGTGCAGGTTGTCCGCTATAGTGCTTCTACCAACACATGGATTGTAGATAGCGGAGCATCCAGGCACATGACAGGAAATCAGTCTCTCCTTTTCAACGTCAAACGAATTAAAGGGGGACATGTTTCGTTCGCTGGAAGCAAAGGAGGCTACATTACCGCGCAAGGAGAAGTAGGCAATGGAAAGGTAAAGTTTGATAAAGTAAATTTTGTTCAGCAGTTAGAGAATAATTTATTTTCAGTTTCTCAGATATGTGACAAGGGCTTTAAGGTTATGTTTGACAATAGGAAGTGTTACATTCTGAAGAAGGAGATGGATATTCCAGAGGAGCAGGTATTAATGTCAGCGTCAAGGTACAACAATTTGTACGTCTTGGACATGTCAAATGCTTCTACTACTGAGTCCACTGCTCAGTGCTTTTTGTCAAAGGCAACGGAGAAGGAGTCCATCTCATGGCACAGGAGAATGGGACATATAAATCCCAGGAAGATGAATTATTTGATTCACAACAACTTAGTTGAGGGAGTTACTATCAAGAACTTCAAACTTCTAGATTTCTGTGTCTCGTGCAAGAAGGGAAAGCAGACCAGGAAGTCTCACAAGTCTAAGCACGTTAAATCTTTTGAGATACCCCTGGAGCTTCTGCATATGGATCTGTTCGGTCCTGTCAGCACGAAGAGTATCGCCGGAGACTTAACTGCTTTGTAGTCACAAATGACTACTCACGATTCTCCTGGGTGATGTTTCTGAAAGCTAAGTCAGAAACATTTGAATCGTTCAAAGTGCTCGTCACAACACTGGAGTCTCTTTACAATCTGAAGGTGAGGAAGGCTCGTTCAGACAATGGAACTGAATTCAAGAATCAGTTGATGGATGCTTTCTGCAAAGAAAAGGAAATTGTTCATCAGTTCTCCTCTGCATACACGCCACAGATGAATGGGGTTGCTGAACGCAAGAATAGGAGCTTGATCGAGACTGCAAGGACTATGTTAGCAGATTCAAAGCTGCCAGTACAGTTCTGGAATGAAGCAGTGCAAATGCGTGCTACACGCTTAATTGTGTGTTGGTAGTCAAGCAGCATGGGAAGACTTGCTATGAATTACTTTAGAAGCGCAAACCAAAGCTGGAGTATCTGGAACCATTCGGAGCTCCATGTATGTTACTGAAGAAAACTCCGGAGGGCAAGTTCAGCGAGAAAGTAGATCAAGGGATCTTTCTAGGATACAGCATACCAGACAAACGGGTTTATAATAACTCGACAGGTCAGGTAGAAGTGTGGTTCAACGTGGATGTGCAAAGATACACCACCCCCACCTGCTGGAAAAGGTCCATCGTCATTCTTTGATTACGATGGCTTTTTTAAATCATTCAACCTTCCTTCGACATGTTCAGATGATGAGATTGCTGCTCAGATGATGTTCGATGTCTGGAATACACCGAATCTGGATATCAGCAATATAGCACCAGCCAGTGGTGCTTCAGGATCTTCAGCAACTGCTCAGGACGAGAGTCATGATTCTTCAGAAGTTGAAGAAGCAGTTGGGACAAGCAATTAGCATAATATTAATCAAGATGGAAGCTCAACAGATGCTGAGAATGCATCAGGGAATCCTGATACTGCACCTGCCATCACAAATCTGGATACTGAAGTTGTCGTTCCTACGACACCTGTGACTAGGATCAGTGTGAATCATCCCCCGGAGACTATCATTAGAGATCTTCACTCCGGTGTGCAGACGAAAAATCGGCTATACTCTACTGATTATGCTGCGATTGTGGAAAAGGGATACGTGAATGATGGGGCTTTCAAATGTTTTGTTTCTCAAGTCGAGCCCAAACACGTAAGTGATGCCCTGAAGGATAAGGCATGGGTCAGTGCTATGCAGGAAGAGCTGTTACAGTTCAAGAAGCTTGGAGTGTGGACACTCATTGATAGGCCCAAAGGAGTGAAAGTAATAGGCACCAAATGGGTGCTACGCTGCAAGAAGGACGACCAAGGTGTCGTAATCAGAAACAAGGCAAGATTGGTTATTCAAGGCTTCAGACAAGTCGAGGGAGTCGACTACAATGAAGTGTTTGCACCTGTGGGAAGGACGGAAGCTATTCGTATTTTTCTGGCCTATGCATCCTACATGAAGATCAAGGTTTATCAGCTGGATGTTAAAAGTGCATTCCTTCATGGGGAAATCCGTGAAGAAGTCTACGTCAGTCAACCCGAAGGATTTTACGATCCTTACCATCGGGACAGAGTCTACAAGCTGCACAAGGCTCTGTACGAGCTATACCAAGCTCCTCGAGCTTGGTATGAGAAGCTCTCCACCCACCTGTTAAAACATGGTTTTCGCAGGGGTGTGATTGACTGCACGTTGTTTATCAAAGAGAAAGATGGAGATTTACTAATGGTGCAGATTTATGTGGATGACATAATCTTTGGTTCTCGAAACAAAGAATTATGTAAAGAATTCAAATCTGTGATGAAGGCAGAATTTAAAATGAGTGCAATGGGAGAGATGAAGTTCTTCCTTGGTTTACAGGTGGATCAGACACCTACCAGTATTTTTCTGCATCAGACTAAGTATGTTGGAGACATTCTAAGTCGATTTGATATGGAAAATGTCACTGCTGCCGGTACTCCACTTGCCACAAACCATGATGTGGCACCAGATGATAATGGGGATTTGGTGGATGCCACTTTGTATCGTGGGATGATTGGATCTCTCATGTATCTCACTGCCTCGCGTCCGGATATCATGTATGCCACATGTCTATGCTCCAGATATCAAGCCAAACCGAAAATAAATCATCTGATCGGGGTGAAAAGGATTTTTTGTTATCTGAAGGGTACTCTAACACTGGGGTTGTGGTATCCTCATGATGATGACTTTGAGCTAACAGCGTATAGGGACTCAGACTATGGTGGATGCAAAGTGATTACAAGTCTACATCAGCGGGGTGTCAGTTCTGTAGAAGGTGATTAGTCACCTGGCAATGCAAGAAGCAGACATCTGTTGCCTTGTCAACATGTGAAGCTAAATACGTTGCTGCTGCAAGTTACTGCTCTTAGATCATTTGGATTCAATAGCAAATGCAGGACTACGGTTTGCAATTTTTTAATACCCCTATCTTTGTTGATAATTTTGCTGCCATAGCTGTAACTAAAAATCCGGTTCAACACCCTAAAACAAAACACATCAGCATAAAGTATCATTTCATACGCGACTGCTATGAAAAACAGTTAATTGATGTGATTAAAATAAACACGGATTTTCAGCGCGCCGACTTCTACACTAAACCTTTTGATAAACCCAGATTTTTATATCTGTTAGAGGTCAACGGTGTGAAAAAGAAAAGTGACGTCATTCCAGAAGATGCACATGCTTAGTCCGACACTTGTTTAGTTTCTTTTTTCTTTTTATTTTCTTTTATTATCTTATTTTAATTTCCTGTCTTAAAAATCCAAAAACACAAAAATATTTTCGGTTTTAGAATTTTAGGGGGAGATTAGTTTAGTTTCAGTATTTATTTCCTTAAAAAAAGGGGGGTGAGGGAAGCTAAGCTAAAAAGGCAAAAAAAACAAATTTAAGAATGTGATTCAACACTATGGAAAGTGATGGTACATAGGCGTCGAGTTACTTGGAACACCAAAAAGATTTTCAATTTTTGCAATTTTAGTTTAATTAAATCACAGAAAATTGTTAGCCAGAGAATTCTAAGTCTAACAAATTGGGAAAATGATAGTACGCTTATTTCTTACCAAAATTACAAGGAGAAAGTCGATCTAGGGAGGTGCTAGTTCATTATACGATGTGTCGGTAAATTCAACACAATAGACTAGTAGACACCATTGGTGATTCAACTTAAAATTAAATCAATCAACAAGTTATGGGTTCCCATAGTATCCCTGGTTTGCACAATCAATCAATTTCCAATAAGGGGTGAGGAGAAATTGAATGCCACAAATGTGTGCAAAGACCTGAAAAACAGAGTAAAAAGATGACAAATGTCACAAAGCAGCAAATTCAGCAAAATAAAATAAGGCTGATGACAAACGTCACTGCTTAATTGTATATTAAATAATATTGCACTAAGAAGAAGATAGGTCTTGCGCGTCTCTGCTGTGCGATGGCACTGACCTAAGGCTTGGCATAACCTACCCGTTCTAAGAATTCATTGTTGTTTGCGCATCTCTGCTGTGTGATGGCACTGACCTGAGGCTTTGCATCTCTTTGAAAGCTCTTAGAACCAAAATCTTCTTATTCCCTGGACCGATCAAAAATCTCCCGAGGAAGATTGATTACTATATACCTGTGGGACACACAAAAACTTGTTGATCTAATTCACCTAATTAATCACTGATGTGTGTCAAAAATCTATGTATGGATTTAAGTGGACAAGTATACTGACAATCGTCGTGGCTACACTGCCTGATGTTCAAAATCAATGTGTGTTACATAACAGATCAAGCATGATTTCCAGTTGGCACTTAGAAGTCTTAGATGAATGAGAAACTGTGATCTGTAAATATGTAGTTTGCTTTTCAATATATCAACAAAAGTTCCAAGAAACTACGTTTATGTCTGTCTGATTCCATATGAATCTGTCTTAGAAATGACGTTAATGCTAATAGGTTGTTTTGCCCAGGGGGAGAATCATTTTAAAACGATTGTTAAAGTGTTTTTAAACCCTACCATAACAAAATCACAAAAACATGTTTATTTTTGTTACTTAGTTTAGTTTTCTAGTGTTTCAAGTTTTATGTATAGTGTGTCAGTGTCGGACTGTGCTACGAGATTCATCTCTGTGAATGTCACGAAATGAACTTAACGTAAATCTTAAATCACTTGTTTCTGAAAAAAGTAAAAGGATCACGTCTGAGGTGATCGGGTGGATAAATGGATCACGTCTGAGGTGATCAGGTGGATAAATGGATCACGTCTGAGGTGATCGGGTGAATAAATGGATCACGTCTGATGTGATCAGGTGGATAAATGGATCATGTCTGAGGTGATCAAAGGTTTTTTAAGTTAAAATGGTCATGTTTGAGATGATCGAATGCTCAAAATGTTTTATCAACTGTTAAAAAGGGGCTAAGTGTCAAATGGTCATAAAGTCAAAATTCATAAGTATGAGCCATTCGCATGACTGGACCATGAGTATGGACCAGTCGTACGATTGGACCATAAGTATGAACTCAATTGCACGATTGGAGGTGACCGACTGTGACAGTCGCACGACTAACCCTCAATCGTACGATTGGACCATAAGTATGATCACTGTCACCACCACCATGTTTCCAACATTTGAAGTTTCTACATTTGAGTTTTGTGCCTCAAAACTGGAAGATGAAGGCAACTCAGATGTATCAGCAGGATTTGTCATTGATGTGCTGGTAGAAGCTTCATTTGCAGGATTAGTTACCACTGGAGCTGGAGATATGTTGCTTGAAGATCTTCTCAGCTCAATTGTTGGATCAGGATCACCTATAGGCAATATTTCTATGGTTCCTGAAACATGCTCACAAGATTTGTTAAAATAGTTGGTAACTAAATCAAGATCAAACAGCCAATCCGGACCAAAACCTTTCACACTGGGTGTGTGTTCATTGAAAGTCACATTGGCTGACTCCTCAACTACTCTAGTTCTGAGATTGTATACTCTATAAGCTTTAGCTTGAGAAGAGTATCCAATGAAGTGTCCATCATCTGATTTCTCAGCAAACTTGGCCATATGATCTTTGGTATTCAAGATGGTGCAAGGACGTCCAAAAGACCTGAGAAAACCAATGAAAGGTTTCCTCTTATGCCAAAGTTCATAAGGAGTCTTACCATGTGTCTAAACTACTAGAACTCTATTCCGCACATAGCAGGCAGTGTTGACTGCCTCTGCCCAGAAGGTGATGGGCAGTTTAGAGTCAGACAACATAGTTCTTGCAGCTTTAATTAGTGTCCTGTTTCTCCTCTCAGCAACTCCATTTTGCTGAGGGGTCCTCGGAGCACTATATTATCTTCTAATACCCTTTTTATCACAAAATGTATCAAGTGTTTGATTCTTGAACTCAGTTCCTTGATCACATCCTATGGTTTTGACCTTGTGATCATATTGATTCTCAATTTTTAAGATGAAATTCTTCAGAATCTCAGGGGTCTCATCCTTAGTTCTAAGGAAGAATACCCATGTGAATCATTTAAAGTCATCTGTGATCACCAAACAGTAAGAGGTCCTTCCTAAACTCATTACATTGGTGGGGCCAAAGAGATCCATATGTAACAAGTGTAGGGGTGTAGTGATGGAATTTCTTTCCTTAGGCTTGTGAGATACCTTGTGTTGCTTCCTTTTCAGGCATGCAACACAATGATCATCACTTGTAAACTCTCTTTTTGGTATTACAGTTACCAAATCATTCTTAATCAATTTATTCATGTTCTTAAAGTTTACATGGCACATTCTTTTATGCCAAAGGAAAGATTCATCACTATTTGCTTTAGATAAAAAGCATGAAACTTCTCCTGAGGGAGATGTTTCTTGCAAATCCATCTTGTACATGTTCCCTTTCTTGGGGGCTCTGAGTAGGATGTGCTCATGAGGAATGACCACCCCGGGCTTGAGAACAATGCACTCATGCTCAGTAAATAGCATGTTATGACTCTGATCACAAAATTGTGATACACTCAAAGATTGTATCCAAGCTCCTTGACAAAATTTACCTTGCCAATGCTGAGCTTACCATTTGTGACCTTGCCCCTTCCAGTAATGTAACAACCTGCATCTCCTCCAAAAGCAACTGGCCCTCCATCAATTCTTTCAAACTTCTGTAGTAGTGACCTATTGCCTGTCATGTGCCTGGAACAACCACTGTCAATGATCCACACATTTTTGTTTGTCTGTAGCTGTTCCTGCATAAAGAGATAGCTAGTTACATTTGGAAACCTAAGCCTTATTGGTCTTGGGCTCATTTAAAACAGTTGAAGACAATGCAACAATAATAGATCCTATGGTTATACTTTGAGGGTCTTGGGCTGTTGTTGATGAAAAACCTTCAGTCTTTTGGTCTTTCTTTGACTTCCACACCACCTTTGGAAGTTTAGACTTGACCTTCAATACTTCAGAAGCTTTTGAGACTTTAGAAGTTTTGATGACTGGTCCTTCGGAAGATCTTGCCTTTACTGCAGCAAGCTTCAGTACTTTGGAAGCATTCCTTTCTTCCGAGACCAAATCTTCTTCCGAAGGCAGTTTTCCACTTGCCTTCTTCTTCATCTTGGAATTCTTGGAAGTTTCTTTGTTTATCATGTGAAGAGTACCCTTAGGATTGTATGGACAATCCTTAGCCAAATGAGAAGTACTCTTACACATGACACACTTCAGATTCTTGTTTCCAAGAGTATTCTTCATGGAAGAGCACTGACTTTGGTCACATCCCATCTCCATCTTCACCTTTGTAGGAGCTGAGACAGTTCTTTTGGGTTGAGAACTGTTCTTGGAGTTGGATGGTCCAGGTTGTGCAGAAGTAACACACAACAGATCAGTCTTCTTCTTGTTGCTAAGATGAGTTGCACATGAACCAGATTTCATGTCATCAGTCTTAACTACTTCAAACCCTACAGAGATGAAAACTTGTTTCTGCTTAGAGTCAAAAGTAGCCTTGATCTCTTGAGCCTTCCTTGATTTTCTTTTGGCTTTCCTGATCAAGTTCTTTCTTCTTGACTTAGTCATCCCAACAGTTTTACTTTCCTCAGAGGAATGGTGACCCTTCTCAGAATTCTTTTCTTCACTCAAACCAAAGTCATTCTTCACCATCTCCTCTTCATCCTCTTCAGTCAAAGGATCTATGAGGGGAAGCTCATCTTCACAAGTTCCATACCTGGGAGATCTTACAGACAAGATGGTGTGTGGAGGAGCTATCTCACTAGATCACATTCCTTGTTTGTTCTGATAACACACTTTTGCATGCAAGGTTGAGGATATTATGTTCTTGAAGGTATCTTCTTCAAGAACACAATTTTCTGCCTTAGCTTTGCTGATCACAAGCTCAGCTTCGCATTCAGTTAACTTAGCTATGAGATCTTTGATCTGAGTCCTGTAATTTGTTAGCTCATGTTTAAGAGTTGAAATGGTTTTCTCTAAATCTTCTATTTTAAGTTTATAGTCATTTTCAGCTCTTTAAAAATCAGCTTTCAAGATGTTTATGGACTCAAGGTCAGATCTCAGCTCTAAGTTATATGACCTGTATCTATTAACTTTAGCAATGCATTCAGAAGAGCAAATATTTTCCAATACCTTGGTTTCATCATGATCTGCCATGAGAGCTTGGTTTGGAGACGCATCTTCTATCTGAAAGCTCCAGTCAAAGCCTCCCTCTTCAACAGCAACTGCAGCCTGTTGCATTGGGTTCTCATTCTGGTGAACTTTCTCAGTGTAGTTTGGTTTGGTTTGTGTCTGGCCACCATTTGTTCTTGGTGCCTTACACTCTCTTGCAAAGTGCCCCATCTGGTTACAGTTGTAGCACTTTACCTTGCTTTTGTCCAGCCCAAACTTTCCACTGGATGTATTGCTTGGAAATCTTCTCCCAGTCCTCTTGTAGAATTTCTTGGCCCTGTGATTGAGAAGAGCCATTTGCTGAACTATCTCCATATACTCCAGATCATCTGGATGGATAGAGTCCAAGTCTTCAAGAGTGAAGAGAAGGTTGCCAGAGGTTTCATCAGCTGAGACAAAGGCATGAGAAGAACTTGTCTCTTGGAAGGGACTTCCTTGAGTGTAGCTTTCTCTTGGTGTCTCTGGAAGAGTGATGAAAGGCCCCTTTTGTGAGTTGTCAGGGTAGCATAACAACTGATGTTGTCGTTCAATGCATTCCCTTTCATTCACATGAAGAGCTGAACTCAGTTGGTTATTAGAGTTACCAGAGGAATTTTGCATGTTCATCTCCATCTGGAATGCACTCAGGATACCATACAACTCTGTAAGAGTAAGAGTTTTAAGATCCAAAGTTCTCTTGATCACAACACAATAATGTGTCCATAGTTTAGGAAGAGAAGACATGAACTTCCTTACTATGTCCCTGTTCTCAAGAGTTACTCCAATATCCACTAGAGTGTCCACTATCTCAACATACCTGAAGTATTGTTGAGTCAGTGTCTCACCAGCCTTGAAGGTAAAATTTTCAAACTGCTGCTTCAAGAGATCCTTCTTGTTTTCTTTAGTTTCTTTGGATCCTTCATACATGAGCTTTAGTGCTTCCTATAGATCTTTAGCTGTCTTGCACTTCTTGAAGCCTCTGTAGATGGAGTTTGGAAGAGCAGTTCGAAGACAAGTCATGGTCCTTTGATCAAGCTCTATTCTCTTCCTGTCTTCTTCTGAGTAATCATCTACAACTTTAGGGATGATACGATTACCTGTAGCAGAAGTAGTGCTTAGTATGAAGGGACCGTTGATAACTGAGTCCCACATCCTTGAATCTTGACACTTGATGAAGCCTTCCATTCTTGTGCACCATGTGTCAAAATCTTCAGGAGTGATCAGTAGGGACTTGGTCATAGTACCAGTTTCCATATCAGCTTTAGAAAAAGCTGCCATTTGAGTTGTTAAGTATTTTATGTGTGTGAGGGATCTTAAGATGGTGAGATCTTATATCAAGAGCCTGGAAGCTCTGATACCAAACGCAGGACCGGGTGAAGTGTTAGCACTTACAACACAACAACACAATGAGGAGAGTGTATTAGAACACTTAACAGATCAAATGGGGAACTGGTTATGATGATGCTAAAAACACAAGAGTAACTTCAGAAAGAAAAGAACAAGATAACAACACAAGTGGTTGGTTTTCAAGGATGTTGTATATTGCTTCTCAAATTCAAGTTACAAGTATTCATCATACATATATTACAAGACTTTGAGATACTTTATACTACAACCTACAGACGGCCATACTTTGAAGGCCAGCTGGATACACGAATTAGACAACACAATCCATGTAGAGTCAAAAGGCAGATTTGCCTTTTGGCCAGTGACTATGACATGCCATAGCTCACATCCTAATATATTACAAAAAGGATAAAGGTACATAAAGTAGAAAGGTTTGACCTAAGACCTCAATGTACAGTTTTCCTAAAGCATGGACCTTTTCACCAAGTCCTATAAGTTGGTGACCAACCAGAGTGGGCAGCGGCAAAGTGGTTCAGCTTTGCAGAAAAAGTACATCAGATAAAGCATGTATGATAAAAGACTTCGGAAGAATCTGTCTTGGTTTCTTGGCTTGAGCAGACTTTGTCTTGTAGCTAAGAAAGACTTCATTTCTGGATTTTGAAGATATTGGTCTTGGCAAAGATTTTACACTTGAAATGTTTCTGAATTGGTGTAAAACTTTCGTAGCAATACTACTTCATGTTCTGTGCAGCATGCAGGAAGACTTGATCATTTCATAGAGCTACTAAAAGAAGAACTATCGAAACTACTGAGGAATAATTCTTCAGTTGTTGTGATAACTACTGAAGAAGGATCATCACAACTACTGAAGAATACTTCTTCAGCTGTTGTGATAACTACTGAAGAAGGATCATCACAACTACTGAAGAATACTTCTTCAGCTGTTGTGATAACTACTGAAGAAGGATCATCACAACTACTGAAGAATATTTCTTCAGTTGTTGTGACAACTACTGAAAAACTGTCTTCAGACTTTGTCTTTAGACTTTGTCTTCAGACTATGTCTTCAGTTGATATCTTCAGCTGATGTCTTCAGTTGTTGTCTTCAGCTGTTACCTTCAGCTGTTGTCTTCAGCTGTTGCCTTCAGTTGATGTCTCCAGCTATTACCTTCAGTAGATGTCTTCAGCTGTTAACTTCAGTTGTCTTCAGCTGTTACCTTCAGCTATTGTATTCAGCTGATGTCTTCAGCTGAAGTCTTCATTTGTCTTCAGATGTTACCTTCAGCTGTTGTATTTAGCTGATGTCTTCAGCTGAAGTCTTCATCAGTTGTTATGATCAGTAGATGGTTTCAAGTGTGTTTTGGCTGCATCAGACTTCTAGGAATCCTTACAGGCATAATGGCTTTCACTGGGCTTTTTGGTTTCTTGACACTTAAAGGTTTGTATGAGCACTCTTTGATTTTGATTGGGTGACCTAGTTTGATTTTATCCTCCTTGTTTCAATGTAAATACTCGGTTTGTTTTGACGATTGATTATTTGTGAAACCAATGTTTTAGTTTCAACATCTTTAGGTTTAGTTGAATCAAAATAAGTGAGTGACTCAAGCATAATTGTATAGCTATCATTGTATGAAGGAGGAAAAGAGTTGTATCGCATCCCAGTCATATCCTTTCAAGTAACTCTTGCAGCTTAGCAAAAGAGAATTGAAACTTTTCATGTTTCACTTTAGTGTCTGATTGCTCAGCTTTGGTTTTTGTTAACAATTCAGTTGACCTCTCATTCTCAGCTGTAAGAGTGTACTTTTTACCATGAACTTTTCATTATCTTAAAGGAGTGATTTGATTTTAATTTCAACTTTTTATCTCATGTTTTAACATTTCAGATTTGACCTTCTCTTCTTTGATATTAAGAGCCAACTGTGATTACGCTCTCTGTATCCCTGTACTTCTTGAATGCATTTATCAGTACATAGATTTAAATTTACCTCAGTTGGCATTGGAGTTGGACCATCATTGATGTGATCCATGAGAGCGTGATTTTAGAATTGAGGTTTGACTTCCTCTACATCAAACTCCATCTTGTCTGATGACAAGTGCATTTGAGGTTGACTGGCTGTTTCCATGAGCTTGATGTGTCAGTTGGTGCTGACTTTGATGAGTTTGTTGATGCTGATTTTAAGGCTAAAACTAATTTTGATTGCTTTATTGAGAGCTTGACGTAGACTGAGATGGTGGTTGACCATGTGAATTTCTTTGGTAGTTGTTGTTACTTCTTCTGGGAGCAGTGCATGGCAAGTCATACCACAAATAAAACACTTAACTTTGAATTTGTCATATCCAAGTTTTGTATTCTCATTCAAGCTTAGCTTCTTTCCTTTTCTAAAGAATTTCTTTGCTCTCATTGCAATCATGGTCATCTGCCATTGTTGGTCCATTTCTTTAACATCATCTGGATCCATTTCTTCCAGAACTTCTTGAATCAGGTAAGTGTAAGTCTTCCTCTAAAGTATGCCTCAAAACTAGCAACAAAGGCATTATAAGTTGTCTTTTGCTCTTCAGATCTTTGATCATTACGCATGCCTTTAGGTGTTGCAGTAAATGGATTAGAAGATGATTGCTTGTTTTGTTATGAAGTAGGAATGAATCCTGTGGGTCTAGATTGATCGCTAGAGGATAGAAAATCATCTTCTTCTATCACGAATGCATTTTTAACACAATTATTTTCTGAAGGAAATTTGTATGCCTCAATGAGTTGAGTTCCACTCAGATTTCTGTTTCTTTCATCTAACTCAAGAGCTTCAATTTTTGCTATCATAATGTCTAAGCTTGTACTTTCTAAGTCAAGATATTCTTCAACATTGTCATATTCCGCTTCCAGCTTTCAGGCAGACTGTGCAACATCTTCTTGTTCATTTCTTTTTCTTTATATGTAACCCCCATGATTTTCAAATCATTCTCCAATTATACAAAATGATGTAGCTGCTGGGAGATTGATTCACCCTTGGTGTGATGGAAGGTTTCATATTGGTTCACCAATTTATCTCTGTTAATGTCAGTCACCTCACTGCTTCCTTCACACATAATTTGCAGTGCATCCCACACACCTTTTGCATTCCCATATATTTCTAGTCTTTTATGGACATCCATCTTCAAAGCCTAAGTAAGAATGGAGTAGGCTTTGAGATCTATCATGATCTTCTTGTATTCATGTAAAACCCGGTTATTTATCTATTTTAAAGACAACGAAAGAAGAAAAGAAATAAAGTCCAAAGTCGAGGGACCAAACTCGCCAACAAAAGAAAGCCGGGTGAGTGGGGGTATTTATGGGAGAGGGCAGCCCTACCCTCTCCCCACACCCCTATATTTCAGCCAAACAAGAGAGGAGAAGAGAGAAAGGAAGAAAAGAGGAAGAAAAGTTGGTTCGGGTTGGTTCGAGTGAGCAAAAACGTTGAGAAGCGAGTCAAATCGAAGCTCTTCTCGTTGTGGTCGTTTGTGTGAGTTCTAGGACCCCTATTTTACTCGTTTTCAACTGATTTGGGCTGGAAAACATAGTAAACCCATTTTTGTATGTGTGTGTGTTTGACCCATTTGGGTGTGATTGCGTGTGGTGCGTTTGGAGTATGTCCTTGGACTTGTGTGTGCTTGAATGGTGTCATAGTATGCATTCCTAAGGTTTAGGATGGTTTAGTTGGGCTTAGAGTGGGTTTGGATAAGCTTGGAGGTCGAAAATGGCAGATTGGGTTCGGGATGACTGCATTCTGCACCAGTTAGGGTTGGGCGACCGACAGGAGGCCATACGGGCGACTGGAGGGTGATTGGGGTTCAGTTGCACGATTGAGGTTCAGTCGCACGACTGGGGGTTCAGTCGCATGGGGAGTCATGCGACTGAGAGCTCAGTCACATAGGTGCTCAATCGCATGAGGTCCATTCACATAAGGTCCATTCGCATAGTGTTCATTCGCACGATTGAGAGCCCATTCGCATGATTGGGTGTTCATTCGCATAGGTGTTCATTCGTATAGGTCCAATCGCATGATGTTTAGTCGCATGAAGGTCATGCGACTGAAGGGTGTCCATATGCCCAAATAGGTTTGTTGTACCCGAGGAGGAACATAGTCAAAGTACTGACTTTCGGGGAAAGTGCTGATGTAAGTTTGACGTGGAAGTTCCTGTAGGTACACGTAAGATGACTGTGGGGATCTTAGAAGTCACGTAGGGCATGATAATGATGATGTTGCATGTTTATGCATGATGTATGTTATGTATGTAAGATGATGCCCTGTATAGTAATGCTATAGTGTATGTTGATGTTCCTTATTATGATGTATGTTTATCTTTCCCGTTACTTTACGTGTTATGTCAAAGAATGAAACTAAAGTAGTATGTAATGTAAAGTGAAAGATAATGAAAGAGGAACATAATGAATGAATGTATGCATTAATAATGAATGAGAGTAAGAAAGACTTGCAAGCAAATAAAGGAGGTGAGCGACCTTGTTGTTACAACAGACTCGAAATGGAATCCTTGTCTTGTGACCTCAGTAATCGTGGCTGGGAGCTACGAAGAGGGTAAAATCCTGACACTGGGATTAACCATTGTATAGAACCATCGCTGCATATCCTAGGTACTGTGGCCAAGAGGGTGCGATGCGCCGATATAGAAGGTCTATAATAGGCCTAGGCCCAGTACCACGATACAGAAGGAGAATGCATGTGACAATGGTACACTTAATCTCTACCTTAGGTGCTGTGGCTAGGAGGGTGCGGTGCGCCGATATAGAAGGTCTATGATAGGCCTAGGTCCAGCACCACGAAACAGAAAGGTATTGTATATAGTGATGGTACCCCTAAACTCTACCTTAGGTGCTGTGGCCAGGAGGTGTGATGCACCGTTATAGAAGGTCTATGATAGGCCTAGGTCCAGTACCACAATACAGAAAGGTAAAGTTTATGGGTGAAGTAAAGAAAAGAAGTAGATATGGAAGAGTAAGAAAGTTAAAGACGTACAATGAGTGAATGAAAGTTAAAGAATGACCGAATGAAAGTAATGAACGGAAGAGTATAATGATAAAGTATGAAACGGGATCCTTGCCACTCGACCTCCGTAATCATGGCTGCATGCCGTGAAGAGGGTAAAGTTGAACATGATCTATATAAAAGCAAAAGATAACGAATGATGAAGATAATAATGATATTATCTATGTGTACGTATGACGTGTGATAGTATTAAAGTAAGGAACACTTTTAAATAAAAGTAAAGTATGTTTTATTATTTTTCCAGTTGGCAGGTAAGGATGCTGAGGATGGCACGGGGCGGCTACTCGGCTCTTTTGGATGGCATTCTTTTGTATAATGCTTTTGTGATGTAATGCAACAATATATATTTGTAATTGATTAACGTTGTATTAACTTGCAAAAGCATTTATAGTAAAACAAAAAGTTATTTCACAGTTTCTGATGCATGACTTTATTAAAGATTATATAATGATGTGTTTTAAGTGCGATGATGACCAGCTGTAAGCGTCCCGGGGACGGGGCCTTACAATTCATCATCATCAAGATTTAGACTTGGATCCTCAATAGGGATTCTAACTGGTTTTATACTGAGCAGCTTGATTAGCATTCAGAGAAACAGGAATGTAGGGTCCCTTGTAGATAGATAACCAGTAGTCAGGATCTACACCTATAATCTAATTTCCAAACCATATTTTCCATTACTTAAACTCAGATTTGTGTTTAAGCATTGGTGGTTTAGATGCATGACCAAGTTTAGAAAAGTTAATTGAATCCATTGTAATAAACTTGTTTTAGATTGTTTGAATATAGATTAAATTGGTTTTATGTCCAGTATGTTCAAACAGTCCAAAGTCAAGATGCTCTTGTATGGTTTTGGTTAACAGTAGCAGTAGTAGGGTTGATATGATGAACAATTCACTTTTGAGTCGATTTTGAGTTGATTTTTGGTTAATATTCTTGGTTATGAGTAGTTTTTGTCTGATTTTGTTGACAATTAGTAGTCGAGTAGTGTTCTTGTGTTTGTTGGAAAAAGAACATCGAAGGTTGATGAAGTTCTTGTATTTTCAGTACGAATGCTTATTAGAAGTATAAAACTTTCTAATAAACAACTCAATCATCAGTTCAATCGAATTTCGTTCAAGATCTGCATTAATTTTGAGACGAATTTAAGATCCAAGGCTTTGATACCAATTGACTGGGTCCGAGATTGAGAATCTCCATTGATGTGACTTCAACTAGGATCGAATATGATGATTGAGTCAATGATTAAGTAGTGGAAATATAGAATCAAAGAACATTCAATGCTGAAATTGTATCATTATTTATTTCTTTATTTCGATTTTCATTAAATAAAGATTTCCCCTTAAAAATATTTATATAACTTGAACTACTTCTGTTTGAAAGCTATCATTTGGAAAAGTTCATAGTATGTAAATTATTTATTTATGAAATCCTATAACTTGCATGATGGAATCTGAAATTATATCATTCTTTATTTCGATTTTCATTCATATATAATCATAGTTGGTTACATAACTTTTTGTATGTAACATGATGTTTTGCTCTGGATAGTATATTATTTGGATTTCAAAATATTCTGAAATCTTTTTAAACTCACAAAACTACTGATCTAAAATGATTTTTAATTAACAACTATTAATTAATAATATTAACAAAAATAATATAAAATGTATGATTACTGGCCTAATATTTAAAAAGAAGTAATTTATCAGAAAAAAATATAATAAAAGCCAAAGAAATGAAAAAGTAAAAAAACATTGTTGTTGGTACACATGTCCCCAGTTCTAGTCTAGTGAGCTTAAATGTAATAGACTTTCTTTTCTTGTAACACTTATGTAATGTTTGATCAATTGAATAAGAAACTCTTCTATATATGTGTATTGGTTGTTTAATGTTATATCTATCTATATTATTTATTGTTACATACATATATGACAATGTTATATAGGTTTACAGTTGTTAGACATAGTTCTAAACCATTAAAGGTTCAAGAATGTGTTTAACTAAGTTATCTGATTCAGTCGCACGACTGGACCATGCGAATGGACCAGTCACACGATTGAACCAGGAGATTGAGTCAATCGTACGATTGAGTCATAAGACTGACTCAGTCGTCCGAATGAATCAATCGTATGACTCAGTCGCAAGACTGAGCCAGTCTCCTGGCTCAGTCGTACCACTGATAGCTGTAACCTATAAATACTACTTAATTCGTGGAAAAACGTAATACTTCAAATACTTGAAACCCTAGTCGACCCAGAACGTCCAGATCGTCTATTCCAAGTTCATAGAACGTCCCAGATCATTTCTATTCCATTCTTAACGTTTTCTAATCATTAGGATTGATCTTGATTTCGTTCTCCCTGATTGGATCGCCAATCAAATAGGATTCTGCACTATTTGATCCGGTATAACGAAGAATCAGTTAGTACTCCGTACGTACACGGTCCTAACAAGTGGTATCAGAGCTTTGGCTCTTGATTCTTCGTTTGATTCAATCAAGTTTTGTTAAAGTCCACGTTTTTTGTGAAAAGATCCAATCTTTCTGCTCAAAACCGAGTCTTTACATGTGCATGTTCTGCAAAATCAGTGTTTTTCGACATACAGCCGTCTAGGGTATCACAAAACACGTTTTAGGTCAAAAGTGTGAAAAATCTCGATTTCTGCAGTCTCAGTCGCCCGATTAGATCAATCGTACGACTGAAGTCCAGTCGCCCATTCATTCGGCCGATTGCGTCAGTCACTTCGTCCAATCGCCCGATTGAGTCAATCGCCCAGTTCTGTCGCCCAGTTGAGTCGTTCGGTCTGTTCAGTCGCCTAAGTCTCTCAGTCGTCTGTTCAATCGTACGTTTGAGTCCAATCGCATACAGCTGGTGTTGGTCGCATTCCAGTCGCACTCTCCAATCGCATTAGTAGTTTCATTCACAAGTTAAAGTTATAACATAATGGACTCAGAAAACTTTGCAATGTCAGCTGGAAAGGACTCAAGGATGCAGAACCTGCTTTTACTGGAAAATGAGATAGGGAACCATAACAAGCCACCTAAGCTATTGACTACAGATGAATTTCCACAATGGAGACAACGTTTTGAGATTCATCTAAATGGAGTGGACCCGAACTTATGGAACTCTATTGAGACTGGTTGTAACATGCCTGTGGGAGCTGATGGTGTTCCTTTGACTTTAAGTGGACTCACTGATACACAGAAGGTTGCCTACAATGCCGAAAAGAAGGCATATGCTCTTTTGACCCAGTCCATTCCCAAGGCCATTTTTCACCAATACTCAGAGCACAAGCAAAGTAAAAAATTGATGAAAGCTCTTGAGAAGAGGTATGATGGGAATTCTACTCTAAAGTCCCTAAAGGGTAAAGCGTTGAAGAAGGAGTTTGACAACTTCTCAGCAATTGGGAATGAGAGCTTGGATGAAATTATCGATCGCTTCTATCACTTGATGAATGAACTTCACACTCATGGAGTAAAGACGTCAATGGAAGACAAAGTTTTAAGCTTGGCAGATGGTCTACCTGAAAAGTGGCATTCATTCATTTCCACTATGCGACATAACTCAGTTTTGGAGACCTTGGATATTAATGACTTTGTTCTAAAACTGAGAGAGGAAGAAGTGCGTCACCAGTACAGGAAGAAAAGAGCAGCATATACTCAAGACCCATCACTCTACAATGTAACTCCTACTTCCACTCCTGCTGCAAAGTCTTCTGGAGCTCCTCTGCAAACAGCCTTTGTCTCCAATGCATCGTCATCTACTGATCAAGGCTCATCATCTGCAAATGAGTCTCATGGTGCATCTGGGATTCTACAAAGTCCAATTGTTAATCAATCTGCTAAGCTGATGATAGAAAATTTAGGAAAGGTAACAGTGGAGGTTGCTAAAGAGCACATGGATCTACTCGCTGCAGTTGTGCACTCTTATGATGGTCTGGTGGCAGGTAAGATTGGAAATTGCCACCTTGCCGATGAAGACTACGAGCAAGTAGATGAAAACGAGCTTGAAAGGATGGATATCATGTGGGCTCTTGCAAGTGCTGTCCGGAGAGCCAAGAAGTTTGTGAAGAAAACAGGGCAGAATCTCGTGGCTACTAAAGATACGACCTTTGGTTTTGACAAGTCTAAAGTCACGTGCTTCAATTGTGGAGAAAAGGGTCATTTCAAAAGAGAATGCGTGAAGCCTAAAAAGACTGGGAACGGGAATCCATTCTCCTCGTTCAATAGGCAAGATAAAGACAAGAAGCCAGCATCCACAGGAAATGATTGTAAAGCTATGGTAGCATAAGGAGATAAAGGATAGGACTGGTCCTTTCGGTTCTTATCTGATGGTGAATCGAAAATAGCTTCTGTGGAAGACTTGAACGAAGACTCAGCGAGTGAGGGGGAGAGCTCAGCTGATGTTGATACTGCTGACTTGGAAGAGACGTTTGATGCAGTGAATGAAATTATCAAGAATGAGCTGAATTCAGAATCTGAAGCTCAACCTGCGTCTCAGAATGCTTTCATGGCTGGAAGGTCTACAACTGCACAGGTACAATCTAAGGATGAATTATTCGCTAAACATGCTTGTGTTGATTGTGATAATTTAGAGAAAGTATTGATTTAAAATTTGCTAGGTTATTAGAACACAATGATAACTTAGTAAATGACTTGAAACTGTGCTCAGAGGCAAATCGAGTGTTAAAACAGAATGAGAGCAGTTATAAGGAAAAGATAGATGCTTTAAATAAGCAATTAAAGGAAACTGAAGTTGTTGTGTTTAACCAAGAAAATGACATTAAATTCTACTTAAAGACCAAAAACTACATAGTTTAGCGAGTTCCTCGCACATTTTGAAAAACTTGGTTAAAGAACGCAACAATAGGGAGGGCTTGGGTTACAAGGTTGTTCCACCACCACATGAGATCCTGTTGAACACTAAACAAACGTCCAATAAATAATAATCCAATTAAGGATCATGTGGTGACAACTCCTTTGGTTAGTGATCCGGACACAGTGGTTAAATCTGCTTCCCGGATGATGATCAGAAAACCTCTGCATCGAGAAATGTCACTGCTGAGAAACGGGTGGAAGAGAATGTCCAAACATCTCTTGGGTTGGCTTCAAAGTCTAATAACACACAATCCAAGATGTCTACAACCACTCAAGTTAAATCAGTTAAAAGAGATAATATTCAGCCACATAGACAAATAAACCAAAATGTTAAACAAGTTATGTTTGTCAAAGGAGGTGAAAATCTTAAAAGTGAAAATAAAAGGAAAGAACCAGAAGTTTACTCACCGCCCCACAAGAGATCTTCTAGCCCTGATGAATGGAAATCCTGCTATACTTGTGGATAGCGCGGTCATATTTCAACAATTTGTCCTCGCTATCAGACTCCAAGAATTAAGGTGGAGCTGAACAACAAAGTTAATTTAAATTAAAAACAGCGATCTAAGACTCCTATTAGATCGAAAACACCTACTAGGTCTAAAACACCTTCTCGGTCGTTTTTGTCTCCTCCACGCCAAAGGCAACACAAACAAGTCACTGATAAGACTGTGAAGCCAGCGGCGAGACCTGTTTCTGAATCTAAACCATATGCTCAAACTGTGAATCAGTCTAAGGTTTACCACAAACAATCCTTTCACAGGGATGGTTTGTGGAAAGCCAAAACAACTGATGAGTCTGAAAGTAAGGACAAGTTGAACGTTGAGATTCCATCCACTGATAAAGGCCAGTGGGTCGAATTCATGATGGTTGATTCCTCTGGGAAGCCCAAGCCAGTAAAGGCTTGGGTCCCCCTCCTTAACTGATTATTTTCTCTTATGTGCAGGTTGTCCGCTATAATGCGTTTTTAAATACATGGATCGTAGATAGCGGAGCTTCCAGGCACATGACGGGAAATAGGTCCCTCCTTTTCAATGTCAAACAAATTAAAGGGGGACATGTTTCCTTTGCTGTAATAAAGGAGGATACATTACTGCTCAAGGAGAAGTAGGTGATGAAAAGGTAAAGTTTGACAAAGTCAACTTTGTTCAGCAGTTAGAAAACAATCTGCTTTCTGTGTCTCAGATTTATGACAAGGGATTCAAGGTCATGTTTGATAATCGCAAATGTTACATTCTGAAGAAAGAAATGGATATTCCAGAGGAACAAGTATTAATGTCAGCATCTAGATATAATGACTTATATGTTCTAGATATGTCAAATGCCTCTACTAGTTCTTCTACTGTTCAATGTTTCTTATCTAAAGCTACAGAGAAGGACTCCATTTCGTGGCACAGAAGAATGGGACACATTAATCATAGGAAGATGAATCATCTGATTCATAACAACTTAGTTGATGGAGTTCCTGTCAAGCACTTCCAGCTTCCTGATTTCTGTGTCTCATGCAAGAAAGGCAAGCAGACCAGGAAATCTCACAAGACCAAGCAAGTTAATCCTATTGAGATGCCCCTGGAGTTGCTACACACGGATCTCTTTGGTCCAGTTAGCACAAAAAGTATCGCAGGAGACTGGTACTGCTTTGTAGTCACAGATGACTACTCAAGATTCACCTAGGTGATGTTTCTGAAAGCTAAATTGATAGGATCAATTAGAGCAATCTGTATCAATTATATGAACAATTCAAAGCAAAATACAATCAATTGTAATCAAATCATGCAAAATCAACAAAATTCATATTCCATTGATAGCAAAGACGATTACAAGTGATAGAAAGCAGTTCTCATAAAACATATGCAAAAACTTACAATCTATACTACGTCTATGCTATTTATACTAGAACTAAGGAACTAAATTTACACAAAAAGTCCCTACACTAGTATAAAATACAAAATAGACACTAAACAATAAAGACTAAATGTTAATCTTTTAAGGGACCTAACAATACTCCCCCTAAGATTTACATTGTCTTCAGTCTTCAGTTCAGCTCCATCCTTTCTTTTCTTCTTTTATCTTCAATCTTGTCTTTGTCTTCATCTTATCTTCTCTGCATCCTTTGACTTCTTCTTTTATCTTGAATCTTGTCTTTGTCTTCATCTTATCTTCTCTGCATCCTTTGACTTCTTTTTTTATCTTGAATCTTCTCTCTTCAATCTTCAATCGGCAAAGAAATCCTCAGGTTCTTCTTTTACAGAGAACATTGGCTTCTGCTTGTACATTTCAATTTCCTTCAATGCATTCTCAATCGCTGACTTGAATTTCTTTGCTAGCACAGCTTGCTCTGGTTTTGATTCATTGGTTTTTATATCTAACTGCTTCATTCTTTCCAACGTGTTCTTTGACAAACATGCTATATCAACATTAGCATATAGTTCAATTGGAATTCCGCAGTCTTTTGTATACAATTCGAGCACTCCTTTTCTTGATATTCTCATAAAATCAATATCTGGAATATCTTTCTTCACGATGTTTGCATAAGCAAGAGCCTTTCTCAATGAAATTCGCTCTATTGCAGCATTCATCACATTGATAATTGAGATAAAGTATTTCTTATCTTGTTCTGCAATATCAGGAATCACCTTCTCAAACTTTTGTACAGCCAAGAATGAAATATAACTCGGGTGAAGTAATTTTAGTTCAAAAGTGCCAAACAATGAAATCATGTCCTCATCCCAGTTTGTGAGATTTCGGACCAACTTCAACTCAAAAGTTGAGGTGTTATAGAACCATCTCAAAATTGGTTTTGTCTTTTGATTTCCTTCAATGACCTTCAATCCCGGTGAAGTTACTTTCTCGAAATACTTATCAGAAAATTCAATCATAAAATGTTCTTCTTCTGTTTGTAAACCTCTTAACTTTTTGTTTTTCTTCAGCAAAGCAAAGTACTCCTTGTCTTCCTGATCACATCTTGTTTCAAGGAAGTTACTAGTCCTTGCTAATCCTCTTTTCAAGAGTTCTACAAACATTGATCCTCTTTTTTATTCAGTAGGATTTATCAAATCAAGCTTACTTAACTCTTTCAGATCTTGCACTGGAAGTTTAATGATGCTCGAGTAGAAGTGATATACATCACACACAGCATTTACTCGTTTTATCAAAAATGCATCAAAAATCTCATCATACTTCCATGCTACGATTTTAACTTGATTTGTAAAATCTGGAGCAATCATTGCATTTAAAAGCTCAGCAACTGATTGTCCTCTCTGTAACACATTTCTCACTAGATCACCAGTTGATCTAGACTTATCAAAAATTTGAATTTGATCAGAAGAAGCTTTGTATACTTGTTTTTCTGTTTGTGGAAACATGCTCATCAATTCTTTCCTCCTTTCAAGCATACTGGATTTTTGAGCCATCTGTTTGATTTCTTGGGGTTTCAAAATCCGAGTTCTTTTTGTAATGTCTAAATACTGAGGATTATCAGTATCTACAATGATCATTTTGTTTGATTGTTTTTCAGTCAATTGAAAGCTTTTTACTAAATTCCTCAAAGATTCTCCTTGTAATCTCTTTAATCTTTTCCATGGATAATTTCTAGCTTGCAACCATGATCGTAAAGCAGTTATGCTCATCTCATCTGGATCTGGATGGTGCAATTCAGAACTAGAAATTTCTTCAACATTTATGCTCTCCTGTCTTCTATCCCATTCACCATGTTCCAAGATTATTTCATTTGGATCCACAGGTGCAGAAGACTCAGCAGCTATACACTTCTCATATTCATCGTTTATCTGAGAAACAGTTAGCCCATCTAAGAACACTCTGTTGTACTTCATTTTCACCAAGAAGTTGTATCTTTCTTCAAAGTCAGTTGGAATATCATCAAATCCTTGATCATGTTCCAAAGGAAGATTTTCAAATTCTTCAACCATATCTTCATCTTCAAGAACTTCATTATACCAATTATCATCAAATTCATCTTCCAAGTCTTCCAATGCACCAATTTTATCTTGAGCAATTGGATCTTGGCTCTCTTGAATACCTTCTTTAATAACATCTTCAACTCTTTGAACTTTAGAAGAAGTTTCAGGTACATGTTCATCTTCTATTTCATCTATCTTTCGTTTCCCTTTCTCCATTTCAGATACCTTCTCAACATCAATTGGAATGGTTTCTGAAATAATTTCAACTTCTGGAGACTTTGGTTTTGCTAATTCTTTCAATTGTATCAACTCTTCTTTCAATCCTTCATTTTCCTCGGTCAATTTCTTGAATTTTTCTTCAAGAAGATCATAGTCTTTGATCATAACTTCAAAATTCTTTATAACATCTTCTTTGTCTTTGGCATAAGACACAATCTTTTCATCTTTTAACAAACTATCTTCTTTCAATTTTTCATTTGCTTTCTTCAACAACTCAAGCTCTGCCTTTAGTTCTTCAATCTCCTTTTCTTTTGCTTCATTTTCAACTTTTAGGCTTTCAAGTTCATCAACATCAAGAATTTCCTCAGTTTGAACTGCCACATTAGTTGTAGAAACATGTATATCTTGATTAATTTGGAATGTCTCAATGAACTCATAATCAAGAATTTGATCATCAACATTCATCTCTTGTTCAGTCTCAAATTGAGCCTGTTCCTCTTCATGTACCTCTTCATGAGCAGTTTCATCAATAATGAAAGCATCTACATTATCAACTGCTTCATGCTCACTGTCCTGTTCATAAACTTCATCACCCATTATTTCTTCATCTTCATTTTGAGCTTCATTTTCATGCTCAAAAATTGGTGGTTCATGACTTATATCCTGGTGAGTCTCAGCTACATCACCATCATCATCATCATTATTATCATCATCATCTTGATCATTATCATCTTGATCATTATCATCTTGATCATTTTCATCATCTTGATCATCTTCTTCCAAAGGAAACTCATCTATCAGATCAGCAGGATCAATTGGTTCACCTTTTATCAAATGATAATGCTCTACAGTAATGTCAACTTCATCATTTGCTACATTTAACATGTAGTCAAACATAGGAACATTCTGAGCACCTGTTATCATTGATAACTTCTTATATGTCATTTCAGACATATTTTCCAACTCCAATCGATCTCCACCAACACCATAAACATGAATGTCAGGATATTCCTCATTAATAATCATTTGGAGGAATCTTGGATACATTAAGTATTTATGCCTTGTTCCTTTTTCCAAATTAAAAGCAAATCCATTCAGTATCCACTTTGACATATTGAACCTTCTGTTTGTAGCTAGAGCAACAATAGGTGAAGCTATGTCCACAGGAAATGAATTCCATCCAGCACTCCTCTTGGACAAACAGTGTTGGAAGATGTAACAAAGAAGCTTCCAGTGATTATAAACCCTTGCT
Organism: Flaveria linearis; assembly: GCA_024085815.1. Classification (NCBI taxonomy): domain Eukaryota; kingdom Viridiplantae; phylum Streptophyta; class Magnoliopsida; order Asterales; family Asteraceae; genus Flaveria; species Flaveria linearis. The sequence continues at coordinate 73,355,521 of CM044003.1, read as the reverse complement.
CTAAAGAATTGTTTCTTAGGAAACTGATCAGGATGACCCATAGCCATAAAAATTTCTCTGCATTCATCAAAAGAAAATTCACATCGATCTTCTGGATCATTTTCACCCAATCTTAGAGCATTTCTGATAGAATCTTCAGACACTTCTATCATTCTATCTCTAGTCACAAAGCCTCTTACAACTTTTCTTCCATCCTCTACTTCAACCCGTGCAGTGTTCCAAAACTGTCTAATAAGTCTGTCATAGATTACAGTTTGGTAACACATTGCATAATCATATTTTGTTCTTAGAAGAAATCTGATCATTTCTTCATAAGAAAAAGCATCTTGAGCTTCATCATTCAAAAATGCAACAATGTTATGCTTAGGTACAAACTTCAATTCTGCCATCTGCAAAATTTAAGAACAATGATGTTAGACACTGTGTATTTTGAAGCAAATGATTAATTGTGAGTTTAAAATTATGATGATTTAAGATATTATAAATTGATGTGTTAAATTGAATTTGAATTTTAAAAACAACTTGAATTTTAATTTTAAGTGTAAACACTTAATTTGATAAAAGATGAATTTTCAAGATTGATTTTGATTAACAGTTTAACACTTCTGTTTAAGTTATCTTATATCACTTTATTAAAAACTCTTAAATTCCTGAGATGATGATTTTTATCAATTTTGATTTTATTTTGAATTTTGTTTTATTTTATTTTGAAAATTATGAAACTGTTCATCTTCTTCATCAAGTTCATCATCACCGAGAATGTTCATCGGTGACCATGACTCAAAACTTCAATCAAATATCAGATTATCACAAGCTTAACCTAATATCATGATCGAAATCATCAGATGAACAAGAATCAATCATCAATTTTTCACATTTTTTCTCGATTTGAAGTAATCTGTGATTTTACAAGTGTTAGGGTTCATACGACCGTACAGGGATCGAACGACCATCAAAATGTTTCATTTAAAATGAAATCAGTTGAATATGATTCATTCACTTACATTCACAATCACAAGAATACTATCAACAATCTGGAATTTTTGTTCAAAATGGATTCAATCGATGAATAAGGGTTTTGTTCGAAGAAAGGTCAAAAGTTCGAGAGTTCAGAGGGTTTTATGAGGGTTTTATGAGGGTTTTATGAGGGTTTTTGAATTTAGAATGAAATGAATATCACAAGTGTTCTATTTATACTAAGTATAAAAATTTTAGACTTATGAGCACTGTTGGTCGTTTTAGGATCACTCAGACTCATTAGGTCAAAAATTTCACTAAGTATTGAGACATATGAGCACTATACAGCCTTGTGAGTCTAGTCGTATTAGCATTGTTAGACACATTAGGTTAGCCGTATGAGAACTGTTTCAGACTTATGAGAACTGTTAGTAGCATAAGCACTGTTGGTCGCATAAGCACTGTTTCAGTAGCATAAGCACTGTTTCAGTAGCATAAGCACTACTAGTAGCATAATAAATCTGAAATGTCCACACATCAACTAATCAGACATATAACAACTGTTTGTGCATTTTTTCACTTGGAATTTTCAAATCTTCCACCTGCACACTGTTTAAACAAATTAGTAATATTTCATACTAATATTCAAACAATATTGCATATTTTTACATTTTGACCCTCAAAGTTTTAAATTTACACTTTTGACCCTCAAAGTTTCAAATTTACACTTTTGACACTCAAAGTTTCAAATTTACACTTTTGACCCTCAAAGTTTCAAATTTACATTTTGAACCTCAAAGATTGAATATTTTACAAGTTTGACCCTTCATCTTAGTTTCAAAATGAACAACCAAATATTTCAACATCTGTCTTGATTTAAACTTTTCAAAGAAGCTTTTCCTTGCTAAAAATTATGAGATCATTTTATCATTTGATAAACACACACATACTTTGAAATTAAAGCATCATCCGTTCAATTCAACATGATCATTTTCATTTTGATTTTCTGAGAATATTCTTATTGGTTTATTACTCCCCCTAAACTTTTAAGTTTCACAAAACTTAGAAGTTTATTAATAGATCATAAGAATATCATACTTAACTTTGTTATATTGCCTGCACACAAGAAAACATGCATAAAATCAAAATTAAAGCAAAATGAAAATCTAATATTTACACTAGAATCTTTGATTGCAGTGAGATCATATTAGATAAGATCAGAACATTAAAATAAAAAATATGTGGATAGTCATAGACAATGATTAAATCCTGATCAAGTGTGTTCCAGGTCAGTGATATCACAGCAAAGGAGACACAAGATCTAAGGACAGCAAATGAGTGTTTTTGACATAAACTATCAGCTCACTTACTTGTTCAATTCTTGGATGAGTATGGTAGAGGTATATGACAAGATGTGACTCATACCAAGACAAAGAGGATCAACCATCATCAAGACATGCAAGAAAGCACATATTCTCAATTTATTACCTAACAAATATGCATAATCAGAGTTCATGTTACTTAATTTAACAGAGAATGATCATGGATAACCATTTGATCAACTCTAACCATCCTTTTGAATGGGTTGTGCACATTGGCATCTTTTGCATCAAATGAGAATATCCAGGTCTGTAATGACTTACAACAGAGGATATCTCAGTACTTCAGGTCTATGATGACTCATAACAGAGAAGTAAATGATGCTTGTAACAGATCTCATGATTAGTCACATTACCATTAGGTGTGAGCAGGAGTAGCTTAACAAGCAGTCAATCGGATAAGCTAATACACTCAAATGTACTTAGATGAATACACAAACAAGCATAAGAATGTGGGTAATCACAAGAATTTACTTGTTCAGTATACTAGCATGATAGTGTCTACACAACAATTCCTGATCATGTCAGACTTTATTAGCGAGTGAAGTATGTAACTGATCTTACTAATGTACTATCATTTCTCACAGAAGGCAAATACAGATTCATTCCTAAAATAATGAATGAAAAATGAAAATCACTCTATTTTTGGATTTTTGATTTATATTTTTCTATTTGATTTTGGGGTTTTCTACTTTTGTATTTGTTTTTCTATAAAAGAAAGCACACACACACAAACAATCAGGCAAATAACTATGCAAAGTTATCCTTATGAAAATATCAGATTTAGGAAAGTATTTGATCATGAAAAGATTCAAATTTGTAACCAGGTTTACACATGGTTAATAAGGCCAATTGACTCCACTAAATACTCAAACCTTCCTGGTAGAAAAGCTTTAGTAAATAGGTCTGCCAACTGTTTTTCAGTTGCTATTTGAATCGAAATGATTAAACCTTTTTCAGAATTATTCATAGAAAATGATATCGAATTTCGATATGTTTTGTTTTTGAGTGTTGAACTGGATTAGCTGTAATGAACATAGCAGCAGTGTTATCAATGTAAATGGGTGTTTTAAGAAAATTGAACCCATAATCTAGCAGTTGGTTTTGCAACCAAAGGATTTAAGAACATCCTGCTGATGCAGCTATGTACTAAGCTTCTGCAGTTGAGACAGAAACATTTGTTTGTTTCTTACATTGCCATGAAACTAATCTGGGTCCAAGAAACTGACAACCACCCGTTGTAGATTTTCTGTCTTGACAACATCCACCATAATCACTATCTGTGTATCCATGTAACTCAAAATTACCTTCATAAGGATACCAAAGCCCTAAAGCTGGTTTACCTTTGAGGTACCTGAATATTCTTTTAACAGTAATTAAGTGAGATTCTTTCGGGTCTGATTGATACCTTGCACAGACACAAACAGCATACATTATGTCTGGTCTTGATGCAGTAAGATACATCAAAGAACCAATCATAGATCTGTATAATGTTTGGTCTACTGATTTTCCTTTAGGATCAGGTTCAATCTTGGTGTTTACGTCAGCTGGAGTTCTTATGGATTGACAATCATGCAGTTTGAATTTCTTCAAGAGTTTATCGACGAACTTCTCTTGATTGATAAAAATACTGTCTGTAGATTGTTGAACTTGCAATCCAAGAAAGAAATTGATTTCTCCCATAGAACTCATTTGAAACCGAGATTTCATGATCTCTTCAAATTCTTTGCACAAAGTTGGACTGGTAGAACCAAAGATGATATCATCTACATACACTTGCACACATAAGAGATCATCATTATCCTTCTTTATGAATAAAGTTGGATCGATTTTCCCTCTTGTATATCCATGTTGGATCAAGTGTTAAGATAATGTCTCATACCAAATTCTAGGAGCTTGATGTAGTCCATATAAAGCTTTGCTAAGCTTATACACACGATGTTGAAATTCTGCATCCTCAAAGCTCGGAGGTTGCTTGACATACACATCATCAGTGATTGGACCATACAGAAATGCACCTTTTACGTCCATTTGATACACCTTGAATTTCATGAATGATGCATAAGCCAGGAAAACACGAATAGATTCGAGTCTTGCAACTGGAGCAAATACTTCATCATAGTCAATTCCTTCTTCCTGTGTGTATCCTTGTGCAACAAGTCTTGCTTTATTTCTGATTACAATGCCACGATCATCAGTTTTATTTCTGAACAACCATTTGGTGCCTATGGCATTTTCTCCTTCAGGTAATTCCACCAACTTCCACACTTCTTGTTTTCGAAATTGTAGAAGTTCCTCCTGCATAGCTTCAATCCAACCATTATCCTGTAATGCCTCGGTGACATTTTTAGGAACAATCTGAGAAAGGAAACAAGAGTATAAACAAACATTTGCATGTTCAGATTTACTCCTAGTAGTTCTTTCATTCAGAGGACCAATAATCTGTGATGTTGGATGGTTCCGGTGGATACGAGATATCAGAATCTCATTTCCTTGAACAGTAACATCAAGATTGGTTTGGTTCAGATTGGAGAGCTGTTGCAATAAGGTAGAAGAATGTGGAGTGAAATTTGGTACTTGAGTCGGTGAATTGAGAAAGTAATCAAAGTTATTATGATCAATTGCATCTCCAGAGATAGAAGATGTGCCAGACTCAGGATGTCCAATTTCTGTACCATCATTAGGAAAAGGTTGTGATGCTTCTTGAGCAGCTGAAACAGAATGATCTGAAGCTGAAGAATCAGGAACATTGTCATGGAAATGGATTGTTGAATCCTTGACAAATGAAAAAAATGGATAATCTGGACGAGCATCATCTGAATCATCAGAATCTGAATCATCACTGAAAGATCCAAGATCTCCTCTTGAGTTCTTCTTACCTGAAAAATCATCATATTGATTAAACAAGTTAGACTGAAATGAGTTTGACAAAGAATCCAAATCAAATAACCATGCAGGACCATTTGAAACTGATGGAAAAGAATTTTCCAAAAATTTAACGTTGAATGTTTCATTAATAGTGTTTGTCCTAGAGTTATACACTCGATAGGCTTTTGAAACAGATGAATAACCAACGAAAAATCCATTATCAGCTTTTTCTTCAAATTTTCCTAAATGATCACTTGAGTTAAGAATCATAACTGGACAACCAAATGATTTTAAAAAAAATATGTTTGGTTTCCTGTCAAACATCAACTCATATGGAGTTTTCTTTTTATCTTTAACAAGCAAGATTCTGTTCTGAACAAAACATGCTGTGGATATTGCTTCGTCCCAGAAAGTGATTGGAAGTTTAGCATCTGCTAACATAGAACGGGCAGCTTCAATCAAAGTTCGGTTCTTCCTTTCAGCAACTCCATTTTGTTGTGGAGTTCTGGGAGCACTGAACTGATGAACTATCCCTTTTTCTGCACAAAACAAATCAATGTTAGCATTTTTAAATTTAGTTCCATTATCACTTCTTATTATTTTTACTTTTTGATCAAGTTGATTTTCAACTTTGTTAATAAATTCTTTTAGAAGATCTGCAGTTTCAGATTTAGCTTGAAGAAAGAAAACCCATGAAAATCTTGTATAATCATCTATGATGACTAAACAATATGATTTTCGACCAATACTCCTAATATTAGTTGGTCCAAAAAGGTCCATATGTAACATCTGGAGTGGTTTGGTGTTTGAGTTTATTAGTTTGGACTTATAAGACGCTCTATGTTGTTTTCCCTTCAGACATGCTGAGCAATGATCAGTTGTTGAAAACTTCTTGGAAGGAAGTCCAATAACATGATTTCTTGCTACAAGCTTGTTCATGTTTTTGAAGTTGGAATGACCAAGACGTCTATGCCAAAGCTGGCTTTCATCATTTGAAGCTTTAGCAATCAGGCAAGTAGTTTCAGTTGCAGGATCCACTTGAGACATATCCAATTTGTATACATCTCTGTCTCTAGCAGCTTTAACTATCACCCAGTCATTGCTAATCTGAAAACCTGGTTTCAAGACATAACAGTGAGATTCATCAAAAAGAACAGAGTAAGATTTGTCACAAATTTGGGATACACTTAAAGATTAAAGTTCAACTGTGAACAGAAGTTGACTTTATCAAAACTGATAATCCCATTGGACACTGTTCCCTCTCCTGTTATCTTTCCACCTGCATCTCCTCCAAAGCAACATGAGTACCGTCCTTTAACTTAAAGTCTTGCAACAAGGCTTGATTGCCTGTCATATGCCGGCTACACCCACTGTCAACATACCATGAGTTGATTGGTCTCCGCGGGCGTACCTGCTGTCACAAACATTTAAGGTGAGTTAGTAACCCAAGCCGAGATGGTCTTGGGCTTGCCAAACTTGTCAACAATTGTAAATTGTTTAAAATGAAGTTTGTTGACATCTGGTTTCTTTTGAATTTTAACATGTTCAAATTCTTTTTGAGTAATCAACTGATTATCTCTTTGAGATTTAGATTTCAAAGCATTATTAAGAAATCTTGAACTCTTGTATGAATCATTTAAGAATGTTCCTTGGTTTATTCTCACAGATCGAGGAATAAACTTTTCTTGATGGTATTGCTGTGATTTGACAAAATCTGAATTGTTTCTTCTGAAAGATCTCAAACCCAAGGAAGATTGTTGTTGTGAAAATTTAAATCCAATATTTTGATTTCTTATAAATTATGGATTTAGAAAACCTTGATTATTAAATTCCTTCCTTGAAGAGTTCTTCCTGAAGTAACAATCATTGGTATTGTGATTTCTTTCATCACACAAGGCACAGTATTTGTTAAAATAACACTCAGCTGTGGTGTGATTTGTCATATCACATATGTAGCAATACTTGTTAAAGTAACATTCTGAAATGTCATGATTGTACATGTCACAGATATCACAATACTTTTCAGAATGTTTAAACAACATTTTATTAACCCTTGATGTTGAAGCAACATTTGATTCTTGTTTGAATTTTGGGTTAGGCAATTTAATTGTTGTTTAATTGGTGTAAATTTTGTCTTTTGATCTTTGGGATTTTTCTTTTGAACTTGAACAAAATTCTTTGACTCCTTTGATTCAAATCTTTTATACACAGCGGAAGTCTTATGATCTGGACTTGTTCTCAGATCAGAGTTAGATTTGATCTTAGGTGTAGGTGTTATTTTTGTGTTTGTGTTCAAGTCAAAAGTTCCAGCAGACACAAACTTCACAGGTTTAATTTGAGTATTGTTCTGTGACTGATTAATTGATTCAGTTTTCTTTGCTTTTGCAGCTTTTCTTCGTCTTTGATTTCTCAATCTTGATGAAGTTTTCTTGCTTTGAAGTTTAGTTGAATCTTGAGAAGATTCCTTTTGACATTCTTTCACTTCAGTTAGTTCATTAGAACTAGAATCATCAGAATTATTGTTATCTGATTTAACCTCTTCATATTTTTCTTTCAGTTTGTTATTGACATCAGAATTTTCACTCTTTAGTTCAGTTTGTTTAATAACATTTTCACTTTTTGGTACGAACAGCTTCTTTTGTTTTTGTTGAGGTTCATAAGATTTAACTTTGATTGGATGACCATTTTTGATCTTGTTTAAGTCAGTTTCTTCATAAACTTCAACATTTTTCTTTTGAAGGTTCTTTTCGATCTTGAAATTCCTTCAGTTTAGCTTTGTTTTCTGGTGAATGATCATGAGTATTGAAATTATCAGGTAATGTTTTTGAGATAGATTCAGGCATAGGTTCATGTGTGAATCCTAGTCCTGTTTTGTCTTTTTCATTCCTTTCATTCACCAGTTGCTCAACAATTTTCTTTGAGCTTTTAACTTTGGCTAAGTCTATTTGAGTTGCTGCATGTGCCAATTTTTCTTTTTCACGTGTTTTGTTCATCTCTTCAAGTTGTTGTTTGACAAGTTCAAGTTCTTTAATGGTTTTGTTCCATGAATCTTGAAGAGACATGATCTTTTCATCAGCAATTTTGTGATCTAATTTTAGCATTGTGTTTTGATTCTTCTTGTTTGAGCTTGTCACAAATTTTAAATGAATATGTTCTGTAGTGTTCAACTAGCTCAAAACATGCTTTTGTGCACATTTTCTCTCTCACTTCTACTGGTATTTCAGGATATGAGTGTGAAGATTCAGTATCAGAAGAATTAACAACCTTTGGTTGTTCTGATTGAGCCATAAGAGCAACTTCTTCAGTGGTATCTTTTGGGTCTGATTTGTCGCTCCAATCATACTCTTCTTCTTGATCTGATTCATCATATTTAGGATCTTTAAATTCAGACCAGTCTTCATCATCAACTTCAGCAACTAGTGCCAGATTAGCAGTGAGATCAGCAGTAAATTGCTCTGCATATGCACTCCAGTCATAACCATCTTTGATGTTTACAACCAGTGCCTTCTTAGTTTCCTCACTGATCTTCTCTTCTTTAGGTTCTGGCATTGGTAGACTTTGGTATGGCTTCTGAAAAGTCTTGTTTGCCTGTTGCTGATACTTTTGACCATTTGAGCTGCCTTGAGTATTTCCACCTTGGTTTCTTGGAGCTTTACATTCTCTTGAAAAATGACCATAACTGTTACAGTTAAAGCATCTTGATTTTGATTTATCAAACCCAACAGTTTTGTTTGCACTGGGTTTGTAATTTCTGTTAGTGTAAGCATGCTTTTGAGTTTTGTAAGCTATCATGACCATCTGCCAATTAAGATCCATTTCTTCTACATCATCTGGATCCATTTCAAACAAATCCTGTAGAACTAGCTCCATTTGAGTCAGATGACTGCCTTGATAAGCTTGAAAGCTTGCCATGAATGCAGTGAAAGCAGTTTTTGACTCTTCATCTTGTAAAAGAATGTTGATCACATCTTTCACTTTACTTGGATTGGGAGAGTTTGAGGAAGATGGCATCTCAGTTGAAGGTTTAGGCATTTGAGCTTTAGGTGAAGATTGTGGTTGTGGTTGAGTGGAGTAAGCAGGTGTACTGGTAAGAATCCTGCTCCCACAAATAGATCACCTTCATCTTCAGGAGTGGATTGGTCTTTAGCCAAAAATGCATTCTCAACAGTATTTGCTGGTGAAGCAACATACTTATACTGAGTTGTTGATGCATGTCTATCATTATTTCTTGAGCTCTCATCAATTTCTACAGATTCAATTTTAGCAATGAGCAGATCAAGATCCACTGGAAACTTCTCAGTATATTTTAATAAAGTGACAGTTTGTTTCCAAGAAGATGGTAGTGCATTCAGAAGTCTGTTGTTTAGGTCCTCAAGATCATTCTTGATTCCCAAATTTGACATCTCTGTAGTTAATTGCACAAATCTGTTCATCATTTGGTTTATTGTTTCTCCTGACATGTGCTCAAAAAGTTCCAATTGCCTTTTCAGTTTCTGCTTTTTCAGATCTTGAATCTCTTTCCCTCCTTCACATATAATCTTCAAGACTTTATACATTGTATATCCAGTCTGATAGTTTTCAAGCCTTGAAAGAACTTCCAGTGGTAGTCCTTTACACATGAGAGAATATGCTTTGATGTCATTCTTTACTTTCTTTAAATCATTACCATGAAGATTATCTTCTGGATAAGGCTCTTATGAATCTTTAGAATACACAAATCCTCTGTCTGGACCATCAGTAGTCACAGGAATGTATGGACCCTTTTCAATTGATTTCCACAGATCAGTGTCTATGGAATTCAAATGATGTTTCAGCCTAAGAGACCAATTTTTAAAATCAGCTCTGTTTTTAAGTTTTGGAATTCTATTCTCAGAATCTTCTGATTTAGCCATTTTTATATTTTTGTTGTTTTTCTAATCTTTTGAATTAAAAAAATATTTTTGGATTTTTTATTAATTTTATGAAAAATTCCTAAGTGTTAAGGCTGAAAAGTCTGAAACAGTTGTCAAACGTCCAACAGTGATGATACGACCAGCAGTGAAACGTCCAACAGTGGTAATAAGTCCAACAGTGGAAAGTCCAACAGTGGTGATAAGTCCAACAGTGATGAGTCTAAGGATTGCCTTAGAAAAATTTCCAACACAATGCTGAAACTACCAACAGTAGTTATACGACCACAAGCTGAAACGACCAACAGTGGTTATACGACTAACAGTAGTGATGTGTCTAACCAAGTACAAGTGATTACAAGTCCACAGTGGTTATACGGCTAGGGTGAAACGACTGAAACAGTTGAGAAAAGTCCAACAGTTCTCAAACGACCAAACACTTGGGCAAATTTCAGTGTTTTTCAGCCCTAATACGACACATTCATCAGCTTCATATGAATGTAACGAACTCAGAATTATCAAAATCCTTCAATTGTTGATGAATTGAGCTGAAATTTCACAATTAGTTCATGATTATGCCAATAATCAATCCTATAACCTCAATTTCAGTGATTATCAACAACTTTCTATGAATTTCAGAGATTTTAGGTCGAACACTCAAGAACACTCAGTCGAACTGTTTTTCACTAATTTACTCGTTTTTTTATGAGATAAACTGCAATTTGTGATTCAAAACATGTTTCTGATGATGAAACACAGCTTCGATTCACAATATTTCACTTGAATTGTCAATTGATTACAGATTTCAGTGGATTTTTGAAGTTTCTATCTTCGACAGAACCTCAAAAACACGCAACCGAAAGCTTTGATACCAATTGATAGGATCAATTAGAGCAATCTGTATCAATTATATGAACAATTCAAAGCAAAATACAATCAATTGTAATCAAATCATGCAAATCAACAAAATTCATATTCCATTGATAGCAATGACGATTACAAGTGATAGAAAGCAGTTCTCATAAAACATATGCAAAAACTTACAATCTATACTACGTCTATGCTATTTATACTAGAACTAAGGAACTAAATTTACACAAAAAGTCCCTACACTAGTATAAAATACAAAATAGACACTAAACAATAAAGACTAAATGTTAATCTTTTAAGGGACCTAACATAAATCAAAACATTTGAATCATTCAGGTACTCGTCACGACACTGGAGTCACTCTACAACCTGAAGGTAAGGAGGATTCGTTCTGACAATGGCACAGAGTTTAAGAATCAGTGGATGGATGCTTTCTGCAAGGAAAAGGGAATTGTTCATCAGTTCACTTCAGCATACACGCCACAGATGAATGGAGTTGCAGAACGAAAGAATCGAAGCTTGATCGAGATAGCGCGAACCATGTTAGCTGATTCTAAGCTTCCAGTCCGGTTCTGGAATGAGGCGGTTGCCAATGCTTGCTACACACTTAACCGTGTGTTAGTAGTCAAAAGCATGGCAAGACTTGCTATGAGTTGCTTCAGAAGCGCAAGCCTAACTTGGAGTATCTGGAACCTTTGGAGCTCCTTGTACACTGTTGAAGAAGACTTAGGATGGCAAGTTCAGTGAGAAAGCTGATCAAGGAATATTCTTAGGATACAGCATACCAGACAAACGAGTTTACAATAATTTGACAGGTCAGGTAGAAGTGTGGTGCAACGTAGATGTTCAGTGATACACCACCCCCTGCTGGAAAAGGTCCATCATCATTCTTCGATTATGATGGCTTTTTCAAATCCTTTAATCTTCCTCAGTTTGCGTTAGATGATGAAGTTGCTACCTAGATGATGTATGATGTTCTCAACACACCGAATCTGGATTCAAGCAACATCACACCTGCAAGCGGTGCCTCAAGTTCTACGACTCCTGCTCAAGACGAGAGTGATGACTCATCAGGTGATGAAGAAGCAGCTGAACCAGACCTTGATCACAATGTTAATCAACAAAGTGGGTCATCAGCTGCTGAACCAGCATTGGGAAATCCGGATACTGAACCTGTAGTCACCAATCTTGACTCTGAGGTTGTGGTTCCTTCCACATCAGTGATTAGGATCAGTGTGAATCATCCCCCACGGCTATCATTGGGGATATTCAATCCGGAGCGCAGACGTGAAATCAGCTGTACTCTGCTGATTATGCTGCAGTCATGGAGAAGGGTTATGTCAATAACGGGGCTTACTCATGTTTTGTTTCACAAATCGAGCGTAAATACATCAGTGACGCCCTGAAAGATGAGGCCTGGGTCAATGCTATGCAAGAAGAGCTACTCCAGTTCAAGAAACTTGGAGTCTGGACCCTCGTTGATAGGCCAAAAGGAGTTAAAGTGATTGGTACCAATGGGTACTAAAGTTCAAAAAGTATGACCAAGGTGTTGTTATCAGAAACAAGGCACGCTTGGTTGTTCAGGGATTTAGACAAGTCGAGGGGATCGACTACAATGAAGTGTTTGCACCAGTGGCAAGAATGGAAGCAATTCGGATCTTCCTTGCCTATGCATTGTTTATGAAGATAAAAGTATATCAGTTGGATGTGAAGAGTGCATTCCTTCATGGGGAAATCCGTGAAGAGGTCTATGTCAGTCAACCCGAAGGATTTGAGGATCCGTATCATCGGGACAGAGTCTACAAGCTGGATAAGGCTCTGTATGGGCTACATCAAGCTCCTCGAGCTTGGTATGAGAAGCTCTCCACCCATCTGTTGAAACACGGTTTTCGCAGGGGTGTCATAGACTGTACATTATTCATCAAGGAAAAGTATGGTGATTTGCTTATGGTGCAGATCTATGTGGATGACATCATCTTTGGGTCTAGGAATGAAGCATTGTGCAAAGAATTCGAATCTGTGATGAAGGCAGAGTTTGAAATGAGTGCCATGGGAGAAATGAAGTTCTTCCTAGGATTACAGGTGGATCAAACACCAACCGGTATATTCCTACATCAGACAAGTATATCAGCGATATTCTGAGTCGGTTTGATATGGAGAATGTTTCCACTGTCGGTACCCCTCTCGCCACAAATCATGATGTGGCTCCTGATGAGAATGGGGATTTGGTGGATGCCACTATGTATCGTGGGATGATTGGATCTCTTATGTACCTCACTGCCTCGCGTCCAGATATTATGTATGCCACATGTTTATGTTCTAGATATCAAGCGAAGCCAAAAGTGAATCACCTGATTGGTGTGAAAAGGATTTTTCGTTATCTGAAGGGTACTCCAACACTGGGGTTGTGGTATCCTCATGATGATGACTTTGAGCTTACTGTATACAGCGATTCAGACTATGGTGGCTGCAAGATGAACTTCAAGTCTACATCAGCAGGGTGTCAGTTCTTTGGAAGGCGATTAGTCACGTGGCAATGCAAGAAGCTGACCTCGGTTGCTTTATCACCTGTGAAGCCGAATATGTTGCTGCTGCAAGTTGCTGCTCTCAGATTATGTGGATCCAACAGCGAATGCGCGACTACGGTTTGCAATTTTCTAACACCCCTATTTATGTTGATAATTCTGCTGCCATAGTTGTTACTAAAAATCCTGTTCAACATCCAAAAACCAAACACATCGGCATTAAATATCATTTCATACGCGATTTCTATGAAAAACAATTGATTGATGTGATTAAAATTAACATGGATTTTCAGCACGCTGACCTCTACACCAAACCATTTGATAAACCTAGATTTTTCTATCTGCTAGAGGTCAACGGCGTTAAAAAGAAAAGTGATGTGATTGTGGAAGAAGCAGATACATAGTCCGACTCGTATTTATGTGTTTATTTTCTGTTAATTTTATTTTATTTTTATTTTTTATTTTTTATTTTTTCTTGTTATATAAAATTCAAAAACACAAAAGATTTTCTGTTTTAGTATTTTAGGGGGAGATTTATTTCAGCATTCATTTACTTAAAAAAAAAGGGGGAAGGTAAGTAAAGCTGAAAAGGCATAGACATCTAAACTGGAAATATGACTCGATAAATTATGGAAAGTGATAGTACACAGGCATCGAGTTAATTGGAACACCAAAAGGATTTTCGGTTCTGTAAAGTTAATTAAATCACAGAAAAATTATAAATCCGAGAAGTCTAAGTCTAACAAGATGGGAAGATGATAGTATGCTTGGTTGAAATTGTAACTACTCGGAGAAAGTTGATCTAGGGAGGTGCTAGTTCACTATACGATGTGTCGGTAGATTCAACACAATAGACGAGTAGATGTCATTGGCAAACTTAATCTAAACTAAACGGTTCAATCAACTGTGAGTTCCCATCTTATCACTGGTTAACACAATCAGCCATTTCCGATAAGGGATAACGAGCAAATAAACGCCACCAAAGGTGAGCGTGTGACTGCAAAAAGAGCAAAAGAAAAAATGAATACAAGCGCAATCATACTGATAACAAAATGTTATTAGTGCGTTATGTGAAAAAGAAAAATAAGAAATGCTCTAACAAGGAGATATGTTGTGTGCCTCTCTGCTGTGCGATGGCACTGACCTGAGGATAAGCATAACCTACATATTCTAGAATTCATTGTTGTTTGTCGCCTCTCTGCTGTGCGATGGCACTAACCTGAGGCTTGGCTTCTCTTTGAAAGCTCTAAGAATAGTTTCTTCTTGTCAAAATACCTATAGACCGCTCGAAAGTTCTCTAAGGAATACTGATTACCATATAAGCTTAGGATCCACAAATGTTGGTTGAAATAATATAACTTAATTTGTTACCAATGCGTGTCAAAAGTCTATGTATGGATTTAAGTGGACAAGTATACTGACAATCGTCGTGTATGCACTGACTGAAGTTGATAATCAAAGTATGTTACGTATCATATCAAGCATGATTCCCAGTTAGATTTCAGAAGTCTTAGATAAGTGAGAAGCTATGATATGCAAGTGTTTAAGGTTCAATTCTAATCAAAGGTTCCAAGTAATGCTGGTTATGGCTGTCTGATTCCATATGAGTCTGTTCTTGATATGATGTCAATGCTAATAAGCTACATAAACTTGACCCCACAAAAACAACAAAAACATGTTCATTCTATTCGTAGTTTTAAGATTTTTCAATTATTTAGTATAATGTGTCAATGTCGGACTGTGTGTATTGTTCAAACGTCACCAAATGTTTAACGTTTAGAAAGGTTAAAAGGATCATGTCTGAGATGATCCGGTGGATAAAGGATCATGTCTGAGATGATCAGGAGGATAAATGGGTCATGTCTGAGATGATCAGGTGGATAAATGGGTCATGTCTGAGATGATCAGGTGGATAAATGGATCACCTCTGAGGTGATCAAACTGTTTTATTAAATTGGTCATGTCTGAGATAATCACTTGTTCATAACGTTTTATCTACTATTAATGGAACTAAATGTCGTTATGGTAACATGGTCAAAAGATGATAAGGATGACCCAATCGCACGACTGAACCATAAGTATGGTCCAATCGTCCGATTGGAACACACGTATGAGTCAAATCGTACGAATGTGCAGTGCGAATGAATCCAATCGAACGATTGAAAGTGACCGACTGTAACAGTCATTTGGATGAACGATTGGAGATGAACGATTGGGTTAATCACACGACTGAGACTCATTCGCCCGACTGACCAATGCGACTAGGCTCAGTCGCCCGACTGACTAAAGCGACTAGGCTCAGTCGCCCGACTGGGATTTGCCCTAGTATAAATACAGGCCGAATCATCATCAGTCATTCATTCACCTAAATTGCCTCCTTTATACGCACAACCTAAAGAACCGCTGTCCAAATTTCTTTTGATTCATTTTTACCTCCTATTGGTGTGTTCTAACACTCATTTGTGGTTAAACAGGTAATCTTCGTGGTGTTTCATCGTTGAAACCGTTCAATGACTTCGAGAATCACGTGAATTCTGACCCAACAGTAACCGAAAGTTTAATGACCAAATAGACAATCAAAACTGATCTAAACTTTCAAACAAAAGTTAAAATATGCTTAATCGGTCATTTCTGAGTCAAATGAGCCAAATTTCGACGTTTAACATCAAGTATGGCTCAAAATACAAATTTGAATTAAAAACCGTCGAGTACGCGACTGGACACACTGATAAACTCCAATCGCCCGACTAAGAAGACGACTAGTCTCAGTCGCCCGACTGAGATGGACGAATGATTCAATCGCACGACTAGGTTCATTCGCTTGACTTAGTCGCCCGTATGAATCAATTACTCATATAAAGCTCAGTCGTTCTACTCAGTCGCACGACTATGTTCATTCGGTAGCTCAGTCGCCCGACTTAACCAAAGTGTAAAACCCATTGACTTTGAATTGCTATCTTCTGCATGCACTGACGTTTACTTACAATGTGACAGATGGCAAGTCGTTGGATCATAAGCACGAAGCACAACATCTGTGCCCATCTCGATCTGGCCTCCAGGAATACAGCGGAGTTCACTGGCATAATTTCATCTTACAGAGATCGTGGATCTTCAGGATATCTACACCCTGCACTCCGTACCGCTCATTACAGTAGGCATTCTGGGAGAATGCTGTTGTAGATAGATCAGTCGAGCCCTATCGGATCAGGAGCTCCATCCTTGGTCATGCTATAGAGATCACTGAGGAGGACTTAAGGATAGTCCTCGAGTTTGGAGATGATGGCGACTGTCCTACTCGTTTGGACCCGATGACTGTTAGAGGGTGTTTCCTACGGGCAAAGTACACTGGGGACATCAACTCAGGGATGCTCAATAAGAGCAATCTCTGCCCCCAGTTCAAGTATCTTGCCCACGTCATGCTCAGATGTATTGCCTCAAGGAAAGGAGGATTCAATGAACTCTCTGAGCAGATGCAGAACGCCTATGTTATGTTAGTGCTGAACCATCCGTTCAGCTTCTCCCGGATGATCTTCACTTACCTAGTAGAGAACATAGAGGTGAAGGGCAGAGAGGGGTTCTGCATGTATCCTCGCTTCCAGCAAATGATCTTTGACCAGAAGCTTCCTATGTTACCGAAGGAGAAGGAGGATGCAGTTGTACTCGAGGTGATGGATGATACCACCTTGGGCAGGATGAAGGTTTACAGGGGGAAGAAGGTAAAACCCCCTGTCAGGCGTTTGTTTGGGCATTTGGCCCGTGAGGATTACGTGGCGCCAGCTAGGAGAAAGTGGCGTCACGATGATAGTGACTCGGATGTCGAGCCGATTGCTTTTCCCTCTGATGACTCTGACGACGACGATGATGGTACTGATCAAGGAGGAGTTGGTCAGGGAGGATCAGAACCAGCTCTAATTCATCCTAATTTCGATATGCAAGAAGAAGAGGATTCTGATGACGTGCCACTTACCCGGGACTATGGGCAGTCGGGTAGTGGCCACTGAGCAGGGAATACGAGCGGTTGGTGGACGGCCAGGAGAGTCTGGGAGCTCTTCAGCTGATCCATCTTACACCCCAGCCTCTCCCAGCAACCGAGGGGGAGCCTCCTTGTCAAGGGGAATGCGGAGGAAACATATGGCTCGGCCTCATGGGCTGAAGCCGAAACGCCGAAGGCTTAATCTGCTCACTACCACCACCACACCCACTACCTCTACACACACCTACTACACAGCCACCACATCCACTTCATCCCAAGCACCTCAAACCACCACCACTATCCCTACATCTCACACTCCCACAGCCACCACCACCACCACTGTACCCCCTACTACATCATTCCCATCGCCTCCCATATTCACCACAGCCACCACAACCACCACCACTCACCAAACACAACCCTCATCTGCACCCTCTAGCTCATTCATTCCACCTGTCTCTGTGGTTGAGCAACTTGCTGCACTGAACAGCATGGGCTCTAGTTGCCAGCCTCCGACAAGGCCAAGTCTGCTCAGATTCTACAGCTGCAAGAGCAAAGTTCTACACAAACAGCTGAGATTGAGAGATTGAGGGAGTTGACATCTTCACAAGCCCAGTTGATCACTGCACAGACTGATCAGATCACAGGCTTGCTTCAACACAAGGCTGAGACTGATGAGAAGATAGGGAAGCTAGAGGCGGCTCACAAGACTCTATTGCTAAAGCTGAAAAGCACTCAGAGTGAGCCCCTCAAGATAGGAGAAGGTGAAGATGATGATGATGAGGAGGATGATGAGGATGATGATAGTGATGATGATGACAAGGAAGGTGATGATGAAGATAAAGATGATGATGATGATGAAGGGGACGCTGATGCATCTACCCCTGCCTCTGATCATGAGCAACGAACCAAGAAAAGACAAGACCAGGGAGCATCAACTGCTGACCCACCTACCTCCCCTTCTGCCAGAGATCAAGCAATGATCTAAGACAAAAGTACTGATTAGATGTTTTATTTCTAAAGCTTTTGTACTTGATTCATCTTTTGACGTATATGAAACTCTTGTAAATATTTAATGATTAATGTTTAATTAACTTGAGTTTATACTAATGTTTGCTACTCTACATGTTGATATTAAACAGCTAAGGGATTTCAGCAAGATGAGCATGATGTTGCTCCCCTCCAACAGGTCAAGTCTCAACTCACAATGATTCTTGATCTGCAGGGGATCATCAGAAGGTCAGTGAGTTATACTCCTAAAGAAGGAGAAATTATTCACGACCTTACTAATGAGCAGCTTGCTGAAATATTTCGTCTGAATCCAGACGACATTGTTAAGGATGCTCCAATTTTTGATGATGCTGATGATGACGAGCTCAACGATGTTGAAGAAATCGAAATTGAAGACATCACAGATCAGCACTATCCAGAATACACTGATCAAGAGGGAAACGTGTTTCCAGATTTGGTAAACAACCTTGATAGTGACATTCTGGATAAACTCAGCGATAAGGAGAAAGGAGCAGAAGCCTCAACAAGTCAAGCCCAAGCCTCGGACGCCGAAGTCGATATTCGAAAGGCTGAATGGGCGGCTTGCTTCGCCGAGGTCCGAGCCCAACATGCTACAGCGACACAGAGTACCAACACCAAACTCTACAAAGTCAAGAAAAACATGAAGGTGTCAGGGAAGATTATAGCATGGGCTCACTTTGAGGATCTTGGGGTTTATGCTGTGAAGAGAGAGAGGGGAATAGAGTACTTCAGATTCCTTCACGATTTGAAGACTCTCCCTGGTTTTGAACTCAACCAGCTGGCGCGCCTGAAGCTATTATACGCTGATCCGAAGAAAATGTCAGGATGGTGGTGAGGCTGCCCTGAAAGGGAGTACAGGACTAGATGGGTCAACTTCAGACCACAGCAGGCCACACGTTATATCAGAAGGTCTGAAGTGAGTCCCAAACTGGTCAACCGAAGATAGTCCTGAATTGGTGACCTCCGCGCACAATGTCCCGAATTCCACTGAGGGAGATGCCACAGGACTTTACCCCACACTTTAAGTGGTGGTACTATGACTGGCGCTCAGGAGAGGCAGTCATTGTTTTGGAGAAGGACGGGTCGATGGACACAATAAGGGTGTTTGACCCTATGTGGCTAATAAACTTGTCAGCGTCTGATGTTTATACGCTGTACAAGTGGCCACTGTTTTTTGACACGCAGGATATAGTGCAAGCACTACAGTTTCAGCATATCATACGTCTATGCTTCGCACTGAATATCCATGTCGGGGTTTCTAAAGAGGAGAGAATAAAGAGATTTGAAGAGTTTAAGAAAGAAGTCAAAGTCTAGATAGAACTAGGTCCAAGGGGGAGTTTGTTGGTACACATGTCCCCAGTTCTAGTCTAGTGAGCTTAAATGTAATAGACTTTCTTTTCTTGTAACACTTATGTAATGTTTGATCAATTGAATAAGAAACTCTTCTATATATGTGTATGGTTGTTTAATGTTATATCTATCTATATTATTTATTATTACATATATATATGACAATGTTATATAGGTTTACAGTTGTTAGACATAGTTCTAAACCATTAAAGGTTCAAGAATGTGTTTAACTAAGTTATCTGATTCAGTCACACGACTGGACCATGCGAATGGACCAGTCACACGATTGAACTAGGAGATTGAGTCAATCGTACGATTGAGTCATAAGACTGACTCAGTCGTCCGAATGAATCAATCGTATGACTCAGTCGCAAGACTGAGCCAGTCGCCCGGCTCAGTCGTACGACTGATAGCTGTAACCTATAAATACCACTTAATTCGTGGAAAAACGTAACACTTCGAATATTTGAAACCCTAGTCGACCTAGAACGTCCATTCCAAGTTCATAGAACGTCCCAGATCATTCCTATTCCATTCTTAACGTTTTCTAATCGTTAGGATTGATCTTGATTCCGTTCTCCCTGATTGGATCGCCAATCAAAGAGGATTCCGCACTATTTGATCCGGTATAATGAAGAATCAGTTAGTACTCCGTACGTACACGGTCCTAACAATGTTGGCACATGCATTGAACTCGCGTGACCGCTCAACTAACAAAGCACACATACCTGTTCATTTAACCAGATTTTGAGTTTAATAACCGAATTAAAGCTATTTCACACCTAAAATTTTATGGAAAATGAAAAAAAAAGAAAAAAGGAACTTGATGGATGATTGGTATGTTGACACGTTGCGTCCGATTAGGAACCCACCAATCTTACTTTTTAAGAGATAGTGATTTGCGCATAAGCAAACTATCATGTAAACCGAACCCAATCAGTAAACTTATAAATACGTCATTTCTGATAGCTAAATTTGTTACGGATTCAAAATCAATAGTTTTTTCATTTTTACAATTTGATTTCCAAGTTATAACAAATCCGCCCTCCTCCTTTGCCAACCAACTAAATCAAAAGATTCCTCAAATATTGACTGTTAGATCATATGAGGCTGGTGCAACCAAAATAACACTTAGAAGATTTTGACGTACAACTGAAGTGGTCTTCCAATGCTGAATTTGCTCTTCCGAAGACAAGTTAAAGATCTTCCGAAGCTCAGTATGAAGAACTTCCAAAGGTAGAACTCAGTCTTCCGAGACTAAGTAGTTCTTCTTTCGAAGTATATCAACTTAGAAGATTCAAGCCAAAGTCTTCCGAAGAATGAATCATGAAGATTTGCAGAAGACTCAGAAGAAGTTGATTCTTTCGAAGTATAAAAGGCCTCGGAAGAATTTATTCTTCCAAAGCCATTTAGTTTTGGAAGAACCAACTATGAACCAATGGATATAAGTATGGCCTGTCTGACATCCGTTGCAACTTCTGATATACTGCATGGCGCTTTCCCACCCCTATGTAGTTGACCATACTTTAATCCACTGTTCATCCATTCTCAGTTAGTAGAGTTACCATTTTACTTGGTGACAAAAGGTATGTTATGGACTTGTCATGACTATCGAATCTAGGATAATATTTTATCTTAGATACTTTACTAATGGCAATGTAGTAGTTGTCTATTTGTAAATTTCAACTGGTTATCTAAGTACAACCGGCTATATATAGTAATATATATAGTTTCGCATTATAATTCTGTAACTATGCTTGTAAGAGTCTTGTAATACTGAGTTTAGAAGTAATATAAAGTATCTTGAAAACCTATCCTAGTGTTCTTTATGTTTTTATTAACTTATTATATTACGTGTGAACTTAGTTAGAGATTCTGCTTATCAAACCAAGTGAGTTTAAGTGAGTTTGTGAGATAAACCTGTGTTGTGAGACAACACCACCGATCCTGCATTGACTATTTCCCAAACTAAATTTAAAAAAAAGGAAATCATAAATCAAAGACATAACACCCTACCATAAGTGAAAAGAAATTGCAAGATTTGAGAGATTATTTTGCCAAATCTCAGGTTAAACAGAACGAATACAGAAGGCAGTCGATAAGGCTTATAGTCAACATAATTTTGGCTGGGAAACATGGTCAACGTAGCTCTATAAAAACATCATGTGGCACTAGAGTTTGTTTTTTATCATATAAATAGAAACCCGTTTACCACAAGGTTGAATACAAATATTAAATTTGTAGTTAGTAATTAATACTTATATAGTATAAAGTAATTTTTGAGATAAGATATGAATACACTTTTATAAGTTTTTATATTTGAAAAGCTAAAATAGTTTAATAAGTAGAAACGTGTGTTTTTATTATAGAAAATAGTATTTATAATTATAAAGTAATTTACTAGGATAAGATATGATACATTTTCATAAATTTTTATTTTTAAAAAATAAATTATTTTTTAATAAGTAGAAACATGTTTTTTATTAAAAAATTGTTTAATAATTTATAAAGTATATAAAATACTATTAGCATTTAATATCATAATTAAATGACTTTCTATGATATTGACATGTTACAACATGATTGTAAGAGGATAACAGGTGTCAAAAAATTTTACTTTATTAGTATAGATAACTACGTTAGTATCTCGTGCATACATGTGTTGAGTTAATTAAATATTTTATAGTTAGAAACAAAAATTTATTAATTATAAAATTATATTTTGAGAAATATATCATTGAAATTATGTACGAGTAAGGACTACAAGTAATAAATAATGATATTATTTTTTTTAATTTTAGTTTTTAACTTTTTACTTGTTTTTCAAAAAAATAAACATTTTGCTCTAAAACAAATCATTTGAAAAAAAATGTCATTTTTATAACTTTTCTTATTATAACTCCGATTTCACTTTATAAAAAATATTTGTTAATTTTTAAAAAATTGATGTTTTAAAAAAAATTCTTATTTTGTAAAAATTTGTTTCTTTAAAAATTATATTTATAAAAGATCCCTTCTTAATTAAAAAACTTTTTAATCTCAAAAGAAATTAAATAATATCACTAATAGTTAACGTAACATTTAATAAGAGAGAAAAGCAACAAAGTTATAATTAGGAGGTCTAGAATTATGTCACGTGTCATTTGAAAACCTTCTTTTGATATAGATATAGATATAGATAAATATTTTAAAATCGATACATAATATTCAAACTTCTATAAATAATCTATTTTAATATTTGCATTCTAATATATCGGGGCACTCGAAGTAGGAGGAGAATGAATGTTGAGGTTAGATTTATAATCTTCAAATAAAACCCTAAGAAGTCCTTAGTAAAAATATCACCGATTTGGATAATTGGAAGGGACATTATACACATGGATTTGCCCACATTGTACCTTCTAGCGAATAAAATGGATATCCAATCCAATATGTTTTCTTAGATGATGCTGAACAAGATTAATAGTTAACTAAATTGCGCTCACATTGTCAAAATAGAAATTAGAGGCGTAATACATATGGTGAGGTAGCTCTAATAGCATATGGATGTTGAGAGAACAAGATGAATGGGTGAGGTTTGATGTGCAAAAAGTGTTACGAAAAGGGAGTCAAAAGTAGTTTAGAGAATGAAAAGACGGACTTGTCAAAATATGATACGATGTAATGGTTTCACTTGTGGAGTGGTCAAACCATTTGTAACCCGAATAGGGTTAGAGGTGTATCCTGAAAAGATACAAGGTGAAGAACAGTTTCAAGTTTATGAATAGAGGTAGAAGGATATAAAGTAAAACAAAAACACCTGATAGTAAGAAGTTTGTGTAGGTGTACCGGACAGGTATTTGTCTCTCAACACAAGATTTATCTCACAAACTCACTAAGTCTCAGTCGGTTGATGAAGCAGAATCTCAAACTAAGTTGACAATAATATAATAAGTTAGAAACATAAGAAATGATTTTGAAGTTACCTGAATATATTACTTCTCAACTCAATGTACAAGACTCTTACAAGCTTACGTGAATGAGTTACGTTAAGAAACTATATATACTACTATCTATAGCCGGTTATACTCAGTTGGCCAACTGGAACTTACAAATTATTGATACATGATGTCCCCTAGTTCATTGTACTTAAATGTTTATGTCTTTCAATCTTACATATGTGTAATACACGGATATTTTGGTAATATGATATGTGTTTGAATGCATATTTGCTATTGAATGTATCTTATTTTTATATTATTTATAATTACATGCTTGAATGAATATTATATGGGTTTGTAGTAGTCAGTCACAGTTCTGAGTTAATAATGATTCAGGATTGTATTTAACTTAGTCTTATGGTTATTCATGCTAATGGACAATGCTTATGGACCAGTCGCACGACTGAACCAGGTGATTGGGTCAGTCGCACGATTGAGTCATGAGACTGGCTCACTCGTACGATTAGACAAAGGGTATGGTTCAATCGTGTGCATGAACAAATCGTATGGCTCAGTCCACGATTGAACCATGCTAATGGCTCAGTCGTACGACTATACACTGAAACCTATAAATACCACGTGATTCGTGGAAAACGTAACACTTTGAATTCTTTCATACCCTAGCCGTCCAGAGAGTTCTATCTCGTCCATCCAAGTTCATAGTTCGTCCCGGATCATTTTCTAATCATTCTTAACGTTGTTCTAATGTTAGATTGATTCGGGTTTTCATTTTCACTGATTGGATCGCCAATCCAATAGAAATCCACACTATTTGATTAGGTTACATGTAGAATTAATTAGTACTCCGTACGTACACGGTCCTAATCATCTTACTTGTCCTTTTCTCTCCCCCCTTTTTATGTGTGCAATGTGTTAATGTTAGACTATCTAACAAGATCTAACTCTGTGAAAGTCATAAAAAAATTGAACCGAATCGTAACTGGGAAAAGCTTGTTTCTGAAAGATAAAAAGGGATCACGTTTTAGGTGATCAACGGATTTCAATAAAAAGGATCACGTCTGAGGTGATCGATAGATAAAAAGATCATGTCTGAGATGATCGATAAGACAAAAAGTTACATCAAATGTAACTGCGTACATGACTGAGACAAACTAAGTCTAAATCATGGGTATGGCCTAATTGGATGACCCAATCACATGACCGGACCATGAGCATGGCCCAATCGTTCTACCAGTCGCACGACTGGACCATGAGCATGGACCTAATGCATGATTGGACCATCAGCTTGACCCAATCACATGATTGGCAAGATCAGTATGATCTAATCGCATGATTGGTAAGGCGTCTAGGCCATTCGTGCAATTGGACTTCAGTCGCACGTCTGAACCATGCGTACGGGTCCAGTCGCACGAATAAAATCCCTAAGGTTATAAATAGAGGCTCAGTTGGTCATGACACATTCACCTGTTTTAAAACCTCTGAAAATACCGGCAAACTAGTGCACCCTTTTCAAATTTTCTGTGTGATCTAGGATTATTGCGCGTTCACTAACATTTCATCGCTTGATTACAGGTAGTTTGAAGATAAAATCGCGTTGCATTGAGTGCATAATCGGTTACTTACCCTAATTGTGTGAAATTCATAAAAAATAAGAATGGATCCATCAAAATAACCACAAAATGAGTATCTAAGTAAAATTAAAAATACCTAGTGCTTTTTCGGGATTAGACGCATCTAAGGACACCTAAAACACACGGTTTAGATACCTATTTGACCAAAATCAACATTTCTTGGACTTGAACCCTCAGTATGCGACTGGACATCCAAAAGAACTTTAATCGTACAATTGAACCATTCACATGATTCAATCGCACAATTGAACCAATCGGGAATTCAGTCGCACGAATAGGTCAATCGGATGTCTAAAAGTGCGATTAAGCTCAGTCGTATGCTCATTCGTACGACTGAGTTCATTCGTATTGTTCAGTCATATGATTGAACCAGCTGCATATGATCAGTTTCAAAGCAAGTAATCTTATGTGTTAAATTGATCTAACGTGTGGAATGGGTGTTTGTCTCTTGTGTTACAGTGAAATGGTAGAGCGGTGGACGATAAGCATCAAGCATAACATCTGTACTTATCTGAACACAACGTCAAGGAACGCCGCCGAGTTTGTAGGAATTATCGAATTTCTAATGCGATCCAGGATTCACAGAGCTATTTCTAAAGCATGAACACCATACAGATCCCTACAGCAAGCATTCTGGGAGAATATTGTGGTAGACCACTCTATTGAGCCTTACCGAATCCGGAGCTCAATTTTCGGAGAGGCCATTGATATTGGTGAAGAAGATATACGCAGGGTATTGGGCATGGGAGACGATGGGGATCATCCGACAAAACTACATCCCTTAGTAGTGCGTGGATGTTTCCTGAGGATTAAGTACTCTGGTGACATTAATGCCGGAGTATTTAACAATGGTAACATGTGTCCGCCCTTCAAGTACTTAGCACAGGTGATTGTCAAGTGCATTGCTTCATATCGAGGTGGCTTCAATGAGCTCAGTGATCAGATCAAGAATGCATTCATGGCACTAGTTCTGAACCATCCGTTCAGCTTCTCTAATATTTCCTTCAACTACGGGAGGGAGAACATTGAGATGAAAGGGAAGGAAAGCTTTTATATGTATCCAAGATTTCTCCAGATGATGATCGATGAGAAGCTTCCCAACCTGCTAAAGCACAAAGATGACGAGATCATTCTGAGGTGATGGATGACACGACACTAGGAAGGATGAAAGTCTACAAGGGAAAGCCAAAGAAGCCCCAGTGCGATGATTGTTTAGGCATCTGGCAAGAGTAGACTATGTTGCACCTAAGGAAAAGAGATGGCATCGAGGACAGTGATTCTGATATAGAGAACGTGGTGATTCCTAATGACAATCAGGATGATGATGATGATCATGATCATGATGACCATGATGAAGGTCAAGGTGGTGGTGTTGAAGCATCACACCAGTCCCGACCTACTGAGACATTCACCGCAGAACCACTTACACAGGAGGGTGGATCCTCTATCCTCTGCTGCTGGAGGGTCTGAACAGGGTGCCATCAACCAAAACATCCTTATCATTGAGAATATAGGGAACGTTGATTTGGAAGAGGAGGAAGGAGACTCAGAGGAGGAGCCTCTAGTTAGGGAGGTAGGAGGTAAATGGGTCGCCACTGACAGAGGTAAAGAGACGGTGGGTGTGCGAAATACAGAGGAGGCTAATCCATCCTACACACCAGATCAGCCTACCTTAAAGGGAAAGGAACCTGCGATCCCTCTGGCTCCAGATTGAAGAGAATGGCCAGGCCTTCCTATAAAAAATTAAGCGCTAAAGACTAGTGCTGATGAGCTCCTCATTGCCCTCACACACCTCTCCAGCTACATCCAGTGCTACTACCACAGTCCCACCCACTACCACCATCTCTCTCACCACTACACAAACCTTACCAGCCTCACCCAAAAGAACCACAGCGTAATTCCTCAAATCTTCCCCATTCCCACACCTGTATACACAACCTCTATAACCAACCCATCCACCGCACAAGCTCGCACCTCAACCCATCAAGGTCCCCCTCTTTAGTGTTCCTCCTTACCTACCGTTGGTCTGGAGGAACAGCTGGCTAGCCTTAATAGGTTGGTACTCAAGCTGTTAGCTGTTGAAGATCTAAATTCCACCCATATCAGCCAACTGATGTCAGTTAATGTGGCTCAAGGACAATAGACTGCCAAACTGACTGAGAGAAATGATGATCATGAGCGTGTCTTGGTTCGAGCACATAAGGCTCTTCAATCTCAGAATCAGTTGCTGCTGCCATCCACCAAGAAGGTTGATGATTTAGAGAAGAAGAACAAGAAGATAATGTTACGATTGAAATGAAGGAAGGATAATCCTTTGAAGATCAAAGGTGATGGAGATGATAATGATGACGACTCTAGTGATGATGAGTCTAATGATGATGATGATAAGGTTGATTTGAATGAGACGGATGAGGAGAAAGACAAGGATGAAAATGAAGATGAAGATCAACCAGAGGGTGAAGGCAAAGCTCTAACTTCTCAGCAATCTCATAAGGAGAGAAGAACAAAAAGGAACCAAGATTAGGGAGCCTCATCCTCAGCTCCTCAAGACAAAGATCATCAAGATAAGGATTCAAGTAATGATTAACATGTTTGTGTAATTTGAAATCATATGTATTGAAATGTATTTAAATTTAATGAAAATGAATATCAAGTTATATGAAATGCAATGATGTTTATTAAACTTTGTTATGTTGATAACTCTATCTAGCAGATAAATCTCACCAGATAGATGAACACGATGTTGTAGCCCTACGCCAATCAAGACGCAGTTTACCATGATTCTTGATGTGCAAGGGATTATCAGGAGATCAGTGAGTTATGCACTAAAAGAGGGGGAGATCATTCATGACCTATTAGATGAATAGATTGCAGAAATATTCAGGTTAAACCCCAATGAGATCATCAAAGACACACCAAAAGTAGATGTTATCAGCGATGAGGAACTACATGATGTAGATGAGGTGGAGATTGAAGATGTTACATCTGACTACTACCCTCAGTATACCAATGAAGACGGAGATGCCTTACCTGATTTAGGTGAGATGTTTGATAGTGAAACCTTCGACAAAGTAAATGAGAAGGTCACGGAGAAAGAATTGACGGAGAAGACAGCTCAAGCTGAGGATGCCGATGTTGAGCAGAAAAAAGCTGAGTGGGCTTGCTTGCTAGAAAATGAGGAACCAGCATGAACCACCAAAACAGAATGCATACACTAAGTTGTATAAAGTCAAAAGGCATCAGAAGGTTACTGGGAAAATAATCAGCTAGGCTTACTTTGAGGACTTAAATATGTATGCTGTCAAAAGAGAAATGGGATAGAATACTTCAGACATCCTCATGATCTGAAGACTTTACCGGGTTTTGAGCTAAATAGATTAGCAAGTTTAGATCTACTGTATGCTGACCCAAGAAAGATGTCAGGATGGTTTGAAAGGGCTTTAAGGAAATAATATCACACTAAGTAGGTGAACTTCAAACCTCAACAACCAAGGAGGTTCGTGAGCAAAACTGATATTGATCCTATTTCAGGAAGACCGAAAGTTATTCCAAAGTGGAGACCTCCCCGGACTATGACAAGGATTCCATTAAGAAGAATGTAACAAGACTTCATGCCTCACTTCAAATGGTGGTATTATGACTGGAGGACAGATGAAGCAGTGATTGTGTTGGATTGGCAAGGAAATATTGATACAGTCAGGGTTTGACCCTATGTGGCTAACAAACTTGTCTGAGGACGATGTCTACACATTATACAAGTGGCCACTATTCTATGATACCCTAGAAATAGTGCAAGCTCTTTAATTCCAGCATGTCATCAAACTGTGCTTTGTGTTCGAAACCCATGCTGGGGTCACAAAAGAAGAAAAGTTGAAGATGTTTGCTGATTGTGTGAAGAATGTTAGAAAATAGAGTGAACTACGTCCAAGGGGGAGTTTGTTGATACATGATGTCCCTAGTTCATTGTACTTAAATGTTTTTGTCTTTCAATCTTACATATGTGTAATACATGGATATTTTGGTAATATGATATATGTTTGAATGTATATTTTCTATTGAATGTATCTTATTCTTATATCATTTATAATTACATGCTTGAATGAATATTATATATGGGTTTGTAGTAGTCAGTCATAGTTCTGAGTTAATAATGATTCAGGAAAGTGTTTGGCTTAGTCTTATGGTTATTCATGCTAATGGACCATGCTTATGGACCAGTTGCATGACTGAACCAGGTGATTGGGTCAGTCGCATGACTGAGTCATGAGACTAGCTCAGTTGCACGATTCGACCAAGGGTATGGTTCAATCGTGCGCATGAACAAATCGTATGGCTCAGTCGCACGACTGAACCATGCTAATGGCTCAGTGGTACGACTATACACTGAAACCTATAAATACCATGTGATTCGTGGAAAAATGTAACACTTCGAATTCTTTCATACCCTAATCTTTCAGAGAGTTCTATCTCGTCTATCCAAGTTCATAGTTCATCCTGGATCATTTTCTAATCATTCTTAATGTTGTTCTATTATTAGATTGATTTGGGTTTTCATTCTCACTAATTGGATCGCCAATCAAATAGGATTTTACACTATTTGATTAGGTTACACGTTGAATCAGTTAGTATTCCATACTTACACGGTCCTAACATAACTAGACAAATACTATGTTGCTAGAAGTAAGGTATCTATGATAAAATACTATCTTAGATTAGGTAGTCATGACATGTCCATGACTTACCTTTTGTCACCAACGAAAGTTGGTAACTATACTAACTGGTAAATGGTGAACAGTGGAATAAAGTATGGTTAACTACATGGGCGTGGGAAAGCGCCATGTAGTATATTAGAGTTGGCAACACGTGTTAGTCGGACCATACTTTTGTCCACTGGTTCATAGTTTGTTCTTCTATAGGTTAATTGGCTTTGGAAGAATATGTTCTTCTTAAACCATTTATACTTCGGCAGAAATAACTTCGTCTGAGACTTCTGAAGTCTTCATGACTTTGTCCTTTGGAATACTTTGTCTTGAATCTTCGAAGTGTTTAACTTTGGAAGGAGAACTACTTAGTCTCGGAAGATTGGGTTCTTCCTTTGAAAGTTCTTGATCCTTAAGTTTTGAAAGATCTTCAACATAGCTTCGAAAGTGCATCTTTGTCTTTGAAAGTCTTCATTCAGTTGCACTCAAAATATTCTAAGTGTAGTTTTGGTTGCGCCAGCCTCATTTGATCCAACAAACTCCCCCTAGGCTGATGCTATCAAAACTTCACTCCCTTGTACTTCTCAAAACTTTTAACACCAAGGAAAGAAGGTATTTGTCAGTATCCTTGTTCTTTCTTAAAGTGTTACTAAGAAGTTTGTACAAGTCATTTGTAGATAGAAGATCCAATCTATTGCTCTGGATGACATGTACCCTTTGCTTTGGCCCTCTGAAGAGATTTAGTTGATGGAAATTGTAGTCATATTCCCATCTAACTATGGAAGCTAAAGAATGACCTTTAACTATTTGAAGGAATGAACTTCCTTTTATAGTGGTACCCTCTCCTTCTTTCTTTCTCAACTTCAACTCCTTTTTAGTCTTTGCTTTCTTGGTTAGCTCATTAAGATGAAGGTTGCTTATGTGATTTTTTATATAAGTAGCTACTTGGGAGTTAGAGGGATTTGAGAATGGTTTATCTGTTAACTCGGTAATATCAAATCTGTTTGGGTGTAGTAGAGATGGTGTGTCAAGTCTGTTGACTTTACCATTCTCCCTTTCCATAACAAAGTTGTTAGAAGGATCATCGAACCTCCATTGGACAATTTTTTTCCTAGGGGTGAGGGGCATGTTTTGTAGTTTGTCCCCTTTCCTGGTGTCCAGTAAAGTCACAAATCTTCTCCTCAGCTTATTCTTTTCTTCCTTGAGGGAGTCTGAGTTTGTTGCTAAGAGTTGAAGAGCTTGGTCCAGTGACCCTTGGGTAGATCTTGGAATACATCTCTTGTAAGGGAACAGGAAGAGCCATCAATGTATCTCACTCTTATGGACTCTTCCTCATAAGAGATGTCGCTCAGGGTTATGCAGTTAATGAGCTTCCTTTTGATCTCCTTGAATTCTTCTAAGGTCAAAGGCCTAGATGGTTCACAGGATGGCTTGGGTAATGGCTGGGTGTTGAGTTGTGTTTTGGGCTTTAGGATGGGTAGTGTTGGTGGTTGTTGAGAGGTAATGGATAAGGGTGCAGGTGCTGATGGTGTTGGTTCAGTGGTGTAAAGTTCAGTAGTAGGTTCGGTTTTG
This sequence comes from Flaveria linearis, assembly GCA_024085815.1. Classification (NCBI taxonomy): domain Eukaryota; kingdom Viridiplantae; phylum Streptophyta; class Magnoliopsida; order Asterales; family Asteraceae; genus Flaveria; species Flaveria linearis. The sequence goes on along the minus strand of CM044003.1, from coordinate 73,323,834 downwards.
ATAGGGAAGGGAAAAGGTGTGGGCTCAGGTCTTGTCGGTTATGGTTTAGGTGTTGGTTTTGGGTACCATCCTCTGTACACCTTGAGATTGATGTACATCTTTCCTTCTTCTTAAGCGAATGTCAGCCTTGATGTCACTGACATGTCGATGTAGGGTCTTTTCAGACATGGGACCTACTTGCCTACCTGTGAAGCCATAGGCTCTAAGATAAGCCTCCATCCAGGCTTTGTCTCCCACTTTCTTGGTAGCCACAAATCAGGCCTCCTCCTTCTTCTTCTTCTCTTCTTTCAACTTCTCTCTGGTTGCTTTCTTCCTCTCCTTATTTATTTTATCTTTTTTTATGAAAAAGAAACATGACGTGTCATTTTCATAAGGGGTCAGCTCCTCTTCAGAATAGCCCTTTGAGTATAGGAAAGCTATCCTCTCCAACCTCTGCCTTTGCTTTGTCTCTTCTTGCCTTCTCCTTTTTTCCTCCTCTTTGGCCAACCTTGCTACTTCCTCTTTCTCCTTTTACAGTAGGGTTATCTTCTCTAGCTTCACAAGCTCATCAAGTGGGAGTAGAAGCATTTCTTCATTATCTACTCCCAACCTGATGAGTCTGTCTATCACCTCCACTCTTCTCCTGTTATTGATAGACTCTTGAGTTGCTGCTGCTTTGCTGCTTGTAGCTAACAGTTTCCTAGTGTCGAGTCTGCCTTTCTTCTTTAGCTTCTTTGACCTTTCTTCCTCAAGAAGATCTTCAGCAGTCATCTTCCTTTTTCCTTTAGGATCTAAGAAAGATTCAATCTTTGGAGATTTTGGCTTAGATAATTCAGGTTGGGGAGACTGGGGTTGAGCTTATGGTGCATGTTGTGTCTGGGAGAGAGATAGGTTTTGAGAAAGTGCTCACTGTTTACCTTAGTGGATAGATCAAGGATAGCCTTTATGATAAGCAGATCATCAAACAAAGATGACAATTCAATAATCCCTTCTGTAGCTTGAATTTCTACATCGGAAGGGATTGGAATGGCACTACCCATCCCAACTGAGTCAGTTGATGGGCCATCAGTCCTTATTTACCCTTGGAAGTCAATCTTAGGTTCAATATGGACCATAGGTTGACCAACTTCCTTCTTAGTGGTAGGTGGTGCACTCAACCTTTAAAGCTCTTGAGCTCCAAAGTAGGCTATAGCAACATCAGGTAAGGGTTGTTCAAGTGAGGATGTTATCAGAAAATTGGTTAAGAATCTGTTGAGATCAATAAGCATCCAAGGGTCCACTTGAATTGTTATGGGAGGTGGCTGAGGGAAGATAGTTGTAGAGTATTGTTGTGTAGGATAGAGTGAAGATAGAGTTGAGATGGACAAACTTGGTTCCTCATGACTTTGACTTTGGTCATTCTCCCCCTTTTTGGTAGCATCATCTTGAGAAGTAGATAAGCTATAAGTAGAACTTAAAGAGACTTGAATAGGTACGTGCCTAACAGACTTCTCGATCTATGTCTCAATTAGTTTGGCCTTGAGATTTTCAATCTCAAGTTGTTGAGTGGCAGACCTATCCTCTAAAGTCTTAACCTTTGATCCAAGGTTTGAGACTTAGAAAGTAGGTCTCTAATGGTAAGTTGCAGACTTCCCTCATCTTCTTTTGAAGATTCATAGAGAGATGAGATAACATACCTGGTATGTTCATTATCATTACTAGATGTGGTTTGTTGGCACACTGATTTCCCTTACATACTGATGTCCCTTTTAGAGGCATCAATTGGCAAGGTTGTCATAGACTCAGTCTCAGTTATGTTACACTATTCTTAGAGTCCAATGAGACACTCTCAGAGTGGCAGCTAAGTCTACAGGTGTCCCCTCTACACCTGTGGGACTCACCTCAGTTTGGCGTAAGCAATGTGGGCTAGAAATCAAAGCTTCCCTGGGGCTTAGTTGATCTGGAAAGTGGTGTGTAGATCAACATCATGGCCCTTATGAAACATGAGATCTTTATCAGATCGGATTAATAGGTCAAGAAAGGATTCAATGGTTATTTCTAATGACCCGGGACCTTGGTCATCACCTAATGGCATTAAGCCAGTGATATGGATCTCCCTTTTTGGCTGCTCAAGGGAGTGTTGGGACTCACCCTGAGGGCTTAAAGCTTAGGCAATGGGCTTATCAGCTTGAGACTGAGGAGACTCAATGCTAATATTGAGGTAAATTATGGAGGACGGTTAGACCTCTGGCTGAGTGGGAGCCCTTTTTTCCACTCTAGTCTTTTTGGTGAGAACAGGGGGAACTTGTTCAATCAGAGCAGATTGAATAAGGGTTCGTTTGGGGCATCTGTGATATGTGAATTTAATTGGGTGGGAAGAGATAATTGGCATTAAAGTGGTGGTGTCTGGTGTGGGTTTATCACCTGCTAGGCTTGTATGGATGTCACCAGGAGCCATAGACTTAAGCATACTTAGAAGTAGATTAGTGAACCTTCCAGTGAAGTTAGTAGATATCTTCTTTAGTATTTTGAAGATACCCAACCTCATTTGGGGAACCACTAGAACATTTGCATATTCTAGTTTATCTTGATCCAACTCACAATTGATTATGTGCTGAATAAACCTGAGATACACGTAAAATGTATTCCTAATAAGATTACCTCTTAGGTTATTTAGCACGAATCAAGAGTAGTTGAATATAAGGCCCTTTACCTACCTGTGGACTAGGCAGCCCAGATCATATGGAATTTGATCCCAACCCCCTGATTTGTTGGACAAGCTGTGCAGGATGATATATAGCAAGAACTTCCAGTTGTATGAAAAGTTGAACTTGTAGACTGTAGACTTGCTTACATCTCCTCCATATCCCATTTAGGTATAATTGTCCTCTAAATCAAACTTGGGGAACTCAGTAGGGGCTCCTTCATCATGGAGTTCCAAATGCTCCCTGATGGTGGTTTCACTTATAGTAATCTCCTATCCGTTGATTCTAGACATGATAACCTTTTCATCGTTGAGTATTTCGTTTTACCAATTGGCCCATAATTCGGCCATGTGGTTTGAGTAGATGGTGAGGTTAACGGTTAAAGCATTGAAGTATGAAGATCAGGTTAGGAATTGGATGATGGGGGCAAAATCATCATCCTTTGAAGAGTCAAGGATGGTGACCTGTTTGTGTTGGGGATTCAGGACCATTGTTTGTGAAGATATTGTTGGATTCAAGGAATTTGAGAGTGGTAATTTGAGAGTGAGTGAAGAAGATAATGGAAATTTTTAGGGCTTTTACAGTGGTGAAGAAAGTAAAGAAAGAAAGTCAGAAATATTTAAATGGTGGTTAAAAGCCAAACCGATAAGGTGAAAGGACAATTTGGGTTTCGATTTGATAGGGGCGGTAATATAAACCTCTTAAAATATTCTGAAAATCATCAATAAAATCTTACATTTTGCAGAGCGGGGCCAAAATATTTTCGTTACACAGTACAGTTTTCTTCTGAGAGTAAAATTGCTTCGGAGAGAACATTTGCATTTCTCTTTCAGTGTTATCTCCCGAAGCCACTTTTACTTTCGAAGCAAAGTATGTCTCGAAGATAAATTTGCTTCCGAGAGTATAGTGTCCTTCTAAGAGAAGAAGTTAGTATCCTTTGGAAGGAAATTTGAGCTATGATTAAATAATCTTCTGAGGTTAAAAACTCTTCAGAAGAGAATACTTGTGCAGAGGAACTTGCCTTCGGAAGATGAATAAGGATCTCTTCCGAGGGTAAATTTCTCTCGGAAGAATTTATTCTTAAAAATTCGGAGAAGAACCTTTTGTAACAGGGATAAGACTGTAAAGAGACAATATAGACAGGACATATTTTCAAAAGATTTTCAAAAGAGATTGACTAGTCAATGTTGATCATCCTAATAGCCGTAATTAAATACTTAAATCTCTGTTCATCGAAGGATTTGGTGAACAAATCAGCATATTGTTCATTTTAATCAACTCTGATTATTTTGATTAAGTTCTTCTCATTTATATCTCGAATTGTCTATGTGGATTGGAGTCTCCACCGCAGCTTGCAGCAGCAATGTATTCAGCTTCAACAGTTGATGTAGAGAGATATGATTGCTTCTTGCATTGCTAGGAGAAGATTCTTCCACCAAGAAATTGACATCCTCCTGATGTGGATTTCTTGTTAATGTTACAGCCTCCTTAATCACTATCAGTGTAACCATAAATATTAAAATCCTTGTTCTTAGGATACCAAAGGCCTAGTTTAGGAGCTCCTTTGAGGTATCTAAGAATTCTCTTGATAGCAATTAGGTGAGACACCTTGGGAGCAGCTTGATATCTTGCATAGATGTAGGTTGCAAACATGATATCAGGTCTACTTATGATGAGATATATTAAAGATCCATTAATTGCCTGATACTGATTAGTATCCTCCCCCTTGGAATCAGGGCAAATATTGTGATTTCTTTGTATTGGAGTCTTGGCAGGCTTACAATCATTCATTTTAAATCTTTGTAAGCTTTCCTTGACATACTTAGACTGAATGATGAAGAACCATTCTTCCATTTCCTTCGCTTGAATTCCAAGGAAGAAATCCATTTTTCCTAGGAACTCATTTCAAATTTCTTCCTCATGATGCTTTCAAAGTCTTTGAATATTTGGTTATTAGAGGAACCAAATGTTCTAATAACCAAATATGATGTCATCAACATAGACATGTAAAAGCAACATATCCTTCCCAGACTTCTTTATGAATAATGTCATATCTATGGTGCCTCTAGTGTAGCCATTCTTTAAAATAAACTAAGACAATATCTCATACCATAGCCTAGGTGTTTGGTGCAACCCATAAAGAGCTTTATCCAGTTCGCACACCTAGTTGGGGTGTTGTGGGTCTTCAAATCCAGGTGGCTGGCAGACATAGACTTCTCTATTGATATCCCATACAAAAATGACATTTGACATCAAGTTGATGGGCTGTGAGTTCTTCGATGCGGTAAAAGCAAGGAAGATTCTCACAGCCTCAAGTCTTGCAACAGGTTCAAAGACATCAGTGTAATCTATCCCTTCCTCTAATGTGTATCATTGAACTACAAGTCTAGCCTTGTTCTTGATGATCAAACCTCTAACATCTCTTTTATTCCTAACCACCCACTTAGTGCCAATAGGGACTTGGGCAGGTGGCAATGGACATAGGTTCCATACCTTTTGTCTCTTGAATTGAAGCAACTCCCCTTTCATTGCTTCAACCCAATTGTTTTCCTTGAGAGCTTCTTCCACCTTCTTAGGTTCCATTTAAGAGAGAAAGCATAAGCACAAGCATACATTCCTATTATGAGTCTGTCTTCTAGTCCACACCTTCTGAGACATCCACTGATGTTCTCAGCAGGATGAGGTTGTGTATCCTAAGCCTGGGAATTACATCTAGTTGCATAGATAGATTCAAATTTGAAAAGTTTTGCTCAGGCTTGAGAATATTAGTTCCATCTGATTTCACAGACTCATTCAATGAGGATTCATTGTATGAATGTGTGACAGCATTAATGGTATTTTGCTGTGAAGCAGCATTAACAGTTGTCTGTTCCTCCAGATTATTGTCCTCATCAGCTTGTTTTAAGAGTTAGAGTTGTCAGCTAATGAGTTTTGTGGCTCAGTTGACTAACAACTTGTTAAAGCTCCACTATTTCCTGGTATGTTCAAGCTTTCAGGACTTTTAGTAGTAAGAGCTTGCTCTTCATGTCTTCTTGGCAAAATTGGAGTAGGTCTTGGTAACTCAAAAGTTGATCATCAAAGAAGTCTTTTTTACTTCCTGTTCCTATTGAAACATTCTCATAAGATGGTTTAGAATAGTTGGGAAACAATTCTAAATTAAAGATGTGGTCAGCGTCATTCCCCTTAACATAAGGAGTACTCTATAGGCTATAGAGCTTGATGAATACTTAACAAGACAGCATTATCCAACTTTTCAGCATATTTTGCTATATTGTCATTTGTGTTAAGTATGGTACACCTGCTGCCAAAGAACCTTAGAAGCCAATGAATAGTGGACTCTTGTTCTATAGCTCATAAGGGATTTTTCCATAGGGCTTAACAATGAGAACCCTGTTCAGCACATAACATGCAGTGTTGACTACCTTTTCCCAGAAAGTTAGAGGCGTCCTTAAATCAGCTAACATAGTTCTTACAGCCTCAATAAGTGCTCTGTTCCTTCTCTCAGCAACACCATTTTGTTCAGGAGTTCTAGTAGCACTATATTGTCTGTCAATTCCCTTTGAGTTATAGACTGAGTCAAGAACTTGGTTCTTAAACTCAGTCCCTTGATCACTTCTAATTGTTTTTACCTTGTGATCAATATGATTTTCTATTTTAAGAATAAAAAGTTTTAACATTTCAGTAGTTTCATCCTTAGTTCTTAAAAAGAATGCCCATGTGAATCTTGTAAAATCATCACCTATCATAAGGTAATATGATTTCCTTTAAATGCTCATTATACATGTAGGACTAAATAGATCCATGTGTAATAAGTGTAATGGAGTGGTAATGGAATTGACCTCTTTGTATTTGTGGGATGCCTTGTGTTTCTTCCCTTTTAGACAAGCAACATAGTTTTCTTTACAGAAAAATTCCTTTTTAGGCACACCATGTACCAGGTTATTTTTAACCAGTTTATTCATGGTTTTAAAATTAACATGACAAATTATTTTATGCCTAAGAGTTGACTCATCACCACTAGCTTTGAAAAGAAAGCATGATACTTCACCTAATAGGGAAGCATTGTTCATGTCCAGCTTGTACAGACCCCCTCTCCTGAGAGATCTAAGAAGCACCAATTCCTATGGAATTGTCATCCTGGGTTTAAGGATAATGCACTCATGTTCCGTGAAAAGCATTTGGTGCTTTTAATCATAGAACTGGGGAACACTCAAGAGATTGTGTTCAAGCTATTTGACAAAATGGACTTTGTTAACTTTTAACTTACCATTGGATACATTACCTCTACCAAATATATATCCTCGGGCTTCACCTTCAAATTAAACAGGACCTTCATCAAAATGTTGAAATTATTGTAGAAGAGATCTATTTCCTATCATGTGTCTGGAGCATCCACTGTCCATAATCCAAATATTTCCATTCTAGTCATGTGGATGTCCCTGCATACAAGGTGAAATGATTAGCTACTATTAGAAGCCCAGACCTTATTGGTCTTAGGCTTTTCCAATTTAGATGACCTAATTGATCCAAAATGTATGCATGGGGGTTCAACTATGGTTTATAAAGAAGAGGTTTGGGCTACAGCATCTTGTCTGATCTTCCATTCCATCCTGTGGTTGATCAGTGAGATGAGCCTGAAGAGGCTTGAGTAGCATAACTTGTTTCCGAGGCATCTTTGTTCTTAGGAGAAGTCATCACCACCTTTTCTTCTAAAGTAGTCTTCTTCTCAGAAGATTTCAAAGGATTCCTTTTATTCCTTTGTTTGTTCTTGGGCTTGTCTTCCGAAGCTAATTTCCTCTCAGAAGAATGAGTTTCTTCTGAAAGCAACTTGGCTTTGGAAACAAGCTTTCCTTTCTTTAACACTTGAACCATATGATAAGGTCCAAATATGAAACATTCCTTGACTCCTTGTTTCTTAACATTGTTTGCATAACGTGTGCTTGCCAGATTGTAGTAGCAATCTTTAGCCATGTGGTTATGCAGACCACAGATTATGCACTCAATGTTAGCTTTGATAGGGAATGAGGGTTGCTATTTCTTGCATTTCTCGTCTTCTTCAACAGCCTTCCCCTTTAACTTCTGATTCTTCAGCTGGATAGGAGTACTGGTACTAAAATCCTTTCCTGAATAAGAGTTTCCAGCCACTTGGAATCCAGCTGAGATGAATACACCCTTTTGCTTTATGTCTATTTTCAACTTAGACTCAGCCACCTTCTTAGTAGTTTTTCTTACTGCCCTGATCTTGTTCTTTCTATCTTTAGTAGTCAGAGGTTGATCATCAGCTATGTGGATGAGGTTTTCTACCTTATCTGTCACTGTGGTGGTTACCATTATTGTATCATTCTTCTGCTTATTGGGTAGTGGATCAGCAGTTGGAACCTCTTGCTCATCAGTACCACATCTTGGTTGTCTAATAGACATATAAGAGCTTGGTGGAGCAATTTCATTGGTTCCTAACCTGCTTTTGTTTTGATAACACACTGTTGAGTAGGAGGATGATGCAAGGAGGGAGTTGAAGTAGTGCTCTTCAATAGCATACTTGTTTGCTTTAGCCTCAGCTATTACTAGCTGGGCTTGAGCATCAGTTAGCTTGGAGACTAAGTTTTTATTTGAGTGTGGTAGCTTGAGTGTTCAAGTTTAAAGAAGATACAGTTTTGTCTAAATCAATTTTGAATTTGTAGTCAGATTCTGCTCTCTTAAAATCAGATTTTAATATGTTTAAGAACAAAATATCAGACTTAATTTCCGTGTTGTAGTCCAGATACATTTTAACCTTTGCTATACAGGCTAGAGTATATAGATGTTCATATACCTTGGTATCTTTGGTTCCATCCATAAGAGCATGAGCAGGGGTGACATCTTGCACCATGAAGCTCCAATCGACCTCTTGAGAAACAGCTACAGTTTGTTGCTCAGTTGGCTTGGTCGCAGCCTTTGGGGTAGCAGGATGTTGGGAGGCTTGAGTTGCTCTAGGATTGGATCTAGGAGCCTTGTATTCCCTTGCATAATGACCAAGTTGGTTGCAGGTCTCACCACCAATATAAGTGAAATTTTGAACTTCTGCTTCAGTACATCTTTTTTGTATTTTTTGGATTCGTAGGAACCAAAGTACATCAATGTCATTGCTTTGCAATCGATGTCCATCATCTTGAAGTCTTCATCTGAGTAGTCTTCAATAGCTTTCTCAATCATAGTTGGAGATGCTACCTTTGGCTTGTAGGGATCGTGAGTTACTGATCTCCATATTCGACTATCTTGATACTTCATGAAGCCTTCAATACGTTAACACCAGGCTCTAAAGTTATCAGGAGTGATAATAGGGGCCTTTGTCATGGTTCACATCTCAGTCTTAGAAAATTTCTGGTTGAGAGTCATTTTGAGTGAAGTGAGTAAGTATGAAAACAAGGATGATTTAGGATGGTTAGATCTCATAATCAAGAGCCTATGAAGCTCTGATACTAATTGTTGGACCGATGTTTGTCTCTCAACACAAGATTTATCTCACAAACTCACTAAGTCTCACTCGTTTGATGAAGCAGAATCTCAAACTAAATCGACATTAACATAATACGTTAATGAACACAAGAAATGGTTTTCAAGATACTTGTATATATTACTTCTCAACTCAACTCAGTGTTACAAGACTCTTACAAGCATATGTGAACGTGTTACATTGAGAAACTATATATACTACTATCTACAGCCGGTTATACTTGGATGACCAGCTGGAACTTACAACTAGACAAATACTACATTGCTAGAAGTAAGGTATCTAAGATAAAATAATATCCTAGATTAGGTAGTCATGACATGCCCATGACTTACCTTTTGTCACCACCAAAGTTGGTAACTGGTACCAACTGATAAAACGTGAACAGTGCAATAAGTATGGTCAACTACATGGGTATATGAAAGCGCCATGCAGTATATCAGAGTTGGCAGCATGTGTTAATCAGACCATACTTTTATCCACTAGTTCATAGTTAGTTCTTCTGAAGGTTAAATGGCTTCGGAAAAACTTATTCTTCCGAAGCCATTTATACATCGGAAGAAATAACTTCTTCAGACTTCTGCTAGTCTTCATGACTTTGTCCTTCGAAAGACTTTGTCTTGAATCTTCTAAGTGTTTAACTTCGGAAGGAGAACTACATAATCTTGAAAGACTGAGTTCTTCCTTCAAAGTCATCATCCTTAAGCTTTGGAAGATCTTTAACATAGCTTCGTAAGCACATCTTTGTCTTTGGAAGTCTTCTTTCAGTTGCACTCAAAATCTTCTAAGGGTTGTTTTGGTTGCACCAGCCTCATCTGATCCAACAAGGTGGGATAACAACCGTAGAGAAGGTAAGTATAGGTGTAAAAATTTTTGGTTTACTTTTATAATATTTATGGTATAATAGGCCATTTTCATGGCATGATGTCAAAAGTTTTGTGTTACCCGAGAGTGGGTAAAGAGGGTTTGGATGACATTATTTTTGGAGTGGATTTTGCGTTCCTCTCTAGCATTTTATGATGACACGTGGGACTAGAAAACTGAAAAATCATCTTCATTTTGGGTATAAAAATTGCAAAATGTTTTTTGTGTATTCGGCACCTGGATAACATTGTAAACATTTTATCGTTCATTGAAATTAAGTTTTAACAAGTGCTTGGAATGAAAGTAAAGTAGAACAGGTTTGAGATTCATGAGAAAGGTAGGTTCAAAGGTGATTTGTGTAATAATGCGAAAATATTTATAATAATGGTGACTCCTTAAGCTAGGAATCGAGGAGGTCTGTAAGGAGTTAAGAACAACACCAAAGGGAGAACGTGTAATAGAGGTTTGTTTTCCAAACAAGCAAGAATGACATAAAGAAGAAGGTTTAAGTTTTCATCAATCGATACCAAGTAAAGAAATTATCGTTTTGCGATGAGTGTGAAATACGAACACATTACTCGCGAGTTTAGTATTTTATAGTATTACACTCTCATTTAAATCAATATAATTCAATTAAGCGGTGTCACTATGTATGTATATGAAACATAAATTCAGATTCTATGATAGGATCAATTAGAGCAATCTGTAACAATTATATGAACAATTCAAAGCAAAATACAAGCAATTGTAATCAAATCAAGAAAAATCAACAAAATTCATATTTCATTGATAGCAAAGACGATTACAAAAGATAGAGAGCAGTTCTCATAAAAACATACAACAACTTGCAATCTATACTACGTCTATGCTATTTATACTAGAACCTAAGGAACTAAATTTACACAAAAAGTCCCTATACTAGTATAAAATACAAAACATAGACAATAAAGACTAAATGTTAATCTTTTAAGGGACCTAACAATACTACCCCTAAGATTTACATAGTCTTCAGTCTTCAGTTCAGCTCCATCCTTTCTTTTCTTCTTTTATCTTCAATCTTGTCTTTGTCTTCATCTTATCTTCTCTGCATCCTTTGACTTCTTCTTTTATCTTGATCTTCTCTCTTCATTCTTCAATCTGCAAAGAAATCCTCAGGCTCGATCTTCTTTTACTTTAAACATTGGCTTCTGCTTGTACATTTCAATTTCCTTCAACGCATTCTCAATCGCTGACTTGAACTTCTTTGCTAGAACAGCTTGCTCTGGTTTTGATTCATTGGTTTTTATATCTAACTGCTTCATTCTTTCCAACGTGTTCTTTGACAAACATGCTATATCAACATTAGCATATAGCTCAATTGGAATTCCGCAGTCTTTTGTATACAATTCAAGCACACCTTTTCTTGATATTATCATAAATTCAATATCTGGAATATCTTTCTTCATGATGTTTGCATATGCAAGAGCCTTTCTCAACGAAATTCGCTCCATTGCAGCATTCATTACATTAATGATTGAGATAAAGTATTTTTTATCTTGTTCTGCAATTTCAGGAATCACCTTCTCAAACTTTTGTACAACCAAGAATGAAATATAACTCGGGTGAAGTAGTTTTAGTTCAAAAGTACCAAACAATGAAATCATGTCCTCATCCCAGTTTGTGAGATTTCGGACCAACTTCAACTTAAAAGTTGAGGTGTATAGAACCATCTCAAAATTTGGTTTGTCTTTTGATTTCCTTCAATGACCTTCAATCCCGGTGAAGTTACTTTTTTGAAATACTTATCAGAAAATTCAATCATAAAATGTTCTTCTTCTGTTTGTAAACCCTTAACTTTTTGTTTTTCTTTAGCAAAGCAAAGTACTCCTTATCTTCCTGATCACATCTTGTTTCAAGAAAGTTACTAGTCCTTGCTAATCCTCTTCTCAAGAGTTCTACAAACATTGATCCTCTTTTTGATTCAGTAGGGTTTATCAAGTCAAGCTTACTTAACTCTTTCAAATCTTGCACTGGAAGTTTAATGATGCTCGAGTAGAAGTGATATACATCACACATAGCATTTACTCGTTTTATCAAAAATGCATCAAAAATCTCATCATACTTCCATGCTATGATTTTAACTTGATTTGTAAAATCTGGAGCAATCATTGCATTTAAAAGCTCAGCAACTGATTGTCCTCTCTGTAAAACATTTCTCACTAGATCACCAGTTGATCTAGACTTATCAAAAATTTGAATTTGATCAGAAGAAGCTTTGTATACTTGTTTCTCTGTTTGAGGAAACATACTCATCAATTCTTTCCTTCTTTCAAGCATACTAGATTTTTGAGCCATCTGTTTGATTTCTTGGGGTTTCAAGATCCGAGTTCTTTTTGTAATGTCTAAATACTGAGGATTATCAGTATCTAGAATGATCATTTGTTCGATTGTTTTTCAGTCAATTGAAAACTTTTTACTAAATTCCTCAAAGATTCTCCTTGTAATCTCTTCAATCTTTTCCATGGATAATTCCTAGCTTGCAACCATGATTGTAAAGCAGTTATGCTCATCTCATCTGGATCTGGATGGTGCAATTCAGAACTAGAAATTTCTTCAACGTTATGCTCTCCTGTCTTCTATCCCATTCACCATGTTCCAAATTATTTCATTTGGATCAACAGGTGCAGAAGACTCAGCAGCTAAACACTTCTCATATTCATCGTTGATTAGAGAAACAGTTAGCCCATCTAAGAACACTCTGTTGTACTTCATTTTCACCAAGAAGTTATACCTTTCCTCAAAATCTGTTGGAATGTCATCAACTCCTTGATCATGCTCCAAAGGAAGATTTTCAAATTCTTCATTCATATCTTCATCATCAAGAACTTCATTATACCAATTATCATCAAATTCATCTTCCAAGTCTTCCAAAGCACTAATTTTATCTTGAGTACTTGGTTCTTGGCTTTCTTGAATTTCTTCTTCAATTAACTCTTCAGTTCTCTGAACCTTTGAAGATGATTCAGGTATAACTTCTACATCTATTTCATCTATTTTCTCTTCCCTTTCTCCATTGCAGATACCTTCTCAACATCAATTGGAATATTTTCTGAAACGATCACTAATTCAGGAGAATTGGGTTTTTTAGATTCTTTTGACTTCAAATTTTCTTTCAAACTTTCATTTTCTTCAGTCAATTTCTTAAATTTTTCTTCAAGAAGATCATAGTCTTTATCATCACCTCAAAATTTTTAATCACATCCTCTTTGTCTTTAGCATAATTCACAATCTTTTCATCTTTGCTAAGACTTTCTTCTTTCAATTTCTCATTTTCTTTCTTTATCATATCAATCTCAGCCTTTAGATCAGCAATCTCCTTATCTTTTGCTTTATTTTCATCTTTAATCTATCAAGTTCATCAACATCTACAATCTCATCAGTTTGAACTGCCACATGAGTTGTAGAAACTGGTATATTTTGATCAATTTGAAAAGAATCAATTAACTCATAATCAAAAATTTGATTATTTACATCCATCTCTTGTTCAGTCTCAATGTGAGTCTGTTCCTCTTCATGCTCAATTTCATGATCAACTGCATCATGCTCACTTTCCTGATCATGAACTTCATCACCAACTATTTCTTCATCTTCATTTTGAGCTTCATTTTCATGCTCAGACATTGGTGGTTCATGACTTATATCTTGGTGTGTCTCAGCTACACCACCATCATCATCATCATTATTATGAGCATCATCATCATCATCATGAGCATTATCATCTTGATCATTATCATCTTGATCACCTTCCTCATCTTGATCATCTTCTTCTATAGGAAACTCATCTATCAGATCAGTAGGATCAATTTGTTCACCTTCTAACAAATGATAATGCTCTACAGTAATGTCAACTTCATCATTTGCTACATTTAACATGTAGTCAAACATAGGAACATTCTGAGCACCTGTTATCATTGTTAACTTTTTGTATGTCATTTCAGACATATTTTCTAATTCCATCCGATCTCCACCAACACCATAAACATGTATGTCTGGATATTCCTCATTGATGATCATTTGGAGGAATCTTGGATACATCAAGTATTTGTGCCTTGTTCCTTTCTCTAAATTAAACACTAATCCATTAAGAATCCATCTTGACATATTAAATCTTCGATTTGTGATTAAGGCAACAATAGGTGATGCAATGTCCACAGAAAAGGAATTCCATCCTGCACTTCTTTTGGACAAACAATGCTGAAAGATATAACATAAAAGTTTCCAGTGGTCATAGACCCTTGCTCTAAAAAATTATTGTTTAGGAAATTGGTCTGGATGACCCATAGCCATGAAAGTTTCTCTGCATTCATCAAAAGTCAATTCACAGAGATCTTCAGGATCATTTGGACCTAGTCTTAGAGCATTTCTGATAGAAGCTTCAGACACTTCAATCATTCTATCTCTGGTCACAAACCCTCTAAGAACTTTTCTGCCCTCATCACCTATTTCAACTCTGGCAGTATTCCAGAATTGTCTAATTAGTCTATCATAGATCACAGTTTTGTAGCACATTGCATATACATATTTTGTTCTTAGAAGAAATCTTATCATCTCTTCATAAGATAATGCATCTTGTACTTCTTCATCAAGCAATGCAGAAATGTTATGCTTTGGTGCAAACTTTAACTGAGCCATCTGCAACATTTAAAATCAAAATATTAGACAATCTGTGTATTTGAAGCACATTATTTAATGTGAGTATAAAAATAAATGATTTAAGATATTATAAACTGAAGTGTTAAAATTCATATGAATTTTAAAGTCACCTTGACATTTAAATTTTAAGTGTAAACACTTAATTTTAATAAAAGATGAATTTTCAAAATTTTATTTTGATTTTAAAAATTAACACTTTTGTTTATTTTATCTCATATCATTTTATTAAAACTCTTAAGTTCCTGAATTGATGATTTTTTTATATCAATTTGAATTGATTTTTCATTTTTTTATTAAAAAAATTCATGAATCTGTTCATCTTCTTCATCGGGTTCTTCATCTCCTGTTATTGTTCATCGAAGAACATCAACAGGGTATTCAATCAAATGTCAGATTAACACAAGTTTAACCTAATACCATGATCGAAATCACCAGATAAACAAGATTCAATCATCAATTTTGCACATTTGTTTGATTTGAAAGTTTAATCTGAAATTTTTGAAGTGTTTAGGGTTAAACGACCGTACAGGTGTTGAACGCCTATCACACATTTTTATTTAAACATGAAATCAGATGAATGATAATCATAAACTTACGTTTACAATCACAAAAACTCTATCAATAATCTGTGATTTGTGCTCGAAATGAACGAAGAATGAGGGTTTTAGGTCGAAAGTTCGAGAGTTTGAAAGGTCAGAGGTTTTACAAGGGTTTTGAAATTAGAATGAAATGAACAACACAAGTATGCTTTTTATACTAAGTAAAAAATGTTAGCCGTATAAGCATTGTACAGTCGTTTAAGAACTGTTCAGTCTTATTAGATCACAAATTTTACTAAGTGTGAGACATATGAGCACTATTCAGTATGATACGGCCAGTCGTATGAGAACTGTTTGGTCGTATAAGGTCAGTCGTATGACAACTATTCAGACATATAAGGACTGTTCAGTCGTATAAGAACTGTTCAGTAGTATAATGATGCTGAAATGTCCACAAACCAACTTCTCATACACAACAATTGTTTGAACATACGACAACTGTTCAGCCACATAACAACTGTTCATGCATTTTTGCACTTGTATTTTTCAAATCTTCCACCTGCACACTGTTTAAACACATTAGTAATATTTCATACTAATATTTAAACAATATAACATATTTTTATTTTTCCTCAAATTTACACTTTTGACCCTCAAAAATGAACTTTTTACATTTTTTACCCTCAAAATTAAACTTTTTACATTTTGACCCTTCATCTTAGTTTCAAAATGAACAACCAAATATTTCAAAATATTTGTCTTGATTTCAACTTTTCACAGAAGCTTTTCCATTTGCTAAAATTATGAGCTCATTTTATCATAGATAAACACATACATGCTTTGAAATTAAAGCATCATCCTTTTAATTCAACATGATCATTTTTGATTTTCTGAGAATATTCTTATTGGTTTATTACTCCCCCTAAACTTTTAAGTTTCTCAAAACTTAGAAGTTTACAATAGATCATAAGAATATCACACTTAACATTGTTATATTGCCTGCACACAAGAAAACATGCATAAAATCAAAATTAAAGCAGAATGAAAATCTAATATGCACAATAGAATCATAGATTGCAGTGAGATCATATTAGATAAGATCAGAACATTAAAATAAAAAATTATGTGTACAGTCATAGACAATGATTAAATCCTGATCAAGTGTGTTCCAGGTCAGTGACATCACAGCAAAGGAGACACAAGATCTAAGGACAGCAAATGAGTGTTTTTGACACAAACTATCAGCTCACTTACTTTTTCAATTCTTGCATGAGTATGGTAGAAGTATATGACAAGATGTGACTCATACCAAGACTTGGAGGATCAACCATCATCAAGACATGCAAGAAAGCACATATTCTCAACTTATTACCTAACAAATATGCATAATCAGAGTTCATGTTACTGAATTTAACAGAGAATGATCATGGATAACCATTTGATCAACTCTAACCATCCTTTTGAATGGGTTGTGCACATTGGCATCTTTTGCATCAAAGGAGAATATCCAGGTCTGTAATCTTACAACAGAGGATATCTCAGTACTTCAGGTCTATGATGACTCATAACAGAGAAGTAAATGATGCTTGTAACAGATCTCATGATTAGTCACATTACCATTAGGTGTGAGCAGAAGTAGCTTAACAAGCAGTCAATCTGATAAGCTAATACACTCAAATGTACTTAGACGAATACACAAACAAGCATAAGGATGTGGGTAATCACAAGAATTTACTTGTTCAGTATACTAGCATGATAGTGTCTACACAACAATTCCTGATCATGTCAGACTTTATTTGCGAGTGAAGTATGTAACTGATCTTACTAATGTACTATCATTTCTCACATAAGGCAAACACAGATTCATTCCTAAAATAATGAATGAAAAATGAAAAGCACTCTATTTTTTTTTATTTTTGATTTATAATTTCTATTTGAGTTTTGATTTTTCTAATTTTGTATTTGTTTTTCTATAAAAGAAAGCACACACACACAAACAATCAGGCAAATAACTATGAAAAGTTACCCTTATGAAAATATCAGATTTAGGAAAGAACTTGATCATGAAAAGATTCAAATTTGTAACCAGGTTTACTCATGGTTAATAAGGCCAATTGACTCCACTAAATACTCAAACCTTCCTGGTAGAAAAGCTTTAGTAAATAGGTCTGCCAACTGTTTTTCAGTTGCTATTTGAATCAAAATGATTAAACCTTTTTCAGAATTATCTCTTAGAAAATAATATCGAATTTCCATATGTTTTGTTTTTGAGTGTTGAACTGGATTAGCTGTAATGAACATAGCAGCAGTGTTATCAATGTAAATGGGTGTTTTAAGAAAATTAAACCCATAATCTAGCAGTTGGTTTTGCAACCAAAGGATTTGAGAACATCCTGCTGATGTAGCTATGTACTCAGCTTCTGCAGTTGAGACAGAAACATTTGTTTGTTTCTTACATTGCCATGAAACTAATCTGGGTCCAAGAAACTGACAACCACCCGTTGTAGATTTTCTGTCTTGACAACATCCACCATTATCACTATCTGTGTATCCATGTAACTCAAAATTACCTTCGTAAGGATACCAAAGCCCTAAAGCTGGTTTACCTTTGAGATACCTGAATATTCTTTTGATAGCAATTAAGTGAGATTCTTTCGGGTCTGATTGATACCTAGCACAAACACATACAACATACATGATGTCTGGTCTTGATGCAGTAAGATACATCAAAGAACCAATCATAGATCTGTATAATGTTTGGTCTACTGATTTTCCTTTTGGATCAGGCTCAATCTTGGTGTTTATGTCAGATGGAGTTCTTATGGACTGACAATCATGCAGTTTGAATTTCTTCAAAAGTTTATCAACAAATTTCTCCTGATTGATAAAAATACCATCTGAAGATTGTTGTACTTGCAATCCAAGAAAGAAATTGATTTCTCCCATAGAACTCATTTGGAAACGAGATTTCATGATTTCTTCAAATTCATTGCACAGAGTTGGACTGGTAGAACCAAATATGATATCATCTACATACACTTGCACACATAAGAGATCATCATTATCCTTCTTTATGAATAAAGTAGGATCGATTTTTCCTCTTGTGTATCTATGTTGGATCAAGTGTTGAGATAATGTCTCCTACCAAATTCTAGGAGCTTGATGTAGGCCATATAAAGCTTTGCTAAGCTTATACACTCGATGTGGAAATTCTGCATCCTCAAAGCCCGGAGGTTGCTTCACATACACATCATCAGTGATTTGACCATACAAGAATGCAACTTTGACGTCCATTTGATACACCTTGAATTTCATGAATGATGCATAAGCCAGGAAAACACGAATAGATTCGAGTCTTGCAACTGGAGCAAATACTTCATCATAGTCAATTCCTTCTTCCTGTGTGTATCTTTGTGCAACAAGTCTTGCTTTATTTCTTATTACAATGCCACGATCATCAGTTTTATTTCTGAGCAACCATTTTGTGCCTATGGCATTTTCTCCTTCAGGTAATTCCACTAACTTCCACACTTCTTGTTTTCGAAATTGAAGAAGTTCTTCTTGCATAGCTTCAATCCAACCATTGTCCTGTAATGCCTTGGTGATATTTTTAGGAACAATCTGAGAAAGGAAACAAGAGTATAAACAAACATTTGCATGTTCAGATTTACGCCTAGTAGTTCTTTCATTCAGAGGATCAATAATCTGTGATGTTGGATGGTTCTTGTGGATACGAGATGTTGGAATCTCAGTTCCTTGAACAATAACATCCAGATTGGTTTGGTTCAAGTTGGAGAGCTGTTGCAATAAGGTAGAAGAATGTGGAGTGAAATTTGAAACTTGAGTCGGTGAATTGAGAAAGTAATCCAAGTTACTATGATCAATTGCATCTCCAGAAATGGAAGATGTGCCAGACTCAGGATGTCCAATTTCTGTACCATCATTAGGAATAGGTTGTGATTCTTCTTGATCTGCTGAAACTGAATGAACTGAAGCTGAAGCATCATGAACATTGTCATTAAATTAGATTGTTGAATCCTTGACAAATGAAAAAAATGGATAATCTGGGCGAGCATCATCTGAATCATCAAAATCTGAATCATCACTGAAAGATCCAAGATCTCCTCTTGAGTTCTTCTTACCTGAAAAATCATCAGATTGATTAAACAAGTGAGATTGAAATGAGTTTGACAAAGAATCTATATCAAATAACCATGCAGGACCATTTGAAACTGATGGAAAAGAATTTTCCAGAAATTTAACGTTGAATGTTTCATTAATAGTATTTGTCCTAGAGTTATAAACTCGATAGGATTTGGAAACTGATGAATATCCAATGAAAAATCCATGATGAGCTTTTTCTTCAAATTTTCTTAAATGATCACTTGAGTTTAAAATCATAACTGGACAGCCAAATGATTTTAAAAAGTTTATGTTTGGTTTCCTGTCAAACATTAACTCATATGGAGTTTTCTTTTTATCTTTAACAAGTAAGATTATATTCTGAACAAAACATGTTGTTGATATCGCTTCGTCCCAGAAAGTGATTGGAATTTTAGCATCAGCTAACATAGACCGGGCAGCTTCAAACAGAGTTCGGTTTTTCCTTTCAGCAACTCCGTTTTGTTGTGGAGTTCTGGGAGCACTGAACTGATGAACTATCCCTTTTTTGCACAAAACAAATCAATGTTAGCATTTTTAAATTCAGTTCCATTATCACTTCTTATTATCTTTACTTTTTGTTCAAGTTATTTTCAACTTTTTTAATGCATTCTTTTAGAAGATCTGCAGTTTCAGATTTAGCTTGAAGAAAGAAAACCCATGAAAATCTTGTATAATCATCTATTATGACTAAACAATATGATTTTCGACCAATACTCCTAACATTAGTTGGTCCAAAAAGGTCCATATGTAACATCTGGAGTGGTTTGGTGTTTAAGTTTATCAGTTTGGACTTACAAGACGCTCTATGTTGTTTTCCCTTCAGACATGCTGAGCAATGATCAGTTGTTGAAAACTTCTTGGAAGGAAGTCCAACAACATGATTTCCTGCTACAAGCTTGTTCATGTTTTTGAAGTTGGAATGACCAAGACGTCTATGCCAAAGCTGGCTTTCATCATTTGAAGCTTTAGCAATCAGACAAGTAGTTTCAGTTGCAGGATCCACTTGAGACATATCCAGTTTGTATACATCTCTGTCTCGAGCAGCTTTAACTATCACCCAGTCATTCCTAATCTGAAAACCTGGTTTCAAGACATAACAGTGAGATTCATCAAAAAGAACAGAATAAGATTTGTCACAAATTTGGGATACACTTAGAAGATTAAAGTTCAACTGTGAGCAAAAGTTGACTTTATCAAAACTGATAATCCCATTGGACACTGTTCCCTCTCCTGTTATCTTTCCACCTGCATCACCTCCAAAAGCAACATGAGTACCATCCTTTAACTTAAAGTCTTGCAACAAGGCTTGATTGCCTGTCATATGCCGGCTACACCCACTGTCAACATACCATGAGTTGATTGGTCTTCGCGGGCGTACCTGCAGTCACAAACATTTAAGGTGAGTTAGTAACCCAAGCTGAGATGGTCTTGGGCTTGCCAAACTTGTCAACAATTGTAAATTGTTTGAAATGAAGTTTGTTAACATCTGGTTTCTTTTGAATTTTAACATGTTCAAATCCTTTTTGAGAAACCAACTGATTATCTCTTTGTGATTTTGATTTCAAAGCATTATCAAGAAATCTTGAACTCTTGTATGAATCATTTGAGAATGTTCCTTGGTTTATTCTCAGAGATCGAGGAATAAACTTTTCTTGATGGTATTGCTGTGATTTGACAAAATCAGAATTATTTCTTCTGAAAGATCTCAAACCCAAGGAAGGTTGTTGTTGTGAAAATTTAAATCCAATATTTTGATTTCTTATAAATTATGGATTTACAAAGCCTTGATTATTGAATTCCTTCCTTGAAGAGTTCTTCCTGAAGTAACAATCATTGGTATTATGATTTCTTTCATCACACAAAGCACAGTATTTGTTAAAATAACACTCATCTGTGGTGTGATTTGTCATATCACATATGTAGCAATACTTGTTAAAGTAACATTCTGAAATGTCATGATTGTACATGTCACATATATCACAATACTTTTTAGAATGTTTAAACAACATTTTATTAACCCTTGATGTTGAAGCAATATTTCATTCTTGTTTGAATTTTGGGTTAGGCAATTTAATTTGTTGTTTAATTGGTGTGAATTTGGTCTTTTGATCTTTAGGATTTTTCTTTTGAACTTGAACAAAATTCTTTGACTCCTTTGATTCAAATCTTTTATACACAGCGGAAGTCTGATGATCTGAACTTGTTCTTAGATCAGAGTTAGATTTGATCTTAGGTGCAGTTGTTATTTTTGTGTTTGTGTTCAAGTCAAAAGTTCCTGCAGACACAAACTTCACAGGTTTAATTTGAGTATTGTTCTGTGACTGATTAATTGATTCAGTTTTCTTTTCTTTTGCAGCTTTTCTTCGTCTTTGATTTCGCAATCTTGATGAAGTTTTCTTGCTTTGAAGTTTAGTTGAATCTTGAGAAGATTCCTTTTGACACTCTTGTAGTTCAGTTAGTTCATTTGAACTTGAATCATCAGAAATATTATTATCTGTTTTAGCTTCTTCACATTTTCCTTTAAGTTTGTTATTGAATTCAGTAGATTTTTCACTCATTTGTTCACTTTGTTCAATAACAGTTTCACCTTTTGGTACAAACAGCTTCTTTTACTTTTGTTGAGGTTCATACGATTTGACTTTGATTGGATGACCATTTTTGATCTTATCTAAGTTAGTTTCTTCATAAACTTCAACATTTTTCTTTTTAAAGTTCTTTTGATCTTGAAATTCTTTCAGTTTAGCTTTGTTTTCTGGTGAATGATCATGAGTATTGAAATTATCTAGTAATGTTTTTGAGATTGATTCAGGCATAGGTTCATGTGTGAATCCTAGTCCTATTTTATCTTTGTCATTTCTTCCATTCACCAGTTGCTCAACAATTTTCTTTGAGCTTTTAACTTTGGCTAAATCTATTTGAGTTGCTGCATGTGCCAATTTTTCTTGTTCAAGTGTTTTGTTCATCTCTTCAAGTTGTTTCTTTGCAAGTTCAAGTTCTTTAATAGTTTTGTTCCATGAAGCTTGAAGAGACATTATCTTTTCATCAGCAATTTTGTGATCTGATTTTAGTTTATTGTGCCTTGATTCTTCTTGTTTGAGCTTGTCACATATTTTGAATGAATATGTTCTGTAGTGTTCAACTAGTTCAAAACATGCTTTTGTGCACATTTTCTCTCTCACGTCTACTGGTATTTCAGGATATGAGTTTGAAGATTCAGTATCAGAAGAGTTAACAACCTTTGGTTGTTCTGATTGAGCCATAAGAGCAACTTCTTCAGTAGTATCTTTTGGGTCTGATTTGTCGCTCCAATCATACTCTTCTTCTTGATCTGATTCATCATATTTAGGATCTTTAACTTCAGACCAGTCTTCATCATCAACTTCAGCAACTAGTGCCAGATTAGCAGTGAGATCAGCCGTAAATTGCTCTGCATATGCACTCCAGTCATAACCATCTTTGATGTTTACAACCAGTGCCTTCTTAGTTTCCTCACTTTTCTTCTCTTCTTTGGGTTCTGGCATTGGTAGACTTTGATATGGCTTCTGAAAAGTCTTGTTTGAATGTTGCTGATGTTTTTGACCATTTGAGCTGCCTTGAGTATTTCCTCCTTGGTTTCTTGGAGCTTTACATTCTCTTGAAAAATGACCATAGCTGTTACAGTTAAAGCATCTTGATTTTGATTTATCAAACCCAACAGTTTTGTTTGCACTGGGTTTGTAATTTCTGTTAGTGTAAGAATGCTTTTGAGTTCTGTAAGCTATCATGACCATCTGCCAGTTAAGATCCATTTCTTCTACATCATCTTGATCCATTTCAAACAAATCTTGTAAAACTAGCTCCATTTGAGTCAGATGACTACCTTGATAAGCTTGAAAGCTTGCCATGAAAGCAGTGAAAGCAGTTTTAGACTCTTCATCTTGTAAAAGAATGTTGATCACATCTTTCACTTTACTTGGATTGGGAGAGTTTGAGGAAGATGGCATCTCAGTTGAAGGTTTAGGCATTTGAGCGTTAGGTGAAGAATATGGTTGTGGTTGAGTGGAGTAAGCAGGTGTACTGGTGAAGAATCCTGCTCCCACAAACATATCACTTTCATCTTCAGGAGTTGATTGGTCTTTAGCCAGAAATGCATTCTCTACAGTATTTGCTGGTGAAGCAACATACTTATACTGAGTTGTTGATGCATGTCTATCATTATTTCTTGAGCTCTCATCAATCTCTACAGATTCAATTTTAGCAATGAGAATATCAAGATCCATAGGAAACTTCTCAGTATGTTTCAGTAAAGTGACAGTTTGTTTCCAAGAAGATGGTAGTGCATTCAGAAGTCTGTTGTTTAGGTCCTCAAGATCATTCTTGATTCCCAAATTAGACATTTCTGTGATTAATTGCACAAACCTATTCATCATTTGATTTATTGTTTCTCCTGAGATGTGCTCAAATAATTCCAATTGCCTTTTTAGTTTTTGCTTTTTCAGATCTTGTATTTCTTTCCCTCCTTCACATATGATCTTCAAAGCTTTATACATTGTATATCCAGTTTGGTACTTTTCAAGTCTGGATAATACTTCCAAAGGTAACCCTTTGCACATGAGAGAATAGGCTTTAACATCATTTTTCACCCTCTTTAAGTCTTCTCCATGTAGGTTATCTTCTGGATATGGCTCTTGTGTATCTTTTGTATACACAAATCCTCTGTCTGGACCATCAGTAGTCACAAGAATGTATGGTCCCTTTTCAATTGATTTCCACAGATCTGTGTCTATGGAATTCAAATGATGTTTCAGTCTAAGAGACCAGTTTTTAAAATCAGCTCTGTTTTTAAGTTTTGGAACTCTGTTCTCAGAATCTTCTAATTTCACCATTTTTATATTTTTGTTGTTTTCTAAGCTTTTGAATTAAGAAAAAGACTTAAAAAAATATTTTTGGTTTTTTTGAAATTTTATGAAAAATTTCCAAGTGTCAAGGCTGATATGTCCGAATAGTGGTGATACGTCCCAACAGTGTAAAACGTCTCAACAGTGTAAAACGACCAGCTGATATGTCTAAGGGAATGCCTTAGAAAATTTTCAACACAATAGAAACTATCGCACAGTGGTTGTATGTCCACACAGTAGTTATACGTCCACACAGTGTTGATATGTCCAACAAGTGAAACTATCACAGTGGTAATACGACTCCACAATGGTAATACGACTAGAGGTAAAACGACTACACAGTGGTAGTATGTCCAACCCGTAAGACTACCACAGTGGTAATACGACTACACAGTGGTAATACGACCAGGGGTAAAACGACTGAACAGTTCTCAAACGACTGTACAGTTCTCAAACAATCAAACACTTAGGCAAATTTAAGTGTTTTTCAGCCCTGATACGACACATTCATCAGATTCTTATGAATTTAACGAACTCAGAAATCTCAAAATCCTTTAATTGTTGATGAATTGAGCTGAAATTTCACAACTAGTTCATGATTATACCGATAATCAATCCTATAACCTCAATTTCAGTAATTATCAACAGATTTCGATGAATTTTGGAGATTCAAAGTCGAACACTCAAGAACACTTATTCGAACTGTTTTTCACTAATTCACTCGATTTTTATGAGATAAACTGCAATTTGTGATTCAAAACATGTTTCAGATGATGAAACACAGCTTCGATTCACAATATTTCCCTTGAATTGTCAATTGATTACAGATTTCAGTGGATTTTTGAAGTTTCTATCTTCGACAGAACCTTCAAAAACACTCAACCGAGAGCTCTGATACCAATTGATAGGATCAATTAGAGCAATCTGTAACAATTATATGAACAATTCAAAGCAAAATACAAGCAATTGTAATCAAATCAAGCAAAATCAACAAAATTCATATTTTATTGATAGCAAAGACGATTACAAAAGATAGAGAGCAGTTCTCATAAAAACATACAACAACTTGCAATCTATACTACGTCTATGCTAT
Source organism: Flaveria linearis (assembly GCA_024085815.1). Classification (NCBI taxonomy): domain Eukaryota; kingdom Viridiplantae; phylum Streptophyta; class Magnoliopsida; order Asterales; family Asteraceae; genus Flaveria; species Flaveria linearis. The sequence continues at coordinate 73,298,452 of CM044003.1, read as the reverse complement.
TTATACTAGAACCTAAGGAACTAAATTTACACAAAAAGTCCCTATACTAGTATAAAATACAATACTTAGACAATAAAGACTAAATGTTAATCTTTTAAGGGACCTAACATTCTAGGATTGTCTTGAAACATAATTTAAATATATTAAGTGTTGAATGTAATGTTTGAGTTATCTCAAGCCTCTTTCATGCATGAAAAATAGTGATGTGGCAGCCTTTCATAGCCTCAACCACTAATTTTTTAAATTAGTGGTCCCTATTAACTTTGTACACTTCACATGATAAATCCACTTTGTATTTTGAAACTATATATATATATATATATATATATATATATATGTAAGGTTCCTTTGTTAACCCTTGTTTATTGCGATAATCCATTAACTCTAATGTAGCGAACACTTACACTAGTGTAACTAATTTTTACATCGCGTTATACCACTGATGTAACGATTTTTTTCTCAATTTTCAAATTTTCCCTCCATTTTTAAAAACCCTCCACCCCTTTTTAAAAACCTTTTTAACTTTTTTATATAATATTATTTTTTAAACAAATTACATCATTAAATAGATCATTTTAATATCTTTAATTTGAGTATAGTCTTGCTATATTTTTTTAAAAAAAATTAACATTCGTTTTGGAGCACTAGTTTTACCACTGTAACTCTAAGTTACATTGACGACGTGGCTTGCTGTGAACCACTAGTTGGGTGAATGAGTTATCGCAATAAACAAGGGTTAACATTTGATCCCTATCCTATATATATATATATACATATATATCTATGCTAATAATCCTTTACGTTGTAGGACACGTGTCGTTCCCATGATGCTTTCCCCGAATATTTTCCCGCTCATTTAATCTACCTTGTGATTCTGTATCGAATTTCATTTCATTTTCCCCAAATCTCATAACCCAAACCCAATTTCATTGTATTTCCCCAAATCTCACAACCCAAACCCTAGAGGCTTCAATAAACTGAGCGCCTTCAACTCCAACTATGTAGAATCTCTGTTCCAAGCGATAACCTTGATACAGAATCCATTCAACACCAATCGATCTTTGAATATTGTTGTGCTTTCATCCCAAAAGGTACGTATCTGTGGATTCCTGAATTGTTTTTCTTAAATCCGTCGAACTATGCTTACAATTTCTCATTGTGCGATGTGTGTTTAGGCTTTACATCACGCTTATTCTGTGTTACATCTAAGAATGATATGGTATGCTTTGATTCCATTAACTATTTTATGTTTCTTTCATGAACTGGTGGTTTCCAATGTGTGGGTATTATGCAGTACAAATCAAATACATGTGTTTAAATTTTAATAACAATATGTATGTTTCGATTTAATGTTGGATTTGGTGTCTATTGCCGGTTAATTCTGTGTTAAGTGCTACCCAACATGGTTTTGATGTTCAATTAGCTTCTTTTTTATGTATAGATTTTTTATATACAGAATCTCATATGTGGATGAATCATTTGCTTGAAGTTAAATGATTTATTTGTTATGTTGATTTACTTGTGAGCCTTTAATATGCTAGACATCAAGTTGAACAAATGGATAATTTACATAAATTTAATGGTATTTACCCGTTTTGACCCGATGAATTGGTATAACCTTGTTTTAAGTGGAAAATTAGGCTGTAGTTTTTATTTTGTATGCATATATTCATGTCTTCTTATATAGACATCCTGTGAATGCACTTAATAGCAATCATACAAATTTAGTGTACCTTTAATTTGTATATGTGTTTTGCAGATATATGAAGGTTTATTCTTTTCTTGATCAACAACTGTGTAAAACCTATTTCATCTCTTGCTTCCTGGTTACATGATTCCCTTGGAGATGTTTTGAAATCGTTAATGTCATCTTTCATTTTAATGAGTTCTTGGTTGATTAAATTGCCCAATATTGTAATCTGCTTATACAAGATTAATACCATTTGCTTGCTCTTACGTGTTCCTATATTGTATTTTTCATGATCTGTTAATCAGTTTGTTTCTAATATAAATCCTTAAGTTTGATTTTGTTATTAATGGTGTATCTTATGAAAGCTACTTATGTTTTCATTTTTGATTTTTTAGATGGTGAGAAAAAGGGGGTCATTGATAAACAGAACTATCACAACAATATAACTAACATCAAAAGGAACACTAGAGATCCAAAGGTAAATTATTTTTATCTCTATCCCATATTTGTGTTTGTTATCAGTCTACAGTATACTACATCATATTTTTAAAAGCATTGATCTGATTTCCTTTTAGGTGAGTGTGCCATGTGAATTTGAACAAAGCACTTGAGATTGGAAGGTATGATCACTTACTTCTTGAAAGCATTCCACCTCGAAACAAATTCATGTACCTATTTTCAGGTGTCAACGAAAAAAAATTATTTTTAGTCTGACTTGGATTTTTTGTTTTGGTCTATGATGACGCTAAAATTGTCAAGGTTGCAACATAACTTAGCCTCAATCTAAAAATTCAAGGTAATAATTCAATCTAGCTTCAGTCGAGGCTCAATTATTTTCTCAAATATATTTTTTCCATGATAATTTGGTATGTTGTTATCCCCCTACTTTTGTTTAGGGGTCTTTACTTAGACATGGGTATTTACTGATATTAGCGAATTGATTAATTAAAGCAAAATCAATAGAAAATCGGCTTTTTAGATTCACCATCGCCAAGCTCTGGAGAGGAAACCTGATTTAGTATCAATTAAAAAGTCAATGTACTCTCCAATTTGTTGGGTTTTGGTCTTAATTTTTTATTTGTTGATGCTATGAAAAAACTTTTTTTTTAAATTTGACTCATTTTGGTTGGCGTTTCATTTGTTGTAACTGGAATTAATATCATATGATACTTGATTTTATTCATATGCAGTTGGTGTTCTTCGGGGATTTAGGGTTCGTATTTCTTTTTATTTATCTCAATTAACGATTTTAATTCTAATTTAATTGGTTGACTTCAAGTTGTTTGATTTAAAAATACAGTAGATTTGATTAAAGATTTGTTAATTTGAATTTTGTTCCTTCATACATGATCAGATTGTGTTCTTTATATTCACTTCATCGCTTATGGGAAGCAAGCTTGCTAGAACAATCACTCTTAAAAGCAACATTTAGATGTAACTTAACTTACTTTTGTTGTTTTTTACCTGGTGTTATTGTTTGAAGTTCAACTATTTAAAATTATAGGTGGTTTATGTATGTGAATATTTTTTTACATACATAATTGAGTCGAGACTTGGGTGGGTGCTTTGGATCATATTTATTGTTTGCCATTTGTCTTCACATTTCTTGTAAGGCCCCATTCCCGGGCACCTCACAGTTGGTCGTTCACAGCATAAAACATACATATTAAAATTTTAAGCAGCGGGATTATTTTAACAAAAACCATCCATTCATTTTAAACACTGTTGTTAAGCAATACATTTTAGTTCATAAGTCACAAAATAATTAGTCGAATGAATTACAAAACAACAGTATCGTCAAAACATAAATGGATGTCAGTCTTGCCCGCCAAGTAGCCATCCCCGTGTGCCATCCTCAGCAACCTGTTACCTGCCAACTGGAAAATACATAAAAGTCAGCGTTGCTGAGTGAGTTCTAGTTTTGTAATAAAACATACTTTTCATTCGTTAAACCTTTCTTTACTTATATGCGGTCACACAAATACGTACACACAGATAATGTTATCATTATCTTCATCGTTCATTCGTTAACTTTCGTTCGTGTGCCGTTCATCATTAACATTCATTTTCTTTCATATTCTTTCTTTCATTCGTACGTATCTTCCTTTCATTCATTCGTACATTACATACGTTTGTATGTTCATTTCATTTATTACTTTTCTATTCGTACTTTCATCATTATTCTTTTGGTCTTTTGCAACCCATAGTTGCTCACCCATTAGCAATCTCAAGGATTGCAAGTCTTCGGTCTTTTGCAACCCAAGGTTGCTCACCCATTAGTAATCTCAAGGATTGTAAGTATTTCGGTCTTTTGCAAGCCAAGGTTGCTCACCCATTAGCAATCTCAAGGATTGCAAGTATTTCAGTCTTTTGCAACCCAAGGTTGCTTACCCCCTTAGTAATCTCAAGGATTGCAAGTATTTCGGTCTTTTGCAACCCAAGGTTGCTCACCCATTAGCAATCTCAAGGATTGCAAGTATTTCGGTCTTTTGCAACCCAAGGTTGCTCACCCCTTAGCAATCTCAAGGATTGCAAGTATTTCGGTCTTTTGCAACCCAAGGTTGCTCACCCCTTAGCAATCTCAAGGATTGCAAATCTCTCCTTATTCATTTACATTCCATTTTTTTTCCTTTATCATTAATCTTTCACTTTATTAATGATATTACTTCCTATCTTGATCATGATCATTCCACGTAGAGTCATACAATATTATTATTAATAAGCATATTAATAATAATAATACTAAAGGTAATAATATCAATAATAATCTTAATAATAGCCCTAATCATAATATTAATTAAAATATTAAGAAAAGGGGTATTATTACATTCAAACATAATCATACGCATTTAATAAAGTCCCAGTCAACATTCATGTGAAACCCTACTGCACAGAATCCAAGAGAATTCTGTTAAAAAGTCTAAGTATTTGGGCGTAAGAGCCCTATTCAGGCGTTTGACCACTGTCGGACTTACCAGCTTACACTTAGAAAAATTTTCAACTCTGGGCGTATAAGCACTGCTGGGCGTATGAGCCCTGTTGGGAGTTTGAGCCCTGTTGGACTTATCACCTTATACTTAGAAATTTTCCTGGTCATACGACCACTATTCAGACTTTTCACCTCCCATACTTAGTAATTTTTTCAGACTCCTGAGCACTATTGGATTCATGAGTACTGTTGGGACTCATGACCCCCATACTTAGTAAAATTTTCTAGACATATGACCACTATTTGGGCTTGTTAGGCGTATTAACAGCCTGTTTATAGTTCTAAGTCATTTTCCAGTTCCCAAATATCATAATACCTATTTCTAAGCATGTACATACGATTCCAGGCATAAACTTAACACAAACATAGTCATACGTTCACCCTAAAACATACTCTATAATCATACACATGTACATAACATACGAGTTTCATACACAAATCCATAAAAATATACATACATGTATTTTCCAGCCCCAAAGTCGTTTAAAACAAGTAAAAAGGGGTCTAGAAACTCACCTTAGTTGTTCTTCGAGTTTACACTCTTCACCCGAGCTGTTCGAAAGGTTCTAACACCTAGGAATCCTTTAAACACGCATTCAAACACATATAAACACACATAAGCACATAACCGAAGCATTATCTGGGCAAAAACAACTTAATTTCACTAAATCTTACCCTCAATTCAGTGTTCTTCTTGTTTTTCTTCAAATGTTCGAATCCTTGTTCATTCTCTCTCTAGAAAATACGAATGAGAGGATATGCAGACAACATGGGCGGCCATGCCTCCCTTTTTGTACAAATTAAATGTAAATGTTGTGCTCTTGCCACTTTTGCCCCCTCCACTTTAGGTTGACTTGCATTTCCTTCTTTCTCTTTCTCTTTTATTCTTTTATTTCTTTTAAAAGAATACGGGTGTTACAAGTCCACCCCCCCTTATATAGGTTTCGTCCCCTAAACATGTTATTCCTCAAACAGTTGTGGGTAATGTAGTCTCATCTCTTCTTCAGTCTCCCACGTAGACTCGGATCCCTTCTTGTGCTTCCACTGTACACGCACAAGAGGAACCACTTTATTCCTTAACCTCTTCTCCTTACGATCAATGATTGCCACTGGTTGCTCCACGTATTTGAGCCGTTCGTCTACTTCAATATCCTCCAGTGGTACAACCATGTCTTTATCAGCTAAACACTTCCTCAGATGAGATACATGGAATGTGGGATGAATTCCACTTAACTCATCTGGTAATTCAAGTAGATAGGCCACCTCTCCTACTCGTGCGACAATTCGGAAAGGTCCTATGTATCTCGGGCTTAGCTTACCTCTTTTCCTGAATCTGATAATCCCTTTCCAAGGTGAGACCTTCAACATGACTCGGTCACCCACCTTGAACTCTATTGGTCTTCGCCTCTTGTCAGCATATGACTTTTGTCTATCTTTCGCCGCCTTCATGAAGGCTTTAATCTTTTCTAATTTCTCGGTCGTTGCTTCAACTACCTCGACACCTCCCAGTTCCTTCTGCCCAATGTCTCCCCAACATACGGGCGTCCTACATCTCCTACCGTATAGCATCTCGTAGGGTGGCATGCCAATACTGGCATGATAACTGTTGTTGTACGAGAATTCTGCTAACGGTAAGTGATCATCCCAACTTCCTCCAAAATCGATCACGCACGCCCGAAGCATGTCTTCGAGTGTCTGGATCGTCCTCTCAGACTGACCGTCCGTCTGAGGGTGATATGCTGTACTAATATGTAGCCTCGTCCCCATTGTGTCATGAAATCTCTTCCAAAACTTGGAGGTAAACCGAGTGTCGCGATCAGACACAATAGACACCGGCACACCATGACGAGCTACGATTTCCTTGATGAACAAATCCGCCAATCTTTTGGACGAGTATGTTTCGCGGATCGGTAGGAAGTGGGCACTCTTCGTTAATCCGTCAACGATCACCCATATAGCATCATACCCTTTCGGGGTACGTGGTAATTTCGTGATGAAATCCATGGTGATGTTCTCCCACTTCCACTCGGGTATATCCAACGGCTGGATCTTCCCGTACGGTTTCTGGTGTTCTGCCTTTACTTGTAAACAAGTTAGGCACTTACTCACGTACTCCACTACGTCACGTTTCATACCCGGCCACCAGTAATCCTTCTTCATATCGTGGTACATTTTGGTAGCACCAGGGTGAATGGAGTACCGAGTCTTATGGGCTTCGTCCATTATCTTTCCTCATAGATCCCCGTATTGAGGAATCCACATCCGCCCAAATCGGGTCTTAACACCAAGAGTGTTCTCACCCAATTCCGTAACCAGACCTCTCATCCTTTCGGAGTTAAGACGATCTTCTTTCAAGGCCTCGTCTTGGAACTCCTTAACCTGTGTCATCACGTCGGAGGTCATGATTAACTGATAAGCCTTCACCCGAATCGGCTCAAACCTTTCTTTTCGGCTAAGGGCATCGGCCACCACGTTGGCCTTGCCCGGATGGTAATGGATTTCGCAATCATAATCCTTTATTAGTTCCAACCATCGCCTCTGCCTCATGTTCAGATCTTTCTGCTCGAAGAAGTACTTCAAGCTTTTGTGGTCGGTGAAGATTGTGCACTTCGTCCCGTATAGATAGTGCCGCCAAATCTTCAACACGAAGACCACCGCAGCTAGTTCCAGATGGTGTGTGGGATAGTTGACTTTGTGGGTCTTCAGTTGTCGAGATGTGTAGGCTATCACCCTTCCACGTTGCATCAACACACAACCTAGCCCAGAATAAGATGCATCCGAATAGACCACTAAGTCTTCATTTCCCTCGGGCAATGTCACGACAGGAGCTTGTGTTAGTCTCGTCTTCAACTCCTCAAAAGCAGTCTCCTGCTCTCGACCCCACACGAATTTCACGTCCTTGCGAGTCAATTTTGTCAAAGGTGAGGCTATCTTTGAAAAGTCTTGAATAAATCTCCTATAGTAGCCCGCCAATCCCAAGAAGCTGCGAATCTCGGATGGCGTCTTTGGTGACTTCCATTGCATCACGGCCTCAACCTTTGCTGGGTCCACCATTATTCCTTCTGCATTTACTACATGACCCAGAAATTGCACTTCGCGTAGCCAGAAAGCACATTTGGAGAACTTAGCATACAGTTTCTCCCTTCTCAAAGTCTCCAACACTTCTCGAATGTGGCTGGCATGCTCTTCCTCGCTCCTCGAATAAATCAGGATATCATCGATGAACACAATCACTGATTTATCTAACATTGGCCGACACACTCGGTTCATCAAATCCATAAAAGCAGCTGGCGCGTTGGTTAAACCAAAAGACATGACGAGAAACTCGTAGTGTCCGTAGCACGTCCGGAAAGCTGTTTTAGGAATGTCCTGCTCCTTTACCTTCAATTGATGGTAGCCAGATCGAAGATCTATTTTCGAGAACCAACTGGCACCCTGGAGCTGGTCGAACAAGTCATCGATTCTCGGTAACGGATACCGATTCTTTATTGTCAACTTATTCAATTCACGGTAGTCGATACACATTCTCATGCTACCGTCCTTCTTTTTCACGAATAAGACCGGAGCACCCCAAGGAGAGATACTCGGTCTAATGAAGCACTTGTCAAGAAACTCTTGCAGTTGCTCCATCAACTCCTTCATTTCTATCGGATCCAATCGATACGGTGCTTTAGCAACAGGTTGGGCACCGGGTATCAAGTCAATTTGAAATTCGATTTCGCGGTCAGGTCGCAATCCCGATAGGTCTTCCGGGAATACGTCTGGAAATTCACACACAACCGGAACATCGGATAGTTGTGGTGTTGGCGTTTCCACATCCTTTACGTAACATAAATAGGCGCTGCACCCACGCCTCATACACTTGCCTGCCACCGCCATCGAAATCACCTTCGGAATCATCGTTACCCGATCACCGTATATCGTTACCAGGCTTTCGTCAGATGCCGTCAGTCTAATCATCTTCTTTCGACATACGATATTTGCTTCATAGGTTGCTAACCAATCCATTCCTAACACCACATCAAATCCACCTAGGGGCATCACATGTAATCTAGCAGCAAACCTATGGCCTTCTAACTCTATGGCACAGTCCTCTATCATATCCGTAACTCTAGTGGACTTACCAATAGCAGTTTCTGCATCAAAGGGCTCATCAATGCATTTACTACTAGCAGGCAACTTATCACAGAAAGTAGCAGAAATAAAACTCCTACTAGCACCAGAATCAAATAACACAGAAGCAAGAGTTTGACTTACTAGAAACGTACCTGACACAACATCGGGGTCCGTCCTAGCCTCCTCCCTGGTCATGGTGAAAGCTCTGACACTTGTCTTCTGCCCTCAGTCCCGGCCATCTTCTTCGCCCCTGAACTCTCAGCCCTCGGCCTCCTACAGTCTTTGCTTATATGGCCCTCCTCACCGCAGGTATAACACCTTAGCACCTTACAGTCTTTGTAGATGTGGTCTGTTTTCCCGCACTTGAAACACACCTTGAGCCCCGGGTTTGATGACCCCACCCTACGGTCATCCCTTCTCGTCTTCTTGTTATTCGGGGTAAAACCACCACGCCTGAACCGTTTCCCGTTCCAATTCCGGTCAGCACCACCGGATTTCCTTGACTCCACCACTGTCACTTCCCTCTCATCGTAAAGTCTTCCAGCCAAATCCACTGCCGACCTAAAGGTGCTTGGTCGAGCAGTGATCAGGTGCCTGCGAATGTCAGCTGGCAGTCCCTGAATGTACCGGTCAATCTTTCGAGATACCGGTGTCACCTGGTCCGGCACCAGCCTCGCCATATCATTGAATTTAGTGGTGTACTGCTGGTGGTTCATGGTTCCCGCCTCGAGTTGCAGGAACTCCCTCTCAATCTTATCAAGTTCCCTGTGAGGGCAGAATTCCTTAACTACCAGCTTCTTCAACTCGGGCCACTTCATCTTGCCTATGGCCCTGCTGCCCTTAGCTTGGACAATATTGTCCCACCAACATAGTGCTGAGTCAGTAAAGGAGTGGGTGGCAAACTTCACCTTCTGATCCTCCCGGCACTCGCTGATCTCGAGTACCGCTTCCATCTTCCTTACCCAACGGTGGGCAGCAGCAGCATTGCCATCCATCAATAGTCGGGGGCTTGCACCTCTGGAATGCCCTGTAATTGCATCCCTTGGTCATCACCCCTACTGCATCATCTTCTTCTTCATCAGATACTACTATCTCAGGATCCGGTCGTTCGTCTTCTCCCTTGCTTTCCTTTCCAGTCGACCCTCTCCTGTCCTCCCTCTCCTTTCTCTCCTCGTTCCTCACTGCTCGAATAACATCGGTCACTACAGACGGCATGACTGCCTGCAGGACCTGGTGTACCTCATCAGCAATCGCCTCTCTAGCTGAGGCATTCAGACTCACATTCTCAGTTCCTTCATTCCGATCAGGAACCTCAGGGTTCACAGGGGTCGTCTCAGGAGCTTTAGCACTGTTACTAGTCATACGCGGACGACCTCTACCTCTAGCAGCCTTAGAAGGTTTCTTCCCAGCCATTTTCCTATGCACTATAAGATTCAAACACTAAAACAGTCATTCAAGGAACAGCTCAGTTTATGTCAAGTATAGTAAGTCCCTAATTACAGTGGTCAGTTATGATTAGCCACTTACTTTACTCTTCACACCACAAGCACTTCCTATCCTGACTACATCAGCATCTAAATCTACTAAGAACACATAAATCACATAGCACACACACATAATACTGATTAACTTTTAAGAAAAACAATACCTGATGGCACATGGCTACTCGGGCTGACATCCCTCTTCCTGTCCCATTTTCAGTTTAAGTTAAGGTTTATTTTGAAAAATTTTACCCAATTCACTTAAAATTTGGCTCTGATACCAACTTGTAAGGCCCCATTCCCGGGCACCTCACAGTTGGTCGTTCACAGCATAAAGCATACATATTAAAATTTTTAGCAGCGGAATTATTTTAACAAAAACCATCCATTCATTTTAAACACTGTTGTTAAGCAATACATTTTAGTTCATAAGTCACAAAATAATTAGTCGAATGAATTACAAAACAACAGTATCGTCAAAACACAAATGGATGTCAGTCTTGCCCGCCAAGTAGCCATCCCCGTGTGCCATCCTCAGCAACCTGTTACCTGCCAACTGGAAAATACATAAAAGTCAGCGTTGCTGAGTGAGTTCTAGTTTTGTAATAAAACATACTTTTCATTCGTTAAACCTTTCTTTACTTATATGCGGTCACACAAATACGTACACACAGATAATGTTATCATTATCTTCATCGTTCATTCGTTAACTTTCGTTCGTGTGCCGTTCATCATTAACATTCATTTTCTTTCATATTCTTTCTTTCATTCGTACGTATCTTTCTTTCATTCATTCGTACATTACATACGTTTGTACGTTCATTTCATTCATTACTTTTCAATTCGTACTTTCATCATTATTCTTTCGGTCTTTTGCAACCCATAGTTGCTCACCCATTAGCAATCTCAAGGATTGCAAGTCTCTCAGTCTTTTGCAACTCAAGGTTGCTCACCCATTAGCAATCTCAAGGATTGCAAGTATTTCGGTCTTTTGCAACCCAAGGTTGCTCACCCATTAGCAATCTCAAGGATTGCAAGTATTTCGGTCTTTTGCAACCCAAGGTTGCTCACCCCTTAGCAATCTCAAGGATTTCAAGTATTTCGGTCTTTTGCAACCCAAGGTTGCTCACCCATTAGCAATCTCAAGGATTGCAAGTATTTTGGTCTTTTGCAACCCAAGGTTGCTCACCCCTTAGCAATCTCAAGGATTGCAAGTATTTCGGTCTTTTACAACCCAAGGTTGCTCACCCCTTAGCAATCTCAAGGATTGCAAATCTCTCCTTATTCATTTACATTCCATTTTTTTCCTTTATTATTAATCTTTCACTTTATTAATGATATTACTTCCTATCTTGATCATGATCATTCCACGTAGAATCATACAATATTATTATTAATAAGCATATTAATAATAATAATACTAATGGTATTAATAATAATATCAATAATAATCTTAATAATAGCCCTAATAATAATATTAATTAAAATATTAAGAAAAGGGGTATTATTACATTCAAACATAATCATATGCATTTAATAAAGTCCCAGTCAACATTCATGTGAAACCCTACTGCACAGAATCCAAGAGAATTCTTTTAAAAAGTCTAAGTATTTGGGCGTAAGAGCCCTATTCAGGTGTTTCACCACTGTCGGACTTACCAGCTTACACTTAGAAAAATTTTCAACTCTGGGCGTATAAGCACTGCTGGGCGTATGAGCCCTGTTGGGAGTTTGAGCCTTGTTGGACTTATCACCTTATACTTAGAAAATTTTCCTGGTCATACGACCACTATTCAGACTTTTCACCTCCCATACTTAGTAATTTTTTCAGACTCCTGAGCACTGTTGAACTCATGAGTACTGTTGGGACTCATGACCCCCATACTTAGTAAAATTTTCTAGACATATGACCACTATTTGGGCTTGTTAGGCGTATTAACAGCCTGTTTATAGTTCTAAGTCATTTTCCAGTTCCCAAATATCATAATACCTATTTCTAAGCATGTACATACGATTCCAGGCATAAACTTAACACAAACATAGTCATACGTTCACCCTAAAACATACTCTATAATTATACACATGTACATAACATACGGGTTACATACACAAATCCATAAAAATATACAAACATGTATTTTCCAGCCACAAAGTCGTTTAAAACAGGTAAAAAGGGGTCTAGAAACTCACCTTAGTTGTTCTTTGAGTTTACACTCTTCACCCGAGCTGTTCGAAAGGTTCTAACACCTAGGAATCCTTTAAACACGCATTCAAACACATATAAACACACATAAGCACATAACCGAAGCATTATCTGGGCAAAAACAACTTAATTTCACTAAATCTTACCCTTAATTCAGTGTTCTTCTTGTTTTTCTTCAAATGTTCGAATCCTTGTTCTTTCTCTCTCTAGAAAATACGAATAAGAGGATATGCAGACAACATGGGCGGCCATGCCTCCCTTTTTGTACAAATTAAATGTAAATTTTGTGCTCTTGCCACTTTTGCCCCCTCCACTTTAAGTTGACTTGCATTTCCTTCTTTCTCTTTCTCTTTTATTCTTTTATTACTTTTAAAAGAATACGGGTGTTACATTTATAAGGTACGCGTAATAGTAGTAACAGTTGTTGTAAAAGATGATTCTACTAAAAAAAACTTTTTAAAGTCATATGTGTTATTTGTTATTTGTCTTCTCACTCATTATAGCAATACGCTTGCAAATTTAATTTATTCTGAGATTTCTTCAAGACTCATGTCCCTGTTTGTGACTTAGGCACTAATAGATTTCATGTTTTTTTTAACTCTGTAGCTTAGAAGTAGAATGTTTATTTGATCTAGGAATTAGAAACTTTATTCAGAAAGCAAGGTCCATCTATGTGATTTAAGAACTATAAAAACACATGTTATTGGGATGAATTTTGTGTTTCCAAAAGTGTAGTTTGGAACAAGAAGTCTTATTATTATTTGGGACTGAAATCACAGGTGAGGAACTTATTTTGTTGGCTATTAATGTTAAGGTCATCACATCACCTAATTATTCTTATTTTTCAAGTGTTTTGGAGGATTGAAAGTGATTTTCTTAATGCTACTTAACAATTATTTATGAACGTTTGCATTTTCTTTCAAGAGCGATTTTTTTTTGCTGCTGAATAGGGGTTTTGACTAATAAGCATGCCCATTTTGGGTGCTATTGTTCGTTGTTTTACGTAGTAAAGTAGGCTTTATTTGGGGTTGCTTTTGGTCTGGGTTAGCAAGCAAGAAAGAGACAAGGAATGATTATGCCACGTATCATTTAACTATATATTTAATATGGTATGTCTTTTATTTTCTCATTTCTTAGTCGCATAGAAACCCACTTAAAAAGGTTTTTTTACTTTTAGGTAATCGTGTCTTATTTGAGCTCAAGTATATGGGAAGGCGGTATCTTCCTTGGAGAGATAAGGAAGGTTATTATTATAAATTCTCACGTGGCAACAAACTCATGCTTAACCGATTGACTCGTGGTCTTTACATAGCAACAAACTCATGCTTAACCAATTGTACCATAAGTAGAAGTAAATAATACAAACATAGAGGGACACCAATATTAGTTATAATGTTATATATAATTTGGACTTCTATATATTATAACTTTGATTAAAATGTTTAATTATTTTTGTGATTAGGAAATGCTAGAAAAGCAGTAACCGAATAACTTTTTTTTCGAAACATGCATGATGAACTAGAATAAATTCACATTTATCTCATAACTAGAAGGAAAGAATTGTGATTTACTAGAGCTAGACTACATGTTTATTTTCTTAGCACTTTATATGATTTTCACCTCCCCCATTTTTATTAGTATTGATTTATTACTTGAAAACATGCTTGTATGTTATTTTAAACAAATCTTATCTCAATTCAAAAATCTTCATTTATAACATTTTAATTTAATATTTTCTTTCAACCCGTGTAATACACGGGTCTATAACCTAGTATATATATACATATACATATATATATATATAGATATATATACATATACATATATATATATATAGATATATACATATATATATACACATATACATATATATATACATATACATATATATAGATATATATATACATATACATATATATAGATATATATATACATATATACATATATATACATATATATATACATATATATATAAATATATATATAAATTAAAAAAAAGTCTGGAAACCCAATGATAGTGAAAATTCAGGAGGATGTTCGTGGACAGGTTACAGCCCATCTAAGATGTTAATGTGATGGTCGACCTCTTGGGGCCCGTTTTAAGCCAAAAAGCCGGGATGGCGTGGGGCGTTTTTAGAGCTGACCTTTACTGATTATGTGTTAACATCCTGGAGGTATGTTTATTTAGAAAACATACTAAAAACTTAAAAACAATATAAACAAAATATAAACAACATTAATAAAGCCTGTCAAACCAAGAGGACGGCTTGATTCAGGAAATAACTATGGACCAACTGGAAATTATACACAGCCGTCGTCCAGGATGTTAACACATGATCAGTAAAGGTCAGCCCTAAAAACGCCCCACGCCATCCCGGCTTTTTGGCTTAAAACGGGCCCCAAGAGGTCGACCATCACATTAACATCTTAGATGGGCTGTAAGCTGTCCACAAACATCCTCCTGAATTTTCACTATCATTGGGTTTCCAGACTTTATATATATATATATATATACATATATATACATATATATATATACATATATATATATATATATATATATATATGTCATAGCATGCAGTTGAGCATGGTGATGTTTTAACACTTAGATGCTTAGCCTCTTAGAGAGACTATCATCAGAAGATATGAATTTAAGAAGGAAAGATAAATTACCAGAATTTTTGGGACGAAGGCACTTCTTCTTGAAACTCTTAAACTTTAACTTTAATATTATAAGAGAATTTTTACAAGAGAGTGGAGTGAGGTTTCGATCTTCAGTGGTGATCGAGGTGTGTCCAAACTAATTACAATTGCCTCTATTTATAGAAGGCTCAGACACTAGAATATGCTAATAATATGCGAATATTCGCATTCTATGCGTATTACACGTCTAGAGTACAATTATTAATGTTGCTTTATAAAAGCAAAAGTTACAATAATGTAACCACCAAACAAAATTTGTCTGGTGAGTGGAGAGATTCCGTCCTTTATGTTGAATTATTGTTGTCCTTTATTTTCTTGTGGGACCTCTTGCATTATTTCTCTTCCTTTTGAGTTACCAGATATTTCTGGCTCTTCTTCCACCATTATTTTCTGGTAGGCTTATTCATTGAAGTCTTCTTCATATGGATCTTGAGAATCTTGAAAAATAGATAGATTTTCTTCATTATTTGAAGATGAACCTGATGTAGTAGCCGTCGAAGGAGATGCTCCTTTCTTGAAATGCCTCGCTATGTCCTTCTTCATTTCAGCGAGATATGCTTTCATAATTTCTTCTTCACTGATATGATCAGTACCTTTAATCATTTTAAGTTTTGTAACAATATGATTGAACGGACTAGGAGATTCCCTTTGTTATTTCTTCTACTGTTGTAGATTGTATGACTGAATAGTTTCCTGGATATAATCCAGAGTGTCTTGGCAATTTAGTTTTCCATTTCCTTCTTGCATCATTTTTTTCCAAAATTTGGTCAAAAATTTTCTTTTTAAACAAAAAATATTTTCTTGGGTATAACCCGTTTCAGGAACCCACTTCAATATCCATGGGATACTGAACTGAGTAAAATAGTAAAATGAAGCCATTCCTTCAATAAGGGTGTTATCATGTTGGGCTTCAATTAAAATTGGAGATAAGTTTACCCATTGGGTATATAAATCTTTAAATAATTTTGCATTCTTAGTAAATATATTTACTGATGGACCGTATAACTGCCACCATTTAAAAATCCAGTTCGGAATATCCGAATCATAGACTTTTGAACAATTTTTTATAAACCAAGAATGTTTTTGACTAGAATTCTCATATAAAAGAACTCTGTCAAAAGCTTTGATATAATCCCAATAGTTGTAACTAATAGGATTTTTAGATTCAGGAAATATGATTTCCCTTGTCCTTAGAGGTGATGTCCCCCAAGTTTCAACAGATATGATCTGTTTAATTACAATTTTACTAAAACTGATGGCTTTATTAGCCCCAGTATAATGCGTTATTTCGCACGATTCTTTCATGAGGATTTCCTCATAGAATGTTGGAGACTTATATGTCTTAGCAGGATATAATCCTTTATCAAGATATCAATTGGTCATTAACCAAGGGTTATCTTTCCATTCTTTATCTTTATTTTCTAAAAGAAGTATGACTTCTTTGTTTGGGTTATGAACCCATTCATCATCATCACTTTCATCATTGGTGACTTGGGCATATGATGCCTTGCCTTGAGGATTATTTTCCTTTGAGGTTTTGAAGGCTATATAATCCTTCCATGTCTCTTCATCGACTATGTTCTATGATGACGCACCTGTCGATGCATTAAAAGCTATAAGTGTAAGGCCCCGTTCCCGGGCACCTCATAGTTGGTCGTTCATCGCACATAAATCATATATTTGCATAAAATTAGTAAAATCATGAAGCGGAATTTCAGAAATAAATTTTTTCTTTACTATAAATACTTTTGCCATTTAATACAACGTACGTCAATTACAAAACATCTAATGTTGCATTACATCACAAAAGCACTATTACAAAAATTACACCGTTACTGATTACAAAATGGTCATATACAGTGACCTCTAGTATAGACACTTTATGATTTTCATCATAAAGGAGGTTCCTTAAGTAATCCCGTTTATCAGGGTTCTTAAGGATGGTTCCTTAAATAATCCTTTTTATCGGGATCCTTAAGGAACACTTGACACTTGCATGCAACATAATGTGTTACGTGCATTATGAGCCCGCGTCCTATTGCATGGCAGCATTATCAAAAGGAGAATGCCGTCCCAAAAGAGCTGGGTAGCCGCCTCGTGCCATCCCCAGCAACACTACCTGCCAACTGGAAACAGGTAAAAAGTCAGCGTTGCTGAGTGAGTTCTAGTTTTTATAATAAACATACTTCGTTTTCGTTAAAACCGTTCTTTTCTTTATTCGCGATCATACATTATACATACATGTAGATAATATCTTTATTATCTCTTTCTTTCATTCGTTCGTTCGT
Organism: Flaveria linearis; assembly: GCA_024085815.1. Classification (NCBI taxonomy): domain Eukaryota; kingdom Viridiplantae; phylum Streptophyta; class Magnoliopsida; order Asterales; family Asteraceae; genus Flaveria; species Flaveria linearis. The sequence continues at coordinate 73,280,982 of CM044003.1, read as the reverse complement.
TATACATCATTATCTTTCACTTCTTATCTAGATCCTGTCAGGCTTTACCCACTTCATGGCACGCAGCCATGATTACTGTGGTCGAATGACAAGGATCCTGTTACGTTCATTCGTTATACGTTTCGTTTGTGAACATACATCATACACATGTATAGATAATATTTATTATTATCTGTCTCATTCATTCGTTACGTCTTTATCATTCAGTTCTCATATGGATCCCGTCAGGCTTTACCCACTTCATGGCACGCAGCCATGATTACTGTGGTCGAATGACAAGGATCACGTTTCATCTTTCCTTGCGTATTGGATATCTTTTGTACCACTACCGTGTGCTATACCTCGATCAGTCTTAGCTACTAGGCCGAAGTCATTAAATGAACAGCAAGCGTATGCCACGGTACTAGAGGTAAGCGGTAGGGGCACCATACATATGGTCAATCACCAAGAAGGACCCGTTTACCTTATCCAATGCTTGCAAGACTTCTTTCGTTCGTTCGTTAATGCATGTATTCATCATCGTTTTACCCATTCATTCGTTCATTAATACATGCATTCATCATCATGTTCCTCTTTCTTTATCTTTCACTTTTCATAATACGTGGGTCGTGAAAAGATATACATACATCATCATAAGGAACACACATATATATCAGTCATACATCGTCATACATGGCATCATACATATATAGCCTATGTCAACAGTCATCTACAGGCACTTACAGAAACTTCCACGTAAGGACTTACTCACGCTTTTTTCCCGAAAGCCGGGACTTGACTATGCATCTCCTCGAGTGTAACAGATCTAATTGTCCCTCCTAAACCTTGGGGACTCATACTAACACATCATACAAACACATACAAGCCACAATCGTACCTTAAGCATACTACCCGTGATTATACCCCAAATGGGTCAAACATACATATTTCAATAAATAGGTTTATATGTGTTCCAGCCCCAAAATCGTTTAAAACAAGTAGATGAGGGGTCCTAGAACTCACCTGTGCTTGCTAAGTAGCTTATCAATCAAGCTTTAAAGAAGTGTGTCACACTACACCGCCTACAGATAGGTGAACAATCAAAAGAGTCAATTTCTATCTAAATTCGCTGCTAAGTTCGCCAGCAGTTTCGCTGGACTTATCAGCAGTTTCGCTGTTAAACTCACTGGCAGTTTCGCTGCTAGATTCGCCAGCAGTTTCGCTGGACTTATCAGCAGTTTTGCTGCCAGTTTCGGCCAACTTTCGTTGGATAGCATTGTTGGCGAACTTATCAACGAAACTGTAGTTTCGCCAGAGCGAAACTATAGTTTCGCTGGAACTTCTGTTAGTTTCGCTGGACGAACTTATAATTTCGCTGGATGAGTGCTTAAATTCGAAGAACGAGCTGAAAATTACAAATCAGCCCATTTTAACCCAAAACTTCAATCTTTTACATCCAAACCCTTAGGTTATCATCCAGGAAGCTATATCTAAGCTTTTTACATGTTTTCTTACCTAAAAACGTGCGTTTTTAGGCGATTCTTGCCACTTTTAAAACCCCAAAAACTTAAATCCGGGTTTTTCACTAAAAGGAGCAATTAGACTACGTTTCTTACCTTGATTCTTGTTGTTTGGGAGTCCACAAATGCCAATCTTCGATCTCTTGACCAACCGAGCCTCGAATCACACTTTCTCTCTCTACACTTTCTCTCTCTAGAAATTGAGTGTTGAGTGGAAATGAGAGTTGCTCAGCTGATCCATCTATATATGTATATCAGGCGTTCCCGTGACCTTAAACTCGTTAAACTCGTGACCCGAAGGGTTAACTCGGTCTAACACCCACAACCATCCCATTTTATTAAATGGTCTCATCTAAGCCCATTATTATCATTTGACTTGCTTAGAAAATTTTCCGGGTGTTATAAGTCCACCCCCCTTATTTAGGTTTCGTCCCCGAAACCTGTTATTCCTCGAACAAGCATGGGTAATGCTGCCTCATTTCATCTTTTGTCTCCCATGTTGATTCGGATCCCTTCCTGTGCCTCCACTGTACACGCAAAAGAGGAACCACTTTATTTCGCAGTCGATTCTCTTTTCTGTCAACGATTGCCACTGGTTGCTCCACATAATTGAGCCGTTCATCTACTTCGATATCCTCCAGTGGAACAATCATATCTTCATCAGCTAAATATTTCCTCAGATGAGATATGTGGAAGGTTGGGTGAATTCCACTCAACTCATCTGGCAATTCCAACCTATAGGCCACCTCTCCTACTCGAGCAATGATTCGGAAAGGGCCTATGTACCGCGGACTCAACTTGCCCCGCTTTCGGAACCGAGTGATTCATTTCCTAGGCGAGACCTTTAACATTACCCGGTCACCCACCTGGAACTCAATCGGTCTGCGTCGTTTATCGGCATACGACTTCTGTCTGTCTTTGGCTGCCTTCATATAGGCCTTGATCCTTTCAAGCTTTTCAGTCGTAGCCTCGATCACTTCGACACTTCCAAATTCCTTCTGACCAATATCACCCCAACAAGCGGGTGTCCTGCATCTCCTACCATATAGCATCTCATAAGATGGCATGCCAATACTATCATGATAGCTGTTATTGCAGGAGAATTCAGCTAATGGCAGGTGGTCGTCCCAACTTCCACCAAAATCGATCACACACGCCTGAAGCATGTCTTCGAGTGTCTGGATCATCCTCTCAGACTGACCCTCCGCCTGAGGGTGGTAAGCCGTGCTGATATGTAGTCTCGTCCCCATCGCATCATGGAATCTCTTCCAGAATTTCGATGTAAAACGGGTGTCACGATCCGACACGATGGACACCGGCACGCCATGACGAGCTACGATTTCTTTGATGAATAGATCCGCCAATCTTTCAGATGAATACGTCTCGCGGATTGGTAGGAAGTGGGCGCTTTTCGTCAAGCGATCAACTATCACCCATATAGCATCGTACCCTTTCGGGATACGTGGTAGCTTCGTGATGAAATCCATGGTGATGTGCTCCTACTTCCACTCGGGTATATCCAACGGTTGGATCTTCCCGTAGGGTTTCTGGTGCTCTTCCTTTACTTGTAAACAAGTCAGGCACTTACTCATGTACTCCACCACATCACGCTTCATACCCGGCCACCAATAATCTTTCTTCATGTCTTGGTACATCTTGGTGGTACCGGGGTGAATGGAGTATCGAGTCTTATGAGCCTCATCCATGATCTTTCCACGTAGATCCCCGTACCGAGGAATCCACATTCGCCCAAATCGGTTCTTAACACCAAGAGTGTTCTCACCCAGTTCTGTAACTAGACCTCTCATTCTTTTGGAGTTAAGACGATCTTCTTTCAAAGCCTCGTCTTGGAACTCCTTAACCTGTGTCATCACATCAGAGGTCATAATTAGCTGATAAGCCTTCACCCGAATCGGCTTGGGCCTTTCCTTTCGGCTAAGGGCATCCGCCACCACGTTGGCTTTGCCCGGATGGTAGTGGATCTCACAATCATAGTCTTTTATCAGCTCTAACCATCGCCTTTGCCTCAAGTTTAGGTCTTTCTGCTCGAAGAAGTACTTCAAGCTTTTGTGGTTTGTGAAGATGGTGCACTTCATCCCGTATAGATAGTGCGGCCAAATCTTTAACGTAAAAACCACAGCTGCTAGCTCCAAATCATGAGTAGGATAATTAACCTCATGAACTTTTAGCTGTCGGGATGCATAGGCTATCATCTTTCCCCTTTTCATTAATACGCACCCCAACCCCGAGTAGGAAGCATCAGAATAAACCACCAAGTCATCGCTCCCTTCGGGTAATGCCAATACTGGAGCTTGGGTCAACCTCGTCTTCAATTCTTCAAACGCTTTCTCTTGAGCCTGACCCCATACAAACTTCACATCTTTCCGGGTCAACTTGGTCAGTGGAGAAGCAATCTTGGAGAAGTCTTGAATGAATCTTCTGTAATAGCCCGCCAAGCCTAAGAAACTATGGATCTTGGATGGCGTCTTTGGAGACTTCCATTGCATTACTGCTTCCACCTTTGCCGGATCGACCATAATTCCATCCGGATTAACCACGTGACCCAAAAATTGAACCTCTCGCAACCAGAATGCGCACTTGGAGAACTTGGCGTACAATTTCTCCCTTTTCAACGTTTCTAGTACTTCTCGAACGTGATCGGCATGCTCCGCTTCGCTCCTTGAGTAAATCAGAATGTCATCAATAAACACGATCACTGATTTATCCAACATCGGCCGACACACTCGGTTCATCAGATCCATAAAAGCAGTTGGCGCATTAGTCAAACCAAATGACATGACAAGAAACTCGTAGTGACCGTAGCGCGTACGAAAAGCTATTTTAGGGATGTCGTGTTTCTTCACTTTCAGTTGATGGTAGCCAGATCAAAGATCTATCCTTGAAAACCAACTAGCACCCTGAAGTTGATCAAACAAGTCATCGATCCTCGGCAAGGGGTATCTGTTCTTTACCGTCAGTTTGTTTAACTCACGGTAATCTATACACATTCTCATGCTGCCGTCTTTCTTCTTTACAAACAGGACCGGAGCACCCCAAGGTTAGATACTCGGTCTAATAAACCCCTTATCCAGCAATTCTTGCAACTGCTCCATCAACTCTTTCATTTCCGTCGGAGCCAAGCGATACGGTGCTTTGGCGACAGGTTGAGCACTCGGTATCAGGTCGATCTGGAACTCGATCTCTGGGTCAGGTGGCAATCCCGATAGGTCTTCCAGGAACACGTCTGGAAATTCACACACTACCGGCACATCGGATAGCTGTGGCGTTGTTGTCTCTACATTATTTACGTAACATAAGTAGGCACGACATCCGTGCCTCATACATTTTCCCGCCACCGCCATCGAGATTACTTTCGAAATCGTCGTAACCCGATCGCCGTATATTGTCAACGGACTCCCGTCAGCCGCCGTCAGTCTAATCATCTTCTTTCGGCACATGATATTTGCTTCGTAGGTTGCTAACCAATCCATCCCTAATACTACATCAAATCCTCTTAGGGGCATCACATGTAACTTGGCAGCAAACCTATGACCTTCTAATTCTACGGCACAGTCCTCTATCACATCCGTAACCCTAGTGGACTTACCAATAGCAGTTTCTACGTCAAAGGACTCATCGAGGCATTTATTTCTAACAGGCAGTTTAGCACAGAAAGTAGTAGAAATAAAACTCCTACTCGCGCCCGAATCAAATAATACAGAGGATAAAGTTTGGTTTATCAGGAACGTACCGGACATAACGTCAGGGTCCGTCCTAGCCTCTTCTTGCGTCATCGTGAATGCCCTGGCCTTTGCCCTCGGTTCTTCTCCTCCCGCCTTCTTCACCCCTGAGCCCTCAGCCCTCGGCTTATTGCAGCCTCTGCTCATATGACAACTTTCCCCACAGTTAAAACATTTGCCTGCCCGGTAATCCTTGGCCATATGCCCTGTCTTTCCACACTTAAAGCAGATGTTTGATCCCTACTTGCACTCCCCCGAGTGCTCTCTTCCACATTGGCCACACTTCCTCAATCCAGCTCCTGACATGACCACACGGCGGTCATCCACCCTTTCCTTCTTGTTACTCGTCGAGGTATCACCCCGACCAAACCACTTCCCCTGCCAGTTTCTCTCACCACCTCCCTTCTTACTACCCTCAGCCTTCACCACCACAGCCCGCTCATCATATAGCCTTCCTGCCAAATCCACTGCCGACCTAAAGGTGCTCGGTCGAGCAGTAATCAAATGCCTGCGGATGTCAGCTGGCAGCCCCTGAATATACCGGTTGATCTTTCGAGACACCGGCGTCACCTGATTTGGCACCATTCTCGCCATCTCATTGAATTTGGTGGTGTACTGTTGGTGGGTCATCGTCCCCGCCTCCAACTGCAGAAACTCTCTCTCAACTTTGTCCTTTTCCCGATGTTGACTGAACTCCTCGATCACCATCCTTTTCAGCTCGGACCACTTCATTCTTCTGATGGTCCTGCTACCCTCGGCTTGGACTATATTGTCCCACTAACACAAAGCCGACGCCGTGAAAGAGTGGGTAGCAAACTTCACCTTCTTGTCCTCCTGGCAATCACTAATATCGAGGACAGCCTCCATTTCTCTCACCCATTGGTGAGCGCCAAAAGTAGGGGGCTTGCACCTCATGAATGCCCTGTAATTACAACCCCGTGTTGTCTCCCGTACCGGCTCCTCCTCCTCTTCCTCTTCATTATCAGATAGAACCGTTACCGGCTCCTGTCGATGCGGTCTCTTCGAGGACCGGTTCCTCCCTTGCCTTTCATCCTCGCGTACCGCCTTTATTACTTCGGTCACCACAGACGGTAAGATCGTCTGCATGACCTGATGCACCTCTTCGACCACTGCCTTTTTTACCGAGGCTCTCAAATTTGCGCTTTCATCTACACCCTCCTGATGAGGAGTATCGGGTTCTTCATGAACCACTTTCTCCACCCTAGGTCTTCCTCTTGTGGCTCGTGATTCAGCACCACGTCCGCCACCACCCCCACCCCGGGATGCTTTGGAAGATCTACCACCAACCATTTTCTATCTCACACTGAAAGGTTCAAATACTAACACGGTCATTCAAGGAAATAGCTCAGTTTATGTCAAGCATAGTAAGTCCCTAATTACAGTGGCCCGGTGTGATTAGCCACTTACTTTACTCTTCGCACCCTGAGCATCACCCGTCCTGACTACATTAGCATCTAAATCTAACAATACACGTATACCACATACATACGCACATAATACCAGTTAATCTTTAAGATAATACCTGATGGCACGCAGCTACTCAGATGACATTCCCTTCCTCCCCGTCCCATTTTCAGTTTAAGTTTAGGTTTATTTAAAAATTTACCCATTTCCCTTAAACTTTGGCTCTGATACTAACTTGTAAGGCCCCGTTCCCGGGCACCTCACAGTTGGTCGTTCATCGCACATAAATCATATATTTGCATAAACTTAGTAAAATCATGCAGCGGAATTTCGGAAATAAACTTTTTCTTTACTATAAATACTTTTGCCATTTAATACAACGTAGGTCAATTACAAAACATCTAATGTTGCATTACATCACAAAAGCACTATTACAAAAATTACACCGTTACTGATTACAAAATGGTCATATACAGTGACCTCTAGTATAGACATTTTATGATTTTCATCATAAAGGAGCTTCCTTAAGTAATCCCGTTTATTAGGGTTCTTAAGGATGGTTCCTTAAATAATCCTGTTTATCGGGATCCTTAAGGAACACTTGACACTTGCATGCAACATAATGTGTTGCGTGCATTATGAGCCCGCGTCCTATTGCGTGGCAGCATTATCAAAAGGAGAATGCCATCCCAAAAGAGCTGAGTATCCACCTCGTGCCATCCCCAGCAACACTACCTACCAACTGGAAACACATAAAAAGTCAGCGTTACTGAGTGAGTTCTAGTTTTTATAATAAACATACTTCGTTTTCATTAAAACCGTTCTTTTCTTTATTCGCGATCATACATTATACATACATGTAGATAATATCTTTATTATCTCTTTCTTTCATTCGGTCATTCGTTATACATCATTATCTTTCACTTCTTATCTAGATCCTGTCATGCTTTACCCACTTCATGGCACGCAACCATGATTACTGTGGTCGAATGACAAGGATCCTGTTACGTTCATTCGTTATACGTTTCGTTTGTGAACATACATCATACACATGTATAGATAATATTTTTTATTATCTGTGTCATTCATTCGTTACGTCTTTATCATTCAGTTCTCATATGGATCCTGTCAGGCTTTACCCACTTCATGGCACGCAGCCATGATTACTGTGGTCGAATGACAAGGATCCCGTTTCATCTTTCCTTGCGCATTGGATATCTTTTGTACCACTACCGTGTGCTATACCTCGATCAGTCTTAGCTACCGGGCCGAAGTCAATAAATGAACAGCAAGTGTATGCCACGGTACTAGAGGTAAGCGGTATGGGCACCATACATATGTTCAATCACCAAGAAGGACCCGTTTACCTTATCCAATGCTTGCAAGACTTCTTTTGTTCGTTCTTTAGTGCATGTATTCATCATCGTTTTACCCATTCATTCGTTCATTAATACATGCATTCATCGTCATGTTCCTCTTTCTTTATCTTTCACTTTACGTTACATAATACTTCGTTCATTCATTGTCATAATACGTGGGTCGTGAAAAGATATACATACATCATCATAAGGAACACGCATATATATCAGTCATACATCGTCATACATGGCATCATACATACATAGCCTATATCAACAGTCATCTACAGGCACTTACAGAAACTTCCACGTAAGGACTTACTCACGCATTTTTCCCGAAAGCCGGGACTTGACTATGCATCTCCTCGAGTGCAACAGCTCTAATTGTCCCTCCTAAACCTTGGGGACTCATACTAACACATCATACAAACACATACAAGCCACAATCGTACCTTAAGCATACTACCCGTGATTATACCCCAAATGGGTCAAACATACATATTTCAATAAACAGGTTTATTTGTGTTCCAGCCCCAAAATCGTTTAAAACAAGTAGATGAGGGGTCCTAGAACTCACCTGTGCTTGCTAAGTAGCTTATCAATCAAGCTTTAAAGAAGAGTGTCACACTACACCGCCTGCAGATAGGTTAACACTCAAAAGAGTTAATTTCTGTCTAAATTCGCTGCTAAGTTCGCCAGCAGTTTCGTTGGACTTATCAGCAGTTTCGCTACTAAACTCACTGGCAGTTTCGCTGCTAGATTCGCCAGCAGTTTTGCTAGACTTATCAGCAGTTTTGCTGCCAGTTTCGCCCAACTTTCGTTGGATAGCATTGTTGGCGAACTTATCAACGAAACTGTAGTTTCGCCAGAGCGAAACTATAGTTTCGCTGGAACTTCTGTTAGTTTCACTGGACGAACTTATAGTTTCGCTGGATGAGTGCTTAAATTCGCAGAACGAGCTGAAAATTACGAATCAGCCCATTTTAACCCAAAACTTCAATCGTTTACATCCAAACCCTTGGGTTATCATCCAGGAAGCTATATCTAAGCTTTTTACATGTTTTCTTACCTAAAAACGTGCGTTTTTGGGCGATTCTTGCCACTTTTAAAACCCTAAAAACTTAAATCCTGGTTTTTCACTAAAAGGAGCAATTAGACTACGTTTCTTACCTTGATTCTTGTTTTTTGTGAGTCCACAAATGCCAATCTTCGATCTCTTGACCAACCGAGCCTCGAATCACACTTTCTCTCTCTACACTTTCTCTCTCTAGAAATTGAGTGTTGAGTAGAAATGAGAGTTGCTCAGCTGATCCATCTATATATATATCAGGCGTTCCCGTGACCTTAAACTCGTTAAACTCGTGACCCGAAGAGTTAACTCGGTCTAACACCCACAACCATCCTATTTTATTAAATGGTCTCATCTAAGCCCATTATTATCATTTGACTTGCTTAGAAAATTTTCCGGGTGTTACAATAAGCTTTTTATTCCTAATTTGGGAGATAACTCTTTCACCTCTTCCCCTATGAGAGGAAGATCTTCCACGACCTCTGCCACGTTCCCAAGGAGTCATGGCTGAAATTAAGCATAAGAAATTATTAATTTCTTTGCTTCTAGTTTGTGGATTTTTCTCCTTACTTCATTAAGTCTTACCAGTAAGAGATTTAAAACTAGTTTCTTTGCCTCTCTGGACAAATTAATCACATTTCTAATTTCTTGCATTCTATTTAAGGTCATTGTTTCTATTAATAAAAATTCATTTCTAGCTTCATGAATTTCTTGAATAGCATTTCCTAAAGGTCCTTTATTATGACTCATTATGCGCTAGAAATTATAGCCATTTTGGCTTCAAGCTCTTTTATAATTTTTTCAAAATATTTCTTCTCTGATTCAAGTATTTTAAATTCTTTGAATCTGTTATCAATTGGTAAAGGACTAAGAAAGCCATTTCTCCTTTCTTCAATATAATTTTCTCTTCTAACTTGAAGTTGAATTTCCCTAATTTGCTTATTAAGGATATTAATATATTTTAAATATGCCAATTTGGAATATGTTATTCCAATCGGTCCTTTAAAATTTTTTGGTTCTCGAGGGGGTCTTCTCATTGTAAATACTCCCTGGTAAGAAAATCGGGTAAACTGTTATCACTTCCCTTTTTATAAATTATTTCAAAATCGAATGGCGCCAAATGTTACTGCCACCTTGCAAACATTTGCTAAGAAACATCATGTTTGAAATCTTTATTAAACATATATTTTGCCACATGACAATCTGTTCGTATAACGAACTTTTTGTTATATAAATCATATTGAAATTTTAAAACACATTTGACTATTGCTAAAATTTCTTTCTCAATAGTAGCATAATTCTTTTGGCTAGTGTTCCACTTACCTGAATGGAATCTAACAAGATATTCTTGCTTACTTTCTGGAGATTTTTGTTTCAAAATTCCTCCATAGCCTATCTCAGAGGCATCAGTCTCAACAATTTTATCCATCATGGGATTTGCTATCATTAAGCAAGGAAAGTTTTTAACCTTTCGTTTTATTTTTTGAACTGCTCTAGTATGATCTAGAGACCACGGTTTGGGATTCTTTTTTAATCTTTCATATAAAATTGCAGTATCTTCTCCTAAATTTTTATAATACGGAAGAATATAATTTAGACTTCCAAGAAATCTTTGAAGTTGAGTTTTATCATGTATTTCATCAGGAAATTTTGATGCAAACTCAATACTTCTATTAATTGGAATTATATTTCCTTGATCAATATTATGACCTAAAAATCTTATATTTGTTTGGAAAAGCATCATTTTGGGTCTAGATATAACTAAACCATTTTTCAGAATTATTTCTTTGAATATATTCAAATGTTTAAAGTGAGTTTCAATATCCTTAGAAAATACTAGGATATCATCAATATAAACAATGATAAATTCACTATATGGAATGAAAATATCATTCATTATATTTTGAAATTCTGAAGGTGCATTTTTCAGACCAAATGGCATTACATTCCATTCGTAATGTCCTATAGGTACTGTAAAAGCAGTTTTATACCTATCCTTTTCTTCAATTTGAATTTGCCAGTATCCTGACTTTAAATCGAATTTTGAAAATATATTTGCATCATCCAATTTATCTAACAAATCTTTTTTATTAGGTATAGGGTACCTAATCCATTTTAAGACTTTGTTAAGAGGTTTATAATTTATCACCAATCTTGGTACATCTCTTTCTTGTTCTGAATGTTTATTAACATAAAATGCAGTACATGTGACGCCCTAAACCCGGCAGGGCACCGGAGGCACGTCACGCAGTTGGATTAATATTTTAAACACAAATCAGAGCTTTCTATTTACAGCGGAAGACTTTAAACACCATTAGATATTAACCCAACTTTTTAAAACATTTTACATATGATTGCATTTAATTATACATCGCCCTATTTACATTATTAACAAGCCCTAAATCCTATGCCAGCAACTGCTCCGGGATAGCATCCTCGTTCAGCTCATACTTGCTTTCCTCTATTATCAGAGGATCCCTCCTTACCTAGCACACATAACACACTCAAAACATCAGATAAACTGGTGAGTTCTAATTTTCATTAAAACATTAACAACATTTTCACACACACCACAACTATCTTTTTATTGGCAATATTATAAATTCATCTTTTATCATTATTCCGTCCCACTGGACCTGTTCCATCGAACGTCGGTTGCCCCAGCTAGCAACTACCAGTTCCCCATACCCAGTAACGTCGGTTGCCCACATCTAGCAACTACTAGTTACTACACTCAGAAACATCGATTGCCCACATTCAGCAACTACCAGTTTCTCATACTCGGTAACGTCGGTTGCCCACATCTAGCAACTACCGGTTACCCTACCCAGAGACGTCGGTTGCCCACATCCAGCAACTACCAGTCTCCCATACCCAGTAACGTCGGTTGCCCACATCCAGCAACTACCGGTTACTATCTCTCATCCAGTAGGATGCCAAATAATCATCTAGGGTCGTCACCACAAGATGTTCACAAAGCTGAGTGATCGTCATCACTCCTATCAAACTGTACAGTTTCACACCCAGGCATCTTACCCTAACTGGCCTGTTGAGATTTACATCATATTACCATTTTACAAACATTTCTTTTATTTATTGCGAATATTATCACATTCACTCACACCCCACACATTCTTTCTTTTAGCACCAATTTTAACATATTTTCATTAATCATCACACCCATCCGACCCATTGGAATCATTACCATTACGTAATGATTAACAATGTTCAGAGGACTATCTTTTACACCCTACCTGACTCATTGCAATCATTACCATCATGTAATGATTGACAATGTTCAGGTAAACATTTATTACTCCCACTTTCCCTCTAACAGCTTGACCAACTGTTAGAAACATATCCATCATTACTATCATAATTCTGGTACTAAAACATTCAATTCTTTTATCAATATGTGTGTGCTAGCCCGAATGTTAAAACCAAACATTTAAAAAGGGCTTAGAACTCACCTTATCAATTTCCTCACCACAGTCTACACAATCCACGTACCCAAGATAACTAGTCCTTCCTCTAATCAAGGTATATCTAAAGCAATAAACCCTGATTCAATAAACTTATTCTCAAACAGGCCCTCATGCGATTGAACACTTATGCGAATGAGCAATCATACGACTGGACCTATGCGAATGAACCATGCGACTGAACCTTCAGTCGTACGACTAACCGTTCATTCGCATGATTGAGTTCTCATTCGTACCCAGTGTTCACTCGTCTTCATTCGGCCTTCTAGCCAGGCGACTGAGTTCCAACCACACGACTGAACCTCCATTCGCACTCAGTCATACGACTAAATTCTCATTCGTGCGACTGAGGTCTGCGATTGAGCCCATTCACCTGAGACGGATCAGCAGCTGTGTTCTTGACGTTTTTTATCCAAACTCACTTAAAATTTGAGTTTTAACCATCCAAATCATACCATATTCAAAACATATCCTATACACATCGTTTACAATGGTTTCGGACCATTATTTCATCAAAATTTCACAAAAACTTGGATTTGAATTCTTGGATTTTAAATTCAGAAATGGACCAGACCAATTTACTGATTTAAACAGGTTATTGGATCAAACTCAACCAGTTACACAGCTTATAACATCTCCGGATTGATCCGTGATGTTCAAAACTTACCAAAACGGAGTTTCGCCTAGTCGATTTCGTGAGAACAGGATTTTGGGTGTGAAGGGGACAAGAGAACAGAATAGGTGCAGATAGAAATCTGCCCTTAAACCCCCTGCACCGCCCCATTTATCCATACACTTAATCTTAACCGCCTCACCTTCAGTCGCACGACTGAACCATTCGTACGACTGAACTGTGCGACTGAAGCTCATACGCCTACGATTCGTACGACTGAGTCTCAATCGCACATAAGGGGTGCGACTGAAGTTCATTCGCATATGACTTATGCGACTGAACACTTAAACACTCAATCAACTCAACTTAATTTAATTAATCATAACTATAATATAATTTACAAGTCCGGATTTAGAAACCGGATGTTACAACTCTCCCCCCTTAAATAGGTTTCGTCCTCGAAACCAACTATTCGAACAACTGGGGATAATCTCTCTTCATCTCCTCTTCTGACTCCCAAAGTGAAATCAGACCCCTTTGTATTCGACCACTGCACTTTAACTAAATCAATAGTTTTATTCCTCAGCCTTTTCACCTTTCTGTCTACTATAGCAGTAGGTTTCTCAATATAGTTCAACTTATCATCCACCTCTATATCATCGAAAGGTACATAAGCATTCTCATTGGCCAAACACTTGCGCAACTGGGATACATGAAAGGTTGGGTGAATTCCTTGCAATTGATCGGGTAATTCTAGTTTATAGGCCACTTCCCCAATCCGTTCTATAATGCTAAACGGTCCTATAAAACGAGGACTTAACTTTCCCCTCTTTCTGAATCTGATAATTGCCTTCCAAGGGGATACTTTCAACATAACTTTATCTCCTACCTCAAACTCTATATGTCTTCGCCTTTTATTTTCATAAGACTTTTGTCGATCCTGAGCTGCTTTAAACCGAACTTTGATCTGATCCAGTTTCTCATTCGTAGCCTGTACAATTTCCAAATTGCCCAACTCTTTCTGCCCAACTTCTCCCCAACATATGGGACTCCTACACTTCCTGCCATATAACATCTCATAAGGGGCTCTCCCAATTGTAGAATGATAACTGTTATTGTAGGAGAATTCAACTAATGGCAGATGACTATCCCAGCTACCCCCGAAATCTATAACACAAGCTCGTAACATGTCTTCAACTGTTTGGATAGTCCTTTCAGTCAACCCATCAGTTTCTGGGTGAAAAGATGTGCTGTGCAATAAACGAGTACCCATATCTCCATGAAACTTTCTCCAAAACCTCGAAGTAAAACGCGTATCTCTATCTGACACAATAGATATTGGTACTCCATGACGAGCAATAATTTCTTGAATAAATAATTCTGCTAACTTCTCGGAGTTATACGTTTCCTTGATTGGTAAGAAATGCCCACTACGTGTCAATCTATCTACTATGACCCAAATGGTATCATAACATTTAGCTGTACTCGGAAGCTTAGTTATGAAATCCATTGTCAATTCTTCCCACTTCCATTTCGGGATCTCTAAGGGTTGAAGCTTACCATATGGTTTTTGATGCTCAGCTTTGACCTGAAGACACGTCAAACACCTATTCACATACTGCATCACATTAAACTTCATACCGGGCCACCAATATTCTTGTTTTAAATCTTTGTACATCTTAGTAGCACCAGGATGTATAGAATATCTGGACTTATGAGCTTCATCTAACACTAGCTCCCTCATCTTAATCGGAACCCACATACGACCACATTTTATCTTAACCCCAAAATTATTTTCTTCTAGATTCTTTGTTTGACCCTTCATTCGTTCTCGCTTCACGTTCTCTTCTTTCAGTGCTTCTAATTGAGCTTCTCGTAACTGATGCATAAAATCTGGGGTTATCACTAACTTGTATGATTTAACTCGAATTGGAGGGTGTTCATTCTTTCTGCTTAATGCGTCGGCAACCACATTTGCTTTACCAGGATGGTAAAGTATTTCACAATCATAATCTTTCACCAATTCTAACCATCTCCGCTGGCGCATGTTCAATTCTTTCTGATCAAAGAAATACTTCAAGCTCTTATGATCTGTGTAAATCGTACATTTCGTTCCATATAAGTAATGCCTCCATATCTTCAAGGCAAACACCACCGCTGCCAATTCTAAATCATGCGTTGGATAATTCTTTTCATGTTCTTTCAATTGTCTGGAAGCATGAGCTATCACTCGTCCCCTCTGCATCAATACACAGCCTAGACCTTGATACGAAGCATCTGAATAAATCACCAAATCTTCATTTCCATCTAGCAACGACAATATTGGTGATTGGGTTAATTTCTGCTTCAGTTCTTGAAATGCATTTTCTTGTTCTGGTCCCCAAATATATTCTTCATTCTTCCTCGTAAGTTTTGTTAACAGGGATGCGATTTTGGCAAAATCCTGAATAAACCTTCTATAGTAACCAGCCAGACCCAAGAAACTACGAACCTCAGATGGCGTCCTTGGAGGACTCCACCTCACTACTGTTTCAATCTTGGTAGGATCTACTAAAATACCTTCTGCATTAATCACATGCCCTAAAAACTGTACCTCCCGCAACCAAAACTCACACTTAGAAAATTTTGCATAAAGCCTTTCTTTTCTCAATCTTTCCGACACTTCACCAAGATGGCAAGCATGATCTCCCTCATTCTTCGAATAGATCAGTATATCATCAATAAACACAATTACTGATCGATCTAACATTGGCTTGCACACCCTATTCATCAAATCCATAAAAACAGCAGGGGCATTCGTCAACCCAAAAGACATGTCCTGAAATTCATAATGACCATAACGTGTGCGAAACACTGTCTTAGGTATATCTTCTTCCTTGACTTTTAACTGATGATATCCCGAACGAAGGTCTATCTTAGAAAACCAACTGGCTCCCTGTAGCTGATCAAACAAATCATCTATTCGTGGGAGTGGATACTTATTCTTTATTGTTAACTTGTTTAATTCTCTGTAATCAATACACATACGCATACTCCCATCTTTCTTCTTCACAAACAATACTGGAGCACCCCATGGGGAAGAACTGGGTCTAATGAATCCTCTTCCCAACAAGTCTTCAGTCTGTTTCATTAACTCCTTCAATTCCGATGGGGCTAATCTATAAGGTGGCTTAGCAACTGGCTTAGCACCCGGAACCAAATCAATTCTAAACTCAACTTCACGATCTGGAGGTATACTCGGTAATTCCTCTGGAAACACATCTGCAAAATCTCTAATCACAGGAATGTCTTCTATCTTTCTTACAGGCTTTTGCGAATCAATTACATATATCAAATAGGATACACACCCGCGGCTCATTAACTTATCATCTTTTATCATAGATATTATTTTCACCGTTGACTCCTCCTTATCACCATATACATTAATCGTTTTCCCATCCGGTGCTCTTAATTGAATTAACTTCTTATTACATACAATATGGGCTTCATGGTTTGCCAACCAATCCATACCCAAAACTACATCAAATCCTCCTAACACCATAGGATATAGTTTAACAGGTAATTTATATCCGTCTAATTCAATATAACAACCATCAATCATACTACTAATCATCACAGATCTATCAGTAGTAGTTTCAACTACAAAAGCTGCCCCTAGTGGTCGAACTTCACATGCAAGCATAGGGCAAAAATCAATAGATACAAAACTTCCACTTGCACCAGAATCAAATAACACATTAGCTGGAATTCCATTCACTAAAAACGTACCTGAAACTACATCTGGCAATGCTTTAGCCTCACTGGCTGTCATAGAATATGCTCGCCCCTTGGCTACACTCGATCCTTCTCCTGACCCTTTCATCGATCTATCCGGTTCAGGCTTTCTAACTACCAACTTTGGACATTCACTTCGAATATGCCCCGTTTCTCCACACTCATAACATTTACGAGGACCTTCACTACATTCATTAGCATAATGTCCCATTTTTTCACATCTAAAACAAGCCCTGCTACCAATCATACATTCACCCTGGTATAGCCTACCACATTTTCCGCAACGTGGCAGCTCATTTGTGGCATTCCTCGGAAATTGACCCCTTCCGAACCTACTTTTCTTTTTGAAGCTTGGGTTCTCAAATCTTCTCTGCACGACAGGTTCTTCACGCCTTCTTTTACTCCCTTCCGGAACAACACTACTACCATAAACTTCTTGATACATATCTGCAGCTAAGTTTACCGTCAACTGGTAACTACTCGGGGCAGATGATCTAACCAACTTCTTAACTTCCTGAGGTAACCCCTACGTATACCTCAAAATTTTCTTCTCTTCAGGAACCACCAAATGAGGCACCAACCGCGCCATCTCCTCTAACTTAGACGTGTATCCCCTATGAGACATATTACCCACCTGAAACTGCAGGAAACTTATTTCTATTCGATCCATCTCGCCTTTCGGACAAAACTTATCCGATACTAACTTTCTGAATTCAGGCCACAACATTTTGTCAGTAGCCTCCTCGCCTAACGTCTGGATAATCGTATCCCACCAATACAGAGCCTCACCTATAAACGAGTGGGCTGCAAACTTTACCTTCTGATCCTCCCTACACTCACTCAACTTGATCACGGCTTCCATTTCACGAAGCCATTTATAAGTGGCTACCACATCCATAGCCCCAGAAAATCGTGGAGGATTACATTCTTTAAACTGACTATATGTAACTCCCTTTTTCTCACTAGACCCCTCAGCTTTATCAACATTCCTACTTTCATCAGGTCTAGCTGCATTCAAGGCTTTATGAACCTCCTCAGCAATTGCATCATGGAATTGCTGCCTCGTCATACTAAGCACCACGGTGCTCTTATCAACATTTCTTTCCGAGGTTCCACCTTGCATTCTTTCACTCTCCCTATCAGCCATAACCTATTAAAACGAGATCGGGATTATTTTGTACTCGCATGTAAGTATATAACCAGAATACTATAGTAAAGTAAATTATTAATAATGTTGGCCAAGCACTATTAATTGTTTACTTTACTTGTACTATTCTCGTTATTCCTTCTCATGATAGTCCCATCACCTTTTCTTGTTTTAATAAACTATTCTATCTAGCTATCCCTGCTGACATATCTATTTTCTAGTTAAAGTCTAGTTATTATGACACTAGATCCCTTTAACCACTGCTCTGATACCAACCTGTGACGCCCTAAACCTGGCAGGGCACCGGAGGCACGTCACGCAGTTGGATTAATATTATAAACACAAATCAGAGCTTTCTATTTACAGCGGAAGACTTTAAACACCATTAGATATTAACCCAACTTTTTAAAACATTTTACATATGATTGCATTTAATTATACATCGCCCTATTTACATTATTAACAAGCCCTAAATCCTATGCCAGCAACTGCTCCGGGATAGCATCCTCGTTCAGCTCATACTTGCTTTCCTCTATTATCAGAGGATCCCTCCTTACCTAGCACACACAACACACTCAAAACATCAGATAAACTGGTGAGTTCTAATTTTCATTAAAACATTAACAACATTTTCACACACACCACAGCTATCTTTTTATTGGTAATATTATAAATTCATCTTTTATCATTATTCCGTCCCACTGGACCTGTCCCATCGAATGTCGGTTGCCCCCATCTAGCAACTACCAGTTCCCCATACCCAGTAATGTCGGTTGCCCACATCTAGCAACTACCAGTTACTACACTCAAAACATCGGTTGCCCACATCCAGCAACTACCAGTTTCTCATACTCGGTAATATCGGTTGCCCACATCTAGCAACTACCGGTTACCCTACCCAGAGACGTCGGTTGCCCACATCCAGCAACTACCAGTCTCCCATACCCAGTAACGTCGGTTGCCCACATCCAGTAACTACCGGTTACTATCTCTCATCCAGTAGGATGCCAAATAATCATCTAGGGTCGTCACCACAAGATGTTCACAAAGCTGAGTGATCGTCATCACTCCTATCAAACTGTACAGTTTCACACCCAGGCATCTTACCCTAACTGGCCTGTTGAGATTTACATCATATTACCATTTTACAAACATTTCTTTTATTTATTGCCAATATTATCACATTCACTCACACCCCACACATTCTTTCTTTTAGCACCAATTTTAACATATTTTCATTAATCATCACACCCCATCCGACCCATTGGAATCATTACTATTATGTAATGATTAACAATGTTCAGAGGACTATCTTTTACACCCTACCTGACTCATTGCAATCATTACCATCATGTAATGATTGACAATGTTCAGGTAATCATTTATTACTCCCACTTTCCCTCTAACAGCTTGACCAACTGTTAGAAACCTATCCATCATTACTATCACAATTCTGGTACTAAAACATTCAATTCTTTTATCAATATGTGTGTGCTAGCCCGAATGTTAAAACCAAACATTTAAAAAGGGCTTAGAACTCACCTTATCAATTTCCTCACCACAGTCTACACAATCCACGTACCCAAGATAACTAGTCCTTCCTCTAATCAAGGTATATCTAAAGCAATAAACCCTGATTCAATAAACTTATTCTCAAACAGGCCGTCATGCGATTGAACACTTATGCGAATGAGCAATCATACGACTGCACCTATGCGAATGAACCATGCGACTGAACCTTCAGTCGTACGACTAACCGTTCATTCACACGATTGAGTTCTTATTCGTACCTAGTGTTCACTCGTCTTTATTCGGCCTTCTAACCAGGCGACTGAGTTCCAACCGCACGACTGAACCTCCATTCGCACTCAGTCGTACGACTAAATTCTCATTCGTGCGACTGAGGTCTGCGATTGAGCCCATTCGCCTGAAACGGATCACCAGTTGTGTTCTTGACGTTTTTTATCCAAACTCACTTAAAATTTGAGTTTTAACCATCCAAATCATACCATATTCAAAACAGATCCTATACACATCGTTTACAATGGTTTCGGACCATTATTTCATCAAAATTTCACAAAAACTTGGATTTGAATTCTTGGATTTTAAATTCAGAAATGGACCAGACCAATTTACTGATTTAAACAGGTTATTGGATCAAACTCAACCAGTTACACAGCTTATAACATCTCCGGATTGATCCGTGATGTTCAAAACTTACCAAAACGGAGTTTCGCCTAGTCGATTTCGTGAGAACAGGGTTTTGGGTGTGAAGGGGACAAGAGAACAGAATAGGTGCAGATAGAAATCTGCCCTTAAACCCCCTGCACCGCCCCATTTATCCATACACTTAATCTTAACCGCCTCACCTTCAGTCACACGACTGAACCATTCGTACGACTGAACTGTGCGACTGAAGCTCATACACCTACGATTCGTACGACTGAGTCTCAATCGCACATAAGGGGTGCGACTGAAGTTCATTCGCATATGACTTATGCGACTGAACACTTAAACACTCAATCAACTCAACTTAATTTAATTAATCATAACTATAATATAATTTACAAGTCCGGATTTAGAAACCGGATGTTACAGTACATGACCACGGAGACTTAGAAACTCTGATTAAATATTTGTCTAAGAGTGATTTTATTTCATTCTTATATAATTCCATATATAATTAATCATAACTATAATATAATTTACAAGTCCGGATTTAGTCGGTATTTGACTTTCTTTAAAATTATCTTCATATGGGAGAGAAACAATATGTTTCTTTCTTTCCCAAAATACATTAGGATGATCATTACATATTTATAAAGTAAATTGATGTTCAATTAATTTAATTTTTTCTTGTAATTTCTTTTTACTCAAACTTTCTTGAATATTTAAAGAAAATATTTCTTTTTGTAAAAATTCAATTTGATTTATTTTTGCTTTTAGTAATTCCTCTTTAACATTATTTAATGTTCTTGTCAAGGGATTACTTATGAATGAAAAATTTATTTCTTTTTCTTGATATGTACCAGTTATTCCAGTACGATCTATTTTTCTTATGGGGAAAATCTTATCAAGAAATGGGCTGCCAAGTATTACCTAGTTTGCTAAATTTTTTACTAGTACAAAACTAGTATCTCTACGAGTATTTTCTTGACATATGAATGCCTTAGGTATTTTATAATTACCTCGAGTTTTCCTTTACCAGCATGACTTAGACAATGTGAAGTCTTATGGTAATATTTTACAGGTACTAATCCTTCCTGTATGCAATTCAAATCTGCACCGCTATCTATTAGCGCAGTAGCTTCTATAAAGAAATCTTGTCGTATGAGAGGCTTGATTTTTGTATGCCATTTTTGTGAAGTTATTATCTCCATAATATTCTTTGAATAAGATTCTGATTCCTCTTCTTGTTGAGGAATAATTATTTTCCCTATTTCTAGACCTATAATCCTTTTTTCTAATTCTTTATTATTTTATTGTAATAATTTTATTTCTGTTTTTAAATTATCAATTTCTTGCTTTAATTCTTGAATATCAAGAGGTTTTTTACCCTTATTTCTTTGGTTTAATTGATTTTTTAATTCAGCCAAAGAGAAAGGTTTTAATTCTGAAGAAGTAGGAACCTCTTCTTCTTGGTTCTTAAAATGTGAAGAGATTATTTTGTCTTTTATTTGTGGATTATCTATAAGTTTTAATAAATCTAAAATTTCATTAGTTATTACATTTACTTCCATATCTTGGAATTGTGAAATAATTTGATAGATATCATCTTCTTTTATTTCTGGATTACAACATTCCTTGTTGCAATTATTATTACAGCCTTTTTCTTCCTCAGATGAAGAATAGAGACTTTCATTTTCTAAATTGTTTAAATCATTATCTTCAGAAGAAGATTGCTCAGAATTTGATTCTGAATCTAACTCTAATAATATCTTAGATATTTGATTTCTCAAATCTTCATCTTCTAGCTTTTTAAGCTTTTTCTTAACCTAGCAAGTTCTTGCTTTGTGACCTATTTTGCCACATTTTCTACAAATTAACTTAGGCTTATATGAAGCTCTGTTTTCCTTATATTTTTCAATTCTTGTGAATTTTCTATCTTCCCGTTTCTTTTTCCTTTTCTTATGTTTATAGGGATTAGATTTTTTTAATTTTAATGACTTAGAAGTACTAGGCTTTCCTTCTAAACCAAATTGTTCGCAAAATTGACCTAATTGCCTCTTTTCATTTAAAGAGTGTTTCTTAATTTGATGGTTTAATCTTATTTCATTGCATAGATTTAAACCTTCTTGCATGCATATACCTATTAATTTCCCATAGGTATATTTATCATAGTCTATATTACTTCCTCCTTTTCTAAGGTTATTCCTTATTTTTTCTGCAAATAGATGAGGAAGTCCATCTATGAACTTAGATTTCCAATGAGAGCGATTACTCTTTAGGAGTTCCATAACTCTTGTTTAGAACGTATCCTTATACCATCTAAAAGATGTAAGTGTTTTGCACTTAAGGTTTTGTAATAAAGACCTAATATTTTCTGAATTGTCAGACCATCTTCCAGTAAATGTTCTATGATATTTACTATTAATGTATAAACAGACTTGTTTTCTTCAATTCCATCCTCCTATTTTATACTATTTAGGATTTTTCTCCTATCTTCCTCGGATAGATAATTATCCCACCAGCCTTTAAGTTGTCCAGTAAAACCTGATATGATCATGTGAGCTATTGTCCTAGTCGAATTTCTATTATTCTGACAAATTGTGCTATACATTAGCATCCTATGGATTGTCTTATATATTTGGGATTCAGTTTGACCATCTATGTTCCATTCATAGATATTTTTCCCACTATATGAGTTATTTATCACATATTGTTCTTCTTCTATAAGAATATCCTGTGGTGATGGCCTAGGATAATAGTACATCCTTTGTGTTGGCTTATCAGCAAATGTCACACCCTCAATTTCCACGAACAAGGTTGTACCGTTAGGCGTGTGACATACCAGGATCTCAGACACAGTTATATCGAACGACACTATATGAATTTAAAACAAACATTTGACTTCATTCAAAAAAACATAAACAAGATTTACAACAGTGCAGAAGCGTGTACATAATATGTAAATCCATTACAAGACATTTACAAGAGCCAAGTTTAGACAAAATGTTCAATGCTGAAAATAAAGTAGATGAATGCATGTCCTGAGTGCGTTTCTTGTAGCGTGCATCATGAGCTTATGCGTTCCTGTGACCTGAGAAAACATGCTAAAATGTGTCAACATAAAGTTGGTGAGTTCACATGTTTAATCAACAAGAAATGTGTTCGTAAGCGTTTCAATGGCTTAGTATATAGAGCATATCGTTAGGTAGCTAGCCGATGTTCATGTTACTTAGCGTTTCGAACCGAAGCTGACTGTTTACGTCCTATAAGTTTGTTGTATCCCCGTCACGTCTCACCAGATAGTGACAAATGTTAGGTCAATTAAGCACCTGTTTGACCTCCAATCAAGCTAGCGCGACTAGCCCGGGCGGGGTTTGTCAGACCCAGTAGTACTACTCAGAATTACCTCGCTAATCCCATTACTAACGGTTCGAGTGTGTCAGGACTGTTGTGTGTTTGCACTAACGTAACAAGCGATATCAATAATACTAATATCATTTATGTAAAATCCGTTTGCATGCTTTCTCCCCCAAAAGGAAAGAGAGTAAAATAGGGGCCGTGAAACTCACCGATGATGTAGTAAGTATGTAGGATGAAAGTCTCCCAAGTGTCGTTTAGGATGAGCTGTCAAACACCTATTGACCGTTATGTTAGGCATTAATGTTGTGTTTAGCGTTAATAGACATGTTTAGTCGGGTCGGGTCGCATTAGTTTGGTCGTGGGTGACACACACAAGCAGGCATACACGTATCAGGCTGTATGTAGATTCCCAAATAGGTTGTCGGCATTTGTAAATGGTTAGGTTATTTTATGTTGAAAAAGTATGTACTTGTTGATTGCGTTGACTTTAATCTTTGTGGTCAAGAAATGACACTTTATTGATTGTTACCATTCATCACTCGATAGGCACACGAAACACAAGGAGAATTCATTCACAATGACTCCAATCGCATATCAAGGCTAGACGCACTACTGGACCCTTCATTCGCACGAATGGGCCTTCAATCGTACGAATCAACCTCACTCGTACGACTGAACCCTCACTCGTACGACTTAGCATTCAGTCATACCACACATCACCCATTCGCACGACTCAACAGCCAATCGTACGACTGAACCTTCATTCGTACGATTGGACCTTCAGTCGTGTGGTACTCAGTCGCACACATTCCTCCGACTGACTCAACCGCACACACTCTCAATCGCATGCATTCATTCGCACATCACGCACACACGCATGGACTCAGTCGCATGACTCACCCCAGTCGCACCGCTCAGTCGCACGATGGACCCAGTCGCATGACTCAGTCGCATGACTGGCCCAGTCGCGAACTGCAGCAGGTCGTGACTGCTGGACGGGCTGAACAGCCTTCGGCTGTTTCGTGCTCGGTTTTCACACAATCAGGACTTCCAGAAACATTTTCCTAACATGTCTAAGTAAAATGCACATGCTGATTGACCTCACACACACCCCCACGACCACATGCATTCGGGTTGAACCCGAACACCCGAACCCTAAGTTTGCAGCAGAGAAACGAGCAATAAAATGGATGACCAAGGTCGCCTACCTACTGGGAACGTGATTTCTCAACTGTTGTGTGGTCTAACCTACGAAAACGAGCTCAATCGAGGTGATTTTGGTGCTAGGATGAAGAAATGGAGAAGAAGAAATCGTAGGAGAGAAGAGAGCAGATTGTGAAGTGTTGGGCTGGTGGATGGGTATTTATACCCAGCCCCAGTTTGGCAATTGTCAAGTTTAGTCTCTGTAGTTAGGTACCGTGTTCCTAAATTTGTTTCGGTTGATAACGACGTAGATGGGCGAGCTATGTTAATTTAGAGGATTTCTTAGGAAATCCCGTTTATGTGAATCCTCAACAAACACCCGTGTTAATATTTTATCATAATTTATTTATCGATGTTGGTGGCGGTGCTTGTACGCGTTTCGGGTAATAGCAAGTATGTGACAATGATAATGACAATGGTTTGAATAGTGTTAACCTGAATTTATGGGGTGTCACATCATCCCCTTGTTGCAGGAATTTCCGTCCCGAAAATTAGTACATCATGTCACGAGGTTCAACAGGTAGTACAAGGCTCAACGGTTTGTGACGCATGTTGAATAGAGTTTCTTGTGTATCTTAAGAGGTAGATGCCTGATTCTGGAACAGTTGCGGGTACTTCTTCTTCATCTGATCCTCGCGTTCCCAGGTAAATTCTGGCCCTAGCTTTGAGTTCCAACGGACTTTGACGATAGGATACGACTATATTTAAGCGTCTTGACCTCTCGATCCAAGACCTCCACCGGTTCCTCGACGAAATGTAGTTGTTCGTTCACATGTATCTCGTCTAACGGAACGATAAGAGTCTCGTCTGCAAGGCATTTCCTCAAGTTGGAAACATGGAACACATCGTGTACTCCACGGAGTTCTTCGGCAGGTTCAGCTGATAGGCCACGGGGCCTTCCCGTTTGACAATCTCAAACAGTCCCACGTACCTAGGGCTTAGTTTCCCACGTTTTTCGAAACGAATCACGCCCTTCCATGGTGACACTTTCAGAAGCACCTTGTCACCTATTTGAAATTCCAATGGTCGACGACGCTTATCAGCGTAACTCTTCTGTCGGTCACGCGCTGCTGCCATACGGTTACGAATCTGCACGATCTTCTCGGTCGTCTCGTGCACAAGTTCAGGGCCGGTGAGTTGACTTTCTCCAACTTCCGCCCAGTAGATAGGTGATCGACACTTGCGCCCGTACAGTGCCTCGAATGGAGCAGCTTTGATCGAGGCGTGGTAGCTGTTATTGTAAGAAACCTCAACTAGCGGTAAATGAGTTTCCCAACTGCCGCCGAAGTCTATCACACAGGCACGCAGCATGTCTTCCAAGGTCTGAATCGTACGCTCACTCTGGCCATTGGTTTGTGGGTGATAAGCGGTGCTCATATCCAACCGCGTTCCCAATGCCCGTTGTAAAGACTGCCAGAAGTGTGATGTGAATCGGGCGTCACGAACAGAGATAATGGAAGTCGGCACACCATGCCGAGAGACTATTTCCCTTAGGTAGATACGAGTTAACTTTTCCAGGCGGTCAGTCTCCCTGATTGCCAGGAAGTGTGCGGACTTCGTCAAACGATCCACGATCACCCAAATGGTATCACATCCGCTGGGAGTTCTCGGCAGTTTTGTGATGAAATCCATTGATATCTGCTCCCACTTCCATACTGGAATTTCCGGTTGTTGAAGTAGCCCATAGGGTCGTTGATACTCCACCTTAACTTTATAACAGGTCAGACATCTGCTTACATAGGTGGCGATATCGGCTTTCATGTTTGGCCACCAGTAAAGAACCTTCAGGTTGTGGTACATCTTGTCTGAACCTGGTTGGATTGAGTACCGGGATTTGTGAGCTTCTTCCATTACTAGTTCTCTTAGGTCTCCATACGAGGGAACCCATGTTCGACCCATGAAGTAGCGGATTCCGTCAGACTTGGTTTCCAGTTGCTTCTCCATGCCTCATAGAGATTCGGCTTTTAGGTTCTCGTCTTTTAACGCCTCAAGTTGAGCATTGCGGATCTGATCGGGTAAACCGGTGTGAATGGTGAGTTGTAATGCTCGAACTCGTCTTGGCTTGGGTGTTTCCTTCTGACTTAGGGCATCTGCTACTACATTGGCCTTTCCCGGATGATACTTGATCGTACAATCATAGTCGTTTAACAACTCGACCCAACGACGTTGTCTCATATTTAGCTCCTTCTGTTCGAAGATGTGCTGGAGACTCTTGTGATCGGTGTAAATGGTGCACTTGGTACCGTACGAGTAGTGTCTCCATATCTTGAGCGCGAATACAACTGCTCCCAGCTCTAGGTCATGTGTCACGTAGTTCTTCTCGTGTGCCTTCAATTGTCGGGATGCATAAACAATCACCTTCTACGTTGCATTAGCATTCAACCGAGGCCTTGAATAGAAGCGTCACAGTAAACTACAAAATCATCTGTTCCCTCAGGCAGGGATAGAATCGGTGCCGTACAGAGTTTCTGCTTCAGGACCTGGAATGCAGATTCTTGTTTATCACCCCAATCGTACGTAGTGCCTTTATGAGTTAACGCGGTGAGAGGTTGGGCAATCTTTGAGAACCCTTCGATGAACCGTCAATAATAGCCAGCCAACCCGAGAAACTCTCGTACCTCGGTCGGAGTCTTAGGCGTAGCCCTGTTCTTGATGGCTTCTATCTTTGTCGGGTCGACGTGTATCCCATTCTCATTAACCACATGACCCAAGAAATGGACCTCTCGTATCCAGAAGTCACACTTTGAAAATTTTGCATCCAACTGTTCTCGTCTCAACAGCTCCAGAATCAGTCTAAGTTGTTCCCCGTGTTCTTCTTTATCCCTTGAGTAAATAAGGATATCATCGATGAAGATGATGACGAACTTGTCCAGATAGGGTTTGCACACTCGGTTCATTAGGTCCATGAAAACCGCTGGTGCGTTGATCAACCCGAATGGCATGACCAAAACTTGTAGTGGCCATATCTCGTTCTTAAAGCGGTCTTTGAAATTTCTTCTTCTCGTATCCTTAGTTGATGATAACCCGATCTTAGATCTATCTTGGAATAGAAACTCGACCCTTGTAGTTGATCGAACAGATCATCGATGCACGGGAGAGGATAACGATTCTTTACCGTGGCTTTGTTCAACTCCCTGTAATCGATACACATACGAAAAGTTCCGTCCTTCTTCTTGACAAACAGGACTGGGGCTCCCCAAGTTGATGAGCTAGGTCTGATAAACCCTTTTTCCAATAATTCCTGCAATTGCGTAGACAGCTCTTGCAGTTCTTTTGGAGCTAATCTGTACGGTGCTTTTGCGATAGGGGTGGCTCCAGGCATCAAATTAATCTAGAACTTGACTTGGCGATGCGGTGGGAGACCACGTAGGTCTTCAGGAAAAACCTCGGGATAATCACGTACAACAGGAATATCCTCAATCTTCTTTTCATCGAATTCCTTTTCGGTGACCATAGCAAGGAAGGCGGTATGACCCTTACGCAAAACACTTCTAAGCTTTCATGTAGGAGATGATTCCAGAAACCATGCCACTCCTTTCGCCCTGAACTGATAAAATTTCACCACTAGGAAGTGGTATGCGAACGATTTTCTCACCACAGATGATCTCAGCTTGATTCTTAGATAGCCAGTCCATACCCATAACTACGTCAAAACTACCAAGTGTGACAGGCATCATATCTATATCTATCTCATGACCACATAATCCTCGTCTGCACCCCTTAAAGATATGAGTTGCCTCAATTAGTTTCCCGTCAGGTAATTCTACAACATAACTAGGTTCCATGACAGCTAAGGTTACATCTAAGAACTTAATGAACTTGTTGGAAACAAAACTCCTGTCAGCTCCAGTATCAAATAGTATAGTAGCAAAACAACCATTCAGGGGAAACGTACCAGTAACCACATTCTGGTCATCCCTTGCCTCGCTGGAACCGATCACGAATGCACGACCCTTAGCATTGCCCCCATTATTACCCTTATTTCCACCCTTCAGCTGTGGGCAATCCTTCCTGTAGTGGCCCTCCTTACCACACTCATAGCAGCCTCTAGTCACTCCGCCCTGACGTTGTTGTTGGGGTTGTTGTTGCTGAGTCATTAGTTCACCCCTGCAGTCTTTGGCTGCATGACCCATCTTTCCACATCTCTAACAATGGAGTCGATCACACGAGCCATGATGATGGAAGTTGCACCGGTTACACCTAGGATTCTTGCCCGCGTAGCTGCTCGATCCCTGACCATAGTTGTTGTTGTTGTTCTGATTGTTGTTGGTGAAGCTTCTTGATGGGTCAAACTTTTTAGTCTGTTCTTGCTGGGTGTTGTTGGAGCTTGAAGACTTGTTGTTGTTACCGTCCCATTTCCTTTTGTGATCAGATGAACCAGAAGCAGCGCCATGTTTAGGCAAGGTGCCCTGTGCCACTGCCTGGTCAGTGAGTTTGTGAGCCAGTCGGATGGCCTGCTGAATAGTGACAGGATCAGCAGCCATAACACTAGCTTGGATTTGAGGAGCTAGACCATCAGTGTATTTCTCAATCCGTTTGTAGGCCGGGATCACCATCTGAGGACATAAATCAGCCAACTCGTGTGAACGAGTCGTGTATTCCTCGATATCGGAACCAATCATCTTTAAGTTCCAAAACTCTGCCTCTAGTTTCTGAACTTCGCTTCTGGGGCAATACTCTTCTTTCATCAAGATCTTGAAATCATCCCATGGCAAACCATTAGCAGCGTCAAGCCCTAAGGTTTGGACTTGTGAGTTCCACCACGTCAGGGCTGGTCCTTCCAGGGTGCCGGAGGCATACTTGACACGACTCCCTGTAGGACAGTTGCACATGGCGAAAACTGACTCGAGTTTCTCCAGCCAGCGAAGTAATGAAACAGCACCATCATAACCACTGAAAGAGTGAGGCTTGCAATCCATAAACATCTTGAAGGTATAGACGGTTGGACCTCCTTGATTCAAAGTCTGGTTGTTCTGGTCCTGATGCGGGCCTGTTCATAGGCTGCAAGCGCATCAGCCACGCGCTCATTGATGATAGCATTCAACTCGGCTTGAGTCAGGGTGATGTTTCCTCGTCTACCCGCGCGTCCAGCTCTTCTTCCAGACATGATTTCTTCAATTCACAACACATATTAATCAATAACCGGATAATAATTATTGACAATAATAAATTGTATCATGCTAGTAAGAATGAAGGGTTTGTTTGCATATCGATAGTGAGGCTTTATGAGAATTCCGGGGCCTCATGCCTCCAAGTATGGAATTGAGAATTTGTACTGATCGTGACCGTTATGACCCAATAGAGTTGCCAGTATTCTCATGCATGACAAATTACAATTACGTGTGCACCCGTGATTCTAATTTGCTTTGCATGGTCACACATGGTTCCTCCTATTCGAGATAACATACCTTGTCCAGTACCGAGTGTTATCAATGATAGAAGCATCAAAGATCTATTTGTTATGCCAAGAGTCAAATAACTAAGGTTGTACTAAGGTTGTACCAGAGATTCGGTTAGGATGATAACAGGAATCAAGGCAATTTGGCCTTTTTCCCTTCGAAGTTCTAGGTGTTTGAATGTCTAAGTCCGATTCTCTAATAGACTTGAATATCTTAGTTGTCCCTCATTTACTGCTCGAACTAATGTAGAGGATAGGATACGTTGGGAATGGTAACAAATGTGAGTGAGTTGGAAGAGTGAGGTGTTGTTCTTTTTGTTTGTCATCGTTAAGCTTGTCGGGTGTGTTAGGAAAAATTTCGTGTTCCAACGTGGTAATTTTTGGTTCAATTCGTTGTTGCTTCCACTCCGAGAGTGAAGGATCAAGTGTAAACGTTGGTTGTGAGCGAGCGGGATCTTCCGCCCCTCTGTCAGTCGGTAATGATACACGTGTCATACCGATAATGTTATGTTTGCTCAGCAGTGTAATGTTAGTACACCAGAAGGTTGTTCGCACAACAGTTGTAATCATGTAAAGGTGTCTGTGCAATACTAGTGTTGTGTCTAAGGCTATAGTCTAGATGCAATACAATCCAAGTTCTCTATAACCTGTGGCTCTGATGCCAATCTGTCACACCCTCAATTTCCACGAATAAGGTTCTACCGTTAGGCATGTGACATACCAGGATCCCAGACACAGTTATATCGAACGACACTATATGAATTTAAAACAAACATTTGACTTCATTCAAAAGAACATAAACAAGATTTACAACAGTGCGGAAGCGTGTACATAATTTGTAAATCCATTACAAGATAGTTACAAGAGCCAAGTTTAGACAAAATGTTCAATGCTGAAAATAAAGTAGATGAATGCATGTCTCGAGTGCGTTTCCTGTAGCATGCATCATGAGCTTATGCATTCCTGTGACCTGAGAAAACATGCTAAAATGTGTCAACATAAAGTTGGTGAGTTCACAGGTTTAATCAACAAGAAGTGTGTTCGTAAGCGTTTCAATGGCTTAGTATATAGAGCATATCGTTAGGTAGCTAGCCTATGTTCATGTTACTTAGCGTTTCGAACCGAAGCTAACTATTTACGTCCTATAAGTTTGTGGTATCCCCGTCACGTCTCACCAGACAGTGACAAATGTTAGGTCAATTAAGCACCTGTTTGACCTCCAATCAAGCTAGCACGACTAGCCCGGGCGGGGTTTGTCAGACCCAGTAGTTCTACTCAGAATTACCTCGCTAATCCCATTACTAACGGTTCGAGTGTGTCAGGACTATTGTGTGTTTGCACTAACGTAACAAGCGATATCAATAATACTACAACCATTTATGTAAAATCCGTTTGCATGCTTTCTCCCCCAAAAGGAAAGAGAGTAAAATAGGGGCCGTGAAACTCACCGATGATGTAGTAAGTGTGTAGGATGAAAGTCTCCCAAGTGTCGTTTACGATGAGCTGTCAAACACCTATTGACTGTTATGTTAGGCGTTAATGTTGTGTTTAGCGTTAATAGACATGTTTAGTCGGGTCAGGTCGCATTGGTTCGGTCGTGGGTGACACACACAAGCAGGCATACACGTATCAGGCTTTATGTAGATTCCCAAATGGGTTGTCAGTATTTGTAAATGGTTAGGTTTTTTATGTTGAAAAAGTATGTACTTGTTGATTACGTTGACTTTAATCTTTGTGGTCAAAAATGACACTTTATTGA
This sequence comes from Flaveria linearis, assembly GCA_024085815.1. NCBI lineage: Eukaryota > Viridiplantae > Streptophyta > Magnoliopsida > Asterales > Asteraceae > Flaveria > Flaveria linearis. The sequence goes on along the minus strand of CM044003.1, from coordinate 73,248,986 downwards.
TTGTTACCATTTCATCACTCGATAGGCACACGGCACACAAGGAGAATTCATTCACAATGACTCCAATCACATATCAAGGCTAGACGCACTACTGGACACTTCATTCGCACGAATGGGCCTTCAATCGTACGAATCAACCTCACTTGTACGACTGAACCCTCACTCGTATGACTTAGCATTCCGTCATACCAAACATCACCCATTCGCACGACTCAACAGCCAATCATACGACTGAACCTTCATTCGTACGATTGGACCTTCAGTCGTGTGGTACTCAGTCGCACACATTCCGCCGATTGACTCAACCGTACACACTCTCAATCGCATGCATTCATTCGCACGTCACGCACACACGCATGGACTCCGTCGCACGACTCACCCCAGTCGCACCACTCAGTCACACGATGGACCAGTCGCATGACTGGCCCAGTCGCGAACTGCAGCAGGTCGCGACTGCTGGACTGGCTGAACAGCCTTCGGCTGTTTCGTGCTCGGTTTTCACACAATCAGGACTTCCAAAAACACTTTCCTAACATGTCTAAGTAAAATGCACATTCTGATTGACCTCACACACACCCCCACGACCACATGCATTCGGGTTGAACCCGAACACCCGAACCCCAAGTTTGCAGCAGAGAAACGAGCAATAAAATGGATGACCAAGGTCGCCTACCTGCTGGGAACGTGATTTCTCAGCTGTTGTGTGGTCTAACCGATGAAAACGAGCTCAATCGAGGTGATTTTGGTGCTAGGATGAAGAAATGGAGAAGAAGAAAGCGTAGGAGAGAAGAGAGCAGATTATGAAGTGTTGGGCTGGTGGATGTGTATTTATACCCAGCCCCAGTTTGGCAATTGTCAAGTTTAGTCCCTGTACTTAGGTACCGTGTTCCCAAATTTGTTTCGGTTGATAACGACGTAGATGGGCGAGCTATGTTAATTTAGAGGATTTCTTAGGAAATCCTGTTTATGTGAATCCCCTAAAAACACCCGTGTTAATATTTTATCATAATTTATTTATCGATGTCGGTGGCGATGCTTGTACGCGTTTCGAATAATAGCAAGTATGTGACAATGATAACAACAATGGTGTGAATAGTGTTAACCTGAAATTATGGGGTGTCACAGCAAACTTTGATGACATTTTTGCTATTTCATCATTTATCTTTTGTTTATACTTTTCTTCATTAATACTTTCTTCAAATTCAGTTAAAGTATTAATTTTTAAATTCTTTAATATACTTATTGAATCATTTAATGTTTGAAGAATATTTTCCTCAGATTTTGTTTTAAAATCTGTTACCTTAGGTGGTAATTGTATGCTTGGAGTAGCAATATATTCTTTGTTATTATTAATAACTATATTTTGTTTCTCTTTGAAATGTGACAATATTTTATCCATTTTTTTAGCAATATCCTGTAATTGTTCCCCTATTATTATAAGGTATAGATTTGTATAATTTTGTGATTTTATTAAATTATTTATATGAGAAATTGTTACTGATAAGGTATCACCTTCTAGCAATTTTTGAAAAGCTTGATAATATCTCTCCTCACCTTGTTTTTCTATGTAACGCCCCAAATTTCCAAATGGACCTAAGTGGCGAAATAATATTAATAGTGGTAAGCCGAGGAAAGCGGCGTGGGTCGTGATGTAGGTTGTCGGACGGCGACTGTGGTGATGGTAAGCCGACGGTGGTGTTGGAGGCTGTGGTGGTCACGATGTGGTGTGCTGGTTATGATGGTTGTTTACAGCAGAGGTGGTTTAGGTTGGGGGCTATGGTGGTAACAAGAAGCAGGCGCAGTGGTGTTTGTTGGTGGTCGATGTTGGTGGCAGTTAAAGGTGCGGAAGTGGTGACGATGGCAGTGGTTTAGAGCAACATGGTTCAGAAGGTGCAGAGGTGCAGAAGTGGTGATGATGGCAGATGTGGGATTCAAGCAGCAGGGCTGCAACATGGTTCACGGTGGTGGCTATTGTGGGTATGGACTGTGGTTGTCACAATGGCAGCAGGTGGTGCTTGAGGTCATAATTTCAGTGAACAATACTAGTGACACGAGGTTTAAGCAGTCAAGCTACAGATTTCAGTTAGCGGGCAACGAAAGGGGGGAATTAGTCTGCCATGTTCAGGTCACACTTTTAGGTACCTATGGTAAGTACTCAATGCTACGGGCCATGGTGTACAGGTTACTGTAGGTAATTGGTTATATGATGATGTTGATGATATGTTACGATGATGTTGTTGTTCAGATAATATTGATGATAGTGGATTATGATGATGATGGTATGTTGGCTATGATAAGGTCACAGGTTGTAAGCAATGAAGATGAAGTGTGAGAATGGTATTTGGTTAATGTTGATGGGTGGTAATCTGCTGCTACGATGATGCTGATGTTGGTATATACATGATTAGACATAAAGACGATTTTAGGATGATGGTGATACTTGATTGTTATTGATGATGCTATGATGATAATGGTATGATGATGTAGGTTCTATGATAATGATGATGGTTATACAATAACGACGGTTCCTTGATGAGTATGACGGTCCTTGGAAGTTGATAGTGGCGGTATTACAAATGTAATGGGGGACGGGTAGATATAACGTGTAGGAATATGACAATTATGATATGGCATGAAGTCAATCTTGGGATTTTGAGGTTTAGTTATTCATGATGATGATGGCCTTAGAATACAATGGTAAAAGGGGTTTCGTAATGGTGAGGCTCCTATGGTAAAGATGAGGGCGATTTGATAGTGAGGGTGGCGACTTCAAATGGATAACACTTATAGACATTTTCTTTTATACATGCTTTACTGTTTTGGGGACGACATACATACCATATGATTTATAATTAAGATTATTTTTAAATAATTCGTTATATGATTTGATAAAGTAATAACTGTGAATTACGTATATTTATTGCCTATAGATAGAATGACTTAAAGAAAAATGTGACAATTAAATAGATACGGTTACGTGTTATGATGACTAGTACTTGGTATGTGTGTACTTAATAAGCTAAGTATTATATATATTAAGTGAAAGATGATACTAATGAGAAGTGGAACTTAACAAATGTTACCCCCGGGCCCGTTTGATGATGAAAAGTCTTGCAAGCACTATGATAGACTTCACTTATGTGAGTCTGATGTATGATGATGGATCCGTATTCATGAGCGGGCTATGTGCCTAGCAGTGTGGATCAACTGTCGGGGGAAGCTACCATGAAGATGTGTACCGATGGGGATCGATTAACCATCGGGGGTAGCGACCATGGATAACGTGTACCGACGGGGATTGACACTCGTTGTCAATCAACATGGAGATCTTGCTTTGTGCAATCTCGCCTATGATAAAGTGAAACGTAATGAAAGAATGAAAGGTAATGAACGTGCCTAATGTGATGCAAGTAATGTTTGTAGTATGATGTATGCGTGTTCATTATATGAAGGATAAAGGATTATATTTTCTTATTTATATAAAACTAGAACTCACTCAGCAAAGCTGACTTTTGTATGTATGTTAGATTGTTTGGCAGGTAAATCAAGCTTTAGGGCAGTGCCTGATTAGGAGCTACTTGGAGGGTGAAGACTGGCATCCTGTAAAGATTCAACCAGCTTTTATGTTTTGTGTAGTAATAAATGAGTAAATTTGTTAAGACAATGATTTGTAAATAAAGAAATTCTAGCTCAAATCCGGTTTTGACTCTAAGTTGATGCTATAGTTTTATTTATATAATTAACATTTTCATATTTCCGCTGCTTTAATAAATAACACTTTATCAGTTTTGAACTAAAAATAAGGTTTTATGCAAAATGGCCAATTTGTGAAGTTTCCGGATTCGGGGCCTTACAAGTTGGTATCAGAGCCAAAGTTTAAGAGATTTGGGGAAAGCTATTTTATAAACCTAAACTTAAATAGAAAATGGGACCAAATAAAAGGGATGCCAGTCCAAGAAGCTCCATGCCAAGAGGTAACGAAATATCTTGTAAATGCTATTCGGATAGGTAGTGCCTTGTTACAGAAGTTAGAATCAAGGATAGGGTATGATAACATTAATTGTTGTGCTTACTTGAATTTATGTGATCTATACGTGCATAGAATAGCGATAGTAGTTTCGAGTGTTAGCGTGGTTCAGGATAGGAGAGTTTAGGACATGAGAAGTTCTGTAAGTAGTTAATCACAACTGGCCACTGTTATTAAAAACTTACGAAACTTGTCATGATCTGGACTTGCCTTGACAGACCATATTGACATTTTGAATCCTATAGGAAGTGGAAAGTTGACAGATGTGTACGAGGTGTGTGATTCCCTGATGAGACCATTAGAGACTTGACAGTGATACCAGCAAAAACATATAATAAAGTTCTAGACTTCGTAACCAGGAATTCAAAAGTGTTGTACCCGTGGCCTAACTCACAAGTGAGGAGAGTTAACGGTTTAAGTTACAAGATCTCCAGGGGAATAGGTTTCTTCAGACGAGTATTTCTTTGCATGGTGTTTCAGCAAGGAATTACTGATAGAGATGAAAACTTACAATACTCGTCATGATCTGGACCATTGCCTTGAACGATAACGTTAGTATTCCGAATATTGTAGGTAGCATAAATGATTGATGAGATGTTTTAAGAAGGTAAAGCGATAATGTAGGAGCTACCTTTAGTCAAGCTATTTGGATAGAAGTGTTTGTAAATGACTCTAAAATAGTAATGGAAAGTTAAGGCTTTCTTCTGGATTGCATGTTACTATCCTAATTGGATGTAATATGGTCTTGGATATGAATCGACTAGCTGCATACGGGACTGATACTGCACAACATGGAAATATGACCCGTTGGTTCGTACATGAAAGAAGTATGGTCATGACTTATGATAATTAGGATTTGCATGATTTCAGGGATGATCCTAATAATGAGATAGAAAAGTTTATGAAACAAGGTTGAGGAACATATCCTATGTAAATAAAAGATGCTAAGGGCGAAGTCTTAACGTTGACAGACGTAGCTATAGAGCGTGTCTTCCTAATGTGACCCCGGAGGACCTTCTTGGAGTTAGAAGAAAGAGTTTGAGATCGACTTGTCTTTTGGGACTTAGCTTGTAGTCATGTCACCGTACCGATGGTTTTGTCAGGAATGAAAGAGTTAATGATATAGCTTTAAGACATCCTTGATAAAGGGTCAGATTGATTAGTTCATCTAGATAATAATTCAGTGTTATCACAAAAGAAGATCGAAGAAGGTAGACATGTGAGGACCGCAGATGGCTGAATAAGCTGATGATGAACGGTAAGCAACTATGACCTTGAGTTGACAAACCATTTCACCATTTGCGAGAGGCAAGTTGGTTTTCACGGATCGACAGTAGGTTGGATCATCAACAGCTACAGGTTGAAGAGCATGACACCCTAAAGATAACATTTCAGTCACGGTTTGGATGCTATGAGTTTCCTTGCAGTATTTATGGACTAAATGAATAGGGTTACTGATCGATGTTCAATGGGTTAGTGATAGTGATTATAGAGGACATACTCATCAACTCCAAGAGTAAGGGAGGCCATTCATGTCACATCTGCGAGGTGTCAAGGACAAGATGGAAGATAATTTATGAGTAACATTCCTAGAGTGAATGTTCTAGTCATGTGAAGTATAATTCTTCAAATCATGATAGAATTGATAAAATTGAAGCAGTAATGTAAAAAGTTCCCCAAGGATGATGTTAGAAATCTGTAGCTTACGGAAGTGACATGAGACTAAATAAGGAAGGTTAACATGAGACTTGGTGATAATGTTATGAGTAAGTGTCGAAAACCTAGAACCATGTGTTCCATACAAAGATCTGACTGAATATATATATATATATATATATATATATATATATATATATATATATTCAATACAACATGGCAGAACAATGGTTATATTGTTCACAAGGTTAAATACAAGATGATAATATAATTACTCGTGAATTAGGGTTCGTAGTCATAATGTTTGCATTAATGAAATTGATCCATAAGAGGAGTGCGTTAGGACGTTTGAAGGTTGCAAAGGCTATGTGTTGGAGGTTAAAGAAGATCATACCTTATATGGTGTGTGTGGAACATGTTTAGAAGCAACATGAGAATCTATGGTGATTGAGAAAGTATTATCCCACGTTGTGTAAGGACCAACAGGTTTCGAGGACGAAACCTAAATAAGGGGGAATGACTTGTAACGCCCCAAATTTCCAAATGGACCTAAGTGGCGAAATAATATTAATAGTAGTATTATTGAAATTTATTCTCGAAAAGATTAGTTAATTTGTCAAGTTAGGTTGGGAAACAAAATATTGAAAACTTGAGGGACCAAACATGGCTAAGTGTGGAATTTATATAATAACCCTACCCCCCCTTTCAAGGGCAATCGGCCCTTTCTTCTTTTCCCCAACCGAGCAACCTCCCCTCCTTCCCTCTTCTCTCGGTCGAAACCCGATCTCCGGCCACCGGCGGCCGATTCCGGTGAGTGCCGGCGAGTGGCACACCCTTCCTTGCTTCCCTCGACACCTTGAACACAAAAACGACCTTAATTTCTCCCCAAATTGCAACATATCGACAGAATCGAAGGAAGAAGGCGGCGGTTGCAGGTCGGTTTCGGAGTGGTGGTGTCGATGGTTCATGGGTGGGAGTCGATGATGGTCGATTTGGTGATGGGTGTCGGTCGAGGTGATGGTTGTTGCGGCTGTGATTATTACGGTTGTGGAGGTCGGCTGCGGCGAAGATGACGGGTGATGGTGGCTGCTTCGGGCGCCGAGGAAAGCGGAGTGGGTTGTGATGTAGGTTGTCGGACAGCGACTGTGGTGATGGTAAGCCGACGGTGGTGTTGGAGGCTGCGGTGGTCGCAATGTGGTGTGCTGGTTATGATGGTTGTTTACAGCAGAGGTGGTTTAGGTTAGGGGCTACGGTGGTAACAAGAAGCAGGCGCAGTGGTGTTTATTGGTGGTCGATGTTGGTGGCGGTTAAAGGTGCGGAAGTGGTGACGATGGCAGTGGTTTAGAGTAACATGGTTCAGAAGGTGCAGAAGGTACAGAAGTGGTGATGATGGCAGAAGTGGGATTCAAGCAGCAGGGCTGCAACATGGTTCACGGTGGTGGCTGTTGTGGGTATGGACTGTGGTTGTCACAATGGCAGTAGGTGGTGCTTGAGGTCATAATTTCAGTGAACAATACTAGTGACACGGGGTTTAAGCAGTCAAGCTGCAGATTTCAGTTAGCGGACAACGAAAGGGGGGAATTAGTCTGCCATGTTCAGGTCACACTTTAGGTACCTATGGTAAGTACTCAATGCTACGGGCCATGGTGTATAGGTTACTGTAGGTAATTGGTTATATGATGATGTTGATGATATGTTACGATGATGTTGTTGTTCAGATAATATTGATGATAGTGGATTATGATGATGATGGTATGTTGGCTATGATAAGGTCACAGGTTGTAAGCAATGAAGATAAAGTGTGAGAATGGTATTTGGGTAATGTTGATGGGTGGTAATCTGCTACTATGATGATGCTGATGTTGGTTTATACATGATTAGACATAAAGACGATTTTAGGATGATGGTGATACTTGATTGTTATTGATGATGCTATGATGATAATGGTATGATGATGTAGGTTCTATGATAATGATGAGGGTTATACAATAACGACGGTTCCTTGGAAGTTGATAGTGGCGGTATTACAAATGTAATGGGGGACGGGTAGATATAACGTGTAGGAATATGACAATTATGATATGGCATGAAGGCAATCTTGGGATTTTGAGGTTTAGTTATTCATGGTGATGATGGCCTTAGAATATAATGGTAAAAGTGGTTTCGTAATGGTGAGGCTCCTATGGTAATGATGAGGGCGATTTGATAGTGAGGGTGGCGACTTCAAATGGATAACACTTATAGACATTCGGCAATTCGGTGAGTTCTAGATCCCCTTCTTTTATACATGCTTTACTATTTTGGGGACGACATACATACCATATGATTTATAATTAAGATTATTTTTAAATAATTCGTTATATGATTGATAAAGTAATAACTGTGAATTACGTATATTTATTGCCTATAGATAGAATGAGTTAAAGAAAAATGTGACAATTAAATAGATACGATTACACATTATGATGACTAGTACTTGGTATGTGTGTACTTAATAAGCTAAGTATTATATATATTAAGTGAAAGATGATACTAATGAGAAGTGGAACTTAACAAATGTTACCCCCGGGCCCGTTTGATGATGAAAAGTCTTGCAAGCACTATGATAGACTTCACTTATGTGAGTCTGATGTATGATGATGGATCCGTATTCATGAGCGGGCTATGTGCCTAGCAGTGTGGATCAACTGTCGGGGGAAGCTACCATGAAGATGTGTACCGACGGGGATCGATTAACCGTCGAGGGTAGCGACCATGGATAACGTGTACCGACGGGGATTGACATTCGTTGTCAATCAACATGGAGATCTTGCTTTGTGCAATCTCGCCTATGATAAAGTGAAACGTAATGAAAGAATGAAAGGTAATGAACGTGCCTAATGTGATGCAAGTAATGTTTGTAGTATGATGTATGCGTGTTCATTATATGAAGGATAAAGGATCATATTTTCTTATTTATATAAAACTAGAACTCACTCAGCAAAGCTGACTTTTGTATGTATGTTAGATTGTTTGGCAGGTAAATCAAGCTTTAGGGCAGTGCCTGATTAGGAGCTACTTGGAGGGTGAAGACTGGCATCCTGTAAAGATTCAACCAGCTTTTATGTTTTGTGTAGTAATAAATGAGTAAATTTGTTAAGACAATGATTTGTAAATAAAGAAATTATAGCTCAAATCCGGGTTTGACTCTAAGTTGGTGCTAAAATTTTATTTATATAATTACCATTTTCATATTTCCGCTGCTTTAATAAATAACACTTTATCAGTTTTGAACTAAAAATAAGGTTTTATGCAAAATGGCCAATTTGTGAAGTTTCCGGATTCGGGGCCTTACATTCTATTTTAAAACCAGTTGTTGGAGGGAAACTTGAGTACTTATTGTACCATTTATATTATATTGCCTTTCTATCATCGAAATTATACTTTGAGTATATTTTTTAATAAACCAAGGGACAAAAGGTATGACCTTATTTTTTTCTGTTAAATCACTATAATATTTTTCACCGAAAAATTCTTTTTCTTTTTTATTAAAATTAGTAAAGACCATTTTCAAAATGATTCCCATTTTGGAGTAAAAAATTCTTTAGAAATTAAATCTCTTAATAGAGATCCTGGAGTAAAATCTAGGTTTTCTTCCATTAATTATGCAAAGTTAAATTCTGATTCGGTTATTTCCGGATCAACTTGCCTAACTCCTCCAACTATATTATCAGAGTTTATTCTTAATTCATCTATTTTACTTTCAGGAAATTCTTCCCTAATCTTAGAAGTAGATGCCCTAGAAGGACTCCTAACAGTATCATCTACTGGCAAAATATAAAAATGTGATGACACTGATTTAGATAGAGATGGTTCACTATTTGTTTTTATATTTTCAAATTGTATTTGTATTGAACCTTCTATTGTTTGTAAAATATTTATCGGATTATGATCCGTATATTGTTGTGATGGGGTAGCTTTGTCTATTACCCAACTTTGTGGAAAGTTTATTTCTTCCTATTTTATTCTTCTTCTGGTAGTTATATTTGATTTATCAAAATTAGTTTCTATCATTATTGTTTCATTTAATGGTTTATCTACTATTTTACATTGTGGATTTAATGTGAATAAAGGTTTATAGTAAATTCTATAACAGATACGTATTACCTCTGATCCTGGAGCATAGTTATAACCATGAGTCTTGACATTTAATGTCAAAGCATCTAATATGTTTATATCTGACAGTGATAACTGCAAATTTGGATAAACATTAAAATATACTGGGCCATGGGCCAGGCTTGACTGAACAATTCTCATAATGGATTGTTTCCAATCTAAGTTTCTAGCATCTCTAAGAGCTGCTATAAATCTTTCTGGTAAGCCTTCTAATGTTAGAGGCTTAAATGCAATTTGCACAAGACCTATATGAATAAATTTATAGTCTTTTTTATATTTATTTAAATCTCTGTTTGATAATAATTTTATTATCATTTCATCCTTATTTAAAGAAAATGTTTCTTCAGTTGTTTTTACAACTTGTTTTAAACCTAATTTTTCAAAAGTGCCTAATTTATAAATTAGCTTGTAATCAATTTCTGGAATAGTCCATTTATTCAATAATTCTAAATTATGAGGGATATCATACTCCTCTTCCATACTGTTTTTAACAGTATCTTTTGATTTTAATATGTTCACAATGTATGAACAAAGTAAGTGTTAAAACATCCACATACATCAACATGCTTATTTGTATGAACAAGCAATAAGCTAATTTGTTCATACATTATAAATTAAGCATGTTGTATGAACATGCTTTAACACTTACTTTGTTCATACATTATGAACATATTAAAATCAGAAGATACTGTTAAAAACAGTATGGAAGAGGAGTATGATATCCCTCATAATTTAGAATTATTGAATAAATGGACTATTCCAAAAATTGACTACAAGCTAATTTATAAATTAAGCATTTTTGAAAAATTAGGTTTAAAACAAGTTGTGAAAACAACTGAAGAAACATTTTCTTTAAATAAGGATGAAATGATAATAAAATTATTATCAAACAGAGATTAAAATAAATATAAAAAAGACTATAAATTTATTCATATAGGTCTTGTGCAAATTGCATTTAAGCCTCTAACATTAGAAGGCTTACCACAAAGATTTATAGCAGCTCTTAGAGATGCTAGAAACTTAGATTGGAAACAATCCCTTATGGGAATTGTTCAGTCAAGCCTGGCCCATGGCCCGGTATATTTTAATGTTTATCCAAATTTGCAGTTATCACTGTCAGATATAAACATATTAGATGCGTTGACATTAAATGTCAAGACTCATGATTATAACTATGTTCAAGGATCAAAGGTAATATGTATCTGTTATAGAATTTACTATAAACCATTATTCACATTAAATCCACAATGTAAAATGGTAGACAAACCATTAAATGAAACAATAATGATAGAAACTAATTTTGGTAAATCAAATATAACTACCAGAAGAAGAATAAAATAGGAAGAAATAAACTTTCCACAAAGTTGGGTAATAGACAAAGCTACCCCATCACAACAATATACGGATCATAATCCGATAAATATTTTACAAACAATAGAAAGTTCAGTACAAATACAATTTGAAAATATAAAAACAAATAGTGAACCATCTCTATCTAAATCTGTGTCATCACATTTTTATATTTCGCCAGTAGATTATACTGTTAGGAGTCCTTCTAGGGCATCTACTTCTAAGATTAGGGAAGAATTTCCTGAAAGGAAAATAGATGAATTAAGAATAAACTCTGATAATATAGTCAGAGGAGTTAGGCAAGTTGATCCGGAAATAACCGAATCAGAATTTAACTTTGCATAATTAATTGAAGAAAACCTAGATTTTACTCCAGGATCTCTACTAAGAGATTTAATTTCTAAAGAATTTTTTACTTCAAAATGGGAATCATTTAGAAAATGGTTCTTTACTAATTTTAATAAAAAAGAAAAAATAATTTTTCAGTGAAAAATATTATAGTGATTTAACAGAAAAAAATAAGGTCTTAACTTTTGTCCCTTGGTTTATTGAAAAATATACTCAAAGTACAATTTCGATGATAGAAAGGCAATATAATATAAATGGTACAATAAGTACTCAAGTTTTCCCTCCAACAACTGGTTTTAAAATAGAAAAACAAGGTGAGGATAGATATTATCAAGCTTTTCAAAAATTACTAGAAGGTGATACCTTATCAGTAACAATTTCTCATATAAATAATTTAATAAAATCACAAAATTATACAAATCTATACCTTATAATAATAGGGGAACAATTACAGGATATTGCTAAAAAATGGATAAAATATTATCACATTTCAAAGAGAAACAAAATATTGTTATTAATAATAACAAAGAATATAGTGCTACTCCAAGCATACAATTACCACCTAAGGTAACAGATTTTAAAACAAAATCTGAGGAAAATATTCTTCAAACATTAAATGATTCAATAAGTATATTAAAGAATTTAAAAATTAATACTTTAACTAATTTGAAGAAAGTATTAATGAAGAAAATTATAAACAAAAGATAAATGATGAAATAGCAAAAATGTCATCAAAGTTAGCTGATAAGCCAACACAAAGGATGTACTATTATCGTAGGCCATCACCACAGGATATTCTTATAGAAGAAGAACAATATGTGATAAATAACTCATATAGTGGGAAAAATATCTATGAATGGAACATAGATGGTCAAACGGAATCCCAAATATACAAGACAGTCCATAGGATGCTAATGTATAGCACAATTTGTCAGAATAATAGAAATTCGACTAGGACAATAGCTCACATGATCATATCAGGTTTACTAGACAGCTTAAAGGCTGGTGGGATAATTATCTATCCGAGGAAGATAGGAGAAAAATCCTCAATAGTATAAAAGAAGAGGATGGAATTGAAGAAAATAATTCTGTTTATACATTTATAGTAAATATCATAGAACATTTTACTGGAAGATGGTCTGACAATTCAGAAAATATTAGGTCTTTATTACAAAACCTTAAGTGTAAAACACTTACATCTTTTAGATGGTATAAGGATACGTTCTTAACAAGAGTTATGGAACTCCCAGAGAGTAATAGCTCTCATTGGAAATCTAAGTTCATAGATGGACTTCCTCATCTATTTGCAGAAAGAATAAGGAATAACCTTAGAAAAGGAGGAAGTAATATAGACTATGATAAATATACCTATGGGAAATCAATAGGTATATGCATGCAAGAAGGTTTAAATCTATACAATGAAATAAGATTAAACCATCAAATTAAGAAACACTCTTTAAATAAAAAGAGGCAATTAGGTCAATTTTGCGAACAATTTGGTTTAGAAGGAAAACCTAGTACTTCTAAGTCATTAAAATTAAAAAATCTAATCCCTATAAACATAAGAAAAGGAAAAAGAAACGGGAAGATAGAAAATTCACAAGAATTGAAAAATGTAAGGAAAACAGAGCTTCATATAAGCCTAAGTTAATTTGTAGAAAATGTGGCAAAATAGGTCACAAAGCAAGAACTTGCTGGGTTAAGAAAAAGCTTAATAAGCTAGAAGATGAAGATTGAGAAATCAAATATCTAAGATATTATTAGAGTCAGATTCAGAATCATATTCTGAGCAATCTTCTTCTGAAGATAAAGATTTAAACAATTTAGAAAATTAAAGTCTCTATTCTTCATCTGAGGAAGAAAAAGGCTGTAATAATAATTGCAACAAGGAATGTTGTAATCCAGAAATAAAAGAAGATGATATCTTTCAAATTATTTCACAATTCCAAGATATGGAAGTAAATGTAATAACTAATGAAATTTTAGATTTATTAAAACTTATAGATAATCCACAAATAAAAGAGAAAATAATCTCTTCACATTTTAAGAACCAAGAAGAAGAGGTTCCTACTTCTTCAGAATTAAAACCTTTCTCTTTGGCTGAATTAAAAAATCAATTAAACCAAAGAAATAAGGGTAAAAAACCTCTTGATATTCAAGAATTAAAACAAGAAATTGATAATTTAAAAACAGAAATAAAATTACTACAACAAAATAATAAAGAATTAGAAAAAAGGATTATAGGCCTAGAAATAGGGAAAATGATTATTCCTCAACAAGAAGAGGAATCAGAATCTTATTTAAAGAATATTATGGAGATAATAACTTCACAAAAATGGCATATAAAAATCAAGCTTCTCATAGGACAAGATTTCTTTATAGAAGCTACTGCGCTAATAGATAGCGGTGCAGATTTGAATTGCATACAGGAAGGATTAGTACCTGTAAAATATTACCATAAGACTTCACATAGTCTAAGTCATGCTGGTAAAGTAAAACTCGAGGTAAATTATAAAAATACCTAAGGCATTCATATGTCAAGAAAATACTTGTATAGATACTAGTTTTGTACTAGTAAAAAATTTAGCAAACCAGGTAATACGTGGCAGCCCATTTCTTGATAAGATTTTCCCCATAAGAAAAATAGATAGATTTTCTTCATTATTTGAAGATGAACCTGATGTAGTAGCCGTCGAAGGCCAGAGGCCTCCCCAGGAGGTATGTTTATTTAGAAAACATACTAAAAACTTACAAACAATATAAACAAAATATAAACAACATTAATAAAGCCTGTCAAACCAAGAGGACGGCTTGATTCAGGAAATAACTATGGACCAACTGGAAATTTTACACAGCCGTCGTCCAGGATGTTAACACATGATCAGTAAAGGTCAGCCCTAAAAACGCCCCACATCATCTCGGCTTTTTGGCTTAAAACGGGCCCCAAGAGGTCGACCATCACATTAACATCTTAGATGGGCTGTAACCTGTCCACAAACTTCCTCCTGAATTTTCACTATCATTGGGTTTCCAGACTTTATATATATATATATATATATATATATATATATATATATATATATATATATATATATATATATATATATATATATATATATATATATATATATATATATATATATATATATATATATATAGTCATAGCATGCAGTTGAGCATGGTGATGTTTTAACACTTAGATGCTTAGCCTCTTAGAGAGACTATCATCAGAAGATATGAATTTAAGAAGGAAAGAAAAATTACCAGAATTTTTGGGACGAAGGCGCTTCTTCTTGAAACTCTTAAACTTTAACTTTAATATTATAAGAGAATTTTTACAAGAGAGTGGAGAGAGGTTTCGATCTTCAGTAGTGATCGGGGTGTGTCCAAACTAATTACAATTGCCTCTATTTATAGAAGGCTCAGACACTAGAATATGCTAATAATATGCGAATATTCGCATCCTATGCGTATTACGCGTCTAGAGTACAATTATTAAAGTTGCTTTATAAAAGCAAAAGTTACAATAATGTAACAACCAAACAAAATTTGTCTGGTGAGTGGAGAGATTCCGTCTTTTATGTTGAATTATTGTTGTCCTTTATTTTCTTGTGGGACCTATTGCATTATTTCTCTTCCTTTTGAGTTACCAGATATTTCTGGCTTTTCTTCCACTATTATTTTCTGGTAGGCTTCTTCATTGAAGTCTTCTTCATATGGATCTTGAGAATCTTGAAAATAGATAGATTTTCTTCATTATTTGAAGATGAACCTGATGTAGTATCCGTCGAAGGAGATGCTCCTTTCTTGAAATGCCTCGCTATGTCCTTCTTCATTTCAGCGAGATATGCTTTCATAATTTCTTCTTCACTGATATCATCAGTACCTTTAATCATTTTAAGTTTTGTAACAATATGATTGAACGGACTAGGAGATTCCCTTTGTTGTTTCTTCTGATGTTGCAGCTTGTATGACTGAATAGTTTCCTGGATATAATCCAGAGTGTCTTGGCAATTTAGTTTTGTAAGGCCCACCTTTCTCAGGGAAGCCTCACAGTTGGTCATTCACAGCAAAAACATCGATTTAAAACAATCATTTACTCATATACGTATAAAATATATATTGCAGCGGAAAAATACTGTCATTTCAATTCATTACAAGTAAAATATAAACATTGTCTTTAATCCACGAAACTATTTAGGAGTTCTTTGTTTAGCTTTTCTTCATCCGGGATGCCAGTCTTCTAGTGCCAAGAAGCTTCAGTCCCATGCCTCTATTCCATCGCTCTAACTCTTACCTGCCAACTGATATGCATACAAAAGTCAGCTTCGCTGAGTGAATTCTAGGTTTTCTTTGTAAATAACTTTTGTAAAGGTATTAGCTTTAGCAGTTGAAAATAGTTCTCATCTATCAAACATTAATACATACAGGCTATCACTTTATCGATACTTTATCATAGCTTTTCATTTCTCGTTATTTATTACTGTTCTTTATCCGTCAATTCTCTGTCACAATCGGTGCCTAGGCTCGCCTAGGACTTTACCGACACGCCAATTAAGGACTTACAGTCGTACTCGATCGGGCCATTATTGTCATGCCAATTCAGGGCTTACAGACCTGCCTGTTCGAGCATTACTTTATCCGGGTGAGGGCACAACAAATGCAACCCTCCTTTAGCCATTGCTTGCAAGTCTTTACTTTATCCCTTGCCTGCAGGACTTTACTTGCAAGACTTTACTTTATCCAGGTACACGTTATGGGCCACATAACCTTTCTTTACGTTTCACTTTCTTATTTAAGTTATATATATATAATATAACACAACACATCTCGAAGGCAATCCATCACTACAAGCTAATATCTCAATAAGGAAAAACACGTTATCAATTCGTTAGAAAATCTCGTTTCCTTTATAAGATAGTAAGTAAAACTTTACTCTAAAAGAACTGGTCATAAAAAGTATATATATTAGTATGCATACCGCCCAAAACATTTAAAGCATGTATAAAATAGGGGATCTAGAACTCACCTGAACTCGTCCAAGTAGCTTAAATTCTAAGTCACTTAGGCTATAGCCTGAATACTCTAGCTGCACGAAAGTTAACATGCAAAAACGTCATTTTCTTCATAGTTTCACCCATAGTTTCGCTGCCAGTTTGGGCAGCACTTCTGCTAGTTTCGCTAGGCAGATTCGCTGCCTTGAGCGCCCCAACTTTCGTTGGAATTCCCTAGTCTCGCAGAGTCTATAGGTTAGTCAGGGTCTTAGCGAGATTACCGGCGAAACTGTAGTTTCGCCTGAGCGACACTGTAGTTTCGCTGGAATTTCTCCTAGTCTCGCGGAATGAGTTCATAGTTTTGCTGGTTGAATGCTTAAATTCGCTGGATCGGGGCCCAGTTTCGCTGGATGAACAGAAACTCAGATCCAGCCCATTTTTAACCCAAAATCTTAACTTTTTACGTCCAAATCCTTGGTTTACCTTCCATGAAACCAAATCTAAGGTTTTTACACGTTTTCATACGTAAAAATTCGACCTTTATGTGTTTCTTTAAACTTTTCAAAACCCCAAAACCCTAGAATCCGGGTTTGATCTACAAAAGGCCTTAGGGACCGATTCTTACCTCGTTTTGTTGCTCTTTCCTTGTGTTTTGATGCTCCAATCCACCAGAACTTCAATCTTTCAATCCTCCAAGCTCCAAATCTTGAATTTCATCACTTTCTCTCTCTACTTTCTCTCTCTACGAATTTGGTGGCTAGGGTTTGAAATGGTGGAAGATGGAGCTATTCATGCATGTTTAAGGGCTGATTAGGGCCCTTAAACCCATCAAGCCTAGCCCATTAAGGCTAATTTTACTCATAGCCCACTAATTTACCCCTTTATTTCTTAAATTAACCCTTAAAAGCCCATTATTATTAGATAGCCTGTTTCGGGAATTTCGGGGCGTTACAAGTTTGCCATTTTCTTCTTGCATCATTTTTTTCCAAAATTTGGTCAAAAATTTTCTTTTTAAACAAAAAATATTTTCTGGGGTATAACCCGTTTCAGGAACCCACTTCAATATCCATGGGATACTGAACTGAGTAAAATAGTGTAAGGCCCCGATCCCGGGCACCTCACAGTCGGTCATTCACAGCATAAAACATACATATTATGAATTTAAGAAGCGGAATTAAGTTTAACAAAAACCATCCATTCATTATAAAAACTGTTATTAAGCAATACATTCTAGTTTCTAAGTCACAAAACAATTAGTCGAATAAATTACAAAACAACAGTATTGTCAAAACATAATTTGGATGTCAGTCTTGCCCGTCAAGTAGCCATCCCCGTGTGCCATCCTCAGCAACCTGTTACCTGCCAACTGGAAAATACATAAAAGTCAGCGTTGCTGAGTGAGTTCTAGTTTTATAGTTAAAATACTTTACTTTTCGTTCAAAAAAAGAAAACGTTCCTCACTTTCATAGTTGATCATACATCATACGTACACGTAGGTAATACTTTCATTATCTTCATCATCGTTCCTTTCGTACTTTTATCATTAATCTTTACATAAGCTGTGAGTCTGTTGCGACACCAAGTCGCTCACCTCTAAGCCAATCTCGAGGATTGACCTACATACTGTGAGTCTATTGTGACACCAAGTCACTCACCTCTAAGTCGATCACAAAGATTGACCTACATCCTGTGAGTCTGTTTCGACACCGAGTCGCTCACCTCTATGCCAATCTCGAGGATTGACCCTGTATGCATCCTTCGGGGTAGCTAACCCGCATCACAGTTGAGCTAACACCTGCCAGGGATGTGCACCTCCATACATTTGCTTGCAAGCCTTTCTTACGTTCATTTGTTCATTTATTAATGCATGCATTCATTCATCATGTTTTCCCCTTTCATTATCTTTCACTTTACGTTCCATTTCTCATTATCATTAATATTTTACTTTATTAATGATTATGCTCTTCGTTAAATCTTAGTCATTCTTCGTCAGGCCAGTACATACTTAACAATATTAAAATAATAATAATATTGTTAATAATAATAAAATACTGATAATAAAATCAGTAACAAAAATCAAGGGTTAATCATTTACCATCATTTCATGCATGAAACATCATTATTAATTAACCCTAGTCAACCCTGGTCAAAATCCCATAAATCAGATTTCCAGAAAATTTCTGAAAAAAATTTCTAAGTGTTCAGTCGTATGAGCACTGCTCAGTCGTATGAGCCCTACTTAGTCGTTTCACCTTAAACTTAGAAAATTTTTCTAAGTCATACGACCACTGTTCAGTCGTATCATCCCCAGACTTGGGAAATTTTTACAGGTCATACGACCACTGTTCGGTCGTATCATCCCCCATACTTAAGAAATTTCTAATGGTCATACGACCACTGTTCAGTCATATGACCCCATACTTAGAACATTTCCAATGGTCATACGACCACTATTCAGTCGTATAACCCCACACTCAGAATAATTCTAATGGTCATACGACCACTGTTCAGACATAATCACACACTTAGACAATCTAATGGTCATACGACCACTGTTCAGTCGTATGACCCTACACTTAGAAAATCTAATGGTCTTACGACCACTATTCAGTCGTATAACCCCACACTTAGAATAATTCTAATGGTCATACGACCACTATTCAGACATATAACCATTATTTGGTCTGATTAGTCGTATTAGCAGCCTATTCATGTGTCTAAGTCATATTTCAGTCCCCAAACATCATAATACCTATTTCTAAGCATGTACATATGATTTCAGGCATAAACTTAACACAAACATAGGCATATGTACACCCTAAAACATACTCTATAATCATACACATACACATAACGTACGGGTTTCATACACAAATCCATAAAAACATACATACATGCATTTTCCAGCCCCAAATCATTTTAAAACGAGTAAAAAGGGGGCCTAGAACTCACCTTAGTTGTTCTTCGAATTTACACTCTTCACCTGGGCCTCTTCGACTGTTCTAACACCTAAAACACACACACCATACCACCCGAACACACAAGTCACATTTATAAGCACATATACGGGTCTAGAATCATCTAAAGCTTCAAAAACTCGAGATTTCTTACCAAAAACTTCGAGTTCTTGGATTCTTCTTCAAAAATCCCGTATCTTGCTCTTTCTCACTCTAAAATATCAAGTTCTGCTTTCTTTTTCTGAAATCTCCGAAGATGGTAATGATGTGAACAAAAGTGGGTGGCCATACCACCTTTTGTATCAAAATTAATAGGAAGTTTGCCTATTTGACACTTTTGGCCCTTCCACAAAAGTAAACTTTTGTTTTCTTTCCTTTTTCTTTCTATTTCATTCTTTTAGTTTCTTGCTAAAAAATACGGGTGTTACAAGTCCACCCCCCTTATATAGGTTTCGTCCCCAAAACCTGTTATTCCTCAAACAAATGTGGGTAATGCTGTCTCATTTCCTCTTCAGTCTCCCATGTAGACTTGGATCCTTTCCTGTGCTTCCACTGTACACGCACAAGAGGTACCACTTTATTCCTTAACCTCTTCTCCTTACGATCAATGATTGCCACTGGTTGCTCCACGTAGTTGAGCCGTTCGTCTACTTCAATATCCTCTAGTGGAACAATCATATCTTCATTAGCTAAGCACTTCCTCAGATGAGATACATGGAATGTGGGATGAATTCCACTTAAATCATCTGGCAGCTCAAGTCGATAGGCCACCTCTCCTACTCGTGCGACAATTCGGAAAGGTCCTATGTATCTCGGGCTTAGCTTACCTCGTTTCCTGAATCTAATGATTCCCTTCCAGGGCGAGACCTTCAACATGACTCGGTCACCAACCTTGAACTCTATCGGTCTTCGCCTCTTGTCAGCATACGACTTTTGCCTATCTTTTGCCGCCTTCATGAAGGCTTTGATCTTTTCTAATTTCTCAGTTGTTGCTTCAATCACCTCAACACCTCCCAGTTCCTTCTGCCTAATGTCTCCCCAACATACAGGCGTCCTACATCTCCTACCGTATAGCATCTCGTAGGGTGGCATGCCAATACTGGCATGATAGCTATTGTTGTACGAGAATTCTGCTAACGGCAAGTGATCATCCCAACTTCCTCCAAAATCGATCACGCACGCCCGAAGCATGTCTTAGAGTGTTTAGATCGTCCTCTCAGACTGACCGTCCGTCTGAGGGTGATATGCTGTACTAATATGTTGCCTCGTCCCCATTGCATCATGAAATCTCTTCCAAAACTTGGATGTAAACCGAGTGTCACGATCAGACACAATAGACACCGGTACACCATGACGAGCTACAATTTCTTTAATGAACAGATCCGCCAATCTTTCAGATGAGTACGTTTCACGGATCGGTAGGAAGTGGGCACTCTTCGTCAGGCGGTCAACTATCACCCATATAGCATCATACACTTTAGGGGTACGTGGTAACTTCGTGATGAAGTCCATGGTGATGTGCTCCCACTTCCACTCGGGTATATCCAACGGTTGGATCTTCCCGTAAGGCTTCTGGTGTTCTGCCTTTACTTGTAAGCAAGTTAGGCATTTACTCACATACTCCACTACGTCACGTTTCATACCCGGCCACCAGTAATCCTTCTTCATATCGTGGTACATTTTGGTAGCACCGGGGTGAATGGAGTATCGAGTCTTATGGGCCTGATCCATGATCTTCTCACGTAGATTCCCGTATCGAGGGATCCACATTCGCCCAAATCGGGTCTTAACACCTAGAGTGTTCTCACCCAACTCAGTAACTAGACCTCTCATCCTTTCGGAGTTAAGACGGTCTTCTTTCAAAGCCTCGTCTTGAAATTCCTTAACTTGAGTCATCACATCAGAGGTTATGATCAGCTGATAAGCCTTCACCTGAATTGGCTCAGGCCTTTCCTTCCGGCTAAGGGCATCAGCCACCACATTGGCTTTGCCCGGGTGGTAATGGATTTCGCAATCATAATCCTTTATTAGTTCCAACCATCGCCTCTGTCTCATGTTCAGATCTTTCTGCTCGAAGAAGTACTTCAAGCTTTTGTGGTCGGTGAAGATTGTGCACTTTGTCCCGCATAGATAGTGTCGCCAAATCTTCAACGTGAAAACCACCGCGGCTAATTCTAGATCATGTGTGGGATAGTTGACTTCGTGGGTCTTCAGTTGTCAAGATGCGTAGGCTATCACCTTTCCACATTGCATCAACACACAACCTAGCCCAGAATAAGATGCATCTGAATAGACCACTAAGTCTTCATTTCCCTCGGGCAATGTCAAGACAGGAGCTTGTGTCAGTCTTGTCTTCAACTCCTCAAAGGCAGTCTCCTGCTCTCGACCCCATACGAATTTCACGTCCTTGCGAGTCAACTTAGTCAAAGGTGAGGCTATCTTGGAGAAGTCCTGAATAAATCTCCTGTAATAGCCCGCCAATCCCAAGAAGCTGCGAATCTCGGATGGCGTCTTTGGTGATTTCCATTGCATCACAGCCTCAACCTTTGCTGGGTCCACCATGATTCCCTCTGCATTTACCACGTGACCCAGAAATTGCACCTCGCGTAACCAGAAAGCACATTTAGAGAACTTAGCATACAGCTTCTCCCTTCTCAAAGTTTCCAATACCTCCCGAATGTGGCCGGCATGCTCTTCTTCGCTCCTAGAATAAATCAGGATATCATCGATGAACACAATCACTGATTTATCTAACATTGGCCGACACACTCGGTTCATCAAATCCATAAAAGCAGCTGGCGCGTTAGTTAGACCAAATGACATAACGAGAAACTCATAGTGTCCATAACGCGTACGAAAAGCTGTTTTAGGAATGTCCTGCTCCTTTACCTTCAATTGATGGTTGCCAGATCGAAGATCTATCCTCGAGAACCAACTGGCACCCTGGAGCTGGTCGAACAAGTCATCGATCCTCGGTAACGGATACCGATTCTTTATGGTCAACTTGTTCAATTCATGGTAGTCGATACACATTCTCATGCTACCGTCCTTCTTTTTCACGAATAAGACCGGAGCACCCCAAGGAGAGATACTCGGTCTAATGAAGCCCTTATCCAGCAACTCCTGCAGTTGCTCCATCAACTCCTTCATCTCCGTAGGAGCTAATCGATACGGTGCCTTGGCGACAGGTTGGGCACCGAGTATTAAGTCAATTTGAAATTCGATTTCGCGGTCAGGTGGCAATCCCGATAAGTCTTCCGGGAACACATCTGGAAACTCACACACAACCGGAACGTCGGATAGTTGTGGTGTTGGTGTTTCCACATCCTTCACATAACATAGGTAGGCGTTGCACCCACGCCTCATGCACTTCCCCGCCACCGCCATCGAAATCACCTTCGGAATCATCGTTACCCGATCACCGTATATTGTCACCAGACTTCCGTCAGATGTCGTCAATCTAATCATCTTCTTTCGACATACGATATTCGCTTCATAGGTTGCCAACCAATCCATCCCTAGTACTACATCAAATCCACCTAGGGGCATCACATGTAATCTAGCAGCAAACCTATGGCATTCCAACTCTATGGCACAGTCCTCTATCACATCAGTAACTCTAGTGGACTTACCAATAGCGGTTTCTACTTCGAAGGGCTCATCAATACATTTACTACTAGCAGGCAACTTAACACAGAAGGTAGTAGAAATAAAACTCTTACTAGCACCAGAATCAAATAACACAGAAGCAAGAGTTTGATTTACTAGAAACGTACCTGACACAACATTAGGGTCCGTCCTAGCCTCCTCTCTGGTCATGGTGAAAGCTCTGGCACTCGTCTTCTGCCCCTCAGTCCCTGCCACCTTCTTTTCCCCAGAACTCTCCACCCTCTGCTTCCTGCAGTCTTTGCTCATATGGCCCACCTCGCCGTAGTTATAACACCTCAGCTCCTTACAGTCTTTCAAGATGTGGCCCGGCTTCCCACACTTGAAACACACGTTGAGCCCCGATCTGCACTCACCCGTATGCTCCTTCCCGCACTTGCCATACCTTTTGGGCCTCGAGCTTGATGACCCCACCCTACGGTCATCCATTCTCATCCTTTTGTTGTTCGGGGTAAAGCCACCACGCCCAAACCGTTTCCCATTCCAGTTTCGGTCACCACCACCAGCCTTCTTCACCTCCGCATCTGCTACCTCCCTCTCATCATAAAGCCTCCCAGCCAAATCTACTGCCGACCTAAAAGTGCTTGGTCGGGCAGTAATCAAGTGTCTGCGGATATCAGCTGGCTGTCCCTGAATGTACCGGTTAATCTTTCGGGATACCGGTGTCACTTGGTCCGGCACCAGCCTCGCCATCTCATTGAATTTGGTTGTATACTGCTGGTGTGTCATGGTTCCCTCCTCGAGTTGTAGTAACTCCCTCTCAACCTTATCGAGTTCCCTGTGGGGGCAGAATTCCTCAATTACCAGCTTCTTCAACTCGGGCCATTTCATTTTGCCTATGGCGCTGCTGCCCTCAACTTGGAAAATATTGTCCCACCAACATAGTGCTGAGTCAGTAAAGGAGTGGGTGGCAAACTTCACCTTCTGATCCTCACGGCACTCGCTGATCTCGAGTACTGCTTCCATCTCCCTTACCCATCGTAGCGCGGTTGCAGTAGTACCATTGCCATCGAAAGTCGGGGGCTTGCACCTCTTAAATGCCCCGTAATGGCACCCCTTGGTCGTCACCCCTACTACATCATCCCCTTCGTCATCAGATACTACTATCTCAGGATCCGGTCGTTCCTCTTCTCCCTTTCTTTCCTTTTCAGTCGACCCTCTCCTGTCCTCCTTTTCCTTCCTTTCCTCGTTCCTTATAGCTCGAATAACATCGGTCACTACAGAGGGCATAACTGCCTGTAGGACCTGGTGTACCTCATCAGCAATCGCCTCCCTAGCTGAGGCATTCAGGCTCGCATTCTCAGTTTCTTCGTTCCGGTCAGGAACCTCAGGGTTCACGGGAGTCGTCTTAGGAGCTTTAGCACCGCTCCTAGTCGTACGCGGACGACCTCTACCTCTAGCAGCCTTAGAAGGTTTCTTCCCAGCCATTCTCCTGTGCACTATAAGATTCAAACACTAAAACAGTCATTCAAGGAACAGCTCAGTTTATGTCAAGTATAGTAAGTCCCTAATTACAGTGGCCAGTTGTGATTAGCCACTTACTTTACTCTTCACACCCCAAGCACTTCCTATCCTGACTACATCAGCATCTAAATCTACTAAGAACACATAAATCACATAGCACACGCACATAACACTGATTAACTTTTAAGAAAAGCAATACCTGATGGCACATGGCTACTCGGGCTGACATCCCTCTTTCCGTCCCATTCTCAGTTTAAGTTAAGGTTTATTTTTGAAAATTTACCCGTTTTACTTAAACTTTTGCTCTTATACCAACTTGTAAGGCCCCGATCCCGGGCACCTCACAGTCGGTCATTCACAGCATAAAACATACATATTATGAATTTAAGCAGCAGAATTAAGTTTAACAAAAACCATCCATTCATTATAAAAACTGTTATTAAGCAATACATTCTAGTTTCTAAGTCATAAAACAATTAGTCGAATGAATTACAAAACAACAGTATTGTCAAAACATAATTTGGATGTCAGTCTTGCCCGTCAAGTAGCCATCCCCGTGTGCCATCCTCAGCAACCTGTTACCTTCCAACTGGAAAATACATAAAAGTCAGCGTTGCTGAGTGAGTTCTAGTTTTATAGTTAAAATACTTTACTTTTCATTAAAAAAAAGAAAACGTTCCTCACTTTCATAGTTGATCATAAATCATACGTACACGTAGGTAATACTTTCATTATCTTCATCATCGTTCCTTTCGTACTTTTATCATTAATCTTTACTTAAGCTGTGAGTCTGTTGCGACACCAAGTCGCTCACCTCTAAGCCAATCTCGAGGATTGACCTACATACTGTGAGTCTGTTGTGACACCAAGTCACTCACCTCTAAGTCGATCACAAAGATTGACCTACATCCTGTGAGTCTGTTGCGACACCGAGTCGCTCACCTCTATGCCAATCTCGAGGATTGACCCTGTATGCATCCTTCGGGGTAGCTAACCCGCATCACAGTTGAGCTAACACCTGCCAGGGGTGTGCACCTCCATACATTTGCTTGCAAGCCTTTCTTACGTTCATTCGTTCATTTATTAATGCATGCATTCATTCATCATGTTTTCCCCTTTCATTATCTTTCACTTTACGTTCCATTTCTCATTATCATTAATATTTTACTTTATTAATGATTATGCTCTTCGTTAAATCTTAGTCATTCTTCGTCAGGCCAGTACATACTTAACAATATTAAAATAATAATAATATTGTTAATAATAATAAAATACTGATAATAAAATCAGTAACAAAAATCAAGGGTTAATCATTTACCATCATTTCATGCATGAAACATCATTATTAATTAACCCTAGTCAACCCTGGTCAAAATCCCATAAATCAGATTTGCAGAAAATTTCTGAAAAAAATTCTAAGTGTTCAGTCGTATGAGCACTGCTCAGTCGTATGAGCCCTGCTTAGTCGTTTCACCTTAAACTTAGAAAATTTTTCTAAGTCATACGACCACTGTTCAGTCGTATCATCCCCAGACTTGGGAAATTTTTACAGGTCATACGACCACTGTTCGGTCGTATCATCCCCCATACTTAAGAAATTTCTAATGGTCATACGACCACTGTTCAGTCATATGACCCCATACTTAGAACATTTCCAATGGTCATACGACCACTATTCAGTCGTATAACCCCACACTCAGAATAATTCTAATGGTCATACGACCACTGTTCAGACATAATCACACACTTAGACAATCTAATGGTCATACGACCACTGTTCAGTCGTATGACCCTACACTTAGAAAATCTAATGGTCTTACGACCACTATTCAGTCGTATAACCCCACACTTAGAATAATTCTAATGGTCATACGACCACTATTCAGACATATAACCATTATTTGGTCTGATTAGTCGTATTAGCAGCCTATTCATGTGTCTAAGTCATATTTCAGTCCCCAAACATCATAATACCTATTTCTAAGCATGTACATATGATTTCAGGCATAAACTTAACACAAACATAGGCATATGTACACCCTAAAACATACTCTATAATCATACACATACACATAACGTACGGGTTTCATACACAAATCCATAAAAACATACATACATGCATTTTCCAGCCCCAAATCATTTTAAAACGAGTAAAAAGGGGGCCTAGAACTCACCTTAGTTGTTCTTCGAATTTACACTCTTCACCTGGGCCTCTTCGACTGTTTTAACACCTAAAACACACACACCATACCACCCGAACACACAAGTCACATTTATAAGCACATATACGGGTCTAGAATCATCTAAAGCTTCAAAAACTCGAGATTTCTTACAAAAAACTTCGAGTTCTCCGATTCTTCTTCAAAAATCCCGCATCTTGCTCTTTCTCTCTCTAAAATATCAAGTTCTGCTTTCTTTTTCTGAAATCTCCGAAGATGGTAATGATGTGAACAAAAGTGGGTGGCCATACCACCTTTTGTATCAAAATTAATAGGAAGTTTGCCTATTTGACACTTTTGGCCCTTCCACAAAAGTAAACTTTTGTTTTCTTTCCTTTTTCTTTCTATTTCATTCTTTTAGTTTCTTGTTAAAAAATACGGGTGTTACAAATAGTAAAATGAAGCCATTCCTTCAATAAGGGTGTTATCATGTTGGGCTTCAATTAAAATTGGAGATAAGTCTACCCATTGGGTATATAAATCTTTAAATAATTTTGCATTCTTAGTAAATATATTTACTGATGGACCGTATAACTGCCACCATTTAAAAATCCAGTTCGGAATATCCGAATCATAGACTTTTGAATAAATTTTTATAAACCAAGAATGTTTTTGACTAGAATTCTCATATAAAAGAACTCCGTCAAAAGCTTTGATATAATCCAAATAGTTGTAACTAATAGGATTTTTAGATACAGGAAATATGATTTCCCTTGTCCTTAGAGGTGATGTCCCCCAAGTTTCGACAGATATGATCTGTTTAATTACAATTTTACTAAAACTGATGGCTTTATTAGCCCCAGTATAATGCGTTATTTCGCACGATTCTTTCTTGAGGATTTCCTCATAGAATGTTGGAGACTTATATGTCTCAGCAGGATATAATCCTTTATCAAGATATCGATTGGTTATAAACCAAGGGTTATCTTTCCATTTTTTATCTTTATTTTCTAAAATAAGTATGACTTCTTTGTTTGGGTTATGAACCCATTCATCATCATCACTTTCATCAGTGGTGACTTGGGCATATGATGCCTTGCCTTGAGGATTATTTCCTTTGAGGCTTTGAAGGCTATATAATCCTTCCATGTCTCTTCATCGACTATGTTTGATGATGACGCACCTGTCGATGCATTAAAAGCTATAAGCTTTTTATTCCCAATTTGGGAGATAACTCTTTCACTTCTTCCCCTATGAGAGGAAGATCTTCCACGACCTTTGCCGCGTTCCCAAGGAATCATGGCTGAAATTAAGTATAAGAAATTATTAATTTCTTTGCTTCTAATTCCTTGATTTTTCTCCTGACTTCATCAAGTCTTACCTGCAAGAGATTTAAAACTAGTTTCTTTGCCTCTCTGGACAAATTAATCACATTTCTAATTTCTTGCATTCTATTCAAGGTCATTGTTTCTATTAATAAAAATTCGTTTCTATCTTCAAGAATTTCTTGAATAGCATTTCCTAAAGGTCCTTTATTATGACTCATTATGCGCTAGAAATTATAGCCATTTTGGCTTCAAGCTCTTTTATAATTTTTTCAAAATATTTCTTCTCTGATTCAAGTATTTTAAATTCTTTGAATCTGTTATCAATTTGTAAAAGACTAAGAAAGCCATTTTTCCTTTCTTCAATATAATTTTCTCTTCTAACTTGAAGTTGAATTTCCCTAATTTGCTTATTAAGGATATTAATATATTTTAAATATGCCAATTTGGAATATGTTATTCCAATCGATCCTTTAAAATTTTTTGGTTCTCGGGGGGGTCTTCTCATTGCAAAATACTCCCTGGTAAGAAAATCGGGTAAACTGTTATCAGTTCCCTTTTATAAATTATTTCAAAATCGAATGGCGCCAAATGTGACTGCCACCTTGCAAACATTTGCTTAGAAACATCATGTTTGAAATCTTTATTAAACATATATTTTTCCGCTTGACAATCTGTTCGTATAAGGAACTTTTTGTTATATAAATCATCTTGAAATTTTAAAACACATTTGACTATTGCTAAAATTTCTTTCGCAATAGCAGCATAATTCTTTTGGCTAGTATTCCACTTACCTGAATGGAATCTAACAAGATATTCTTGCTTACTTTCTGGAGATTTTTGTTTCAAATTTCCTCCATAGCCTATCTCAGAGGCATCAGTCTCTACAATTTTATCCATCATGGGATTTGCTATCATTAAGCAAGGTAGGTTTTTAACCTTTCATTTTATTTTTTGAACTGCTCTAGTATGATCCAGAGACCACGGTTTGGGATTCTTTTTTAATCTTTCATATAAAATTGCACTATTTTCTGCTAAATTTTTATAATACGGAAGAATATAATTTAGACTTCCAAGAAATCTTTGAAGTTGAGTTTTATCCTGTATTTCATCAGGAAATTTTGATGCAAACTCAATACTTCTATTAATTGGAATTATATTTCCTTGATCAATATTATGACCTAAAAATCTTATATTTGTTTGGAAAAGCATCATTTTGGGTCTAGATATAACTAAACCATTTTTCAAAATTATTTCTTTGAATATATTCAAATGTTTAAAATGAGTTTCAATATCTTTTGAAAATACTAGGATATCATCAATATAAACAATGATAAATTCATTATATGAAATGAAACTATCATTCATTATATTTTGAAATTCTGAAGGTGCATTTTTCAGACCAAATGGCATTACATTCCATTCGTAATGTCCTATAGGTACTGTAAAAGCAGTTTTATACGTATCCTTTTCTTCAATTTGAATTTGTCAGTATCCTGACTTTAAATCGAATTTTGAAAATATATTTGCATCATGCAATTTATCTAACAAATCTTTTTTATTAGGTATAGGGTACCTAATCCATTTTAAGACTTTGTTAAGAGGTTTATAATTTATCACCAATCTTGATACACCTCTTTCTTGTTCTGAGTGTCTATTAACATAAAATGCAGTACATGACCACGGAGACTTAGAAACTCTGATTAAATTTTTGTCTAAGAGTGATTTTATTTCTTTCTTACATAATTCCATATATTCAGAATTCATTTTGCATGGCCTTGTTTTAGTCGGTATTTGACTTTCTTTAAAATTATCTTCATATGGGAGAGAAACAATATGTTTCTTTCTTTCCCAAAATGCATTAGGATGATCGTTACATATTTGTAAAGTAAATTGATGTTCAATTAATTTAATTTTTTCCTGTAATTTCTTTTTTCTCAAACTTTCTTGAATATTTAAAGAAAATATTTCTTTTTGTAAAAATTCAATTTGATTTATTTTTGCTTTTAGTAATTCCTTTAACATTATTTAATGTTCTTGTCAAGGGATTACTTACGAATGAAAAATTTATTTCTTTTTCTTGATATGTACCAGTTATTCCAGTACGATCTATTTTTCTTATGGGGAAAATCTTATCAAGAAATGGGCTGCCAAGTATTACCTGGTTTGCTAAATTTTTTACAAGTACAAAACTAGTATCTGTACAAGTATTTTCTTGACATATGAATGCCTTAGGTATTTTATAATTTACCTCGAGTTTTCCTTTACCAGCATGACTTAGACTATGTGAAGTCTTATGGTAATATTTTACAGGTACTAATCCTTCCTGTATGCAATTCAAATCTGCACCGCTATCTATTAGCGCAGTAGCTTCTATAAAGAAATCTTGTCCTATGAGAAGCTTGATTTTTTTATGCCATTTTTGTGAAGTTATTATCTCCATAATATTCTTTAAATAAGATTCTGATTCCTCTTCTTGTTGAGGAATGTAAGGCCCCGTACCCGGGCACCTCACAGTTGGTCATTCATCGCACATAAAACATTTTAAAACACACATTTACTTTGCAGCGGAATTTAAAAACATTCATTAGTAACTGAAACATGTCATTTTATTACATTTCAACATTCATTAGTAACTAAAACATGTCATTGAACTCCATCCGAGTCTGTTGCA
Organism: Flaveria linearis; assembly: GCA_024085815.1. NCBI lineage: Eukaryota > Viridiplantae > Streptophyta > Magnoliopsida > Asterales > Asteraceae > Flaveria > Flaveria linearis. The sequence continues at coordinate 73,218,211 of CM044003.1, read as the reverse complement.
ACACAAAGTTGCTTACCTCACTATCTCGTCAACTGCAATTCGCACCAGTGGAGTTGTCACTAAGACTAACTCTCCCTGTGTGTGAGAATCTCTTGGGGCTTAGCCAAAATCACACGCCATCTCATGGCTTAGCCAAAATCGCACGCTACATAATCCACATGAGGTAGGCCATCATCGCACGCTACCTAGCACACAGTAATACCACATCGCACATATCAGAGCAGTTACCAAAACTGAACTCCCACTGCGTCTATGTCCCCTTTAGCCAAGATCGCACGCTATAACATACACACACAGTTGAGCTAACAACTCTCATGGAGTTGTGAACCTCTTTTCCTTCTGCCTGCAAGCCATTCTTACTCTCATTCATCTGGATCCTGTCTCCTGCAATACCGTAGTACGCGACAAGGACCTCTTTCGAGTCTGTTGCGACACAGAGTCGCTCACCTCATACACTTGCTTGCAAGCCTTTCGTCCATTCATTATTTCATATGTTTGTTCGTTTCATACTTAACGTATTCATTCGTCTGTACTTTATCATTATCTTTCACTTCGTTACATAATACTTTACGTTCATTAATTATTCATTCATACATCACACCACGTAAAGTCATACAATATTTATTATAAAACATAATACGTACGTTTTAAAACAATTTAACGAAGAAAGATAACATATCACTCACATTCATAAACTTCATCACATCATCATGCCCATTTCATGCTTGACAATATTAAAATAATAATAATAATATTGTCAGTAATAATAAACTACTGATAATAATATCAGTAATAATAACAAAGGGTCAATCATTAATCATCATTGTGTGCACAAAACATCATCATTAAATGGCCCTTGGTCAACCTCGGTCAAATCCCCGAAATCCAGATTTCCAGAAAATTTCTGAAAAAATTTCTAAGTGTTGGACACATGAGCACTGTTGGGAAGTATGAGCACTGTTGGGAAGTATGAGCACTGTTGGGAAGTATGAGCACTGTTGGGAAGTATGAGCCCTGTTCAGACATATGAGCACTGTTTGGACTTATGAGCACTATTTGGAAGTATTACCCTACACTTAGTAAAATTTCAGACATACGAGCACTGTTTAAACTTATGAGCACTATTTGGAAGTATTACCCTACACTTAGTCAAATTTCAGACATATGAGCACTGTTTAGACTTATGAGCACTATTTGGAAGTATTAACCTACACAGTCAAATTTCAGACATATGAGCACTATTTGGGTATATGAGAACTATTTGGACTCATGACCACTATTCAGACTCATGATCCTTGTATAGGCGTATTAGCATCCTGTTCTCATATTTTTAAGTTCCAAACATCATATCTCTTAATTCTAAACATTCACATACGGTTCTAAGCACGAACTTAACATAATCATAGCAACATAATCGCCTAAAACATACCCGACCCACATACACGTGCATACGAACATTCGGGTATAATACCCAACCTTATAAAAACATACATACACATATTATTTTCGAAAATACAACTATAAATCCACGGTTTTACTTGAAAACGTTTACTTGGTATGCATAATAGCCCCAAACACTTTAAAATCAGTAAAAGAGGGGTTCTAGTAACTCACCTTGAGCAGCCTTCGAGCAACACACTTCAAATCCGAGACCCACTTTCAAATTCTGCTCTTAAATCTCGAAAATAAGCACTTTCATAGCTTTTTCTTCCTTTCTCTTTCTAAAACCAGGAGTTTTTCTTCTTTTTCTCTTTCCTTCGAAAGCAAAAAGCAGCTTTCTGCTTTTGATATGGGTGGTCATACCCATTTCTAATATAAAATATTAGATTTTTGTACTTTGTACACTTTACCCCCTTCTATTTTTATCCATTGTCTATTCTTTCTATTTACTTTTCTTTTTCTTTTCTTTAAATGAAATTTCAGGGTGTTACAAGTCTACCCCCCTTAAAGGGGTTTCGTCCCCGAAACCTGTTGTTCCTTAAACCCTTGTGGGCAATACTGTCTCACTTCTTCTTCCAGTCTCTCACCTGGAATTCAATCGCTCTATCTCGTTTATCAACATTCGACTTCTGGTCTATCTTTGACTATTCTGCATTGACAACCCATGCATACTGATAAATGTTCATTTGACCAGGAATTACGGCCTCAAATATGCCATGTAGAGTACGGTCACTGTAATCAAAAGAAACACCACAAGATTTGAGCAAAGGCTCGGCGTCATAATCATTGAGCTTCAGAGCATCACTGAGAACAAAACACGGCCATCAACTTGCGTAAAGTTGCTAGCCCTTGTTTGATGTTCTTTACGTATGAATAATGACCCTCTGGCAAACCCAACAACTGACAAGAAAGGCAAATCGGCTATTTGGTGACCCAAACCAAATTTATCCTTTCTCTTTTGCTTCCGATCTCCCGTTCCACTTGTTTGCTACAACGTCGAAACTATCGTACGTTGCCGTTCAATGAACCAATCACAGGCTGAAATTGTTTCTCAGACAACAGGTGACACAGCCTCCTTAATTGCATCACGCAATCCTCTAGGGCATCAGGTAACCTAGTGAATCCACCAATAGTATTCTCTACATCGAAGGGCTCATCGATGTTCCTTCTCCTTTTCTTTCCGTTCTCTTCCGATCGTCGTCCCTCAACGCTGTACCTTTGGACACGAATCTACCATCATTATTTCGCCTTACTTTTCCCTTCTTAACACAGACTCGTTCCTCCGCTTCGCCCGTTATCACCATCGTCTTCCGGTCGTCGTACCACCTTCCCGGTGAAGCCTTTATCACAATCCATTGTCACAAACCGGCACCGAACTTTTATCGGGCACCACCAGTCAATCCCTCTTTTTGCAGCACTTGGTGCTTGCCTAATAAGTTATTGTTCGATTCACCCGGAGGTGTACGTCTATCCACCTACGTCTATCAGGGATGGTCGAACAGAAAAACAAGCGCTCTCTCAATTCTATTACGGGGTCCTTTAGTGCACTGGGTAATCTAGTAGACTTACCTATAGTAGCTCCTAAGTCGAATGACATCAATTCTTTCTATTCCTAACATGCAACTTATCACAAAAGGAAGCAGAAATGAAACCAGAGCCATAATCAAACTACACAAAGGCTAAAGGTTAATTGAATAGAAACATACTTGACGTAACATCGGGGTTCACCCTAGCCTCCTCCCTCGTCATCGTGTAGGTGCTGCGTTTGCCCTCCGTCCTTCTCTTCCAGCCTTCTTCTCTCCCGAACCTTCCGCCCTTGGCTTCTCACAGTTTTTACTCATGTGGCCAATTTCTCCGCAATTATAGCATCTCACGGTTCCACATTCTCTAGCCATATGACCACGCTTCTCACACTTGTAGCAAGTATTTGGTTCCCTTTTGCATTCTCCCGAATGCTCCATCCCACAATTTACACACCTATCCGACCTCGCACCAGGTGCGACCACACGACGGTCATCCCCCGTGCGTGCTTATTATTCATCAGGACACCACCCCGTTCAGTTCTCTTCCCCTTCCAGTTCCGGTCTCCGTCATCCTTCTCGCCGTCTTCAGCCACCACCACCGTCCTTTCATCATACAGCCTTCCCGCCAAATCAACTGCCGACCTAAACGTGCTTGGCTGGGCAGCGATCATGTGCCTACGGATATCCACCGGCAAGCCCTGAATATACCTCTTAATCTTTTGCGAAAGAGGTGCCACCTGATCCGGCACCAGCCGTGCCATTTCGTTGAATTTGGTGGTGTACTGCTCATGCGTCATCGTCCCCGCTTCTAACTGCAGGAACTCCCTTTCTACTTTGTCCATCTCACGGTGAGGACAAAACTCCTCAATCACCAACCTTTTCAACTCTAGCCATCTCATCCTTCCAATAGCCCGACTACCCTCAACTTGGACTATGTTGTCCCACCAGCACAAAGCTGAGTCCACGAAAGAATGAGCAGCAAACTTTACTTTTTGATCCTCCCGGCATTCGCTGATTTTCAAAACAGCTTCCATCTCTCTCACCCATCGGTGATCTGCAGCAGCAGTGCCATTACCATCAAAATTTGGGGGCTTGCATCGCTGAAACGCCCCATAATTACAGCCTTGTGCCGTCTCCGGCGCAGGCTCTTCTTCCTCTTCGTCATCGAAGAAAACCGTTTCAGTCTTGGGCCGTCTCCTTGAGCCCGATGATCTACCCCTTTCCTGTCTTTCCCCGTCTCTAACAGCCTTTACCACCTCGGTCACTACAGACGGTAGGATCGTCTGCATGACCTGATGCACTTCTTCAACTACCGCCTCTTTCACCGAGGCTCTCAAGTTAGCACTCTCATCACCGCCTTTCGGTTGAGGGGTTTCGTGTCCCTCGTGAACCACCTGTTCCATTCTAGGTCTTCCTCTCGTGACTCGTGGTTCAACACCACATCCGCCACTACCTCCACCACGTGCAGCCTTAGAAGGTCTACCACCGGCCATTCTCTAATTTACACTGAAAGATTTAAACACTAACACGATCATTCAAGGGAATAACTCAGTTCATGTTAAGTATGGTAAGTCCCTAATTATAGTGATCAGTTGTGATTAGCCACTTACCTTACTTTTCATACCCCGAGTATAACCTGTCCTGACTATATTAGCATCTAAATCTACCAGTAATACATAAACACATAACATGCGCACATAATACCGGTTAACCGTTTGCTTACATAAAATGTTTACGAAAAACTTTTACCTGCAGGCACGTAGCTACTAGAACTGGCATCCTTTTCTTTTCATCCCATTCTCAGTTTAAGATTAGGTTTATTTTGAAAATGTTTACCCATTTCACTTAAACTATGGCTCTGATACCAACTTGTAAGGCCCCGTACCCGGGCACCTCACAGTTGGTCATTCATCGCACATAAAACATTTTAAAACACACATTTACTTTGCAGCGGAATTTAAAAACATTCATTAGTAACTAAAACATGTCATTTTATTACATTTCAACATTCTTTCCTCTCAAAATACTACGACATGTCAAGATATGGGTGCCAGCCTCAAAACGCTCCTAGTAGTTTATGCATCCATGCCTGCAACTCCTCAGCACCAACAATATACCTGCCAACTATCATGCATACAAAAGTCAGCAACACTGAGTGAGTTCTAGTTTTTTTTTAATAAAATACTTTACTTTCGTTAAAATCTTTCTTTTCTTTCTTTCAATTCATACTATAGTTTCGTACATGCTCACACATCATACGTACACACAATATCATTATTATCTTTCATTCCAATCGTTAACTTTTCGTTCGTTCATCGCACATCTTTATCATTCATTTCTTATCTAGATCCCGTCGGGCTTTACCCTCTTCATGGCACACAGTCACGATTACTGAGGTCAAATGCCAAGGATCCCGTTTCGTTCTTATTATGATATTTCGTTCGTGAGCATTCATCATACATACATACAGATGATAATTATTATTATTATCTTCATCATCATTCGTTTATTCATTCATTCATTAACTTTCATTACGTTCTTTAACCTTCGTTCGGTTTGTTCTTTCTTTCTTTCATGGTTCTCTTTCTTTCATCTAGACCTTGTCTCATGCAATATCCCCGACTCATGTCTGTACCGGGATACGCGACAAAGATCCCATCGAGTAAATCACCTGGATTGAACTCCATCCGAGATTCCGAAAAAATTTCATGGTGGATCAGGACGAGAATGAATCCGGTAATCAAGGGCATACTCATCCTGGAGCTTTGCTCACCTCACTATCTCGTCTCCTGCAATTCGCACCAGTGGAGTTGTCACTAAGACTAACTCTCCCTGTGTGTGAGAATCTCTTGGGGCTTAGCCAAAATCACACGCCATCTCATGGGTTAACCAAAATCGCACGCTACATAATCCACATGAGGTAGGCCATCATCGCACGCTACATAGCACACAGTAATACCACATCGCACGTATCGGAGCAGTTACCAAAACTGAACTCCTACTGTGTCTATGTCCCCTTTAGCCAAGATCGCACGCTATAACATACACACACAGTTGAGCTAACAACTCTCATGGAGTTGTGAACCTCTTTTCCTTCTGCCTGCAAGCCATTCTTACTCTCATTCATCTGGATCCTGTCTCCTGCAATACCGTAGTACGCGACAAGGACCTCTTTCGAGACTGTTGAGACACAGAGTCGCTCACCTCATACACTTGCTTGCAAGCCTTTCGTCCATTCATTATTTCATGTGTTCGTTCGTTTCGTACTTATCGTATTCATTCGTCTGTACTTTATCATTATCTTTCACTTCGTTACATAATACTTTACGTTCATTAATTATTCATTCATACATCACACCACGTAAAGTCATACAATATGTATTATAAAACATAATACGTACGTTTTAAAACAATTTAACGAAGAAAGATAACATATCACTCACATTCATAAACTTCATCACATCATCATGCCCATTTCATGCTTAACAATATTAAAATAATAATAATAATATTGTCAGTAATAACAAACTACTGATAATAATATCAGTAATAATAACAAAGGGTCAATCATTAATCATCATTGTGTGCACAAAACATCATCATTAAATGGCTCTTGGTCAACCTCGGTCAAACCCCGAAATCCAGATTTCCAGAAAATTTCTGAAAAAATTTCTAAGTGTTGGACACATGAGCACTGTTGGGAAGTATGAGCACTGTTGGGAAGTATGAGCACTGTTGGGAAGTATGAGCCCTGTTCAGTCGTTTCACCTTATACTTAGAAAATTTTTCCTAGTCATACGACCACTGTTCAGCCGTTTCTTCTCCCATAGTAAATTTTCAGACTTATGAGTACGGTTGGGACATATGAGTACTGTTAGGAAGTATGACCCTACACTTAGTCAAATTTCAGACATATGAGCACTGTTTGGACTTATGAGCACTATTTGGAAGTATTACCCTACACTTAGTAAAATTTCAAACATAAGAGCACTGTTTAAACTTATGAGCTCTATTTGGAAGTATTACCCTACACTTAGTCAAATTTCAGACATATGAGCACTGTTTAGACTTCTGAGCACTATTTGGAAGTATTACCCTACACAGTCAAATTTCAGACATATGAGCACTATTTGGGTATATGAGAACTATTTGGACTCATGACCACTATTCAGACTCATGATCCTTGTATAGGCGTATTAGCATCCTGTTCTCATATTTTTAAGTTCCAAATATCATATCTCTTAATTCTAAACATTCACATACGGTTCTAAGCACAAACTTAACATAATCATAGCAACATAATCGCCTAAAACATACCCGACCCACATACACGTGCATACGAACATTCGGGTATAATACCCAACCTTATAAAAACATACATACACATATTATTTTTAAAAATACAGCTATAAATCCACGGTTTTACTTGAAAACGTTTACTTGGTATGCATAATAGCCCCAAACACTTTAAAATCAGTAAAAGAGGGGTTCTAGTAACTCACCTTGAGCAGCCTTCGAGCAACACACTTCAAATCCGAGACCCACTTTCAAATTCTGCTCTTAAATCTCGAAAATAAGCACTTTCATAGCTTTTTCTTCCTTTCTCTTTCTAAAAGCAGGAGTTTTTCTTCTTTTTCTCTTTCCTTCGAAAGCAAAAAAGCAGCTTTCTGCTTTTGATATGGGTGGCCATACCCATTTCTAATATAAAATATTAGATTTTTGTACTTTGTACACTTTACCCCCTTCTATTTTTATCCATTATCTATTCTTTCTATTTACTTTTCTTTTTCTTTTCTTTAAATGAAATTTCGGGGTGTTACAAGGAATAATCATTTTCCCTATTTCTAGGCCTATAATCCTTTTTTCTAATTCTTTATTATTTTGTTGTAGTAATTTCATTTCTATTTTTAAATTATCAATTTCTTGTTTTAATTCTTGAATATCAAGAGGTTTTTTACCCTTATTTCTTTGGTTTAATTGATTTTTTAATTCAGCCAGAGAGAAAGGTTTTAATTCTGAAGAAGTAGGAACCTCTTCTTCTTGGTTCTTAAAATGTGAAGAGATTATTTTCTCTTTTATTTGTGGATTATCTATAAGTTTTAATAAATATAAAATTTCATTAGTTATTACATTTACTTCCATATCTTGGAATTGTGAAATAATTTGATAGATATCATCTTCTTTTATTTCTGGATTACAACATTCCTTGTTGCAATTATTATTACAGCCTTTTTCTTCCTCAGATGAAGAATAGATACTTTCATTTTATAAATTGTTTAAATCTTTATCTTTAGAAGAAGATTGCTCAGAATATGATTCTGAATCTGACTCTAATAATATCTTAGATATTTGATTTCTCAAATCTTCATCTTCTAGTTTATTATGCTTTTTCTTAATCCAGCAAGTTCTTACTTTGTGACCTATTTTGCCACATTTTCTACAAATTAACTTAGGCTTATATGAAGCTCTGTTTTCCTTATATTTTTCAATTCTTGTGAATTTTCTATCTTCCCGTTTCTTTTTTCCTTTTCTTATGTTTATAGGGATTAGATTTTTTTAATTTTAATGACTTAGAAGTACTAGGCTTTCCTTCTAAACCAAATTGTTCGCAAAATTGACCTAATTGCCTCTTTTCATTTAAAGAGTGTTTCTTAATTTGATGGTTTAATCTTATTTCATTGCATAGATTTAAACCTTCTTGCATGCATATACCTATTAATTTCCCATAGGTATATTTATCATAGTCTATATTACTTCCTCCTTTTCTAAGGTTATTCCTTATTCTTTCTGCAAATAGATGAGGAAGTCCATCTATGAACTTAGATTTCCAATGAGAGCTATTACTCTCTGGGAGTTCCATAACTCTTGTTAAGAACGTATCCTTATACCATCTAAAAGATGTGAGTGTTTTACACTTAAGGTTTTGTAATAAAGACCTAATATTTTCTGAATTTAGACCATCTTCCAGTAAAATGTTCTATGATATTTACTATTAATGTATAAACAGAATTGTTTTCTTCAATTCTATCCTCCTCTTTTATACTATTGAGGATTTTTCTCCTATCTTCCACGGATAGATAATTGTCCCACCAGCCTTTAAGCTGTCCAGTAAAACCTGATATGATCATGTGAGCTATTGTCCTAGTCGAATTTCTATTATTCTGACAAATTGTGCTATACATTAGCATCCTATGGACTGTCTTATATATTTGGGATTCAGTTTGACCATCTATGTTCCATTCATAGATATTTTTCCCACTATATGAGTTATTTATCACATATTGTTCTTCTTCTATAAGAATATCCTATGGTGATGGCCTAGGATAATAGTACATCCTTTGTGTTGGCTTATCAGCAAACTTTGATGACATTTTTGCTATTTGATCATTTATCTTTTGTTTATAATTTTCTTCATTAATACTTTTCTTCAAATTCAGTTAAAGTATTAATTTTAAATTCTTTAATATACTTATTGAATCATTTAATGTTTGAAGAATATTTTCCTCAGATTTTGTTTTAAAATCTGTTACCTTAGGTGGTAATTGTATGCTTGGAGTAGCAATATATGCTTTGTTATTATTAATAACAATATTTTATTTCTCTTTGAAATGTGATAATATTTTATCCATTTTTTAGCAATATCCTGTGACATCTCACAATGTCAAGCAAAGAACATTGTGGGTCTACTTTCACATTAGTGTGACAGTTCAGATGATACAGATGGATTTAATGAACAAAGTTTTAGAAACATTCAAGATATTCCCAAATCAGAAAGGAAACCTAAGATTCTTCTTGTTGAAGATCATGTGGTGAATGTGAAGTTGTGTAGCATCTGTCACCGGTAGGTCTGTCAATTTACACTAAGCTCTTTAACTCACCGTGTCTATTAACGATCCTCACATATGTTCATAGTCTATTTATCGTGTTAACCGAATTATCATCGTGTACTCGTTCCGTATCTCCACGTATTTATTATTTTGTATATTTATTGTTTTAATCGAACCCTTCGTATACTCGTTTATAATAAAAATTAATAATAATAATAAAAATAATAATAATGATAATAACAATAACAATAATAATAATAACAATAATAATAATAATAATAATTACAATAGTAATAACAATAAGAACAATAATAATAATAATAATAATAATAATAATAATAATAATAATAATAATAATAATAATAATAATAATAATAATAGTCTAGGGGGCTGTCGGTTATTTCGGAAACTTCAAAAGAAGTTTTAAACATAAAATAACAAAAACATAAATCGCAGGGACCAAATCTGTAATTTTATAAATTTCAAAACCCAACCCCCCGCCTACCCGTTTTTCCGGCGCCGGTTCCGGCCAAACTCCGGCCAACCGTCGGCGAGCCCCAAAACCAATTAAAAACTTGATTTTTACAGCTGAAAATACACCCAACCGCTTCATATACAAGATTCGAACCCAATGCACCCCTAAAACGCGTTGTAACGGTAAAATTAATGGATATAAACTTTTCCACTTTATTTTGAACGTTCAACGGCTAAAACACCCACTAAAATACTGCTTTAATCAAATTAATTCCACATGAACGTTCCTATATAAATTCCCAATCGAATACAACTGGAAATTGCACCTGAAACACACACAAACATTGAAATTGATCACCATCTTCATCCTCGACCTGCAACTCAATCTGTAAGGCCCCACTCCCGGGCACCTCAAAGTTGGTCATTCATCGCACATAAAACGTTTTAAAACACATATTTACTTTGCAGCGGAATTAAAAAAACATTCATTAATAACAAAAACATGTCATTTATTTCATTACAACATTCTTTTTATCAAAAAAAAATACAATGACACGTCAAAATAGGGATGCCAGCCTCCACAACTGAGTAGTCGCCCTGTGCCACCCTCAGCAACATATCTGCCAACTGGAAAATACATAAAAGTTAGCGTTGCTGAGTGAGTTCTAGTTTTATAATAAAACATACTTTACTTTCCGTCAAAAACCGTTCTTTACTTCTTTCATAAACATACTATACTTTCGTAGATGAACACACGTCATACGTACATACACATAGATAATATCATTATTATCTTCTGTTCTCATTCGTTCTTTATCTACAACGTTCATTCATTCTCTGTCTATTATTTGTTCATTATCTCTCTTTAACTTTCATGCATTCTCTATCTTTCACTTCTATCTAGATCCGGTCACACTTTACCCTCTTCATGGCACACAGCCATGATTACTGAGGTCGAGTGACAAAGATCCCATTTCATACATCAGTATTATGTTCCATCCGTTCATTATTTTCATTCGTTCGTTCTTTAGCTTTCATTACGTTCATTATCTTTCATTCATTTCGTACTTTTTTCTCTCACAATTATCTCTCTCGTTCATCAACTCACGCCATACTCCCAACTCATGTCCGAAGACTGATACGGTGCCGGAGCATGCGATCCTCTACTCATTCATCTCATCCTGTCTCATGTAATATCCCCGACTCATGCTCGAAAGCTGATGCTGTGCCGGGGCCTGCTCACAAACCCCCGACTCATGTCCGAAGACTAACACAGCACCGGGATACGCGACAAAGATCCCATACGAGTCAATCATAGAGATTGAACTCCATCCGAGTCTGTTGCAACACAAAGTCGCTCACCTCATAACTATACTTGGCGTTATGCCACACCCCCGAAGTTAAACATAACTCGGGTAACAACACCCCCACCGAAATGGGTAACATCACCCCCACCGAAGTGGGTAACTACACCCCCACCGAAGTGGGTAACATCACCCCCACCGAAGTGGGTAACTACACCCCCACCGAAATGGGTAACATCACCCCCACCGAAGTGGGTAACTACACCCCCACCGAAATGGGTAACATCACCCCCACCGAAGTGGGTAACTACACCCCCACCGAAATGGGTAACATCACCCCCACCGAAGTGGGTAACTATGCCATACTACACCCCCAACTATGTGGGTAACTACTATACACCATGTGCCACAACGAAGGTCAGTCACAAGACTGGAACCCCTACGTGCACCCTTAAAGATTAGCTGAACTACACGCGGCTGAGCTTGAGGCAATTAGAGCCGTGCACTTTGGTACACTTCGCTTGCGAGTCTCTCATGTTTTCATTCGTTCATTAAGGATTCATTGTCATTCATTATCGTCTAGATTCTGTCAGGCTTTATTATGATATTTCATTCGTGAGCATACATCCTTCACACTTACAGATAATAATTGTTATTATTATCATCATTCGTTCAATTCATACTCTTTCATTATCTTTCACTTTACATTCCATTTTTCTTTATCATTAATCTTTCACTTTATTAATGATAATACTTCTTCGTAAGGTTCTAACCACTCTTCATCATGTCATTTCATACATAACAATATTTAAATAATAATATTGTTAACAATAATAAAATACTGATAATAGTATCAGTAATAATAAGGGTTAATCATTTATCATCATTACATGCATAAAACATCATTATTAACTAACCCTAGTCATTAATCATGCGAAACCCTACTGCACAAACTCCAAGAAAATTCTGTTAAAAATTCTAAATGTTTGGGCGTATGAGCCCTGTTCAGTCGTATGAGCCCTGCTCAGTCGTATTACCTTCTCAGTCGTTTCACTTTAAACTTAGAAAATTTTCCTAGGTCATACGACCACTGTTCAGTCGTATCATCCCCAGACTTGGGAAATTTTTACAGGTCATACGACCACTGTTCGGTCGTATCATCCCCCATACTTAGGAAATTTCTAATGGTCATACGACCACTGTTCAGTCATATGATCCCACACTTAGAAAATTTCCCATGGTCATACGACCACTGTTTAGTCATATGATCCCACACTTAGAAAATTTCTAATGGTCATACGACCACTGTTCAGTCGTATAAACCCACACTTGGAATATTTCTAATGGTCATACGACCACTGTTCAGTCGTATAACCCCACACTTAGAAAATTTCTAATGGTCATACGACCACTGTTCAGTCGTATAACCCCACACTTAGAATATTTCTAATGGTCATACGACCACTATTTGGTCTTATTAGTCGTATTAGCAGCCTATTCATGTGTCTAAGTCGTATTCCAGACCCCAAACATCATAATACCTATTTCTAAGCATGTACATACGGATTCATGCATAACTTAACACAAACATAGACATACGTTCACCCTAAAACATACTCTATAATCATACCCAGGTACATAACATACGGGTTTCATACACAAATCCATAAAAACATACATACATGCATTTTCCAGCCCCAAATCATTTTAAAAACGAGTAAAAAGGGGGTCTAGAAACTCACCTGAAACAATCTTTCAGTAGCTCACTTACAAATCCGAGACTCACCTTCGTATTCTGCTCCTAAGTCCCGAGAATAGACACAATTGACCAAGAACTTCGGTTTAGAACTCGAAACCCAGCTGAAACCGAACTCATATAAAAGAAAACTCACCTTTTCAGTTGCTTCTTCCTCTTTCTCTCTCTAGAACCGAGAGCTTTCTCTCTCTTCTTTCTTCCTTTCAGCCAATTGAAGATGGTGAAGGAGGGATGGGCGGCCATGCCCCTTTAAACCTTAAAATAATAAGGTTTTGTACCTTGTACACTTTATCCCCCTCCACTTTTGTCCATTATCTATTCTTTCTATTTACTTTTCTTTTTCTTTTCTTTTAAATGAAATTTCGGGGTGTTACAAGTCTACCCCCCTTAAAGGGGTTTCGTCCCCGAAACCTGTTGTTCCTTAAACCCTTATGGCAATACTGTCTCACCTCTCTTCCAATCTCTCACCTGAAATTCAATCGCTCTACCTCGTTTATCAGCATTCGTCTTCTGCTCTATCTTTGACTATTCTGCATTGGCAACCCATGCATACTGATCAATGATCATTTGACCAGGAACTACGGCCTCAAATATGCCAAGTAGAGTATGGTCACTATAATCAAAAGAAACACCACAAGACATTGAGCAAAGGCTTTGCGTCATAATTATTGAGCTTCAGAGCATCACTGAGAACCCTCAGCTTTGGTGCGTGAAGAACACGGCCTTCAACTTGTGTAAAGTTGCTGCTTATAGAAATACCACAAGCCCTTGTTTGATGTTCCTTCTCCTTTTGTTTCTGTTCTCCTCTGATCCTCGTCCCTCAACGCTGTACCTTCGGACACAAATCCATCATCATTGTTTCGCCTACCTTTCCCCTTCTTAACCCAGACTCTCTCCTCCGCTTCGCCTGTTATCACCATCGCCTCCCGCTCGTCGTACGTCCTTCCCGGTGAAACCTTCATCTTAATCCATTGTCGCAGATCCGCACCGAACTTTTATCGGGCACCACCAATCAATTCATTTCTTTTGCAGCACTTGGTGCTTGCCTCATAAGTTACCATTCAATTCACCCGGGGGTGTACGTCTATCCACCTACGTCTATCAGCGATGGTCTATCAGAAAAACAAGCGCTCTCTCAGTTCTATTGCGGGGTCCTTTAGTGCACTGGGTAATCTAGTAGACTTACCTATAGTAGCTCCTAAGTCGAATGACATCGATTCTTTCTATTCCTAACATGCAACTTATCACAAAAGACAGCAAGAATTAAACCAGAGCCATAATCAAACTACACAAAGGCTAAAGGTTAACCGGCTAGAAACATACCTGACGTAACATCGGGGTTCACCCTAGCCTCCTCCCGCGTCATCGTGTAGTTGCTGCGTTTGCCCTCCGTCCTTCTCTTCCAGCCTTCTTCACTCCCGAACCTTCCGCCCTTGGCTTCTCACAATCCCTGCTCATGTGACCTTCCTCCCCATAAGAATAACACCTCCCCATACCGCAGTTCTTCGCCACATGTCCGGTCCTACCACAACGGAAACAGACATTGGTCCCCAGTCTACATTCCCCGGGGTGCTTGTATCCACACTTGTCACACTTTCCTAACCCCGTCTCAGTTATGACCACACGCTGATCATCCACCCGTGCACCTTTGTTACTTGGAGCGACTTCGCCACGTTCCAATCGCTTCCCGTTCCAATCCCGATCACCTTCTCCTTTCTTGCTAGCTCCTGTCACCACCATCGATCTTTCATCGTATAACCTTCCCGCCAAATCTACCGCCGATCTAAACGTACTCGGTCGGGCAGCGATCATGTGCCTGCGAATATCCGCTGGCAAACCCTGAATATACCGCTTTATCTTTCGGGATAGAAGAGTCACCTGATCCGGCACCAGACGTGCCATCTCGTTAAATTTTGTGGAGTACTGTTGATGCGTCATCGTCCCCGCTTCTAACTGCAAGAATTCCCTTTCTACCTTGTCCATCTCACGGTGAGGACAAAACTCCTCAATCACTAACCTTTTCAACTCTGGCCATCTCATCCTTCCGATAACCCCGACTACCCTCAACTTGAACTATGTTGTCCCACTAGCATAAAGCTGAATCCACGAAAGAATGAGTGGCAAACTTAACTTTCTGATCTTCCCGACACTCACTAATTTCCAGTACCGCTTCCATCTCTCTGACCCAACGATGAGCCGCGGCAGCAGTGCCATTACCATCAAAAGTTGGGGGTTTGCATCGCCGAAATGCCCCATAATCACAGCCTCATGCCGTCTCCGGCGCAGGCTCTTCTTCCTCTTCGTCATCGAAGAAAACCGTTTCAGTCTCAAGCCGTCTCCTTGAGCCCGATGATCTACCCCTTTACTGTCTTTCCCCGTCTCTGACAGCCTTTACCACCTCGGTCACTACAGATGGTAGGATCGTCTACATGACCTGATGCACTTCTTCAACTACCGCCTCTTTCACAGAGGCTCTCAAGTTAGCACTCTCATCACCACCTCCCGGTTGAGGTGTTTCGGGTTCCTCGTGAGCCACCTGCTCCACTCTAGATCGTGCTCTCGTGACTCGTGGTTCAACACCACGTCCGCCACTACCTCCACCACGGGAAGCCTTAGATGGTCTACCACCGGCCATTCTCTAACTTACACTGAAAGATTTAAACACTAACACGGTCATTCAAGGGAATAGCCCAGTTCATGTCAAGTATAGTAAGTCTCTAATTACAGTGATCAGTTGTGATTAGCCACTTACCTTACTTTTCATACCCCGAGCATTACCTGTCCTGACTACATTAGCATCTAAATCTAACAGTAACACATAATCACATAACATGCACACACAATGCCGGTTAACTTTAAGAAAATACCTGATGGCACGCAGCTACTCAGTTTGGCATCCCTTCCCTTTCCGTCCCATTCTCAGTTTAAGACTAGGTTTATTATGAAAATTTACCCATTTCACTTAAACTTTGGCTCTGATACCAAATTGTAAGGCCCCACTCCCGGGCACCTCAAAGTTGGTCATTCATCGCACATAAAACGTTTTAAAACACATTTACTTTGCAGCGGAATTAAAAAAAACATTCATTAATAACAAAAACATGTCATTTATTTCATTACAACATTCTTTTTATCAAAAAAAAAATACAACGACACGTCAAAATAGGGATGCCAGCCTCCACAACTGAGTAGTCGCCCTGTGCCACCCTCAGCAACATACCTGCCAACTGGAAAATACATAAAAGTCAGCGTTGCTGAGTGAGTTCTAGTTTTATAATAAAACATACTTTACTTTCCGTCAAAAACCGTTCTTTACTTCTTTCATAAACATACTATACTTTCGTAGATGAACACACGTCATACGTACATACACATAGATAATATCATTATTATCTTCTGTTCTCATTCGTTCTTTATCTACAACGTTCATTCATTCTCTGTCTATTATTTGTTCATTATCTCTCTTTAACTTTCATGCATTCTCTATCTTTCACTTCTATCTAGATCCGGTCACACTTTACCCTCTTCATGGCACACAGCCATGATTACTGAGGTCGAGTGACAAAGATCCTGTTTCATACATCAGTATTATGTTCCATCCGTTCATTATTTTCATTCGTTCGTTCTTTAGCTTTCATTACGTTCATTATCTTTCATTCATTTCGTACTTTCTTTCTCTCACAATTATCTCTCTCGTTCATCAACTCACGCCATACTCCCGACTCATGTCCGAAGACTGATACGGTGCCGGAGCATGCGATCCTCTACTCATTCATCTCATCCTGTCTCATGCAATATCCCCGACCCATGCTCGAAAGCTGATGCTGTGCCGGGGCCTGCTCACAAACCCCCGACTCATGTCCGAAGACTGACACAGCACCGGGATACGCGACAAAGATCCCATATGAGTCAATCATAGAGATTGAACTCCATCCGAGTCTGTTGCAACACAAAGTCGCTCACCTCATAACTATACTTGGCGTTATGCCACACCCCCGAAGTTAAACATAACTCGGGTAACAACACCCCCACCGAAATGGGTAACATCACCCCCACCGAAGTGGGTAACTACACCCCCACCGAAGTGGGTAACATCACCCCCACCGAAGTGGGTAACAACACCCCCACCAAAATGGGTAACATCACCCCCACCGAAGTGGGTAACTACACCCCCACCGAAATGGGTAACATCACCCCACCGAAGTGGGTAACTACACCCCCACCGAAATGGGTAACATCACCCCTACCGAAGTGGGTAACTATGCCATACTACACCCCCAACTATATGGGTAACTACTATACACCATGTGCCACACCGAAGGTCAGTCACAAGACTGGAACCCCTACGTGCACCCTTAAAGATTAGCTGAACTACACGTGGCTGAGCTTGAGGCAATTAGAGCCGTGCACTTTGGTACACTTCGCTTGCGAGTCTCTCATGTTTTCATTCGTTCATTAAGGATTCATTGTCATTCATTATCGTCTAGACTCTTTCAGGCTTTATTATGATATTTCATTCGTGAGCATACATCCTTCACACTTACAGATAATAATTGTTATTATTATCATCATTCGTTCAATTCATACTCTTTCATTATCTTTCACTTTACATTCCATTTTTCTTTATCATTAATCTTTCACTTTATTAATGATAATACTTCTTCGTAAGGTTCTAACCATTCTTCATCATGTCATTTCATACATAACAATATTTAAATAATAATATTGTTAACAATAATAAAATACTGATAATAGTATCAGTAATAATAAGGGTTAATCATTTATCATCATTACATGCATAAAACATCATTATTAACTAACCCTAGTCATTAATCATGCGAAACCCTACTGCACAAACTCCAAGAAAATTCTGTTAAAAATTCTAAGTGTTTGGGCGTATGAGCCCTGTTCAGTCGTATGAGCCCTGCTCAGTCGTATTACCTTCTCAGTCATTTCACTTTAAACTTAGAAAATTTTCCTAGGTCATACGACCACTGTTCAGTCGTATCATCTCCAGACATGGGAAATTTTTACAGGTCATACGACCACTGTTCGGTCGTATCATCCCACATACTTAGGAAATTTCTAATGGTCATACGACCACTGTTCAGTCATATGATCCCACACTTAGAAAATTTCCCATGGTCATACGACCACTGTTTAGTCATATGATCCCACACTTAGAAAATTTCTAATGGTCATACGACCACTGTTCAGTCGTATAACCCCACACTTGGAATATTTCTAATGGTCATACGACCACTGTTCAGTCGTATAACCCCACACTTAGAAAATTTCTAATGGTCATACGACCACTGTTCAGTCGTATAACCCCACACTTAGAATATTTCTAATGGTCATACGACCACTATTTGGTCTTATTAGTCGTACTAGCAGCCTATTCATGTGTCTAAGTCGTATTCCAGACCCCAAACATCATAATACATATTTCTAAGCATGTACATACGGATTCATGCATAACTTAACACAAACATAGACATACGTTCACCCTAAAACATACTCTATAATCATACCCAGGTACATAACATACGGGTTTCATACACAAATCCATAAAAACATACATACATGCATTTTCCAGCCTCAAATCATTTTAAAAACGAGTAAAAAGGGGGTCTAGAAACTCACCTGAAACAATCTTTCAGTAGCTCACTTACAAATCCGAGACTCACCTTCGTATTCTGCTCCTAAGTCCCGAGAACAGACACAATTGACCAAGAACTTCGGTTTAGAACTCGAAACCCAGCTGAAACCGAACTCATATAAAAGAAAACTCACCTTTTCAGCTGCTTCTTCATCTTTCTCTCTCTAGAACCGAGGGCTTTCTCTCTCTTCTTTCTTCCTTTCAGCTGATTGAAGATGGTGAAGGAGGGATGGGCGGCCATGCCCCTTTAAACCTTAAAATAATAAGGTTTTGTACCTTGTACACTTTATCCCCCTCCACTTTTGTCCATTATCTATTCTTTCTATTTACTTTTCTTTTTCTTTTCTTTTAAATGAAATTTCGGGGTGTTACACAATCAACCATCAACCTCCGAGCCTTATATTCTGCAATTAACACAGGGCTTTTGACTATAAGCCTAATTCGAAGCTTTCTGTGCAAGCAATTTGATTTCCATCATTGTTTGATCAACATTCGATTTCGGGTTATACCGCGGCTTGTTCTTCACTGTTCTTAGCATCAAATCAAACCAAAACAGGTAATTAGACACTCCAATCTATTAGTTTATACATAAGGAATAAAAGCCCCATGAAATTATACATTAACAGTATCGAATTCGAGTTCAATTTGATCGAATTCATTCTAGGGTTTATATCGATTTGGGGGAAATGGGTTTAGCCTGCTTAAAACAAATTGAAACCCAATATTCTCGAGGCTGCGGCCTTTGGTTCACCGGTTAAACACATGCTTCCCCATCCGAGAGGTCCCGGGTTCGACCCGGGCCAAAACATTTATTTTTTAAAAAGCCTTTTGAGCCTCTAAAAATTATATAAAAATTTCTAAAAATCCTAAAAATAAATTTTATAAACTTTTCTTATTTAAAATGTTACAAAATGATTTTCTGAAAATTTATTTTATTTAAAAACCTTAAAAATCTTTATAAAATATTATTTATTAATATTGTAAATAATTATTTTTATAAAAATAGACACCACATCGTGTTTAATTATGAAATAATCACGAAAATCATAGAAATTATACACAAATTAATCGCAAACGTAATTATAGGTTATATTTTAATCAAGGTAAAATAATATTTATTTTAAAAGTTTACAAAGAATATATACATAATATATTTAAATGATATATTTCTTTCGAATAAATCAAAAATACAAGTAATTTCATTACTTGTCCAAAATCCCACAATTCAATTTAAATCCTAATATCATTAAGTATAAAAATCAAACTAAAATATATATACAATCGTGTACGTCAACCTGGATCCAACCAAATATATGTATTCGCGCTGAATATGTTTTAAAGGCTTAGTTATAATCAATATTTGGTGTTGAACGTGTTTGATCGTGCATTGCCTTATTCTATGAATTCTTTGTGCATTACATCAATTCAAGGTGAGTTTCGTGGCCCCTTTTTATGCTTATACAAGTTTTCAATGTTTTCAATTAATGGGGGAAAAGTATGCTCACCCATTTTCAATGCTGTACATCATATATTCAATTTTCATACTTGGAATCAACGTGATACTGTTTTGCATGCATACATGGTGTTATTCTATGGATCATTCTTACAACCATTAATTCCCGGTTTGGGAACCAACGGTTAGGTATTGGTAGTACTACTGGGTTGACACCCCCACCCATCGACGATTGGTTAACTTGCGAGTTACCAACACAGCTGCCCGCAATCAGGCCATGGGCGAATATATTCCGTCTAATTTATATGCATAACGTCATTAGGTTTGGTTGCTAAAACACATGTTATGTGGTTTTTGCTTGCAGTATGATTCCACATCAAATTCTATACAGCATCAATTACATGTTTTCAATTTAAACATGCGGAACTCACCAACATTATGTGTTGACATTTTTGAGCATATACTTTCAGGTGAACATAATCAGAGAGGATAGCTAGAGCTGATGCCTTAGCAGAGACCCTCCGGATTTCAATAATTTTGCATTAGTAATGTATATTATTTGTTTTCATTTGTGAACTCTGTGTATTTTGGATTTAGAATCAATAAGACTATGATAGTCGTGGAACAGACTAACCACAACACAAGTCACCATTGTGTCGGGCGACGTCATGACACGAGGATTTTGCATGCATTATGTCTCTGTAATTATACCAAGTGTTATGACGATCCCGTCCGTCGCATCCTCATGTTTCCGCAATAAGCGAGGGTGTGACAGATTGGTATCAGAGCCTTGGTTATAGAGAATTAGGTGGAGAACTCGACCTAGACTATAACCTAAGAACCTTCATACAGAATGCATGCTAGGGATTGTGTGCATTTGATTTTACCTAAATGTCTTTCATGATTTGTGTGACACATAGACACCTGTATTCTGGATTTCCTGGCAAAAGGCCTTCGGGCTAAGGCAAGCGTATTCGTATAAATCTCATTGCGAGACCTGTTACGCTACCTGGGGATCTCTGGGATGAGTGATAAACTATGGTCAATACACAAAACTGCAAGACAAATGGGTCAAGTATATTAAGTCTATGAACTTAATATACAGGTATGTTCCTACAAACTTAATTTTATACATATACACGTGTTATCTGAACATCCCGAGGAAGAAATTATTACTTTTAGTCTTTCTCCATGGGCTACTTTGATACTAGAACTTTACGCTTGTATGCGCACAACATCATATTATTAGGGAACTTCGGTGATCACGCGTAGCGTCGATCTCGGATATTAAATCCAACCCTATCATGGTTATGACTGAAATCCTGAAAGTATGATGGATATGCAGTTATCATTAGACATAATGTGCTTATATGATTACTTGCTATTACATGCTATTATTGGAATACTGGCTCATGGACATGAGGACATTACATTATTTGTGCTTGATGAATCTAAATAATACTATGATTTTAGCTTGGGTAAGTGAAGCTAAGGGTGATCATGCAAGGTAAATTACCATTACGGGTGCACACGTAATTGCAATTCACCATGCATGAGAAGTGTGGTTAATCTTACCATGAGGTAATGATCATGAGTATCACACGTTTCTATTCTATACCCTAGGGTGCTAGGGTCATAATTCTAGTAAGACCTTGTTGAAGGCAATCAAACATTATCAACATTTACCCAAGTCCTGTCCTACTTAGAGCCTTCATGGTATTTCCAATCACGATATTGACCTTATGAGACATTCCTCCACTTAGCGTTTCAGTAACTACTAATTAATGCTTAGAATGAAAGTGGAATACATGAATGTAGAGGAGTAATGATACTCTCTACCCATACAAAATGTTATTCTTTGAGTAGGTGCTAAGGAAAATTAAGATGTTATGTAACTAGTTTAAGTATTATTCAATGTATATCGTGGATGTGGTGGGAACGTTGCGGGGAACCCTATATATAAACATCACCGGTATACTAAGAATGTGTTTAATCTGGGCTACATAATGATCTTAATGGACCAAAGCATAGGTTATTAGGAATTGATGAGTAAAACCATTCGGTAACTAAAGTTCACATCTTTCTGTAGTTAGAAGATGGCGCCTAAGAGAGTCACCCGTAGAACAAACCAAGAAGCTGAAGCCCCACAAAACAGGAGAAGGGGTAGACCATCAAGAGCTGGTGGTGCTCCAGCTGGCAATAATCAGGAAACTGGCACTCCTGATATAGCTGCTATGATTGCTCAGCAGCTAGCTGCATTGATTCCTACCATTGTGACGCAAGTAAGCGACGCCCTACTGAATCATCCTCTCCACGGGGATCATAATACCAACGGCCAACATAACCAAAGGGTAGTGGATGATACTGACATTGGCAGAAGAAATGGAAATGAAACTGGTGTCAACCATACCAAACGAGGGTGCTCATATAAAGAATTTGTGGCTTGCAAACCCCACGAATTGGATGGAAAAGGCGGAGCGATAGCCTTGACCAGATGGATCGAGAAGATGGAGGCAGTAATCGACATTAGTGAATGCCTCAACAGTCAACGGATCAAATATGCCACCTGCTCACTGCAAGGCAAGGCATTAACCTGGTGGAACACCCAGGTTCAGGCTAGAGGAAGGGAGTCTGCAATGCAGATGACCTGGGATGAGTTTAAAGCATTAATTTCTGAGGAATACTGTCCTCTCAATGAAATGCAAAAACTCGAACAAGAATTCTGGTATCACGTAATGGTGGGAGCTGGGCACGCAGCGTACACCGATCGATTTCATGAATTGTAAAGATTGGTTCCGCATTTAGTCACACCGGAATCCAAGAGGATCGAGATATATATTTGGGGACTCGCGCCTCAAATCTGAGCACTGGTAACAGCAGCTGCTCCTCCTACAATCCAGAGCGCAATTTTGAAGGCTGGTGCTCTTACTGACGAAATGGTGAGAACCGGATTGCTGGGGAAAGAAACCGAGAAGAGAAAGGAGTTCGGGTCTAACGCTGGAAGATCCGATAAGAAGGCTAAAACAGCCCGAAGTTTTGTGGCTGTAACCCATGAAAAGAAGGATTACACTGGACCGCACCCTAAGTGCAACAAGTGTAACTATCACCATTCCCCAGCAAGGCCGTGTCGGGAATGTACAAACTGTAGGCGCTTGGGTCACTGGGTGAAGGATTGTAGGATTGCGCCAAACCTAGTAGCGCCCATCAATGAGGTTAACCCCGCCGGGAATGCCAGGGCATGCTATGAATGCGGAGGTCTCGATCACTTTTGAAACAAGTGCCCCCGACTAAACAGAGCACCCGGTCAAGAGGGCAATAACCAGCAGCAATTGCTGGCCATAGCTGGTAACCCGGGTCATGGCAATCAAGAAAATGTTGTAAGAGGACGAGCCTTCGTCATTGGAGCCAATGATGCCCACCAGGATCCCAATGTCGTCACGGGTACGTACCTTCTCAACGACCACTTCGCCTCTATATTGTTTGATACGGGAGCAGACAATAGCTTCATATCTTCTGATTTTACACACATGCTTGACTTGAAACCGAGTAGGCTAGAAACTAGCTTTTCCGTAAAAATGGCCAACGGTAGATTCGTACAAGCAGATAAGATCATTAGACAGTGCTCCATAATATTAGAGGACCATGCCTTTGACATAGATTTAATACCTTTCGAACTACGGAGCTTCGACGTAATTGTGGGAATGGATTGGTTATCGAAGCACGGAGCCGAGATCGTTTGTCGGGAAAAAGTAGTACGTATCCCCATGCCTAATAGGGAGGTACTCAAAATTCAAGGAGAACGACCAGAAAGAACTCTGAAACTTATTTCCTGCATGAAGACGCGTCGATGTCTACGAAAGCAGTGCTACGCACTCCTGGCTCATGTTGTAGAAAAGAAGGAAGAAGGCATCAAGTTGGCAGATATTCCTGTGGTGCGAGATTATCCGGAAGTATTTCCTGATGATTTGTAGAGTTTACCTCCTCTACAACAGGTGGAATTTCGTATCGAGTTGGTTCCTGGAGCTACGCCGGTAGCAAAGGCACCATATCGATTGGCACCATCAGCGATGCAAGAATTATCCAGCCAACTACAAGAGCTATTGGAGAAGGGATTCATTCGGCCGAGTCATTCACCATGGGGAGCACTGGTTCCATTTGTCAAGAAGAAAGACGGGTCATTTCATATGTGTATCGATTATCGCGAGTTGAACAAGTTGACTGTGAAAAATCGATACCCTCTTCCAAGAATTGATGATTTGTTTGATCAATTACAAGGAGCTTCGTATTTCT
Organism: Flaveria linearis; assembly: GCA_024085815.1. Lineage (NCBI taxonomy): Eukaryota > Viridiplantae > Streptophyta > Magnoliopsida > Asterales > Asteraceae > Flaveria > Flaveria linearis. The sequence continues at coordinate 73,193,482 of CM044003.1, read as the reverse complement.
CCAAGATTGATCTTCGTTCTGGATATCATCAACTGAGAGTTTTTGAGGATGACATACCAAAAACAGCATTCAGGACTCGTTACGGGCACTATGAGTTCTTAGTCATGTCGTTCGGGCTGACTAATGCACCACCTGTGTTCATGGATTTGATGAATCGAGTGTGGAAACCATACTTAGATAATTTCGTGATTGTGTTCATAGATGATATACTTATCTATTCTCGATCGAAAGAGGATCATGAGAAACATTTTCGAGCAATTTTAGAATTGTTACGGGAAGAGAAGCTTTTCGCCAAATTCTCGAAGTGTGAATTCTGGCTTCAAGAAGTGAAGTTTTTGGGCCATGTGGTTAATAAAGATGGAATCCATGTAGACCCCAGCAAGATTGAAGCGGTGAAGAAATGGGATACACCCCAAACACCATCAGAAATCCGACAATTCTTAGGATGGGCTGGGTATTATCGACGGTTTATTGCGAACTTTTCAAAAATCGCGCAACCGTTGACCATGCTAACCCAGAAGGACAAGAATTTTGATTGGGGAAATGCACAAGAACAAGCTTTCCAAACGTTAAAGGAAAAGCTGTGCAATGCTCCAATACTGTCCCTTCCGGACGGAACTGATGACTTCGTGGTGTATTGCGATGCTTCGCATCAAGGATTGGGATGTGTGTTAATGCAGAGAGATAAGGTGATTGCATACGCCTCACGACAACTAAAAGTGCACGAAAAGAACTACACGACTCATGATTTGGAGTTGGGCGCTGTAGTTTTTGCACTTAAGATATGGAGGCACTATCTATATGGAACCAAATGCATCATCTATACCGATCATAAGAGCCTTCAACACATCCTGAATCAGAAAGAGCTCAACATGCGACAACGACGTTTCGTAGAACTACTTAGTGACTACGATTGCGAAATCCGGTATCATCCGGGGATGGCAAATGTGGTGGCTGATGCCCTCAGTCGTAAAAAACGCGTAAAACCACTACGTGTTAGAGCTTTGGGATTGACTATTCAAATGAACTTGAAAGCTCAAATTCAAAGTGCGCAAAGTGAGGCTCTAAAAGAAGAAAACCTTGCGGGAGAAGAATTCCGAGGGTTGGATAAACAAATGAATCGCAAGGATGACGACGTACATTATTTCATTGATCGCATATGGGTTCCCAAATGGGGAGGTGTACGTACACTAGTCTTGGATGAAGCACACAAGACTCGATATTCTGTTCATCCCGGTGCAGAAAAAATCTACCATGATCTGAAGGATCTGTACCGGTGGCCGGGTATAAAGAAAGATATTGCTCTATATGGGAGCAAATGCTTGACGTGTTCAAAGGTTAAAGCTGAACACCAGAAGCCATCGGGATTATTGCAACAACCTGAAATTCCGAAGTGGAAATGGGAGAACATCACTATGGATTTTATTACGAAACTCCCGAGAACGCCAAGCGGACACGACTCGATATGGGTTGTGGTGGATCGACTGACAAAATCTACCCACTTCTTGCCTATCCGAGAAGATTATAAAATGGATAAGCTGGCAAGATTGTACATCAAAGAGGTCGTGACACGACACGGGGTGCCGGTGTCAATCATATCCGACCGAGACAATCGATTTACTTCACGCTTTTGGCAGACATTACAGAAAGCGATGGGCACTCGATTAGACATGAGTACAACCTATCACCCCCACACAGATGGCCAAAGTGAACGCACAATACAGACGCTTGAGGACATGCTACGGGCATGTGTCATTGATTTTGGTGGCAGTTGGGATACTTATCTACCGTTGATTGAGTTTTCCTACAATAACAGCTACCATACTAGTATTGGATGTGCACCGTTCGAAGCGTTGTATGGCCGTAAATGTAGATCACCCGTATGTTGGGCCGAGATTGGAGAGAGTCAGCTAACAGGACCTGAAATCATTCAAGAAACAACCGATAAGATCTTCTTAATCAAAGACAGGCTTAAAGCTGCTAGAGATCGCCAAAAGAGCTATGCCGACAACCGTCGGAAGCTGTTAGAGTTTAACGTTGGAGATCGAGTGTTACTTAAGGTATCTCCTTGGAAAGGGATTGTTCGGTTTGGAAAGAAGGGGAAGTTAGCCCCAAGATACATTGGACCATTCGTGATCACAGAGAGAATCGGTCCGGAGGCATACCGATTGAGGTTGCCACAAGAGCTTAACAGTGTGCATGATACTTTTCATGTATCAAACCTCAAGAAGTGTTTAGCTGATGAATCACTTCACCTGCCAATTGAGGACATTAAGATTGATCAAAGCCTCCATTTTGTGGAGGAACCTATTGAGGTTATTGACCGAAAGGTCAAGAAGTTGAGACGAAGCAAGATACCCATTGTGCGTGTGAGATGGAATTCCCAACAAGGGCCAGAGTTTACATGGGAATGTGAGGATCAGATGAGACTCAAATATCCTCATCTGTTCGAGGATGACACTCTTGGACCTAGCACCAGTTGAATTTCGGGACGAAATTCCCTCAACTGGGGGATACTGTGACACCTCACAATGTCAAGCAAAGAACATTGTGGGTCTACTTTCACATTAGTGTGACAGTTCAGATGATACAGATGGATTTAATGAACAAAGTTTTAGAAACATTCAAGATATTCCCAAATCAGAAAGGAAACCTAAGATTCTTCTTGTTGAAGATCATGTGATGGATGTGAAGTTGTGTAGCATTTGTCACCGGTAGGTCTGTCAATTTACACTAAGCTCGTTAACTCACCGTGTGTATTAACGATCCTCACATATGTTCATAGTCTATTTATCGTGTTAACCGAATTATCATCGTGTACTCGTTCCGTATCTCCACGTATTTATTATTTTGTATATTTATCATTTTAACCGAACCCTTCGTATACTCGTTTATAATAAAAATTAATAATAATAATAAAATAATAATAATGATAATAACAATACAATAATAATAATAATAATAACAATAATAATAACAATAATAATAACAATAATAATAACAATAATAGTAATAATAATAATAATAATAATAATAATAATAATAATAATAATAATAATAATAATAATAATAATAATAATAATAATCCAGGGGGCTGTCGGTTATTTCTGAAACTTCAACAGAAGTTTTAAACATAAAATAACAAAAACATAAATCTCAGGGACTAAATCTGTAATTTTATAAATTTCAAAACCCAACCCCCGGCTACCTGTTTTTCCGACGCCGGTTCCGGCCAAACTCCGGCCAACCGCCGGCGAGCCCCAAAACCATTTAAAAACATGATTTTTACAGCTGAAAATACGCCCAACCGCTTCGTATACAAGATTCGAACCCAATGCACTCCTAAAACGCGTTGTAATGGTAAAATTAACGGGTATAAACTTTTCCACTTTATTTTCGAACGTTCAACGGCTAAAACACCCACTAAAATACTGCTTTAATCAAATTAATTCCACATGAACGTTCCTATATAAATTCCCAATCGAATACAACTGGAAATTGCACCTGAAACACACACAAACATTGAAATTGATCACCGTCTTCATCCTCGACCTGCAACTCATTCAACAATCAACCTCCGAGCCTTATATTCTGCAATTAACATAGGGCTTTTAATTATAAGCCTAATTCAAAGCTTTCTGTGCAAGCAATTTGATTTCCATCATTGTTTGATCAACATTCGATTTCGGGTTATACCGCGGCTTGTTCTTCACTGTTCTTAGCATCAAACCAAACCAAAACAGGTAATTAACACTCCAATCTATTCATTTTTAAATAAGGAATAAAAGCCCCATGAAATTATACATTAACAGTATCGAATTCGAGTTCAATTTGATCGAATTCATTCTAGGGTTTATATCGATTTGGGGGAAATGGGTTTAGCCTGCTTAAAACAAATTGAAACCCAATATTCTCGCGGCTGCGGCCTTTGGTTCACCGGTTAAACACATGCTTCCCCATCCGAGAGGTCCCGGGTTAGACCCCGGGCCACTGCATTTATTTTTTAAAAAGCCTTTTGAGCTTCTAAAAATTATATAATAATTTCTAAAAATCTTAAAAATAAATTTTATAAACTTTTCTTATTTAAAATGTTACAAAATGATATTCTGTAAATTTATTTTGTTTAAAAACCTTAAAAATCTTTATAAAATATTATTTATAAATATTGTAAACAATTATTTTTATAAAAATAGACACCACATCATGTTTAATTATGAAATAATCACGAAAATCATAGAAATTATACACAAACTAATCACAAACGTAATTATAGGTTATATTTTAATCAAGGTAAAATAATATTTATTTCAAAAGTTTACAAAGAATATATACATAATATATTTAAATGATATATTTCTTTCGAATAAATCAAAAATACAAGTAATTTCATTACTTGTCCAAAATCCCACAATTCAATTTAAATCCTAATATCATTAGGTATAAAAATCAAACTCAAATATATATACAATCGTGTACGTCAACCTGAATCCAACCAAATATATCTATTCGCGCTGAATATGTTTTAAAGGCTTAGTTATAATCAATATTAGGTGTTGAACGTGTTTGATCGTGTATTGCCTTATTCTGTGAAGTCTTTGTGTATTACATCAATTCAAGGTGAGTTCCGTGGCCCCTTTTTATGCTTATACAAGTTTTCAATTTTCTCAATTAATGGGAGAAAAGTATGGTCACCCGTTTTCAATGATGTACATCATATATTCAATTTTCATACTTGGAATCAACGTGATACTGTTTTGCATGCATACATGGTGTTATTCTATGGATCATTCTTACAACCATTAATTCCCGATTTGGGAACCAACGGTTAGGTATTGGTAGTACTACCGGGTTGACACCCCCACCCATCGACGATTGGTTAACTTGCGAGTTACGAACACAGCTGCCCGCAATCAGGCCATGGGCGAATATATTCCGTCTAATTTATATGCATAATGTCATTAGGTTTGGTTGTCTAAAACACATGTTATGTGGTTTTTGCTTGCAGTATGATTCCACATCAAATTCTATACAGCATCAATTACATGTTTTCAATTTAAACCTGCGGAACTCACCAACATTATGTGTTGACATTTTTGAGCATATATTTTCAGGTGAACATAATCAGAGAGGATAGCTAGAGCTGATGCCTTAGCAGAGACCCTCAGGATTTCAATAATTTTGCATTAGTAATGTATATTATTTATTTTCATTTGTGAACTCTGTGTATTTTGGATTTAGAATCAATAAGACTATGATAGTCGTGGAACTGACTAACCACGACACAAGTCACCATTGTGTCGGGCGACGTCATGACACGAGGATTTTGCATGCATTATGTCTCTGTAATTATACCAAGTGTTATGACGATCTCGTCCGTCGCATCCTCGTGTTTCCGCAATAAGCGAGGGTGTGACATATCCTGTAATTGTTCCCCTATTATTATAAGGCATAGATTTGTATAATTTTGTGATTTTATTAAATTATTTATATGAGAAATTATTACTGATAAGGTATCACCTTCTAGTAATTTTTGAAAAGCTTGATAATATCTCTCCTCACCTTGTTTTTCTATTTTAAAAACAGTTGTTGGAGGGAAAACTTGAGTACTTATTGTACCATTTATATTATATTGCCTTTCTATCATCGAAATTATACTTTGAGTATATTTTTCAATAAACCAAGGGACAAAAGGTATGACCTTATTTTTTTCTGTTAAATCACTATAATATTTTTCACTGATAAATTCTTTTTCTTTTTTATTAAAATTAGTAAAGAACCATTTTCTAAATGATTCCCATTTTGGAGTAAAAAATTCTTTAGAAATTAAATCTCTTAGTAGAGATCCTGGAGTAAAATCTAGGTTTTCTTCAATTAATTATGCAAAGTTAAATTCTGATTCGGTTATTTCCGGATCAACTTGCCTAACTCCTCTGACTATATTATCAGAGTTTATTCTTAATTCATCTATTTTCCTTTCAGGAAATTCTTTACTCATCTTAGAAGTAGATGCCCTAGAAGGACTCCTAACAGTATAATCTACTGGCAAAATATAAAAATGTGATGACACAGATTTAGATAGAGATGGTTCACTATTTGTTTTTATATTTTCAAATTGTATTTGTACTGAACCTTCTATTGTTTGTAAAATATTTATCGGATTATGATCCGTATATTGTTGTGATGGGGTAGCTTTGTCTATTACCCAACTTTGTGGAAAGTTTATTTCTTCCCATTTTATTCTTCTTCTGGTAGTTATATTTGATTTACCAAAATTAGTTTCTATCATTATTGTTTCATTTAATGGTTTGTCTACCATTTGACATTGTGGATTTAATGTGAATAATGGTTTATAGTAAATTCTATAATAGATACATATTACCTTTGATCCTGGAGCATAGTTATAACCATGAGTCTTGACATTTAATGTCAACGCATCTAATATGTTTATATCTGACAGTGATAACTGCAAATTTGGATAAACATTAAAATATACCGGGCCATGGGCCAGGCTTGACTGAACAATTCTCATAAGTGATTGTTTCCAATCTAAGTTTCTAGCATCTCTAAGAGCTGCTATAAAACTTTCTGGTAAGCCTTCTAATGTTAGAGGCATAAATGCCATTTGCACAAGACCTATATGAATAAATTTATAGTCTTTTTTATATTTATTTAAATCTCTGTTTGATAATAATTTTATTATCATTTCATCCTTATTTAAAGAAAATGTTTCTTCAGTTGTTTTCACAACTTGTTTTAAACCTAATTTTTCAAAAGTGCCTAATTTATAAATTAGCTTGTAATCAATTTTTGGAATAGTCCATTTATTCAATAATTCTAAATTATGAGGGATATCATACTCCTCTTCCATACTGTTTTTAACGATATCTTCTGATTTTAATATGTTCATAATGTATGAACAAAGTAAGTGTTACCTCTCTAAGAGGCTAAGCATCTAAGTGTTAAAACATCACTATGCTTAACTGCATGCTATGACTCATATATATATATATATATATATATATATATATATATATATATATAAAAAGTCTGGAAACCCAATGATAGTGAAAATTCAGGAGGATGTTTGTGGACAGGTTACAGCCCATCTAAGATGTTAATGTGATGGTCGACCCCTTGGGGCCCTTTTTAAGCCAAAAAGCCGGGATGGCATGGGGCGTTTTCTGGGCTGACATTTACTGATGCATGTGTTAACATCCTGGACGACGGCTGTGTAAAATTTCCAGTTGGTCCATAGTTATTTCCTGAATCAAGCCGTCCTCATGGTTTGACAGGCTTTATTAATGTTGTTTATATTTTCAGAACAAGAAAGAGGTGTATCAAGATTGGTGATAAATTATAAACCTCTTAACAAAGTCTTAAAATGGATTAGATACCCTATACCTAATAAAAAAGATTTGTTAGATAAATTGCATGATGCAAATATATTTTCAAAATTTGATTTAAAGTCAGGATATTGGCAAATTCAAATTGAAGAAAAGGATACGTATAAACCTCTTAACAAAGTCTTAAAATGGATTAGTGTAACACCCGGAAGTTTGACTTTTTGGTAGGCTATGCGACTGAGCCTCAGTCGCCTGTGATTTATGCGACTGGAGGTTCAACCGCATGGCTATTCGGCCGATTGAAGCTCAACCGCACGATTGGAGTTCAACCGCCCGAATGAAGTATGAGCCGCATGGAACACGTGCGATTGGGGTTCAATCGCATAGTGTTGATGCGACTGAAGGTCCAGTCGCCCCTGGACCAGACGCGACTGAGCTATGGGTATAAAAGGGGAGCAGCTCCACTCTCCTCCCAACACTTCAGTCGGGGAGAGAGCAAAGAGCGACCGAGAGCAGCGAAGAAAGAGGGAAAGTGCTGACCGATTGTCGAGAAGCAAGCTAAACCGAAGATCATCAACTCCTACCTGATAATGTGAGTTCTAGAGCCCCTTATTTACATGTTTTCTAACGATTTTAGGGCTGGAACCACATATAAACCCTATTTTTGAAATAGTGTAAATTTGACCCATTTCGGTAAATCTTGAGTAATGTGTTTATGGTATGAATTAGGACTAGAATATGCTTGTATGAGGTCCTAGTAGGAATCCCTGAGGCTTGGGAGGGTCGAATTGGGCTGAAAATGGGTTTATGGTGACTGTGGGGACGGGGGTTCGCGACTGCAGTGTATAAAGAACTCCAGTCGCTGCCCAGTTAGGGTTATGCGACTGGAGGGCCATTCGGCCGATTGAGGAATAGTTGATGTCCAATCGCCCGATTGAGGCTCAGACGCACGATTGAACCTCAGTCGCATGATGGACTATGCGATTGGAGGATTCGGTCGCATAGGTCCAATCGCAGGGTAGTCCAATCGTACGGTTAAGAGTTAGTCGCATATAACCCTGTCGCATAGTGTCTGGTCGTACGGAAGGAGGTTCAATCGCACGTTTGAGTACCCATTCGCATGATAGCCCAATCGCATGGCCCAGTCGCACAGGGCTGATGTGAGTGAATGTAGAAGTGTATGTATGATGTATGTATGTTAGTATGATGTTGCCATGATAGATGGTGAATATTGATGATATGTAAGTATTTATGTTCCTTATGTATATGTGTCTTATCTTTTAATAACTTTACGTGAATGAATTAACGAATATAACGAATATGTTAAGAACGTAAAGTGAAAGATAATGAAAGAAGGAACATGATGAATGAATGCATGCATTAACGAATGAAAGTAAGAAAAGGCTTGCAAGCAAATGAATGGAGGTGCACACCCCTGGCAGGTGTTAGCTCAACGGTGTGCGGGTTAGCTACCCCGAAGGATGCACATCGGGGTCAGTCTTTGTGATCGACCAGAAGTATGTATGGGATCCTTGCCGCTTGCCCTAGGTGACTGGATCAGCATATGTGCACAACGTTCGTGATTGATCATCACAGGTCCAGCACCTGCATTTGTGCACAACATTCGGGGTATAGCATATGGCATTGATCCAGAAGTAAAGTGAAAAGATAAGTGGTGCATGTACCTACCCCAGGTGACTGGATCAGCATATGTGCACAACGTTCGTGGTAGATTACCACAGGTCCAGCACCAGCAGTATGTATGATGTAAGGGGGTATTGTACATGTCACCGAACGTAAAGAATGTTCGAACAAACGTAACGAATGTATGAATGAATGAAATAAACGTTCGAACGGAAGTAATGAAAGAATGTAAAGTATGTATGTATGAAAGTGAACGAGAATGATGACTAGTACACGATTGAATGATTAATGAACGGATGATGAAGATAATAATAATATTATCTACGTGTACGTATGATGTGTGAGCACATGTATGTAAGAACAGTTATAAAGAATGAAAGTATGTTTTATTATAAAACTAGAACTCACTCAGCAACGCTGACTTTTTATGTGTTTCCAGTTGGCAGGTAGTGTTGCTGAGGATGGCACGAGGCGGCTACTCAGCTCTTTTGGGATGGCATTCGCTTTTTGATTATGCTGCCACATCATGTGTTGTGGGCCCGTAATGCGCGCAACACATCATGTTGCATGCAAGTGCAAGATTTCTTGATAATCCTGATAAACAGGATTATTTAAGAAATCTTCTTTATGAAGAAAAATATATTTTTGAACTTAATATCTTCTTAACGAAGAAGAATATATTTTCTTTTTATTATTTTCTTTCGGTAGAGGTCGCTGTATGACCCTATGATTGCTGAGGAATATGCATCAGCAGCAATCATAGAATAGTTAAGCAATGTAAGGAAAAGCTTGTATTTTGTAACCAAGACAATGATGTAAAAGCTTTTATGATGAAATGAGAATGTATATTTGATAAATTCCGCTGCGTTATTTCATTATGTTTACATCAAATGTATGTTTTACGTGTGATGATGACCAACCGTAAGGTGCCCGGGATCGGGGCCTTACAATTAGATACCCTATACCTAATAAAAAAGATTTGTTAGATAAATTGCATGATGCAAATATATTTTCAAAATTTGATTTAAAGTCAGGATACTGGCAAATTCAAATTGAAGAAAAGGATACGTATAAAACTGCTTTTACAGTACCTATAGGACATTACGAATGGAATGTAATGCCATTTGGTCTGAAAAATGCACCTTTAGAATTTCAAAATATAATGAATGATATTTTCATTTCATATAGTGAATTTATCATTGTTTATATTGATGATATCCTAGTATTTTCTAAGGATATTGAAACTCATTTTAAACATTTGAATACATTCAAAGAAATAATTCTGAAAAATGGTTTAGTTATATCTAGACCCAAAATGATGTTTTTCCAAACAAATATAAGATTTTTAGGTCATAATATTGATCAAGGAAATATAATTCCAATTAATAGAAGTATGGAGTTTGCATCTAAATTTCCTGATGAAATACAGGATAAAACTCAACTTCAAAGATTTCTTGGAAGTCTAAATTATATTCTTCCGTATTATAAAAATTAGCAGAAGATACTGCAATTTTATATGAAAGATTAAAAAAGAATCCCAAACCGTGGTCTCTAGATCATACTAGAGCAGTTCAAAAAATAAAACAAAAGGTTAAAAACCTACCTTGCTTAATGGTAGCAAATCCCATGATGGATAAAATTGTAGAGACTGATGCCTCTGAGATAGGCTATGGAGGAATTTGAAACAAAAATCTCCAAAAAGTAAGCAAGAATATCTTGTTAGCCCGGGGTTGTGATTACGGGAAATTTATGAGATGCAAGCCTCCGACTTTTGATGGTTCGGGCACGGCTGCGGATGCTCACCAATGGGTGAGGGAAATGGAGGCGGTCCTTGAAATCAGCGATTGCCATGAGGATAAAAAGGTGAAGTTTGCTACCCACTCGTTTACGGGGACAGCATTGTGCTGGTGGGACAATATTGTCCAGGCCGAGGGTAGCAGGGCCATTGGAAAAATGAAGTGGTCTGAGTTGAAGAGAATGGTGATCGAGGAGTTTAGTCCTCGTCGAGAGATGGACAGAGTTGAGAGAGAGTTCCTGCAGTTGGAGGCGGGAACGATGACCCACCAACAATACACCACCAAGTTCAACGACACGGCACGGTTGGTGCCAGAGCAAGTGACGCCGGTGTCTCGCAAGATTAACCGGTATATTCAGGGGTTGCCAGCCGAAATTCGTTGGCATTTGATTTCCGCCCGACCAAGTACTTTCAGGTCGGCGGTGGATTTAGCTGGGAGGTTGTACGATGAACTAGCTGCGTTTGTGAAATCTGAGAGCAGTAAGAAGGGAAGTGATGAGAGGAAGTGGCAGGGAAAGAGGTTTGGTCGGGGTGATACTTCGACAAGTAGTAAAAAGGCACGGGTTGATGAACGTCGTGTGGTCGTGACAAGTGCAGGATCGAGAAGGTGTGGGAAGTGTGGGCGAGAGCACGGTGGTGAGTGCAGATGGGGGCTGAATGTATGTTTCAAGTGTGGAAAGCCCGGTCATATGGCTAAGGAGTGTAAGGTGATGAGGTGCTTTAACTGCGGGGAAAGTGGTCATATGAACAAGGATTGCAGAAAGCCGAGGTCTGAGGGTTCCGGCGGGAAGAAGGCAGTGGGTGAAGGGTCGAAGGCAAGCGCCAGAGCATTCACGATGACGCAGGAAGAGGCTAGGACGGACCCTGATGTAGTGTCCGGTACGTTTCTGGTGAACCGAACTTTAGCCTCTGTATTATTTGATTTGGGTGCCAGTAGGAGTTTTATTCCTGCTGCTTTTTGTGCCAAATTGCCCGTTAGTAGTAGGCGTGTGGATGTGCCGTTTGATGTAGAGACTGCTATAGGTAAAACCACCAGGATTTCAGAGGTAATTGAGGGTTGTGATGTAGAACTGGAGGGTCACAGATTCCCAGTTAAACCCTCTGCAATGATGTTAGGCGGTTTCGATTTGGTGCTTGGAATGGATTGGTTGGCAGGTTTCGAGGCGAACATTGTGTGTCGCAAGAAGATGATCAGTTTGACAGCGCCTGACGGTAGTCCAATGACAGTTTATGGGGATCGGGTTACTACGATTCCGAAGGTGATCTCAATGGCAGTGGCGGGGAAATGTATGAGGCGTGGATGTAACGCCTATTTATGTTATGTGAAGGATGTAGAGAAGCCAACACCACAACTATCTGATGTTGCGGTTGTGTGTGAGTTCCCAGACGTGTTCCCGGAAGACTTATCGGGATTGCCACCTGACAGGGAGATCGAGTTCCAGATTGATTTAGTGCCAGGCGCCCAACCTGTTGCTAAGGCACCATACCGATTGGCCCCGACGGAGATGAAAGAGTTGATGGAGCAGTTACAAGAGCTGTTGGATAAGGGGTTTATTCAACCGAGTATCTCACCTTGGGGTGCTCCAGTCCTGTTTGTAAAGAAGAAGGACGGTAGTATGAGGATGTGCATCGATTACCGCGAGTTGAATAAGCTGACAGTAAAGAACAGATACCCCTTGCCGAGGATCGACGACTTGTTTGATCAACTTCAGGGTGCTAGTTGGTTTTCACGTATAGATCTTCGATCAGGCTACCATCAACTGAAGGTGAAGGAGCAGGATATCCCTAAAACAGCTTTTCGTACGCGCTACGGTCACTATGAGTTCCTTGTCATGTCGTTTTGGTTGACCAATGCGCCAGCTGCTTTTATGGACCTGATGAACAGAGTGTGCCGGCCGATGTTGGATAAATCAGTGATTGTATTCATTGATGACATCTTGATTTATTCGAAGAACGAGACTGAGCATGCCGGTCACATTCGCGAAGTTCTGGAGACGTTGAGAAGGGAGAAGTTGTATGCTAAATTCTCCAAGTGCGCATTCTGGTTGCGTGAAGTTCAATTCTTGGGTCACGTGGTAAATCCGGACGGGATTATGGTCGATCCGGCGAAAGTGGAAGCAGTAATGCAATGGAAGTCTCCAAGGACGCCATCCGAGATCCGCAGTTTCTTGGGTTTGGCGGGCTACTACCGAAGGTTTATCCAAGACTTTTCTAAGATTGCTTCTCCACTGACCAAGTTAACCCGAAAGGAGGTGAAGTTCGAATGGGGTCAAGCTCAAGAGAAGGCATTTGAAGAACTGAAGGCGAGATTGACTCAAGCTCCAGTATTAGCGTTACCCGAGGGGAGTGAAGATTTGGTGGTTTATTCTGATGCCTCCTACTCGGGGTTGGGGTGTGAATTAATGCAGAGAGGAAAGGTGATAGCCTATGCATCCCGGCAGCTGAAAGTTCATGAGGTTAATTACCCTACTCATGACTTGGAGCTAGCAGCTGTGGTTTTCGCGTTGAAGATTTGGCGGCACTATTTGTACGGGACGAAGTGCACCATCTTCACGGACCACAAAAGCTTGAAGTACTTCATCGAGCAAAAAGATCTGAATATGAGGCAACGGCGATGGTTGGAGCTTATAAAGGACTATGATTGTGAGATCCATTACCATCCGGGCAAAGCCAACGTGGTGGCGGATGCCCTTAGCCGAAAGGAGAGGCCCGAGCCAATTCGGGTGAAGGCGTACCAGCTAATCATGACCTCCGATGTAATGAAACAGGTCAAAGAGTTCCAAGATGAGGCTTTGAAAGACGAACATCTTAACTCTGAACGCATGAGAGGTCTGGTCGCGGAGTTGGGTGATAACGCAACGGGTGTTAGAACTCGGTTTGGGCGTATGTGGATTCCTCGTCTTGGGGATCTGTGAATGAAGATTTTGGATGAAGCTCATAAGTCTCGATACTCCATTCATCCCGGTGCTACCAAAATGTACCAAGATATGAAGAAAGATTACTGGTGGCCGGGTATGAAACGCGATGTGGTGGAGTATGTGAGTAAATGCCTCACGTGTTTGCAAGTAAAGGCAGAGCACCAGAAGCCGTATGGAAAGATTCAACCGTTGGACATACCGGAATGGAAGTGGGAGCACATCACCATGGATTTTATCACAAAGCTGCCACGTACCCCGAAAGGGTACGATACGATCTGGGTGATTGTGGATCGATTGACGAAGAGTGCTCACTTCTTACCGATGCGGGAGACATATTCGTCCGAAAGGTTGGCCGGTCTTTTCATCAAAGAGATCGTGACTCGTCATGGTGTACCGGTGTCGATTGTGTCTGATCGCGACACCCGGTTTACATCCAAATTTTGGAAGAAATTCCATGATGCTATGGGGACGAGGTTGCATATTAGCACGGCTTATCATCCACAAACTGATGGTCAGTCAGAAAGGACCATTCAGACTTTGGAGGACATGCTCCGAGCATGTGTTATTGACTTCGGTGGAAGTTGGGATGACCATTTACCGTTAGCTGAGTTCTCGTACAACAACAGTTATCATGCCAGTATCGGCATGCCACCCTACGAAATGCTATACGGTAGAAGATGCAGGACACCCGTCTGTTGGGGTGAAATTGGTCAGAAAGAATTAGGAAGCGTCGAAGTGGTAGAGGCTACGACTGAAAAGCTCGAAAGAATTAAAGCCTATATGAAGGCGGCCAAAGACCGACAGAAGTCGTATGCCGACAAACGACGCAGGCCGATTGAGTTCCAGGTGGGAGACCGGGTTATGTTGAAGGTCTCACCTTGGAAGGGGATCATTCGATTCCGGAAGCGGGGTAAGTTGAGCCCGCGATATATAGGCCCTTTCCGAATTATTTCTCGAGTGGGAGAGGTGGCCTATAGGTTGGATCTGCCAGATGAACTAAGTGGAATCCACCCGACTTTCCACGTGTCTCATCTGAGGAAGTGTCTAGCGGACGAAGACATGGTCGTTCCACTGGATGATATCGAGGTAGACGAAAAGCTCAATTATGTAGAGCAACCAGTGGCGATTATCGATCGCAAAGAGAAGAGGTTGAGAAATAAAGTGGTTCCACTTGTGCGTGTACAGTGGCGGCACAGGAAGGGATCCGAGTCGACGTGAGAAATTGAAGAAGAAATGAGGCAGCATTACCCACGATTGTTCAAGGAATGACAGGTTTCGGGGACGAAACCTGAAATAAGGGGGGTGGACTTGTAACACCCGGAAGTTTGACTTTTTGGTAGGCTATGCGACTGAGCCTCAATTGCCTGTGATTTATGCGACTGGAGGTTCAACCGCATGGCTATTCGGCCGATTGAAGCTCAACCGCACGATTGGAGTTCAACCGCCCGAATGAAGTATGAGCCGCATGGAACACGTGCGATTGGGGTCCAATCGCATAGTGTTGATGCGACTGAAGGTCCAGTCGCCCCTGGACCAGACGCGACTGAGCTATGGGTATAAAAGGGGAGCAGATCCACTCTCCTCCCAACACTTCAGTCGGGGAGAGAGCAAAGAGCGACCGAGAGCAGAGAAGAAAGAGGGAAAGTGCTGACCGATTGTCGAGAAGCAAGCTAAACCGAAGCTCATCAACTCCTACCTGATAATGTGAGTTCTAGAGCCCCTCATTTACATGTTTTCTAACGATTTTAGGGCTGAAACCACATATAAACCCTATTTTTGAAATAGTGTAAATTTGACCCATTTGGGTAAATCTTGAGAAATGTGTTTATGGTATGAATTAGGACTAGAATATGCTTGTATGAGGTCCTAGTAGGAATCCCTGAGGCTTGGGAGGGTCGAATTGGGCTGAAAATGGGTTTATGGTGACTGTGGGGACGGGGGTTCGCGACTGCAGTGTATGAAGAACTCCAGTCGCTGCCCAGTTAGGGTTATGCGACTGGAGGGCCATTCGGCCGACTGAGGAATAGTTGATGTCCAATCGCCCGATTGAGGCTCAGACGCACGATTGAACCTCAGTCGCACGATGGACTATGCGATTGGAGGATTCGGTCGCATAGGTCCAATCGCAGGGTAGTCCAATCGTACGGTTAAGAGTTAGTCGCATATGACCCTGTCGCATAGTGTCTAGTCGTACGGAAGGAGGTTCAATCGCACGTTTGAGTACCCATTCGCATGATAGCCCAATCGCATGGCCCAGTCGCACAGGGCTGATGTGAGTGAATGTAGAAGTGTATGTATGATGTATGTATGTTAGTATGATGTTGCCATGATAGATGGTGAATATTGATGATATGTAAGTATTTATGTTCCTTATGTATATGTGTCTTATCTTTTAATAACTTTACGTGAATGAATGAACGAATATAACGAATGTGTTAAGAACGTAAAGTGAAAGATAATGAAAGAAGGAACATGATGAATGAATGCATGCATTAACGAACGAAAGTAAGAAAAGGCTTGCAAGCAAATGAAAGGAGGTGCACACCCCTGGCAGGTGTTAGCTCAACGGTGTGCGGGTTAGCTACCTCGAAGGATGCACATCGGGGTCAGTCTTTGTGATCGACCAGAAGTATGTATGGGATCCTTGCCGCTTGCCCTAGGTGACTGGATCAGCATATGTGCACAACGTTCGTGATTGATCATCACAGGTCCAGCACCCGCATTTATGCACAACGTTCGGGGTATAGCATATGGCATTGATCCACAAGTAAAGTGAAAAGATAAGTGGTGCATGTACCTACCCCAGGTGACTGGATCAGCATATGTGCACAACGTTCGTGGTTGATTACCACAGGTCCAGCACCAGCAGTATGTATGATGTAAGGGGGTATTGTACATGTCACCGAACGTAAAGAATGTTCGAACAAACGTAACGAATGTATGAATGAATGAAATAAACGTTCGAACGGAAGTAATGAAAGAATGTAAAGTATGTATGTATGAAAGTGAACGAGAATGATGACTAGTACACGATTGAATGATTAATGAACGGATGATGAAGATAATAATAATATTATCTACGTGTACGTATGATGTGTGAGCACATGTATGTAAGAACAGTTATAAAGAATGAAAGTATGTTTTATTATAAAACTAGAACTCACTCAGCAACACTGACTTTTTATGTGTTTCCAGTTGGCAGGTAGTGTTGCTGAGGATGGCACGAGGCGGCTACTCAGCTCTTTTGGGATGGCATTCACTTTTTGATTATGCTGCCACATCATGTGTTGTGGGCCCGTAATGCGCGCAACACATCATGTTGCATGCAAGTGCAAGATTTCTTGATAATCCTGATAAACAGGATTATTTAAGAAATCTTCTTTATGAAGAAAAATATATTTTTGAACTTAATATCTTCTTAACAAAGAAGAATATATTTTCTTTTTATTATTTTCTTTCGGTAGAGGTCGCTGTATGACCCTATGATTGCTGAGGAATATGCATCAGCAGCAATCATAGAATAGTTAAGCAATGTAAGGAAAAGCTTGTATTTTGTAACCAAGACAATGATGTAAAAGCTTTTACGATGAAATGAGAATGTATATTTGATAAATTCCGCTGCGTTATTTCATTATGTTTACATCAAATGTATGTTTTACGTGTGATGATGACCAACCGTAAGGTGCCCGGGATCGGGGCCTTACAATTAGATACCCTATACCTAATAAAAAAGATTTGTTAGATAAATTGCATGATGCAAATATATTTTCAAAATTTGATTTAAAGTCAGGATACTGGCAAATTCAAATTGAAGAAAAGGATACGTATAAAACTGCTTTTACAGTACCTATAGGACATTACGAATGGAATGTAATGCCATTTGGTCTGAAAAATGCACCTTTAGAATTTCAAAATATAATGAATGATATTTTCATTTCATATAGTGAATTTATTATTGTTTATATTGATGATATCCTAGTATTTTCTAAGGATATTGAAACTCATTTTAAACATTTGAATACATTCAAAGAAATAATTCTGAAAAATGGTTTAGTTATATCTAGACCCAAAATGATGTTTTTCCAAACAAATATAAGATTTTTAGGTCATAATATTGATCAAGGAAATATAATTCCAATTAATAGAAGTATGGAGTTTGCATCTAAATTTCCTGATGAAATACAGGATAAAACTCAACTTCAAAGATTTCTTGGAAGTCTAAATTATATTCTTCCGTATTATAAAAATTTAGCAGAAGATACTGCAATTTTATATGAAAGATTAAAAAAGAATCCCAAACCGTGGTCTCTAGATCATACTAGAGCAGTTCAAAAAATAAAACAAAAGGTTAAAAACCTACCTTGCTTAATGGTAGCAAATCTCATGATGGATAAAATTGTAGAGACTGATGCCTCTGAGATAGGCTATGGAGGAATTTTGAAACAAAAATCTCCAGAAAGTAAGCAAGAATATCTTGTTAGGTTCCATTCAGGTAAGTGGAATACTAGCCAAAAGAATTATGCTACTATTGCGAAAGAAATTTTAGCAATAGTCAAATGTGTTTTAAAATTTCAAGATGATTTATATAACAAAAAATTCGTTATACGAACAGATTGTCAAGCGGCAAAATATATGTTTAATAAAGATTTCATACATGATGTTTCTAAGCAAATGTTTGCAAGGTGGCAGTCACATTTGGCGCCATTCGATTTTGAAATAATTTATAAAAAGGGAACTGATAACAGTTTACCTGATTTTCTTACCAGGGAGTATTTACAATGAGAAGACACCTTCGAGAACCAAAAAATTTTAAAGGACCGATTGGAATAACATATTCCAAATTGGCATATTTAAAATATATTAATATCCTTAATAAGCAAATTAGGGAAATTCAACTTCAAGTTAGAAGAGAAAATTATATTGAAGAAAGGAAAAATGGCTTTCTTAGTCCTTTACAAATTGATAACAGATTCAAAGAATTTAAAATACTTGAATCAGAGAAGAAATATTTTGAAAAAATTATAAAAGAGCTTGAAGCCAAAATGGCTATAATTTCTAGCGCATAATGAGTCATAATAAAGGACCTTTAGGAAATGCTATTCAAGAAATTCTTGAAGCTAGAAATGAATTTTTATTAATAGAAACAATGACCTTAAATAGAATGCAAGAAATTAGAAATGTGATTAATTTGTCCAGAGAGGCAAAGAAACTAGTTTTAAATCTCTTGCAGGTAAGACTTAATGAAGTCAGGAGAAAAATCCAGGAATTAGAAGCAAAGAAATTAATAATTTCTTATGCTTAATTTCAGCCATGATCCCTTAGGAACACGGCAGAGGTCGTGGAAGATCTTCCTCTCATAGGGGAAGAAGTGAAAGCGTTATCTCCCGAATTGGGAATAAAAAGCTTATAGCTTTTAATGCATCGACAGGTGCGTCATCATCGAACATAGTCGATGAAGAGACATGGAAGGATTATATAGCCTTCAAAGCCTCAAAGGAAAATAATCCTCAAGGCAAGGCATCATATGCCCAAGTCACCACTGATGAAAGTGATGATGATGAATGGGTTCATAACCCAAACAAAGAAGTCATACTTCTTTTAGAAAATAAAGATAAAAAATGGAAAGATAACCCTTGGTTAATAACCAATCGATATCTTGATAAAGGATTATATCCTGCTGAGACATATAAGTCTCCAATATTCTATGAGGAAATCCTCAAGAAAGAATCGTGCGAAATAACGCATTATACTGGGGCTAATAAAGCCATCAGTTTTAGTAAAATTGTAATTAAACAGATCATATCTGCTGAAACTTGGGGGACATCACCTCTAAGGACAAGGGAAATCATATTTCCTGAATCTAAAATCCTATTAGTTACAACTATTAGGATTATATCAAAGCTTTTGACAGAGTTCTTTTATATGAGAATTCTAGTCAAAAACATTCTTGGTTTATAAAAATTTGTTCAAAAGTCTATGATTCGGATATTCCAAACTGGATTTTTAAATGGTGGCAGTTATACGGTCCATCAGTAAATATATTTACTAAGAATGCAAAATTATTTAAAGATTTATATACCCAATGGGTAGACTTATCTCTAATTTTAATTGAAGCCCAACATGATAACACCCTTATTGAAAGAATGGCTTCATTTTACTATTTTACTCAGTTCAGTATCCCATGGATATTGAAGTGGGTTTCTGAAACGGGTTATACCCAAGAAAATATTTTTTGTTTAAAAAGAAAATTTTTGACCAAATTTTGGAAAAAAATGATGCAAGAAGAAAATGGCAAACTAAATTGCCAAGACACTCTGGATTATATCCAGGAAACTATTCAGTCATACAAGCTGTAACAGCAGAAGAAACAACAAAGGGAATCTCCTAGTCCGTTCAATCATATTGTTACAAAACTTAAATGATTAAAGGTACTGATGATATCAGTGAAGAAGAAATTATGAAAGCATATCTCGCTGAAATGAAGAAGGGGAAGCATTTCAAGAAAGGAGCATCTCCTTCGACGGCTACTACATCAGGTTCATCTTCAAATAATGAAGAAAATCTATCTATTTTTCAAGATTCTCAAGATCCATATGAAGAAGACTTCAATGAAGAAGCCTACCAGAAAATAATGGTGGAAGAAGAGCTAGAAATATCTGGTAACTCAAAAGGAAGAGAAATAATGCAATAGGTCCCACAAGAAAATAAAGGACAACAATAATTCAACATAAAGGACGGAATCTATCCACTCACCAAACAAATTTTGTTTGGTTGTTACATTATTGTAACTTTTGCTTTTATAAAACAACGTTAATAATTGTACTCTAGACGCGTAATACGCATAGGATGCGAATATTCGCATATTATTAGCATATTCTAGTGTCTGGCCTTCTATAAATAGAGGCAATTGTAATTAGTTTGGACACACCTCGATCACTACTGAAGATCAAAACCTCTCTCCACTCTCTTGTAAAAATTCTCTTATAATATTAAAGTTAAAGTTTAAGAGTTTCAAGAAGAAGCGCCTTCGTCCCAAAAATTCTGGTAATTTTTCTTTCCTTCTTAAATTCATATCTTCTGATGATAGTCTCTCTAAGAGGCTAAGCATCTAAGTGTTAAAACATCACCACGCTCAACTGCATGCTATGACTCATATATATATATATATAAAAAAAGTCTGGAAACCCAATGATAGTAAAAATTCAGGAGGGTGTTTGTGGACAGGTTACAGCCCATCTAAGATGTTAATGTGATGGTCGACCTCTTGGGGCCCGTTTTAAGCCAAAAAGCCGGGATGGCGTGGGGCGTTTTTAGGGCTGACCTTTACTGATCATGTGTTAACATCCTGGACGACGGCTGTGTAAAATTTCCAGTTGGTCTATAGTTATTTCCTGAATCAAGCCGTCCTCTTGGTTTGATAGGCTTTATTAATGTTGTTTATACATATATATATATATATACATATATAGGGGAGGGATCAAATGAAAATCATGTTTATAATTGAAAACCGTGAAAACCAGGGGTTACATATATGTAAGTACGTATTACAAAGTGTATAACTAATGGTTACATATATGTAAGGGTTATGTATTTGTAAGTACGTGTTACAAAGTGTACAACTAAGAGTTACGTACATCTAACTCATAGAAGGTACGTATACGTACCTCAATTCGTTATCATCGTCAACCTTGGAGTTTAAATTAAAAAATAAATAATGACCTTAAAAAATAATGTTAAAATTTACTCAAATATACTTTAAACAATTAAAAAATTAAATCAATTATAAATTATGTGATTGGATAGTGGTGGTTTTCATGGTTTTTAATTATAAATATGGTTTTTATTTGATCTCTCCCCTACATATATATATATATATATTTATTTATTTATTTATTTATTTATTTATATGTATGTATATATATGTATATAGATATGTATTATATGTGTATGTATGTATGTGTATATAACAAACTTGTCTCATAAAATTTTTTTTACTTATCTAAAATTTAAAATTTATAACATTATATTTTACAGGTATAAAGAATAAAAGATTTGTTGAAGGCTAGAATAAAAGATTTGTTGAAAATAATCGATTTTTTCATTTAGAACAAGTAGTATACAAGCGTGAAAGCCAACCTGAGAGGGTTTCACGACACCTAACAGCGTGGTAGGCATGAGCCGATTTGCGTGAGATTTTTTTTGGCGATGTGAAATGGGATTTAAACGGTAATAAAGTCACTACAGCGACTGGTTTCATATAAAAAAAATTTTTAAATCTTTAAACATATACATATTAACAATTTCACACCGCACCATTTCTAAAACTTTATAGTTTTCACAACATACACCATTCCTGAAATTAAAAAATATATGCCAACATCATATTCCTGTCCTCAACCAAGATGGAATCCTTCCATCTCGCAGCATTCCGTTTGTTCTCAAATGTGTCATTACATCGGTGGCAAAATATTAACACGTCCGAACCAAGAACGCATCTTAATTATGGTTGTGCAGCTGCTAACGAGCATCTAGAGAAATATTATTTTTCTGGATGAGCCCCATTACCTACCAAAGACATTTCGACGTTGGTTTCAAACGAGCCTTGACGGCACTCATTAGGAGAGGCCTATCTTTCCCAATGCATGGCATGGTCGGTTTTCGCATCGCAATCATGCTAGACTATCCATTATGCTTGAAGCGATGGTCTCATAGGATCTTTCTTTTGGGCACACATTCTTTGCAGTGGCTAGTTTCAACAATGACATTAATCTGCTTGATATTCGATGATAGGTTAAATGAAACCACGCCCGATTCTTTTTTTTTTTTTTTTGAAGTTAGAGAACTACACTATAAGCGTGGATATTATCTTGATGATGGTATATATCCTGAATAGCCTACAATTGTAAAATCCCTTACATGTATTGAATGTTCAAGGAGTGCATTGTATAAATCCAAGCGTAACACGACAAGGATATTGAGTGTGCGTTTGGAATGTTGAAGAATAAATTGCGTATCGTGGCAAATCTGACGTGAGTTTGGTCTCAAACAAAAATAAAGAATATAATGTACACTTGCGTTATTTTGCTGAATATAATTCTTGAGGAGGATAGAGTACCAATTTGTCAACACAATCCAATTAATGTATAGCCGACGTCAGTAGAACTTGACGAAGAAGATAAACAAGGAGCGACGCAACCACAAATCCATAAAACAATTCAAGGCGGACTTGAGTGATCATATTTTTGAGTGTTTATTATTAGATTTATTAAACACTATTAATTTATAAAAAGTTTATTTTTTTATTAACTACGTTACTCAGACTTGGATGGATTTCACATAAAATTAATTAATCCAAGAAGAATATACCTTTTTACTTATTCACATAAAATATAATCACATGGATACATCCAGATCACTCAAGCAAGTATGTATTGTCTGATGAATTAACAAAACAGTATGTATTGTCTGATGAAAACCATCATATAGTACATCACGTTAAGAAAAAAAGAACAAAATGACATAACAGATCCGACTCTAAAATGGCACGCCTAACTAAGGCAATTGCTTAGAAGTTCCATATTTCTTGGCGGGTGTCAAAAAAGTCCAAAGGGCTTCACTATCTTCATCAACCACGCAGTTAGTTACCGCATCCAACATTGGTAAACATAACTTATACCAAAGGCATCAATCGCCTACACAAAATTGAGGGCCCCATCTGCCTCAAATAAGTCCGAAGACTCGACGACCTTCCCGTCACTTTTGTAGTTGCTACCTTCTGGGCCACTGCATCCATTAAATCATCACTGTTCTGGTGGCCTCAATGGTCCATAGTATCCCTTGACTCATTAACCACCTCCTATCATCTCTTAAGTTGACAATTTAAGAAGTCAACTCCACATTTGTAGCCCTCGGGAAAGCATTATCTACTTCCAACTTCACCTATACAAGAAGGACCGATGCTAAATAAAAAAATACAGATGTATGTAAACAAACCAAACATACCAAAACTATGATAATGCATATTTCTCTTCTACGAGCTTGGCCTTCTCTGCCATTTCCTCTTTTAAATTGGCCTCTTTCTAGGATAGTATGACCCTTACCCTCTCTAACTCAGCATTATGTCATACATTCTCGAACCTTTCCTTCAAAACCAAATTACTTTTATGGCAAGAATCTTCAAATAGCTTCGTAACTTGAGAGTTTCTTTATTTGTTAATCAATGAGCTGCTAAAACAATCTACTGTTCTCTTTTTCTGTAAGGCTCCGATCCTGGGCATCTTACAGTTGATCAATCATAGTACTAAACATACATAATAGTATACATTTCATAAAACATTACAGCGGAATTACATTAATAAAAGCCCATTCGTTTCATTAATAAATTATTGTTGCTATGCAATACAACATTGTTTAGTTACAAAAGAAAACATCCGTTAATTGCATTACAAAACAACAATAATAACGTGTATGAATGGATGTCAGTCTTGTCCTGCCAAGTAGCTTCCCTGCGTGCCATCCTTAGCAAATTACCTATCAACTGAAAATGCATAAACTCAGCGTTGCTGAGTGAGTTCTAGTTTTATAAGTATTAAAATACTTTGTGTGTTTTACATACGAAATATACCTTCCTATAAAATACTTTACCCTCGTATACAACACACATCATACATACATTCAAACAATATTCATTGTTTATTTCTTTGTTTCATACTTTAATTACTATCTTTTATCATCGTATGTATGTATATATATTTCCTTTCTATTCTTTTCATTAACATTTACTTTCATATACATACTTTCATTTCGTGCATTTCACTATCTTTACTTTCATTATCATGCTTTCTTTTCATTCTTTCATCATTCTTTACCCACTGTTCATACTTTTCACCGTTCTTTACTTTCTATTCATACTTTTCATCGTTCTTTACTTTCTTATGGATCGATGTACAATACCCCGAACATTGTGCACGAAACTGATGTTGGGCCTATGGTCTACAATTAGACCATGAACATTGTGCACGAAGTTGACCCAGTCACCTAGGGCATGTCATATCTCCCTTTTATCCGGAACAATGTGCAATACCCCGAACATTGGGCACGAAGTTGATGTTGGGCATGTGGTCTACAATTAGACCACGAACATTATTCACGAAGCTAACCCAGTCACCTACGGCATGCCACAAGGGTCCCGTCAATCTCAATGATTGACCCTGTATGCATCCTTCCAGTTATTATAACCGCACACAGTTGACCTAACGACAACATGGTCATGCACTTCCTTTATATTTGCTTGCAAGCCATTCTTTCTTTCATTACATTTCACTTTTCATCTTTTTTATCTTTCACTTTATTATGTTATACTTTACGTTAATTCATACATTCATCATACTACTTAAAGTAATAACATAATACTTAACGTATAATATATTATAATATAAATATGTTTTGAAAACCAATAAAAGATAACACCTCATACACATATGCATATCATACATTCATCATATCATCATGCATGTTCTATGCATAGACCATCACATACTCATACTTAAAATAGGCCCAAACAATCCATAGGTCAACCTTGGATCAAACCCTAACATTCTGTTTTTCCCAAAATTCCAGAAAATTTTCTAAGTGTTTGGGCGCATGGGCACTATTTTGGCGCATGGGCACTATTTGTGCGCATGAGGACTATTTGGCCGTTTCTCCACTATGCAGGCGCATGAGCATATATTTAACAATTTCAACACTTAGGTGCATGAGCTCCTTGGGTGCATGTGCACTATTTAGGCGCATAAGGACTGTTTGGTCGTTCTCCACTATGCAGGCGCATGAGCCTATACTTTAACTGTTTCAACACTTAGGCGCATAAGCCCCTTGGGTGCATGAGCACTATTTAGGCGCATCATCCTGCACTTAGGCATTTCTTTAAAAACTTAGGCGCATGAACTACTGTTCAGGCGCATCAGCTAACACTTAGAAATTCTAAGGCATTTTCTAGGCGCATGGACTACTGTTTTGGCGCATCAACATTCACTTTGACTTTTAAGCCTATTTTTCAGGCGCATAAGCCCTTTTTGGGAAAATGACCATACTTGAAATCTTTCTAAGGTAAAAACTTAGGCGCATGGACCTGTTTGGGCGCATGAACACCAACATATATGTTTCTAACATATTTTCAGTCCCAAACATAATCTTGACGTGTTCTAAGCCTTACACTACCATTCTAAGCCTTAACTTAGTGTACACAACCACAACACATTAACATACATGCATTAAAACATACGGTTATACATACAAATTTTATAAAAATCATTTACATGCATTTTCATCCCCGAAAAACTTTTAAAACATATAAAACATGTGGTCTAGAAACTCACCTTAGTTGCTTTCAAGCTCAAACTCTTTGACTTGAACTTTTCTAAAGAATTCGAACATCTAGATGTGTCTAAAACCACAAACCCGAACACACATACATATAAGAACATATATTCTCGGTTTCTTAGTCAAAACACAAACAAAACCGAGCTAATTTTCCAACAAATGCTTACCTTATTAAAGAACAACCTCTTTCTCTCTCTAGAACCGAAGAAAATCTGCTTTCTCTCTTTAAATGTTCGAAGCAGTTGGTGTGCAGAAAGTGTGGGCGGCCATGCCACCTTTTAAACAAAATAATAATATTATTTTGTCCTATTTACACTTTAACCCCTCTACTTGTGCTTCTTTTCTTCTTCTTGTAAAATATCTTTCTTTTATCTTTTTCTCATTTCTTTTCTTTTATTTTAATTGACTAAAATTTCCGGGTGTTACAAGTCCACCCCCCTTAAAGAGGTTTCGTCCCCGAAACAAACCCGTCACTCTTCGAATAACCGTGGGTAATGCTGTCTCATCTTTTTTTCAGTCTCCCACGTAGACTTTGAACCCTTTCTGTGTTTCCACTGCACACATACTAGTGGAACCACTTTATTCCTCAATCTCCTTTCTTCTGATCAATGATTACCACCGGTTGCTCTATATAATTGAGTCGTTCGTCCACTTCAATGTCATCCAGTGGTACAATCATATCTTCATCAACTAAACACTTTCTGAGATGAGATACATAGGATGTCAGATGAATTTCACTTAACTCCTCTAGCAATTCTAACTGACAGGCCACTTCTCCTACTCGTGTAATGATTCGAAAGGGTCCTATATACCTCGTGCTTAGCTTGCCTCGTTTCTTGAACCGAATAATTCCCATACAAGGTGAGACCTTCAATATAACATGGTCGCCCACCTTGAATTCGATCAATTTAAGCCTCTTATCGGCGTACGACTTTTGTCTATCTTTTGCTGCCTTCATAAAGGCTTTGATCCTTTCTAACTTCTCAGTGGTAGCCACGATCAACTCAAGGATTCCCATCTCTTTCTGCCTGATGCTACCCTAACAAACGAGTGTCCTACACCTCCTACCGTATAGCATCTCGTAAGGTGACATACCCAATGCTGGCATGATAACTGTTATTGTATGAAAATTCAGCTAACGGTAAGTGATCATCTCAACTTCCTCCAAAATCGATCATGCATGCTCGAAGCATATCCTTAAGCATCTGGATTGCCCTCTCACACTGACCATCTGTCAGAGGATGATAAGCCGTGCTAATGTGTAGTCTCGTCCCCATCGCATCATGGAATCTCTTCCAAAACTTTGATGTGAATTGGGTGTCACGATCCGACACGATAGACACCGGCATACCATGGCGAGCTACAATCTCTTTAATGAATAGATCTGCCAATCTTTCTAATGAATACGTCTTGCGGATCGGTAAGAAATGAGCACTCTTTGTTAGTCGATCAACAATCACCTATATGGTATCGCACCCCTCGCCATACGAGGTAGCTTAGTAATAAAATCCATGGTGATGTGCTCCCACTTCCACTCGGTTATATCCAACAGTTAGATCTTCCCATATGGTTTTTGGTGTTCTGTCTTCCCTTGTAAACAAGTAAGGCACTTACTCACATACTTCGCCACGTCACGTTTCATACCCGGCCACCAGTAGTCCTTCTTCATGTCTTGATACATCTTGTTGGCATCTGGATTAATGGAGTACCGAGTCTTATAAGATTTATCCATAATCCGCCCCTGTAGGTCTCTGTAACAAGGGATCCATATCCGTCTGTTTTGGGTCTTAACACCGAGAGTGTTTTCACCTAATTCTATAACTAGACCCTTCATTCTTTCAGAGTTAAGGCGATCTTCTTTCAATGACTCATCTTGGAATCCTTTCACTTGGGTCATCACATCGGCGGTCATAACCAACTGATAAGCTTTCACCCGAATCGGCTCGGGTCTCTCCTTTCGACTAAGGGCATCGGCCACGATGTTGGCCTTACCCGGGTGGTAATGGATCTGACAATCATAATTGATGATAAGCTCTAACCATCTCCTCTATCTCATATTGAGATCCTTTTGCTCGAAAAAGTACTTCAAGCTCTTATGGTCGGTGAAGATGGTGCACTTCATCTCGTATAAGTAGTGCCTCCAAATCTTCAATTCGAAGACCACAGCCGCTAACTCCAAATCATGGGTAGGGTAGTTGACTTCGTAGGTTTTCAACTGTCGGGATGCATAGGCTATTACCCTTCCACGTTGCATTAACACGCAACCTAGCCCCGAATAAGAAGCATCCGAATACACCACTAAGTCCTCACTCCTTTCAGGTAATGTCAAGACAGGAGCTTGACTTAATCTCGTCTTTAACTCCTCAAAAGCATCCTCCTATTTCCGACCCCGTTCAAACTTCACATCTTTGCGGGTCAATTTGGTCAAAGGTGAGGCTATCTTGGAAAAGTCCTGGATGAATCCCCTGTAATAACCCACCAAACCCAAGAAACTACGAATCTCAGATGGCGTCTTTGGAGACTTCCATTGCATCACTGCCTCAACCTTTGCCGGGTCCACTATAATTCCTTTAGTATTCACCGCGTGACCTAAAAATTGAACCTCGCTTAACCAAAAAGCACACTTAGAGAATTTAGAATACAACTTCTCCCTTCTAAATGTCTCCAACACTTCACGTATGTGGCCGGCATGTTCTTCCTCACTTCTCGAATAAATCAGGATATCATCAATAAACACGATCACTTATTTATCTAACATTCCCCAACACACTCGGTTCTTCAAATCCATAAAGTCAGCTAGCGCGTTAGTCAAACCGAAAGACATGACGAGAAACTCGTAGTGTCCATAACGCGTATGAAAAGCTGTCTTAGGGATATCTCGCTCCTTCACCTTCAGCTGATGATAACCAGATCGAAGATCTATCCTTGAGAACCAACTGACGCCTTGCAGCTGATCAAACAAATCATCAATCCTTAGCAACGGGTACCGATTCATTACCATCAACTTGCTCAACTCCCGGTAGTCAATGCACATCCGCATACTACCATCCTTTTTCTTAACAAACAAGACCGGAGCACCCTATGGAGAGATACTCAGTCGAATGAACCCTTTATCCATTAACTCCTGTAGTTGATCCATGAGTTCCTTCATCTCGGTAGGAGCTAATTGGTACGGTGCTTTGGCAATTGGTACGGAGCACTGGGTTGGCACACCTGGAAAGTCTTCTGGGAACACGTCCGGAAAGTCACGCATAACCGGCACATTAGACAGTTAGGGTACTGACACATCCATATCTTTCACGTAGGCCAGGTAGGCACTACATCCATGCCTTATATACTTTCCTGCCACTGTCATCGAGATCACCTTTGGAACCGTAGTGACACGATCACCATAAACTGTCACCGAATTTCCATCGGGCGCAATTAATCGAATCATCTTCTTGCGACACACGATATTTGCCTCATAGGTTGCTAACCAATCCATCCCTAGTACTACATCGAATCCGCCTAGGGGCATCACATGTAATTTAATAGAAAACCTATCACCTTTTATTTCTATGGCACAGTCCTCTATCATATCTGTAATTCTAGTAGACTTACCAATAGCAGTTTCTACGTCAAAAGGTTCAGTTTCTACGTCAAAAGGTTCATCGATACTTCTACTACTATCAGGAAACTTCGTACAGAAAGCAGTAGAAATAAAACTCCTACTAGCATCATAATCAAATAACACAGAGGCACAAGTTTGGTTTACTAGAAACATACCTGACACGACATCGGGATCCACTCTAGCCTCCTGCCACGTCATCGTGAATGCTCTAGCAGTTGCCCTCTATCCTCCATCTTCCGTTCCCTTCTTTGCTCCGGAACTTTCGGACCTTGGCTTCTTACACTCCCGACTCAGGTGGCCTACTTCCCCACAGTTGTAGCACCTCACCACCCTATAATCCTTTGAGATGTGGCCTGGCTTCCCACACTTGTAGCAAACATTTAATCCCAGCCTGCACTCACCAGCATGCTCTCTCCCATATTTACCACACTTCTTTATCCCAGAACTTGATGACCCCACCCTACGGTCATCCACATTCATCCTCATGCTATTTGGAGTGAAACAGGCACGTCCAAACCTTTTCATGTCCCGGTTCCTGTCACCACCACCTGTCTTCTTCGCCTCAACTACTGCCACCTCCCTCTCATCATACAACCAACCTGCCAAGTCTACTACTGATCGAAAGGCACCCGGTCAGGAAGCTATCAAATGCATGTGGATGTCAGCTGGCAATCCCTGAATGTACTTCTTGATCTTCCTCGACACCGGCGTCACCTGCTCCGACACCAGCCTTTCCATCTTATTGAACTTGGTAGTGTATTGCTGGTGTGTCATGGTGCCTACCTCCAGCTATTGGAACTCCCTCTCTATCTTGTTGATTTCCCGGTGAGGACAGAATTCCTTGATTACTATCTTCTTCAACTCTCCCCATCTCATCCTGCCAATGGCCCTACTGTCCTCAGCTTGGACAATATTATCTTACCAACACAGAGCCGAGTCAACAAAAGAGTGAGTGGCAAGCTTCACCTTCTGATCCTCCCTGCACTCAATAATCTCCAGTACTGCCTCCATCTCTCTCACCTAGCGGTGAGCAGTAGCAGCATTACCATTTCCGTCAAAGGTCGAGGGCTTGCATCTTTGAAATGCCCCATAGTTGCAACCACGTGTAGTTTCCTGCAAAGCTTCGTCCTCCTCCTCCTCACTTGAGACAATCGTCTCTGTCTCTGATCGCTCCCTTTCCTCCCTTCTAGTAGTCCTTCTCCTCTCTTTCTTCACGTCCTCTCTTACCGCCGTAATGAGTTCAGTCACCACAGACGGTAGTATCGTCTGCATGACTTGGTGCACTTCCTTTACCACCAACTCTTTCACCGAGGCCCTTAGGTTTGCACTCTCATCACCACCTTCCTGGTGATGCATCTCGGGCTCTTCATGGGCCCTTTCAGCAGTCTTAGTCTTATTCTTAGTGGCACGCAGTTCATCACCATGTCCTCTTTGTACTCCACCCCTAGAGGCCTTAGATGATCTACCTCCAGCCATTCTCTAATCACTATAAGATTCAAACACTAACACGGTCATTCAAGGAAGAGCTCAGTTTATGTTAAGTATAGTAAGTCCCTAATTACAGTGGCCAGTTATGATTAGCCACTTACTTTACTCTTCACACCCCAAGCACTTCCTATCCTGACTACATCAATATCTAAATCTACTAAGAACACATAAGTCAAATAGCACACACACATAATACTGGTTAACTTTAAGAAAAGAAATACCTGATGGCACACAGCTACTCGGGCGGGCATCCCTTTCCTTTAGTCCCATTCTCAATTTAAGATTAGGTTTTTGAAAATATTTACCCAATTCACTTAAACTTTGGCTCTGATACCAACTTGTAAGGCCCGGATCCAGGGCACCTCATAGTTGGTCAATCATAGCACTAAACATACATAATAGTATACATTTCATAAAACATTGCAATGGAATTACTTTAACAAAAGCCCATTCATTTAATTAATAAATTATTATTGCTATACAATACAACATTGTTTAGTTACAAAAGAAAGCATCCGTCAATTGCATTACATAACAACAATAATAACATGTATGAATGGATGCCAGTCTTGTCCTGCCAAGTAGCCTCCCCACGTGCCATCCTCAGCAAATTACCTGCCAACTGAAAATGCATAAAAGTCAGCGTTGTTAAATGAGTTCTAGTTTTATAAGTATTAAAATTCCTTGTGTGTTTTACATACGAAATATACCTTTCTATAAAATACTTTACCTTCGTACACAACACACATCATACATATATTCAAACAGTATTCATTGTTTATTTCTTTCTTCAATACTTTAATTACTATCTTTTATCATCGTATGTATGTATATATATTTCCTTTCCATTCTTTTCATCAACATTTACTATTGTATACATACTTTCTGTAAGGCTATTAGTAAGACTGATGCAAACCAAACACTTAAAGTCTCTCCTGCATGCATGCACATGTACACTGAAGTGGAATGCTTCGGAAGATTCACATTGGCTTGGAAATTGTTCTAAGTGTGAAATCTTCCGAAGCCAAGACCAATATCTTCCGAAGCCAAAAGATGAAGTCTTCCGAACCTTACAGGACAAAGTCTTCCGAAGCCAACCACTGAAGACAGATTTCTTTTGAAGACTTTTATATTACATGCTTTATCTTATGTACTTTTTACCTAAAGCTGAACCACTTTCCGCTCCCACTCTGATAAGTCACCAACCTTTTCATGAGTTGGTGAAAAGGTCCATGCTTTTGGTAAACTGTACATTGAGGTCTTGAGTCTGTAACTTTTCACTTTATGTACTTTATCCTTTTTGTAATATATTAGGATGTGAGCTATGGCATGTCATAGTCACTAGTCAAAAGGCAATCTGCCTTTTGACTCTACGTGGATTTTGTTGTCTAGTTCATGTATCCAGTTGGCCTTCAAAGTATGGTCGGCTGTAGGCTTTAGTATAAGTATTTTCTGGTCCTTGTAACTTAAGTTGAACTTTGTAAACCACTTTGTAAGGAACTAGAAGATCAATATACTTTAACCTTGAAAACCAACTGCTTTTGTATTGCTCTAGTTTTTGTCTCATTACATCTTGTGTTTCTAAGTTCTCTAAACTCATTTCTTATCAATTCCCTATTTGAATTGTTAAGTGTTGAAATATACTTTCCTCTTTGTGTTGTTGTGTTGTACAAGTGCATAACCCTTCACCCGGTCCTGCAATTGGTATCAGAGCTTCTCAGGCTCTTGATATAAGATCTCACCATCTTAAGATCCCTCACGCACACGAAAATACTTAACCCTTCAAATGGCAGCTATCTCTAAAGCTGATATGGAAACTGGAACCATGACAAAGTCCCCACTGATCACTCCTGATGACTTTGACACTTGGTGCCAAAGAATGCAAGGTTTCATCAAGTGTCAAGACTCAAGAATGTGGGAATCTGTTGTCTTTGGACCTTTCATACCAAAAACTCCTTCAGTTGCTGCTGGAGGTGGTATGATCTCCAAGGTTGTGGCTGACTACTTAAAAGAAGATAGAAAGAGAGTAGAGATTGATCAAAAGGCCATGATAGCCCTTCAGACTACTCTTCCAAACTCTGTATACAGAGGTTTCAAGAAATATAAAATAGCTAAGCAGCTGTGGGATGCATTGAAACTAATGTATGAGGGTTCTACTAAAGCCAAGGAAAACAAGAAGGATCTTCTGAAGTAGCAGTTTGAAAATTTCACCGTCAAAGCAGGTGAGACCATGACTCAACAATACTTCAGGTATGTTGAGATTGTGGATACCCTAGTGGATGTTGGAGTAACTCTTGAAAACAGAGACATTATAAGTAAGTTCATGTCCTCTCTTCCTCGGCAATGGACACACTACTATGTTGTAATCAAGAGAACTGAGAACCTTAAGACTCTCACTCTGATAGAGTTATATGGCATTCTCAGTGGATACCAGATGGAGATGAACATGCAAGGTTCATCTAGTAACTCCAGCAATCAAATGGGTTCAGCCCTTGATGTGACTGAAAGGGGTAGCATAGAACCCCAACATCATCTCATATGCTACCCTGACATCTCACAAAAGGGTCCTTTCATCACCTTCCCAAAGACATCAAGGGAGAACTATACTCAAGGAAGCCTATTCTAAGAGACAAGTTCTTCTCAAGCCTTTATGTCCTCTTATGAAAGTTGTGGCAGCTTCCTATTCACCCTTGAAGATCTGGACTATATCCATCCAGACGACTTGGAGTAAATCGGGATAGTCCAGCAGATGGCTCTTCTCACTCACAGAGCCAAGAGATTCTACAAGAGGACAGGAAGGAAGTTTCCCAGCAATACAGCCAGTGCAAAGTTTGGACCGGATAAAAGCAAATTAAGTGTTACAATTGTAACTTGATGGGTCACTTTCCTAGAGATTGCAAAGCACCAAGAACAAATGGTGGATAAGCACAATCCAGACCAAACTACACAAATAAAGCTATCCATAATGAGAAGCCAAAGCAGCAAGCTGCAGTTGCTGTTGAAGAAGGAGGCTTTGACTGGAGCTTTTAGGTGGAAGATGCATCTCCAAACCAAGCATTAATGGCTGACCATGATGAAACCAAGGTGTTAGAATATCTTTTGCACTCCTGAATGTATTGCTAAAGTCAACAGATACAGGAACCTAGAGATGAGATCTGATCTTGAGTCTTTGAACATACTAAAATCTGATTTTAGAAAAACTAAAAATGATTATAAGTTAAAAATAGAGGACTTAGAGAAAACGATTTTAGTTTTAAAACATGAGCATACAAATTACAGGACTCAGATCAAAGATCTCATAACTACGTTAACTGAATACAAGGCTGAGCTTGTGATCAGCAAAGCCAGGGCAAAAATATGTGTTCTTAAAGAAGAGACCTTCAAGAACATCATATCCTCATCCTTGCATGCAAAAGTTTGTTATCAAAATAGGCAGGGACTGGGATCTAGTGAGATAGCTCCTCCTAACACAATCTTGTCTGTGAGAACACCTAGGTATGGAACTTGTGAATATGAGCTTCCTTACATAGACCATTGAGTGAAGAGGATGAAGAAGGGATAGTGAAGAATTCCTCTAAGAAGAGTGAAGAGGAGGATTCTAAGAAGAGTCATTATCCTTCTGAGGAGAGCAGGAAGCCTGAGATGATCAAGTCTATGAGGAAGAACTTGATTAGAAAGAGCAAAAGAAAGTCCAGGAGGGCTCAAGAGATCAAGGCCACTTTCAACTCTAAGCAGAAACAAGTCTTTATTTTTGCAGGATTTGATATGGTCAAGACTGAAAACTTAAACCTAAATTCTTGTACAAAGAGTTCTAGTTCATATTCAAATCATCTCAGCATCAAGAAGAAGGCTGATTCGTTGCGTACCACTGCTACACAGCCTGAACCATCCAACTCCAAGAACAGTCCTAAGCCCAAAGGGAATGTCTCATCATCTGCAAAGATGAAGGTGGAGAAGGGAAGTGATCAAAGTCAGCCTTGTTCTCAGATGAAAACTCTTAGGAAGAAGAAGATAAGTTGTGTTATGTGTGAAAGTACTTCTTATCTTGCTATGGATTGTCCATACAATCCAAAAAGTACTCTTCATATGACCAAGAAGAAGACTCCCAAGAGATCTAAGAAGAACTCAGCTTCAGAAGGAAAATCCGTCTCCTTCGGAAGCTCTAAAGGAAAGAAGAAGGTAAGTGGAAAATTGCCTTCAGAAGAAAATTTGGTCTCGGAAGAAAGGAATACCTCCGAAGCCCTAAAGTCAGTTGCAGTGCTAGCAGAATCTTTCGAATGTTCAGTCACCAAAACTTCCAAAGTCTTAAAAGCTTTCGAAGTGATTAAGGTCAGGTCCAAACTTCCAAAGGTGGTGTGAAAATCAAGGAAAGACCAAGTGACTGAAAGTTTTCCATCAACAACAGCAACAGATTCCTAGAGCACAACCATAGGATCTATTACTATTTCATTACCTTATATCTCCTTTGATTAGCCCAAGACCAATGAGGCTTGGGTTTCCAAATGTAACTAATCATTTTCTGTGTGCAGGAACAGCTCAAGACAAACAAAAATGTTTGGATCATTGATAGTGGCTGCTCCAGGCACATGACAGGCAATAGATCACTACTCCAGAACATTGAAAGGATTGATGATGGACCAGTTGCTTTTGGAGGAGATGAAGGAGGTTACATATCTGGAAGGGGCAAGGTCACAAATGGTAAGCTCAGCATTGAGAAGGTAAACTTTGTCAAGGAGCTTGGGTACAATCTTCTGAATGTATCCTAATTTTGTGATCAGAGTCATAACATGCTCTTTACTGAGCATGAGTGCATTGTTCTCAAGCCTGGGGTGATTATTCCTCATGAGCATATACTGCTTAGAGCACCCAGAAAAGGGAACATGTATAAGATGGATTTGCAGGAAACATCTCCATCAGGAGAAGTTTCATGCTTTCTATCTAAAGCCAATAGTGATGAGTCTTTTCTTTGGCATAAAAGAATGTGCCATGTAAACTTTAAGAACATGTATAAGCTAATTAAGAATGATTTGGTAACTGGAATGCCAAGGAAAGAGTTTACAAGTGATGACCATTGTGTTGCATGCCTGAAAGGGAAGCAACACAAAGTATCTCACAAGCCTAAGGAAAGAAACTCCATCACTACACCCCTACACTTGTTACATATGGATCTCTTTGGCCTCACCAATGTAATGAGTTTAGGAAGGACCTCTTACTGTCTGGTGATCACAGATGACTTTACAAGATTCACATGGGTCTTCTTCCTTAGAACTAAGGATGAGACCCCTAAGACTCTAAAGAATTTCATCTTAAGAATTGAGAATCAATGTGATCACAAGGTCAAAACCATAATATGTGATCAAGGAACTGAATTTAAGAATAAAATTCTTGATACATTTTGTGATGAAAAGGGTATTACAAGACAATACAGTGCTCCCAGGACTCCTTAGCAAAATGGTGTTGCTGAGAGGAGAAACAGGACACTGATTGAAGCTGCTAGAACCATGTTGTCTGACTCTAAACTGCCCATCACCTTCTGGGCAGAGGCATTCAACACTGCCTGCTATGTGTAGAACAGAGTTTTAGTGGTTAAGACCCATAGTAAGACTCCTTATGAACTTTGGCACAAGAGAAAACCTTTCATTGGTTTTCTCAGGTCATTTGGATGTCCATGCAGCATCTTGAATACCAAAGATCAAATTGCTAAGTTTGCTGAGAAATCAGATGATAGACACTTCACTGGGTACTCTTCCCAAGCTAAAGCTTATAGAGTATACAATCTCAGAACTAGAGTAGTTAAGGAGTCATCCAATGTGACTTTCAATGAGCACACTCCCAGTGTGAAAGGTTCTGGTCCGGATTGGCTTTTTGATCTTGACTTAGTTACAAACTGTTTTAACAAATCTTGTGAGAATGTTTCTGGGTCTACAGACATTCTACCTCCATGTGATCCTGATCCAAGATTTAAGCTAAGAAGACCTTCAAGTTATACATCTTCAGCTCTAGTTGTAACTACTTCAGCAAATGAGATTTCTATCAGCAGAACAATGACAACTACAGCTGATCCATCTAACATGCCTTCAAGTTCTAGCTCAGAGGCACAACAGATAAACAAAGAAACTTCAAATGCAGAAGAAGATGATGGTGGTGGTGATAGTGATCAAGAATTTCTGGATGCTGATAACAATCCCATAGATGAACATATCAATGATGTCACACACTCATTGGATCAAGTTTCTCTTGATAAGTGTGTTGAAGTGATGGAGGAAGCATCTATGCCAGATCTAAATTTCTCTAATTTAGATCTATCTCAGCAACTTGTTGTGATCCCTCAGTTAAGGATCCACAAGTCCCATCCTACCACAAACATCATTGGAAATGTTGACACCGGGGTAAGGACAAGAGGACAAACCCATGAAGCAAATATTTGTCTACACTTTTGTTTCTTATCCCAGATAGAGCCCAAGAAAGTTGATGAGGCTCTAAATGATGGAAGTTGGATTGAAGCCATGCAGGAGGAGCTACTTCAATTCAAGAGACAGAAGGTTTGGAACCTATGTCCTCTTCCACATGGGAAGACTACTAGAGGAACCAAATGGGTATTTAGGAACAAGAAATATGATAGAGGTATTGTCATCAAGAACAAAGCTAGACTAGTTGTTCAAGGATACACACAAGAAGAAGAAATTGATTACACTGATGTCTTTGCTCCTGTGGCAAGACTAGAAGCTGTTAGGATATTCTTGGCCTTTGCTGCATACAAGAACTTCAAGGTCTATCAACTTGATGTCAAGTGTTCTTTTCTGTGTGGGGTGATTGATGAAGAGGTGTATGTCAAACAACCACCTGGTTTTGCAGATCCTGATCACCCTGATTATGTCTGCAAGCTTGATAAGGCTCTCTATGGGCTACACCAAGCACCAAGAAAGTGGTACGAGACTCTATCTCAGTATCTCTGCAAGCATGGATACAGAAGAGGTACTATAGATGGAACTCTCTTCATCAAAGGACAGGGAGATGACTTACTGCTAGTTCAAGTGTATGTTGATGACATCATTTTTTGTTCAACTAATCCAACGCTCTGCAAAGACTTTGAGAAGCTAATGAAAGACGGATTTGAAATGAGTTCCATAGGGGAACTAAATTTCTTTCTGGGAATTCAAGTGAAGCAAGTTGAAGATGGAATCTTCATAAGTCAGTCAAAGTATGTCCTGGACATACTCAAAAGATTCAACATAACTGATTGTAAGATTGCTAAGACACCCATAGCAAGAAACCACTCCCTTGGGCCTGATCTTGAGGGGGAGTGTGTGGATGAACACCTTTACAGGGCTATGATTGGGTCTCTTATGTATCTTACAGCTAGCAGGCCTGATATCATGTTTGCCACATGTATTTATGCAAGATATCAAGCCAACCCAGGATGTCTCACCTCATCACTGTCAAGAGAATTCTAAGATACCTCAAAGGTTCTCCAACACTGGGCCTCTGGTATCCTAAAAATTCTGACTTCAATCTATATGCATATACAGATAGTAACTATGGTGGTTGCAATATGACTGCAAAGTCTACATCTGGGGGATGTCAGATCCTTGGTGGAAGGGTTGTCTCATGGCGATGCAAGAAACAATCATGTGTGTCTGCATCAACTGCTGAAGCTGAATACATTACTGCTGCAAGTTGCTGTGCTCAAGTGCTTTGGATTCAGAATCAGATGCTTGACTATGGGTTCAACTTCAAGGAGACTCCCATTCACATAGACAACAACAGTGCTATCTCTATCACAGAGAATCCTGTGCAACACTCAAGGACAAAACACATAAACATCAGGTATCATTTAATTAGAGATAACATTAAAAAGAGATTAATTAAACTAGTTAAGGTTAACACAAATGAACAATATGCTGATTTGTTCACAAAAGCTTTTGATGAACAGATATTTAAATATCTTATATCAGCTATTGGGATGATTAAACTTGAGTAGCTTTTTCTTAAAAACTAATTCATTTTATTTTTTAAAATCTGTGTGTCCTAAGTTGTCTAGTCTATCACCTTCATAAGCTCACGTTTTCTAGGGATAAAAACTGACTGAACAGTTTTTCATAGATTTTTTACAAATTTTCATCTTTCGGAAGATATGCTTTTATCTTCAGAAGAAAATATCCCATCAAGACAAATAACTGTCTAAGTGAAATTTACCTTCGGAAGAAATTTCTGAAATATCTTCTGAAGCATAAAAACACTCTTAGGCACTTGTATGTTTTTTAAGGATCATTTCTCTTCTGAAGGATATTAACTCTCGGAAGCTTTGTTTTTATGGAACAAAGCATCCCAGTTTAACAATTATCTTCCAAACCAAATTTATCAAAACTCTTTGAGAAATTCTTCCGAAGCTATTTTGGCTTCGGAAGCTTTTTACTTAAAACTTCCGAACACATTTTACCTTTGGAAGATTTTTGAGTTCCAAGAAAACAACTTTTGAGTGAAAAGCAAACTACTTTTTCAGAGGTGGGACCGCCTTCCGATTTCAAAGTTTATCTTCTTTCATTAACTTTGTCTCAAATCCTTTTCACATATAAACCCTGTCGGCTCCCCCTCTTTTTATCATATTCATCTTCTATCCAAACCTAAATTTTGAGATTTCTCTCTGAAATCGCCTTCATTCATCCTCCCTTCACATCTAAGCTTACTCAAAATGGCCAACCTTGACGGACGAAATGACCTAGATTTTTCTATGCAGTTACACAGGCAACACAATCAGGTTGGACTGTTAAACTCTGAGAAAGATCCCCATTTCTCAGAGGTATGCCAATTCTTGGCCCTATCTAACTACTTCACCTCCCTTACCATTGATCCTCCTCTCTATGAGAATCATTTGCTTCAATTTTGGAAGACCTTCCAAAAGGTCATTTTGGATGGGGAGAAGGCACTGTCTGCCACAGTGCAGGGAAGAACAGTCTTCATCACTCCGGCCATTATCAACACTCATCTTCAGCTGGATGATGATGAAGGTGAGATATTCTTCCCAAAAGAAGCTGTCGACCATTCTTTTGAGCAAATGGGTTATGAAGGAGATTTCTCTGTAAAGACCTTCAGGAAAGGGAATGTCTCATCAAAGTGGAAGTATTTACTTCATGTGGTTATCCACAGCTTGTCTAACAAGCATGGAGGATGGGACCAGATTCCTGAAGATCTCTCCTTCATAGTACATGGATTGGTTCAGAGGGTCAAGTTCAGGTATTCTCAATTTGTATATACAAATTTAATAGCAAACTTAGACTCCTTAGAATATTACATGTTTACTAGATATGTTCAATACATTCTCAACTGTGAACTGGGCTCATAGTTGAGGGAAACAGGTAATATTCTTAAATTGGGATAGATGAAGCCCGGCATCTTTAAAATCTTGAAGAAGCCAACTGTTGGCTTCTCAGGGGTAGAAACAGCCCTTGTCCCAAAAATGTTAGAGCTCATTGCTCAAGGTGACAAGTTAGCAACACAAGCTAGTGTTGAACCCGCACCTTCTACATTCCAACCATCAAAACAGCCACAAATCATCCGCACTTACCAAAGAAAACACAAACGAACCACTGCATAAGCTATTGAGTCTGTGCATGCCCTCATATACTCACCTACACAGGAGGAAGTGGACATTGGAGCTCCCACTTCCCTTGAGGAGCAAACCACTCGCATCACTTCAAGAATCAGTGTTGAGGTTCCTTATGCTCAACCTGATGAGCTCACAAGCCCAACAGCCTTAAGCCTTCACTCTGAGTCTCAACACTCAAGTGAACAACCTTCAGGGGACAGCTACCATCCCCAACCTTTAGATTTAAACCAACCAATACCCAACCTTGACTTCTATACTGATGAGGACTTAGATACCAGTGAGTATCATGAGTCTTCCTACTACTCCTCTCCTCAAAGGGAGATGAGTGCTCCTGAGTCATCTAAGTCTAGCCCACATCAGTCACCTATCACTGAGGTGGATACTTCTGAACATGTTCAGGATATCCATATGGAAGAGGCTTTCACTTCAGCAAGTGATTACATCATTCAGACCTCAACCATGGCAACTCAGCCCATTGACACTTCAACTGAAGTTGTCACTGAGCAGAGGAAATCCAGCAGCCAAGAACACCATGCTCGTGATGAGGAAGAGGATCTTGGTCCCATTCTCTCATCCCGCAGTGATTCTTCTGATGAAGATGAGGGGAACTTGAGACTAAA
This sequence comes from Flaveria linearis, assembly GCA_024085815.1. Taxonomy (NCBI): domain Eukaryota; kingdom Viridiplantae; phylum Streptophyta; class Magnoliopsida; order Asterales; family Asteraceae; genus Flaveria; species Flaveria linearis. The sequence continues at coordinate 73,152,076 of CM044003.1, read as the reverse complement.
GGTGCAAAAAATGTCCAAAACATGCACCTATTTAGTCTCCAAGGTTAGTCATCTTGAATCTCAGGTGATTACCTTGCAACACAGGGTCAATGATCAGCAACTTGAGATATCTTATCTCAAGGAAGAACTAGCTAGGAGACCCTTAAGAGAAACTCAACCAGGAACACAAGAACCTGTGGATGTAATTGACCTAACTCCTAGCTCCCCTGTGCAAGAGGGTGATGCTACCAAAAAGGGGGAGGAAGTCATTATAATCACAGAACCTAGGAGTTTCTCAAGGAGTATGGACATTGAGGACTCACCATCCTCACTTGCAGTTGTAGATACTCAGCAACTTTCTCAAGTCCATATTGATATGGACAGCATAGACTCAGTCATAAGGAGTCTATTTGAGAAAGGCATCCCAAGAGCAGTATCATCTCCACCAACTTTAGCTCACATTTTTAGGTGGAGGGATGATACTGCTAGAAGAACTCTTATTCTTCAAAGAGTTCAACAAAGGAACACTATAGAGTTCAGCCTTAGAGGAAGACAAGGCAATCAGGCAATACCATCGGTCAACTAAATGTTGAGGCTGACCTTGAGATTAGCTTCAAAGGAAAAACCTTGACTGAAGGCCCAGTGGTAGAACCTGAGAGCCCTGTCTCACCACAAACTGCTGCAGATGTTCAAACCCTTGATGAGACACGTACCGGAGAAGGTGCATCTCAACCTCTCTCTGGCCAGAGCTTGGAAGCTACACCAAGCAATGAAGGCCAAAGTTCTCTCCACGCTGAGTCACAAAGGTCTGTGAGTGACAAAGGGAAAAGGAAGTTAACTCCAGAGGAGATTGAGGAGGAGGAGAGAGAGAGAGGAAAAGGAAGCTAAGGGGAGAAAGTTCCTCTGCTGGGTCTGCAAGGCTCATGGAAAGTGCTATCAGGGCTGCCCCCAGACCAAATACTCAGGATGATGAATTAAGGGCAGCCAGAATAAACTACTTGCATACTAGGAACTATGATGTTGATAATATCATTTCTCTCCCCTTAGATGAGTTGAATGAACTGGCTGACATAGAACTATCAAAAGAGAGAAAGGAAGAAGAGGATGCAGAGCTTCTTCTGAAAATCAAAGAAGAAAGAAGAAGGAAGAGACTCTATAAGCACATGCCTACTCTCTCACCAGTTCAAGACTCTCAGGAACAAGAGGATGTGGTACCACAAGAACCTCAGGTAGACAAAGAAAAAGATAGGATCAACATGATCAACTACCTGAGTGCCACAGGCCTCTATCAAGCTGATACACTTCTTACCTTACCCTTTGACTACATTGAGTTTGTGTAACTCAAAAAACTTGAACTTGATGTAGCCAAAGAAAGAAAGATCACCCAAAGGAAGTTAAGGAAAGAAGCTGTAAAGTCAAGAGTCATCATCCATATGAATCTGAAGAAGTCTTCTGACAGATAGAAGATGATGAGCTTCTTGAAGCTATATGGATTCTCCGGAAGAAGACTTGGTCCCATGTCTCTATCCACCATAGATGAGCACATTAGGGTGATCAAGCAGAAGATCAAAAGAGGTGAACTTGTTGACTTTTACTCCCCACCAAGTCAGGTCCTCAAGAAGTAGAGGCTAAGGTTGAAACACCCAAGACAACCAACCTGAACCTCCTGCTGAATCTCAGCAAACTTCCACTTCTGATCCACAGCAGGGATCTGTCCCCTCTCAATCTGAACCTGTGAGAGAGGAAGACCAAACTGAGAAGGACAAAGAAGATCAATCAGGTGCTGCAGGCCAGTCTTCTCAGTTAAAGAGTTCAAAGAGGAGGAAAAGGATGGTTTCCAAGCCAAAGTCAAAGAAGAAGAAGAAGGAAACATCCACCTCCAAACCTTAGGATGAGTCAAAACATCCTGAGATGTGCAATAAGAGGATGCCCCACCAACTCCAATTCAAGCAGCTCCTCTGGCATCAGGCAGACCCATCTTATCTTGGACATACACCACAAATCCAGAAAGATTGCATGTCATAAGAGATCAAGGTATTGAACATGTCTACACATTGCAGGATATGTTCAATCTACCTCTGCATGATCTCGTTAACATGAGAAGATACTATGAGGGTCTGAGTCATCCTGACCATCTCATGAAGAAAGGGATGGTCATCATCATAATAAGGACTATCAATATCTAGTGTCTTAAGGTGTTTTAGTAACATCGCCTAGGGGGAGTATGTAAGGCTATTAGTAAGGCTGATGCAACCCAAACACTTAAAGTCTTTCCTGCATGCATGCACGTGTACACTGAAGTGGAATGCTTTGGAAGATTCACACCGACTTGGAAATTATTCTAGGTGTGAAATCTTTCGAAGCCAAGACCAATATCTTCCGAAGCCAAAAGATGAAGTCTTCCGAAGCTTAAAGGACAAAGTCTTCCAAAGCCAACCATTGAAGACAGATTTCTTCCGAAGACTTTTATATTACATGCTTTATCTGATGTACTTTTTACCTAAAGCTGAACCACTTTCTGCTGCCACTCTGATAAGTCACCAACCTTTTCATGAGTTGGTGAAAAGGTCCATGCTTTTTGTAAACTGTACATTGAGGTCTTGAGTCTGTAACTTTCCACTTTATGTACTTTATCCTTTTTGTAATATATTAGGATGTGAGCTATGGCATGTCATAGTCACTAGTCAAAAGGCAATCTGCGTTTTGACTCTACATGGATTTTGTTGTCTAGTTCATGTATCCAGTTGGCCTTCAAAGTATGGCCGGCTGTAGGCTTTAGTATAAGTATTTTCTGGTCCTTGTAACTATAAAAGTTTTAAGTTGAACTTTGTAAACCACTTTGTAAGGAACTAGAAGATTAATATACTTTAACCTTGAAAACCAACTGCTTGTGTATTGCTCTAGTTTCTTTCTCATTACATCTTGTGTTTCTAAGTTCTCTAAACTCATTTCTTATCAGTTCCCCATTTGAATTGCTAAGTGTTGAAATACACTCTTCTCTTTGTGTTGTTGTGTTGTACAAGTGCCTAACCCCTTCACCCAGTCCTGCACTTTTATTTCGTGCATTTCACTATCTTTACTTTCATTCTCATTCTTTCTTTTCATTCTTTCATCATTCTTTACCTACTATTCACACTTTTAACCGTTCTTTACTTTCTATTCATACTTTTCCTCATTATTTACTTTCTTACGAACCGATGTATGATATCTCGAACATTGTGCATGAAGCTGATGCTGGGCATGTGGTCTATAATTAGACCATGAACATTGTGCATGAAACTGACCCAGTCACCTAAGGCATGTCATCTCTCCCTTTTCTCCGGACAAATGTGCAATACCCCGAACATTATGCACAAAGCTTATGCTGGGCCTTTGGTCTACAATTAGACCATGAACATTGTACATGAAGCTGACCCAATCACCTAAAGCATGCCACAAGCGTCCCGTCAATCTCAATGATTGACCATGTATGCATCCTTCGGGTTATTATAAACGCACACAGTTAAGCTAACGACAACATGGTCATGCACCTCCTTTCTATTTGCTTGCAAGCCAATCTTTCTTTCATTACGTTTCACTTTTCATCTTTTTTATCTTTCACTTTATTATGTTATACTTTACGTTCATTCATACATTCATCATACTACGTAAAGTAATAACATAATACTTAACGTATAATATATTATAATATAAATATGTTTTGAAAACCAATAAAAGATAACACCTCATACACATATGCATATCATACATTCATCATATCATCATGCATGTTCTATGCATAGACCATCACATACTCATGCTTAAAATAGGCCAAAACAGTCCATAGGTCAACCTAGGGTCAAACCCTAACATTCTGTTTTTCCCAAAATTCCAAAAAATTTTCTAAGTGTTTGGGCGCATGGGCACTACTTGGGCGCATGAGGACTGTTTAGTCATTTCTCCACTATGCAGGTGCATGATCCTATACTTTAACTGTTTCAACACTTAGGCGCTTGAGACCCTTGGGCGTATGGGCACTATTTAGGCACATCACCCTGCACTTAGGCGCTTCTTTAAAAACTTAGGCGCATGAACTACTGTTCAGGCGCATCAGCTAACACTTAGAAATTCTAAGGCTTTTTCTAGGCGCATGGACTACTGTTTAGGCGCATCAACATTCACTTCGACTTTTAAGCCTATTTTTCAGTCGCATGAGGCCTTTTTGGGCGCATGACCACATTTAAAATCTTTCTAAGGCAAAAACTTAGGCGCATGGGCCCTGTCTGGGCGCATGAACACCAACATTTATGTTTCTAACATACTTTCAGTCCCAAACATAATCTTAACATGTTCTAAGCCTTACACTACCATTTTAAGCCTTAACATAGTGTACACAACCACAACACATTAACATACATGCATTAAAACATACGGTTATACATACAACTTTTATAAAAACCATTTAAATACATTTTCAGCCCTAAAAAACTTTTAAAAGATGTAAAAAATGGGGTCTAGAAACTCACCTTACCAGCTTTCAAGCACAAACTCTTTGACTTGAACTTTTCCAAAGAATTCAAACACCTAGATGTGTCTAAAACACATAAACCCGAACACACATACACATAAGAACATATATTCTTCGTTCCTTAGTCAAAACACAAACAAAACCGAGCTAATTTTGCAACAAATGCTTACCTTGTTAAAACAAAACCGATTATAGAACAGCCTCTTTCTCTCTCTAGAATCGAAGAAAAATCTGCTTTCTTTCTCTAAATGTTTGAAGCAGTTGGTGTGCAGAAAGTGTGGGCGGCCATGCCACCTTTTAAGCAAAATAATTGTTGGACCAAAAGAACCAATGAGCCAGATCAGAAAAACCTCTAAGTCCCACATGACATCACAACAACTGCTGAAGGCTTCATCAGCAGTTTGACAAAGACTGAAGACTCAACAGCTGAAGATCAAAGATTTGAAGAACAACAGCTGAAGATCCCAAGTACTGAAGACAAGTACTGAAGTCTGAAGTACTGAAGAATACAAGTACTGAAGACTTCAAGTACTGAAGACTCAAGTGCTGAAGATCAACAGCTGAAGAACTGAAGATCAACAACTGATGCACAAAGTCTGAAGACAAAGACTGAAGACATCAGCTGATGACAACTACTGAAGTCATCAGCAGATGAAACATCTGAAGATCAAAGTCTGAAGACCAAGTGCTGAAGCTTCAGAGTTTGTCATAACAGCTGAAGAAGTTGTCTTCTGTTGTTGTGATGGTTTTTCTCTTTTAGTAGTTTGTAATTTTCCTTTTCAGTAGTTTGTACAATAGCTGAAGAGTTTGTTCTTCAGTTGTTATAGTTCAGTAGTTTGTAAACGACTGAAGAGTTTGTTCTTCAGTCGTTGTACCTTTTCAGTAGTTTCTTTTCAGTTCTTGTAATAGTTTGACACTTAGCATTTTGTAAGAAAATGTCACCTGTTGTGACATCTTCAGTAGTTTAGTCTGTTATCAGTAGTTTGTTAATAACAGTTGATGTCACTGTCAAGTGACATCAACATTAGGTTATTCTTCCCTATATAAGGAAGATGACCTAATTGTAGCCGCTGCTAATTACAGCCGCAGTCGAAGCATGTATTGAATGAAATATTCTCTTTTGCAGAACTTCCATCTTTCTCTATAACTTACTGTTTTATTGTTAAATCTATTGTGTTCTTGCTTGTTTGTTCTAATTCTTGTACTAAATCCGCTGCGAATACAACCTAATTGATCAAACTAGAGGCTTAGATCCTGTCAAATGGTATCAGAGCCGGTTAATCATTGATCGATTTAACAATTGATCATTTGAAACTGCTCTTTTGACATCTACGTTTGATCGAATTAGCAATTTGCAAGAATTAGTTATAGAGATTGATTTTCTGCTGCTTCTGACTGTTAAACTTGAGGTTCTCGTTGTTTTTGAGCTAGATTTGTTTTGTTTACCTTGAATTTGACTGAAATCTGAAATGACAACACCAACTAACGATCCTCACAATACTGGCTCCTCAACAAAGCCTCCGATGCTTGTGAGGAGTGAGTATAACATATGGCAACGTCGTATGCTCCACCACTTGTCTGTTAATAGTGCTGGTTGTTGGAAGTCAGTGGTGCATGGACCATATAAGCCTATGGTGAGCGTTCCTGAATCAAATGAGCAGGTTCCGAAGAAACCTGATCAATATTCGGACGAAGATCTTTAGCTGTTCGAGATTGATGCTAAAGCCCATGGAATTTTGGCTATGGCAATTCCAAATGAGATCTATTCAGGGCTTTTACATCATGAAACTGCTCATGATCTCTGGGTTGCTCTGAAGGAACAATTCGGAGGAACCAATGAGGTCTTAGCAAATACTAGGGAAATCCTCGCCCAACAATATGAGACATTCTCTCATAGGAAGGGTGAGACACTGACTCAACAGTATGAGCGATTCTCTTGTCTTATTTCTGAGCTGAAAATGGTTAAACAAGAGTATTCCAATAGTCAGATGAACAACCGCTTTCTTAGATCCCTGCCTAAGAGATTGGGCACTTATACCATTGTCCTACGCTCCAGTGCAAATCTGGACACTCTATCTCTCACCCAACTTCATGGGAACTGCTTACATTTGAAAGAGAGAGAGAACAGAAAAGGAAGTTGTCATCATCTTGCAAGCTCACTGATGACTTTGTCTTAGGCAATGCTGCCTTGATAGGTCAAGAGTCAGAATATGCTACATCTGAGAATGCCTATGATGAGCATATTGATTTCTCTAGCAATTCTGAACATGCTTTTGTTGGTGTTGATAGTAGTTCAGGAGGAAGCAGTGATAACTTGTGCTTTCTGATGGAGGACTTGAAGAACATTCCAGATGATGATCTGGAAGAGATGGATATTTTGAGTCAAATGGCTATGATAAATATCAGATCTCAAAAGTTCTACAAGAGAACTGGGAGGAAATTTCCTGGTCTCTCTGGCAAAACCAAAGTTGGTTTTGACAAGAGCAAGTTGAGGTGTCATAAGTTCCAGAGGCTTGGACAATTTGCTAGAGAGTGTAGATCATCTAGATCTAACTTCTCTGCACCCTTTGTGACTTTTCCAAGCAATAGCTCACAGCACAGAGGGCAACACTCCACCAGTTCCAGTCATCCATCACCAGCACAAGCATCACCTGCATACTTTGTGCCTCAGGGTCATATGCCATACCCATACCCCTGCTACTACATGCCTCAGCCAAGTGAAGTTCAAGCACCCCCTACTCAGCAACCACATGCTCTCCCTGAGCCTCAATCTTCCCAATCTCATCATCAACCCCAACCTCAACAACACAGCTTGTTTCACCGCAGGAGTTGTTGACTGGAGTAGTTTACCAGATGATTTATCTGGTCAAGAACAACTATTCCAAGGTGCTGGTCAACATGGTGGTGATCATCCTTTGGGAACCTTGCTCTCATGGCCCTGGAGTCTGCTGATGGGCCATCCTCCAATGCTTCATCACAGGTATCCTCTGAGGCTAAAGCCAAGCTTTGTTCTGATTCATGCATAGCAGCATTTGCTTCTATTAGAGAAGCAAATGTAGCCTTAATTGATAAAAACCTTGAGCTAGAGCAAACCATTTCCAAAAAGAAAGCTGAATTTGAGGCTGTACTTAATGATAAAAATAATGAGATTTATAAGCTTAAATGCCAAATAAAAGATGATAAGGCTAGGGAAGATGTACTTCTAGAGAAGTATAGAGACCTCAAGGAAACTCTTGCAACCACCGAAGTAGAGTTTGATCGATGGGTGCAATCCTGCAAGGGTTTTGAAATGCTTCTTAGTAAGCAATCAGCTTCAAATATGAAGTTTGGCATTGGTTATAATCACACTGCTCCTCCTACAGATTTCACTTCAAGAGCAGAAGGTAATCTGATGGAGAGAGCAATAACCAATCCTTCTCATCATGTGACCTACTATCTGATACAGCATCATCAGAGGAAGATGTCAGTATTAACTCTCAAAACCAATCAGCTGATGCTACAACAGTTGATGGTTCAAATGCTGACTGTCACATGATCAAAGAGTTGATCAACTCAGGTGTTGTCTCTAGAAGTACTAAAAGTAATAGAGAGCAAGTGATAACACCTGAAGTTCAAACCCCAACTACTGCATGTACTGACGAGAAGAAAACTACAAGTAGAAAGGGTTTGAAGCCTAATGAAGAGGATGTCAGGAAAGCAGGTACTACAAGGAAGAAAACTGTAAGTACTGACAGCAAACAGCTGAAGAACAAGTCTTCAGCAGTTTCATCTTCTTCAATAGATGATCAACATAAGATGAAGAAGAAGCCATGTGAGATATGTGGCTTGTTTAATCCTCTTACTGATGATTGTTGGTACAAAAGGGGTTCCAAACTCAAACAAAAGGAGAAAATTAAAGAGCAAATGAATAAAATGAAAAATGAGTTTGAAACCAAGTTTGTACTAGCAACATCAAATCCTGAAACCCCTAAGCCCAAAAGCAAATCCAAAAAGAAGGTAGGGGTTACTTAGGCAACAGCTGAGGTTGCTCAAAAGAAGATGGTGCAACACAGGAATCCATCATCAGCAAGCCCCAATGTGTCTGAAGAGCTAAAAGCTTTATCACAAAGTCAGACATAACTTATAATGATGGTTCAACATCTAATGGGAAGAGTCAACCAATTAGATGCTCCTGTGTTGAAACCACAGAAAAGGAAATCCAAGCCAAAGAGTTCCTCTTCTACACCATCTCCTTCACCTCAGGCTGTCACACACAACACACCTGTTAGTGTTGCACTTGTTGCTGAGAACAGACCCAAAACCAAAAAGGTTTGGGTCTCTAAAACTAACTAACTTGTTGTTATGATTGCAGGGTTCTTCAACATGCCAAAGAAGCATCTGGTATGTAGATAGTGGAGGATCCATGCATATGACAGGAAGCAGTTCTCTTCTTAATTACTACTCTCAAGGAAAGAAAGGATTTGTCTCCTTTGGCAATGATGCAAAGGGTTACATCATTGGAAAAGGCTTTGTTTCCAATGGGGAAATAAGGTTTGATGATGTTAACCATGTGGAGAATCTCAAGTACAATCTCTTGAGTGTCAGTCAAATGTGTGATCCTTGCTTTGATGAGCGAGAGTCGTATTCGGAAAGGCCATGTTGCCCTTTTCACAAGCCAGAACTGTCGGATTCTGTCATCCAAAGTTCTAAATTTGATTGACAAGGTGTTGGATGAATATACTCTCCTGAAGGCCAACAGGACAGGAAGAGTATATGCCTTTGATCTTTCCAAAAAGATAGATCTAAAAGGCCATCCTTGCCTATTCTCCAAGGCCTCTCCTCAAGAGTCTACTTTATGGCATGGAAGACTGGGGCATGTTAATTTCAAGAACATGAATCAGCTGATAAACAATGGTTTAGTAAGAGGATTGCCTTTGAAGGAGTTTAAGTGTGAAGACAACTGCACTGCTTGCTTAAAGGGAAAACAACATAGAGTTTCATTCCCTCCAATAGAAGAACCAAAGTCCACTGCATGCTTACAACTCTTGCACATTGATCTCTTTGGTCCTGTCAGGGTGATGAGCATGGCAAAGAAGAAATAATGTCTGGTAATTGTGGATGATTACTCCAGATATGTATGGACTTTCTTCTTGCACACCAAGGATGAAGCTGCCAAGGCTATTATGAACTTTGTGTTATTTGTGGAGAAGCAGTATTCCCTACAGGTCAAGTGTGTGAGGAGTGACAATGGAACAGAGTTTAGAAACCACACACTTGATGACTTCTACCTATCTAAGGGAATTAAAGGGTAGTTTAGTATTCCCAGAACTACTGAATAGAATGGAGTGGTTGAGAGAAAGAACAGGACTCTCATTGAAGCTGCAAGGTCAATGCTGGCTGATTCAGGATTGCCACTGACCTTTTGGGCTGAAGCTGTCAACACAGCTTGCTATGTGCAGAATAGAGCATTAGTGAATAAGAGGTTGATGAAGACTCCTTATGAAGTACTTCATCATTTGGCCCCTCTGATTTCCTTCTTTAGAGCCTTTGGGTGTCCTTGTTTCATTCTCAACACTAGCAATCCACTCCAGAAGTTTGCTAGTAAGATGGATGCAGGGTATTTTGTTGGTTATTTATCAACTTGCAAGGCATAGAGAGTTTTCAACTGTAGGACAAAGATGGTTGAAGAAACTCTGCATGTCAAGTTCAATGAATCTCCAAAGGACAAGATTCCACAAAACCCTGTGGAGTTGTTTGATCTGGACATACTGCAATATGTTCCTTATCAACCTCCAGCTGTTGTGCCTGTCAACAGTTCTCCACCTGGTGGTACTGATGATGATGTAGTCAGTACTCACCTTTTCAGGTTCAGTGACCACCTGCCTGAGTCCACTAAACCTGATGCTCCTGTAGCTTCAGCAGCCCCATCCACAACAAATGCTGATGAGATTTCTGCATGCTCTACTTCATTTGAGCTGCCATCTCCTACATGGTTTCAAGAATCTTCATCACCATCTGTTGCTGCTGAAAGTCCTACAAACACTTGCACTGATATTATAGTCTATCAAGAGCTGAAGAATCACCCCACATCTCAAATCATTGGTGATATCAATGCTGGAGTTTCAACCAGGAATCAATTGTCCAATTTCTGCTTCTATGCTCTCTTCATCAGTCAGCAAGAGCCAAAGAACTATCATGTTGCATTAAGAGACAATTGATGGGTTGAAGCAATGCAGCTTGAGCTTCTTCAGTTTAGAAAACAGCAAGTGTGGGAGCTTGTTCCTTTACCCCAAGGTAAGTGTGCAATAGGCACTAAATGAGTATTTAGGAACAAAACAGATGAAAAGGGCCAAATTGTCAAGAACAAGGCCAGGCTGGTTGTCCAGGGGTTTGCACAAGAGGAAGGCATCGATTATGATGAAACCTTTGCTCCTGTAGCCAGACTGGAGGCAATTAGATTGTTCTTAGCTTATGTTGCCTTTCATAGTCTTAAGGTTTATCAAATGGATGTCAAAAGTGCCTTCTTATATGGTAAAATAAAGAGGAAGTTTATGTGTGTCAACCACCAGGTTTTGAGGATAATAAACATCCTGATTGGGTGTATAAGCTTGATAAGGCTCTTTATAGGCTGAAGCAAGCTCCTAGAGCCTGGTATGAGACACTCTCAACTTTTCTTCTAGAAAATAAGTTCACTAGAGGCACCATTGATCAAACCTTATTCATAAAGACTGTAGGACAGCATAAGCTCCTTATTCAAATTTATGTAGATGACATAATTTTTGCATCCTCTGATCCACAATTGTGTGATGAATTCACAAAGCTCATGAAACAAAGGTTTGAAATGAGTGCTATGGGGAATTACAGTTCTTTCTAGGTTTGCAAATCAAACAAAGGGCTGATGGAATCTTTATTCACCAGTCCAAATACACAGAAGAGTTGTTGAATAATTTGATTTAAAAACCTGTAAGCCCTTTTCTACTCCCATGAGCAGCATCACACAACTGGATGTTGATCAGAAAGGTAAAGTGGTTGATGAAACCCTTTACAGATGTATGATTGGGTCCTTGATGTACCTTACAGCTTCTAGACCAGACATCATGTTTGCAACATGTGCCTGTGCTAGATTTCAGGCTGCACCTAAAGAATCCCATTTGATTGCAGTCAAAAGGATCTTTAGATATCTGCAGGGCACCCAATCACTAGGTCTTTGGTATTCAACTGGGCATTCTTGAAAATTAGTCGCTTTCTCTGATAGTGACTATGCAGGATGCAAAGTCACCAGAAAATCCACTTCTGGTGGTTGCCAATTCCTAGGCAATTGTTTAGTTTCTTGGCAGAGTAAGAAACAAACATCAATTGCTATATCAACTGCTGAAGCTGAGTACATTGTTGCTGCAAGTTGTACCTCTCAGGTACTCTGGCTTCAGAACCAACTCTTGGATTATGGCATTACAGAGACTAAGACTCCATTACTAATGGATAGTGCTTCAGCTCTTTGTATTGTTAAAAATCTAGTCCAGCACTCTAGGACCAAACATATAGAGATCAGACATCATTTTATAAGAGATTGCTATGAAAAAGGTCTGATTGATCCAAAGTTTGTGCCTAGTGCTGATGAGCTTGCAGACATCTTTACTAAGCCTTTAGATAGTGCCACGTTTAAAAATTTGGTACTAAGGCTTGGTATGCAGCAGCTAGAATAATTTGACTAATACTGATGTTCTCAGTTCACAAGTACTGATGAGCATTGGTATGCAAAGGTCAAATATAAGTACTGATGAATCATTTAGTCTTCAGCATTTTCACAACTACTGAAGACTAAAATGTTTCAAAGTACTGAAGTACATTATTTGTTGAAAACAGCTGATGTAGTTACAACTACTGATGTGGTTATAACTACCGATTTATAATTTTCAAACAAATAAGTACTGAAGAACAAATTTTGTTCACAAGTACTGATGTGTAATCTTACACAAGTACTAAAGGAATTTGTTCACCAGTTCTGAAGAATTTATTTCATCAGCACTTATGAACATCTGTTCACAAGAGCTGAAGAATAAATATTCACAAAAGCTGAAGGGCCAATGAAACATCTAAAAGTCAGCCAAAGAGCTGATGAGTAAATGTGGAGGTCAAAATGAAACAATTGAATTGACGGAAACAGCTGATGAGTAACTTTACATTTCAGCTGATACCTACATCTGCTGTTTCATACCCAAACAACTGAAGGACAAAACCATGTCTTCAGTAGTTTCACAACTACTGATGACTAACACTAAAGTCCTCAGTTGTTTACAACAACTGAAGCAAAACCAGGTCTTCAGTAGTTCATAACTACTACTATCAGTAGTTTACAACTACTGAAGGCTAACACCAAGTCTTTAGTTGTTACAATGTCTGAAGATGAAAACCATGTCTTCAGTAGTTTATAACTACTGATGACTAACAACAAGTCTTCAGCCGTTTACAACATCTGAAGGACAAAACCAAGGTCTCAGTAGTTTCAACTACTGAAGACTAACACCAAGTCCTCAGATATTACAACCACTGAAGGTTAAAACCACGTCATCAGTAGTTTCAACAACTGATGACTAACACCAAAACCTTCAGTAGTTTTCTTTCAGCCTTTGCCATACGCTATAAATACCCAACCTTCAGAGCTTTTTATTCTCACTTGACCTAAAATTTCAAAAACTCTGAAACCTCCCGTACACCATTAATGGCGACCATGCAACTCAAGCCTCAACACAACTGTGTCGCGTACCTCACTAAATCGCCATTCTGGACAAAATTTCATCACACCATCGATCTTATGATCGATTCTCCTTTCCAAACAGCATTTCTCATAAATCCGACCATCTATGCCGATTCGCTTACCCAGTTCTGGACGAACGTCACCGTACAAACTGGAGAGAACGACACCGAGGTCTCTCTCCAGTCGTTCGTCAATACCCATAAGGTGGTCATCAATCCCGCAATCATCCGACAAACCCTAAAATTGGATGATGCCACCTTCCCTACCAAATACCCCAAAGGCACCACTGATCTTTCTTTTGCACATCATGATTATCAGGGTGACCTATCTGCCTCAACCCTGCTGAAGAAACATGTCTATGATGCTGAACGTCTCATCTTTCACATGGTAAATGTTTGCTTAGCCCCGAAGACTTCATCATGGGATCAAATGTCCACAAGGTGGCAGCAGGTATTATACTCTATCCTTGAGAAACAACCACTAAACTTTTCTAAAATAATTTTCTTGGAACTCAAGGACATGGCCACAAAACCTTCTGCAAACCATTGGATTTTATATCCATGGTTCATAATGACCATGATAGAGAGCCAGCTTAATGCTAAGGGACTTGTTGGCACTGGGGTCCCTGCCATGGCTGTTTTAGCTGAGGTATACTCCAGGCACAACACCGACCAAACCCTTAAAAAGGCTGCCAAGCTGCGAAAACCCACGCAGCTAGAACCCACAGCCTCCACCTCATAATCCAAAGTCCCCACCAAACCCAAACCCAAAAGAAAACCCAAAAAGGCTACTCAGGGAGATGAGTCCCCTGAGGATGCCCCTGCAACACAAATACAGGAAGTGACTGCTGGCCAGATTCTCCCAGCAGTCACCACGACTCCACCAACCACAACCGCTCAGGCATCCTCTCTACAGAAGCCTGAAGCAACCATTTTTGGGGAACCTACACATCTGGAACCTTTCTCAATTGAGGAGGTTGCCATTGAAAGGCACCAATCTCCCCTGGTGCATACTGCTTCTACCCCATCTGCTACTGCAACCGCCCCTAAAAGCCTTACATTAATAATTGCAGAGTATTGACTCATCTTAACACTCCACCCTCTACCCAGAAACCAATCACAACTGGGAAAACTCCAACCAAAGAGAGGGTGGACACAAGTGTTGATGGGAACCCACAACACAGAGAATCACATGTTATATCTCCAAGTGTGGCCACGGAGATAAGGCAGTCTGGTGAGGCTGCCACTTCCCCTGCATCAACATATGAGCAGGAAGAAGCTGGTACCAGCAATAAGACCTCACCAGAGGCAACTGCCGGTGATGGATCCAATCCGGAGGCTGGAAGTCCCCAGAACCAAGAAAAAGGGGCACATGCAACTACTGAGCCACACTCAGTGCATGTACATCCTGACACTGCCAGGAGGTCAGGTGATTCAGTGCAAACTGATGATGACCTGAGCTTCTTCTCCGATGTGGTCGCTCAAAACACCATCCTAGAGGATGAGGTAAGTAGACTCAAAGAGCTGCTTGCCAAAATGTCTCAGGATGCAAGTCCATCTGCCACCTTAAACCCACAGATGGCACCTTCACCTGAAGGTCTCATAAATACTCAACCACTCCCACAAATTCAGCCACCTGCCTCTGCTTCTGGCACTAGTTCTCAGGAACAGTACCCTCCTGAGCAACTAGTTGCTATCTTGCGAAAATCCCTGCCTCTCATCACACCAATAATCACAGACATTGTGATGAACACCCTTGATGAGAGGCTTCCCACACAAATACAACCCATGGTGGAGGTTGCTGTAGCTAAGACGCTTGCTGATAGTCAAACCCCAATCAATGCACCCAAAAAGGGGGAGACATCAGTGCAAGCCAAGAGGAAGAGGGTAGAGGAGGAGAAAGAAGTATGGAGAGAGGAGGAAAACGAGAGTGAGAGGATTGAGGAGACTATGAAGGTGAAGGGGAAGGAGAAGATGAGGGAGGAGAGAGCTGAACAGATAGAAGTGGCTGAAATCCAAAAAGATTTCAGTGTCACTTATAAAAAGAAGAGAGGAGAGAAGGAGGGAGAGAAGGTAGAGAAGGTGGATACTGATCTAGCAGTCCTAGTCAAGGAGGCTGATACTGAGCATAGCCGATCGATGGACTCTGTCATTGATTAGCTGTTCAGGCAAGGCTTTGACATGGACACTGCCATGCTTGATCAGGAAATAGGAAGATGGAGATAAAGGAGATAGAATACCGAAAGAGACTCAAGGCTATGAGTAGGTTTATTTTGAAGTATCTGGGAAGACCAGTCCTAGATGTGAAGGCTTGGACCAGGGACAGAATCTTGGCTATAGCCACCAAGATCTGTTCGGCTGGTGATTTTACCAAGGGACTGGTCACAGAAGCCCTATCTGAAGCTGGTGCTAGGAACAGGACCTTGCTAGTCAAACAGACTAAACCTGCCTTATCTCTAGGTTGCTAGCAAAGCCTGCCCAAATTCCCACACCAACACCCTAAACACAACCCACAAAACCAACCCCTTCACCATCAATACCTATTGCCGATGATCCACCCTTGCAGAAGAAGAGAAGGGTGTTGAGGCTGCAAGAAGAAGAAGAGGAGGAGGATGAGGAGGATAGACTGCCTCTTTCTGCAGTCATATCCTTGCCGCGAGACATACCTAAACCTATCACTCCCACCTCACAGATGGAAGCTGTGAGGGTTAAGATAGAAGAAGAAGAGAAGCAGAAACATCATGATGAAGAAATGCTGAAAAGCATTGACAAAACTTATGTTGCTACTTCTTATATAATCAACATAAAGAAGGAAGCTCTGAGACTCTACACTCTCAAACAAACTTTTCAATATGATAAAGATAGAGTGAAAACTTGGCCTGATCCTAGGGTGGCTCACAGGATCATTAAAAAAGACATTCCTGTGAGATACAAGTGCCAAGTGAAGAAGATCGTAGATGAAGTGATCTCAGTGGCTCTTGTAATAACACCCTGGGAGATTGTAGATGAGTTCTAGAAAGCCTATAGGACTAAGCAATCACCCCAAACGATGTTGGAGAATAGGGTGGTTAGGAAAGGCTTAGTCTATAAGAGGCTTGAGAACTTCCGAAAGGATGAGCTCAACCTGCTACTAGAAGGCAAACATCCTGATGAATTCGCCTATAGGCAGATTACAACTGTTGAGCTCAAGAATGGCAAACAGGCCAAGTTTGTCTCAGAGCTGTATGGCCGTGAAGGATTATTTGAAGGTGAGGCTGAGGACCTATCCATGGAAGAACAAATTACATTCCTCAGAGCCTACACCCAAGAATCCTACAGGCTCATACACAGGAAGTAGGTCTCATGGATGGGACAACAGCCCTGTGTCCAGTTCCACAAGACAGGGTTCCCATCCATAATATGCCAATCAAATCTCAGAGACCTCTTTCCAGGCCAGTGCTTACATGGGTCATCTTCTAAGCTGATCAAGAAGGAAAAAGACCAACATTTCTGCCAACAATAAGTAGGACAATAAATTGCTTAGAGGTTTTGGCTACATTGGTTCAGGGGGAGTTTGTTGGACCAAAAGAACCAATGAGCCAGATCAGAAAAACCTCTAAGTCCCACATGACATCACAACAACTGCTGAAGGCTTCATCAGCAGTTTGACAAAGACTGAAGACTCAACAGCTGAAGATCAAAGATTTGAAGAACAACAGCTGAAGATCCCAAATACTGAAGACAAGTACTGAAGTCTGAAGTACTGAAGAATACAAGTACTGAAGACTTCAAGTACTGAAGACTCAAGTGCTGAAGATCAACAGCTGAAGAACTGAAGAACTGAAGATCAACAACTGATGCAAAAGTCTGAAGACAAAGACTGAAGACATCTACTGATGACAACTACTGAAGTCATCAGCTGATGAAACATCTAAAGATCAAAGCCTGAAGACCAAGTGCTGAAGCTTCAGAGTTTGTCACAACAGCTGAAGAAGTTGTCTTCTGTTGTTGTGATGGTTTTTCTCTTTCAGTGGTTTGTAATTTTCCTTTTCAGTAGTTTGTACAACAGCTGAAGAGTTTGTTCTTCAGTTGTTATAGTTCAGTAGTTTGTAAACGACTGAAGAGTTTGTTCTTCAGTCGTTGTACCTTTTCAGTAGTTTCTTTTCAGTTCTTGCAATAGTTTGACACTTAGCATTTTGTAAGAAGATGTCAGCTGTTGTGACATCTTCAGTAGTTTAGTCTGTTATCAGTAGTTTGTTAATAACAGTTGATGTCACTATCAAGTGACATCAGCATTAGGTTATTCTTCCCTATATAAGGAAGATGACCTAATTGTAGCTGCTGCTAATTACAGCCACAGTCGAAGCATGTATTGAATGAAATATTCTCTTTTGCAGAACTTCCATCTTTCTCTATAACTTACTGTTTTATTGTTAAATCTATTGTGTTCTTGCTTGTTTATTCTAATTCTTGTACTAAATCCGCTACGAATACAACCTAATTGATCAAACTAGAGGCTTAGATCCTATCAATAATAATATTATTTTGTCCTATTTACACTTTAACCCCTCTACTTGTGCTTATTTTCTTCTTCTTGCAAAATATCTTTCTTTTCTCTTTTTCTCATTTCTTTTCTTTTATTTTAATTGACTAAAATTTCCGGGTGTTACATTTTCCAACTTAGTTTCTCTCTATTTCACACGATTTAGCTCTTGTTTGTCTTCTCTCAACCCTTTATTGATGCTGCAGTTTCTAATCCTAGCATATGTTTGACATCATAGCAAAGACTCCGGCTAGACAAATAGCTTAATAACTAGACAAAGCCTCATGAATGGAATTAAGCCTAATCTCCTTCTTGACCAAAGGGGTAGTGATCTTCTAAAATACATAAAAACATCAGCACTGACTAATGGCAAAAAATGGGTACTCTTCTAGTTTGGTATGTAATTCAAAAATAGATAATGGACCTAGGGGTATCAGAGTAACCAAAAATCCCCTAGTTATCCTCCATATGTCTTTGAATTGGTATGCAAGGCATTTTATTTTGTTTTATTTCATCTATATATAAAAATTGGAGCAAAGATACAAAATAAATAGATGGGTATCAGAAATAAGACAAGGAAACATAATAAAGTTTATTACTGGCCATTAGTTGTAGGCCCATGATAATTGATCCTTAAATTATGATATGATGTCAGCCTGATCCCTTAATTGATCCATAAAATATTTATTACTTTTAACACTCCCCCTGAAGTTGAGTAGTTGGATCTCCAATACTCAACTTGCCAAGAAAATTATTGAAGATTCTTCAGTTGACAACCTTTGTTAATATATCTGCAAGTTGGTCTTTTGAGTGAACAAACGAAAGTTCTATTATCCCAGCTTCTATTTTTTCTTTAATAAAATTCCTATCAACTTCCACATGTTTTTTACGATCATGTTGAACTGGATTTTCATAAATTTGAGTTGCTGCTTTATTATCACACATAATTTCACTAGTTTCGGTTTAGGAAAAACCAAGCTTAGTTAGGAGTTTTCGTATCCATAGAACTTCTGCCAGGCCTTATTCTATTCCTCTGAAATCCACTTCAGCACTAGAAAGTATTACCACTTTTTTGTTTTTTGCTTCTCCACGTGACCAAGTTCCCACCAACTAGAGTAAAAATACCTTGATGTTGATTTCTCTTTCCTTTATCTCCAGCCAAGTTGGTGTCTGTGTATGCTTGGATTTTTAGTGGTTATTTGGTTTGAAGAGGAGTCCATAGCTTGTTGTACCCTTAAGATATCTGATAATTCTATATACTACTTCCATATGCGTTACTTGGGGTTGATGCATGAACTGACTAACCACCCTTATTTCATATGCTATATTAGGGAAAGTATGTGAAAGATATATTAATTTTCTGACCAACCATTGATACCTTCCTTTGTCTTCTAAATTTGCTCCCTCTATCATACAAAGTTTATGATTTGTTATCATCAGGGTGTCGACTAGTTTGCAATTGATCATTCCTACTTCTACAAGCAGATCAAGAACATACTTCTTTTGAGAGATGAAGATCCCTTGTTTAGACCTAAGTACTTCAATTCCAAGAAAGTATTCAAGTCTGCCCAAGTCTTTCATCTTAAATTTTATGAACAAGCTTTTCTTCAACCTTTTCATTTCTTTCTCATCATTTCATGTAATAATCATATCATCAACATATATAATTAAACAAGCCATAAGTTTACCTTTTCATTTAAGAAACAGAGTATGACCTGAATTGCTTTGTTGAAAACCATATCTCTTCACTACTAGATTAAATCTACCAAGCCATGCTCAATGAGAATACTTTAGCCCGTAAAGAAACTTCTTTAACCGACATACTTCTTTTGGCTTAAAGTTTGTTGTGAATCCCGATGGTGCTTCCATATATATTTCTTCTTTTAACTCTCCATGTAAAAATGTGTTTGTTACGTCAAGTTGGTGAAGTGGCCATCCTTCATTTGGACCTATCGAGAATAACACTCGGGTTGTATCCATCTTGGCCGCTGGGGAAAACATTTCTGAGTAATAATCCTGTGAGTTTGAGTGTAGTCTTTAGCTACTAACTGGGCCTTATATCTTTTAATAGTTCCATCCAGTTTGTGCTTAATTGTAAATACCCACTGACACCCGACGGGTTTCTTTCCCGGTGGAAGATCACACTTTTCCTATGTGTCATTTTTAACGCCTCCATTTCTACTTCCATTGCATGTTCCCACCTTCTTGATCCAAGAGCTTGTTCCATGGAGGTTGGAATTTCTTCAAAGTACAATGATGAAGTAAAGGCCTTAGTTTCTTTGGACAAGTTCACTTTAGCTATATCTATTATAGGAAACCTAGAAGTCCCGGCTAGTCTTTCTAGAGAGTATTATTTCAGTGGGACCCCTCTGTTCACCTTTGGTGGTAGAACATATCTATCGTGTGTTTCTTCTTGTATTGGTTCGCTCTGTTCTTCCTTTACTGGTTCAACTTGTTTTGTTCCTAACCCATGGTCATTGGGTTGATCAACCGTACTAATTCAACTTGTTATGTTGCTGACTCATGGTTATCAAATGTTGGGTTTTGTAGATGTTTATCAAAGTTTATATTAACCATTTAACATTAAACGCAGCGGAATATTTGTCTAAAACCATTTTAGATTAGTTAGTTTATGTATCAAATACATATGTTAAAACAAAACCCAAAAACAAAGGATCCATATATGAATATCATGCTATCAAACAACCATTCAAAACATCATATACTACCTCCTACACCTCGTGGATGAAGAAAGAAGATGATGATTTGAATGCTAAATCTTCAATGTAGAAGACCTCAAGATATGATACCCACAAGCCCTTCCAAACACTAAGCTTGTTAGGGAGCTAAACACCAAAGACTCTCTTGTAAAACTCCTTCAAAGTCCGAAAATTTTAGCCTCCTTGGAGCCTCAAATCCGAAAATTTTTGCCTTCTTAGAGAGGATACTTGCTTATGTGTGTGTGAGAGAAAGGTGTGTTTGATGGAAGAGTGTTAGAATGAATAACTCTTACAAAAGCCAAGACAAAAAGGGTGGAGTCCCAATGCCCACAAGGGGCGGCCGAATCTTGTTCAAAAAATGG
This sequence comes from Flaveria linearis, assembly GCA_024085815.1. Taxonomy (NCBI): domain Eukaryota; kingdom Viridiplantae; phylum Streptophyta; class Magnoliopsida; order Asterales; family Asteraceae; genus Flaveria; species Flaveria linearis. The sequence continues at coordinate 73,131,253 of CM044003.1, read as the reverse complement.
GTTCCCCCCATTTTGAATGTTTTATAAAATACACTCCTTTAATCCATAGTTTATAAAATTAAAACCTATTTTAATTTTATCACATTAACACAACTTTATTTGTTATTATTTAACTAACTTAAGTAATGAAACAAATAATTTCTCAAGAACAAATTATCCACATAATGTTGTTCTTTTACAAAAGCAATGTTTTAGAAAACCCATTTTCTAAATCGGTGTTAATATTTATTTGAATGATCTTATCAAAGAATAAATATTTATTGGTGTTTGTTTTGCTTGTTATTAGGTATGACCTGACTTGGATCATAACGTACTAACCACATTAATCTTGTATGTGTCTTAGGCATACAAGATCCAACAATCTCCCACTTGCACAAGATTCATAGAAGATTGATGCAAGTAGTAAATACCGCCTAACAACGGTTTACTACCCTTAATACATATGAAGAAGTGCCATTCAATAACATCATCCTCTTCAAGTACCATACTCGAAATGTTTTAGGTGAATCAATCATCTATCCTTTTGTCACAGATGTCATGTTAAATCCCAGAGACACAGAATTGTCATTCTCCGATGATTTAACTTTAACAGGCCTTAGACATCTAACTCTCAACGAATAAGAGGAACAAATTCCATCTTGACTACATACGTCTCTTACAATCACCTTATATCATACCTGAACCCAGCCTTATGACTGCCATTTTTCAGAACAACGAAGTGTACTAAGTCAAAGTACGAGACTTGTTGAATATCAAGACCTAATATGTATCTCAGGTCTGAGGATACAATGATATTCACCTTTACTCAATATCTCTTATGACTAATTACAAAGATTCCATGCAGAAATAATTGAGAGCGGGTCAGTCCTATATCTATATCCCATAGATATCAATGAACCTTGGTAGCAACCTCTTGCTCTATATTCATACCTGATGAATATCAACCAATCCAAGTTTATTATAGTCTTACATTCATAGTTGTTCCCACAAGTATGATCAACTATGGACGTTTAGAATAACTTACTTACATACAAGCTTCATCAGCGTTTTTGATGAAGCCAAATTTCATTACTTCATCATCAAACGGTGATACCAACTTCTCAATGCTTGTTTCAATCCGTAGACTGATTTCTTTAACTTGCATACCTTGTTAGGATGTTTTGGATCGACAAAACCTTCAGGCAGTTCCATATGGACATCTTCCTCAAGATATCCATTAAGGAAAGTGGTTTTGACATCCATTTGCCAAATCTCATAGTCATAATATGCAGCTATGGCAAACAATATCCTGATAGACTTTAGCATTGCCACAGGTGAGAAAGTTTCATCATAATCAACTCATTGAGTTTGAGTGAAACCTTTTGCTACAAGTCTAGCTTTATAAGTATCCAAGTTTCCATGCATATCGGTTTTCTTCTTGAAAACCCACTTACTTCCAACTACTTTGGATTTAAGAGGTGGTGTAACCAATTCCCAAACTTGGTTGTCATACATGTATTGCATCTCAACGTTAATGGCTTCTTGCCATTTGTCAAAATCAAGTTTTGACATTGCATCACAGTATGTGGTTGGTTCATCCGAATCTACCACATAGCATACATCCATGAAAAATCCATATCTCTCAGGAGGAACACTAGTTCTACCAGATCTGCGAACGTTTTATGTATCTTGATCATCCATATGATCATTTTCAACATCCTCATGTTGAGGATTAGTATGTAGGATCGTATGTTGGTCACTCAACAAGTGGTTTTTCTCTCAAACTCACCTTGAACGACACTCAGAAAGAGTCTATGAAGAGTTTATCACAATATAACAAGTAACAAGCAGTTATAAACACAGGATGTAAATTTTCAAGGTACTTTTATATATTGCTTCTCAACTCAAAGGATTACAAGACTCTTGGACTCGATCTCTACTTAATGAGTTACAAAGATAAGATATATATAATACTACCTACAGCCGGATATACTTTGATACCAGCTGGAAACCTCTAACCAAACATCTATACTACAAGACTATATGTGAGGTATTTGGTAGTCAGGACATGTCCCTGACTTACCTTTTATCACCAACTAAAGTTGGTAACATGTACCATCATAAAAAGGTATTCAGTAGAATAAAGTATGGTCAACAACATGGTTCTTTTAGGAAGAAGCCATGCTGTATCAGAGGTCTGTAGCGGACTGTCAGAGAACATACTTATGTCTACTGGACATAGCAATGTCTTCCGAAGGATAAGTTTCTTTAGAAGAATAACTTCTTCCGAAGCCACTTATACTTCGGAAGACTGCTTCTTCCGAGGCTTGGAGTCTTCTTAGTCTTCGGAAGGAGACTTGGTCTTCAGTTCTTCCTTCAGACTTTGTCTTCGGAAGCCTTCAGACTTTGTCTTCGGAAGCCTTCAGACTTTGTCTTCGGAAGTTGTTCTTCAGACTTCGGAAGATCTCATGCTTAGCTTCGGAAGCCTTTTGAATGTAGCACCAAAATGACTATGTGAAGTGGTTTTGGTTGCACCAGCCTTATAATGACCCAACAAACTCCCCCTAGGCTGATGCTACCAAAACTTCACTTCTCTCTTCTTCTCAAAACTTTCAGCACCAAGGAGAGTAGATATTTATCTGTGTCCTTGTTCTTCCCTGATGCGGTGCTGAGAAGTTTGTATAAATCCTTGGTAGACAGAACATCCAGTCTGTCACCTTGGATTATATGTACCCTTTGTTGTGGCCCTCTGAAAAGAGTTAGTTTATGGGAACTATAGTCATATTCTCATCTAACTAGAGGTTCCAATTCCGGACCCTCCACCATCTGTAGAAAGGCTGCGCCTTTAGTAGTGGGTCTTTCCTTGTCTTCCTGCCTTTTCAACTTCAACTCTTCTTTGATCTTGGCCTTTGCAGTTAGCTCGGCTAGATGAAGACTGCTGAGATAATTTCTGATCATAGTTGCAGTCTCTGAGTTGGAGGGGTTGGAGAATGGCTTCTCTGCAAGCTCAGCAATGTCAAATCTGCTAAGATGCAATAGAGTAGTGGCATTAAGCTGGTTGGTTTCACCATTCTCCCTTTCCACAATAAAGTTGTGAGAAGGTTCATCGGACCTCCACTGGATTATAACTTTCCTAGGTCCAGGAGACTGACTAGGAATCCTGTCCTCCTTCCTTGTATCCAGTAGAGTCGCCAATTTCCTTCTCAGTCTCTTCTCTTCAGCATTGAGAGTATCAGAGTTGAGACCGAGAAGTCTTACAGCCTGGCCCAAAGTACTTCTAGGCAACTCAATAAATTGACCTAGAGTGAGGGAGCTTGAAGAGTTATCAACATAGGTGATGTTGATAAGGTCTCCCTCACAGGAGATGCTGCTCATAGTAGTGCAGTTGGTGAGCCTTGTCTTGAGCTCCTTTATTTCCTCAAGAGAGAGATGTTTAGAAGGCTGAGGGGATGATCTTGGTTTCTGTTGGGTAGGTTTAGGTTTAGTGGTTCTAGGTTGTGTTTTGGGTTTAAGGATAGGAAGTTTAGGTGGTTGAGGTGATGAGGTAGGTTTAGGTAGAGTTGTAGGTTCAGGGGTGTAGGTTTCATCTGAGGGTTCGGTTTTGATGGGAAATGGTATTGGTTCTTCTGGTGTGGGTTGTGGTTGAGTGGTTGTGTGACACCCTACACATATCCCACATCGGCCGTGGACAGGAGAGATTCCTGGTTCATAAGGAATGTTAGGCCTCTAATATCAACAACGCGTTTTGGGCGTATTGGCTGTAGATTAGAGGAGAACTCCACAGTTAAGCGTGCTCAGGTGGGAGCAATCCAGGGATGGGTGACCTCCCTGGGAAGTTTTCACCCGGGCAACCAAAAGCAAATCCGTGAGCTCCTCGTGGGCGAAGCGGACAATATTGTTGGTATAAGAGGCCGGGTGTTACAAAATGGTAACAGAGCCACTTCTGTGCCGTTCGGGGTGTGGGACATACCTCACCAAGGATGGTGACTTCTCGGGCTAATCGAGGACGATGAGTCCAAACAGGGGGTGCTTGTGACACCCTACACATATCCCACATCGGCCGTGTACAGGAGAGATTCCTGGTTCATAAGGAATGTCTGGCCTCTAATATCAACAACGCGTTTTGGGCGTATTGGCTGTGGATGAGAGGAGAACTCCATAGTTAAGCGTGCTTAGGTGGGAGCAATCCAGGGATGGGTGACCTCCCTGTGAATTTTTCACCCGGGCAACCAAAAGCAAATCCGTGAGCTCCTCGTGGGCGAAGCGGACAATATTGTTGGTATAAGAGGCCGGGTGTTACAAGTTGGCTGTGGTTGAGTGGCAGGGGTGAAGACTGTTAGTCCAGGAGCTCTTGAATCAATCAAACAACAATGAAGATTTGGATCAAACACATAAAATAAGATGAACAATGAAGAACATCTCAAGAACAACTTAAAACCCCTTGTTTGATCCAAAAATATGATTACAAAATAATCTGAAAGTGGAAACCCTAATCACTAGCTCCTCCAAGCTTTTCAACCCTAATTGCCATACTTTACTATTTATAGTAAATGACAATTTACTAATGACACTTAGGACCCTAAACTATGACAATTAGAAATTACAAATAAAACCCAAAATGTCTAAAAACAAGATTAAATATATTTTGTCGACACAAAATATATTTATTAACAATAAACATCCTAGACGAATATATCTTCAACGTCTTGTCTCTAATCTTCGTCCCGAACGTGACGTTTGACTTTTGTTGACTTTGACCGTGACGTTGACATTTGTTGACTTTGACTGTGTTGATAATATTAGACTATCTTTCAGACCCAACAATATTCCCCCTTAGTTTCATCGTGATCAGCATCGATAAGTCAACTGAACTTGATCTTCAATTTGGTAAGCTTCAGTCTCAATGTTGAGGTCCAACAATATTCCCCCTAGACTGATGCTTCCCAAATTTTGTTGCTGAAGATCTTTATCTCACAAGTTCTCCCTTTTTCTATGCATCGTTTGTGAAGATATTTAAAAGCTTTCCCAATTCTCTAATCTCGAGTGCTTCAAAAGATGTAGGAGGAGGATTCCTAGCTCGGTATCTTTTGCAAACTAGAGGAACATGTTCTCTGATCAGGTACACTGCTCAACTGATGATCGGCCATCACTTGTAGCAAAAATCTGAAACACATTCTCAAACACAATCTCGACATCTCTAATTAGATCATTTCATTTTAACAAAATAAACCCGTGTTTATCTTTGTGAAAAAAAAAAAGCGAACCCGTGTTCGTTTGTGTGTGCAATTTCCCGTGAAATGCATGAAAATGATAAAATTGTAACAGCATAATATGGAAGACCTAAAAGAATTTTAAAATGAAAATTTATTATATTTTATGATTATATATATATAATTGTAAGGCCCCGTTCCCGGGCACCTCACAGTTGGTCGTCATTACCCATAGAACATACATTTAATACAATTTAATAAAAAACCATGCAGCGGAAACTTTAAGTTTACTATAAATGCTTTTGCAAAGTAATACAACACCCGTTACAAAATATCATTTGTTTGCATTACAATACAAAAACATTAACAAAAGAATGCCATCCCAAAAGAGCTGAGTAGCCGCCTCGTGCCATCCTCAGCAACACTACCTGCCAACTGGAAAATACATAAAAGTCAGCGTTGCTGAGTGAGTTCTAGTTTTGTAATAAAACATACTTTTACTTATTTAAGAGTATCCTTTCGTGCATGCGTTCATACATCATACGTACACAGAGATAATATTCGTTATTATCTTCATCATTCGTTATTCATTGTTATCTTTAACTTCTCGTATGGATTCTGTCAGGCTTTACCCACTTCATAGCACTTGGCTATGATTACTGTGGTCGAATGACAAGAATCCTGTTCATACTTACTTGCACGCATTGAAAGGTGAATTGTACCAATACCATAGGCTACACCCCGAACGTTATTAGCTACCGGGCCGAAGTCAACATATGAACAACAAAACGTATGCCACGGTACTAGAGGTAAGCGGTAGAGGTACCATGACCATGGTCAATCACATAGAAGGACCAATCGCGTTATTCAATGCTTGCAAGACATAATTCGTTCATCATTAATGCATGTATTCATCATCATTCTTCTTTTCATTCATTCGTTAATACATGCATTCATCATCATGTTCCTCTTTCATTATCTTTCACTTTACGATACATAATACTTCATTAATTCATTTCTCGTTATTCGTAAAGTTTCAGAAAGATAAGCATACACAATTACAAAGAACATACACACATCATACATATTCATCATCATACATAGCATCATACCTTACTTAACAATATTTTAATAATATTGTTAACAATAATATACTAATAATAATATTAGTAACAATTAGGGTTAATCATACTCATTATTATATGCATGAGACATCATCATTTATTAACCCTAGTCAACCCTGGTCAAACCTCGAACTTCGAACTTACTGGAAATTCCTGAAAAATTCTAAGTGTTTAGGCGTTTTAGCCCTGTTGGGCGTATAAGCCCTCTGGGCGTATGAGCACTATTAGCCGTATGAGTACTGCTGGACTTTTCTTTCTATACTTAGATTTATCAACTGGTCATACGACCACACTGTTGGTCGTATGACCACTGCTGGTCGTACCACCCCTGGACTTGGGAACATATTTGGATCATACGACCACTGTTGGTCATATGAGTCCACACTTAGAACTTTTCATCATGATCATACGACCACTGTTGGTCGTATGAGTCCTGTGGGCCTCAGACTTAGAAAATTTCACTTATTCATACGACCATGTTGGTCGTATGAGTCCTATTAGACTCATCAACACTTAGAAAAATCCTGATCATACGACCACTGTTGGTCGTATGAGCACTGGTGGACACATCAACTTTTCTTATTTATTCCAAGTCCCAATTTCAGACATATTAACAACATATTCATGTGTCTAATTTATAATCCAAGTCCCAAACATCATAATGCCTCATCCTAAACATACACACATGATTCTAAGCATAAATCTAACATAAAAATAAACATACATACAATCGTTCATACGGGTTTCAACCCAAACTTTATAAAAAAATATTTGCATGCATTTTCCAGCCCCAAACATTTAAAAACCAGTAAAAAGGGGTCTAGAACTCACCTTAATTGGTCTTCGGGTTTTGGATGCCCTTTCCTTGAACTTCTCAGTCGTTTATACACCTAAAACACACACACAGAGCAACCCGAACACACTAGTCACATTTATATGCTCATGTATGGTTCTAGAATCGTCCTAACATCATAAATTCGAGATTTCTTACCAAAAACTTCGAATTTCTCAGATCCTTCTTCAAAATTCCGATGGTTTTCTGCTCCTTCTACTTTCTCTCTCTAAAGATATCGAATGCAGTGAAAAATGCAGACAACGTGGGTGCCATACCACCTTTTGTACAAAGAATTAATAGAAAGTTTGCCCAATTGACACTTTTGGCCCTTAAACAAAAGTAACTTTTTTTTCTTTCCTTTCTCTTTCTATTTTATTCTTTTGAATTCTTTACTAAAAATTTACGGGTGTTACAAGTCCACCCCCCTTATATAGGTTTCGTCCCCGAAACCTGTTATTCCTCAAACAGATGTGGGTAGTGTTGTCTCATCTCTTCTTCAGTCTCCCACGTAGATTCGGATCCCTTCCTGTGCTTCCACTGTACACGCACAAGAGGAACCACTTTATTCCTCAACCTCTTTTCTTTACGGTCAATGATTGCCACTGGTTGCTCCACGTAGTTGAGCCGTTCGTCTACTTCAATATCCTCCAGTGGTACAACCATGTCTTCATCAGCTAAGCACTTCCTCAGATGAGATACATGGAATGTGGGATGAATTCCACTTAACTCATCTGGCAATTCAAGTCGATAGGCCACCTCTCCTACTCGTGCGATAATTCGGAAAGGTCCTATGTACCTCGGGCTTAGCTTACCTCTTTTCCTGAATCTAATGATTCCTTTCCAAGGTGAGACCTTCAACATAACTCGGTCACCAACCTTGAACTCTATCGGCCTCCGCCTCTTGTCAGCATACGACTTTTGCCTATCTTTCGTCGCCTTCATGAAGGCTTTGATCTTTTCTAATTTCTCAGTCGTTGCTTCAATCACCTCAACACCTCCCAGTTCTTTCTGCCCTATGTCTCCCCAACATACGGGCGTCCTACACCTCCTCCCGTATAGCATCTCGTAAGGTGGCATGCCAATGCTGGCGTGATAACTATTATTGTATGAGAATTCCGCTAACGGCAGGTGGTTGTCCCAACTTCCTCCAAAGTCAATCACGCACGCCCGAAGCATGTCTTCGAGTGTTTGGATCGTCCTCTCAGACTGACCGTCTGTCTGAGGATGATATGCCGTGCTAATATGTTGCCTCGTCCCCATTGCATCATGAAATCTCTTCCAAAACTTGGAGGTAAACCGGGTGTCACGGTCAGACACAATAGACACCGGTACGCCATGATGAGCTACAATTTCTTTAATGAATAGATCCGCCAATCTTTCAGATGAATACGTCTCGCGGATCGGTAGGAAGTGGGCACTCTTCGTCAATCGATCAACTATCACCCATATAGCATCATACCCTTTCGGGGTACGCGGTAACTTCGTGATGAAGTCCATGGTGATGTGTTCCCACTTCCATTCGGGTATATCCAATGGTTGGATCTTCCCGTAGGGCTTCTGGTGTTCCGCCTTCACTTGTAAGCAAGTCAAGCACTTACTTACGTACTCCACTACGTCGCGTTTCATGCCCGGCCACCAGTAGTCTTTCTTCATATCGTGGTACATTTTGGTAGCACCGGGGTGAATGGAGTATCGGGTCTTATGGGCCTCATCCATAATTCTACTACGTAGATCCCCGTATCGAGGAATCCACATTCGCCCAAATCGGGTCTTAACACCAAGAGTGTTCTCACCCAATTCCGTAACTAGGCCTCTCATCCTTTCGGAGTTAAGACGATCTTCTTTCAAAGCCTCGTCTTGAAACTCCTTAACCTGTGTCATCACATCGGGGGTCATGATCAGCTGATAAGCCTTCACCCGAATCGGCTCAGGTCTTTCTTTTCGGCTAAGGGCATCAGCCACCACATTGGCTTTGCCCGGGTGGTAATGGATCTCACAATCATAATCTTTTATCAGTTCCAACCACCGCCTCTGCCTCATGTTGAGATCCTTCTACTCGAAGAAATACTTCAAACTTTTGTGGTCTGTGAAGATAGTGCACTTCGTCCCGTATAGATAGTGCCGCCATATCTTCAATGCAAAAACCACCGCAGCTAGTTCTAGATCGTGTGTGGGATAGTTGACTTCGTGGGTTTTCAGTTGTCGAGATGCGTAGGCTATCACCTTTCCACGTTGCATCAACACACAACCTAGCCCAGAATAAGATGCATCCGAATAGACCACTAAGTCTTCACTTCCCTCAGGCAAAGTCAAGACAGGAGCTTGTGTTAGTCTCGTCTTTAATTCCTCAAACGCATCCTCCTGTTCTCGACCCCACACGAACTTTACATCCTTGCGAGTTAATTTTGTCAAAGGTGAGGCTATCTTGGAGAAGTCTTGAATAAATCTCCTATAGTAGCCCGCCAACCCCAAGAAGCTACGAATCTCGGATGGCGTCTTTGGTGATTTCCATTGCATCACAGCCTCAACCTTTGCTGGGTCCACCATTATTCCTTCTGCATTCACTACGTGACCCAGAAATTGCACCTCGCGTAACCAAAAGGCGCACTTGGAGAATTTGGCGTACAATTTCTCCCTTCTCAACGTTTCCAACACTTCCCGAATATGCCCGGCATGCTCTTTTTCACTTCTTGAATAAATCAAAATATCATCGATGAATACAATTACTGATTTATCCAACATTGGTCGGCACACTCGGTTCATCAAATCCATAAAAGCAGCCGGCGCATTGGTCAACCCAAAAGACATGACAAGAAACTCGTAGTGACCATAGCGCGTACGAAAGGCTGTTTTAGGGATATCTTGTTCCTTCACCTTTACTTGATGGTAGCCAGATCGAAGATCTATCCTCGAGAACCAACTGGCACCCTGAAGTTGATCAAACAAGTCATCGATCCTTGGTAAGGGGTATCTGTTCTTCACCGTCAGCTTATTCAGCTCGCGGTAGTCGATGTACATCCTCATACTACCATCCTTCTTCTTTACGAACAGAACCGGAGCACCCCAAGGTGAGATACTCGGTCGGATAAACCCCTTATCCAGCAGCTCCTGCAACTGGTCCATCAACTCTTTCATCTCCGTCGGAGCCAAGCGATACGGTGCTTTTGCGACAGGTTGGGCACCCGGTATCAGGTCGATCTAGAATTCGATCTCTCGGTCAGGTGGCAATCCCGATAAGTCTTCGGGAAACACGTCTAGAAAGTCACACACCACTGGCACATCGCATAGCTGTGGTGTTGGCGTCTCTATATTCTTTACATAACATAAGTAGGCGCTACATCCGCGCCTCATACACTTTCCCGCCACCGCCATCGAGATCACCTTCGGAATCATCGTAACTCGATCGCCATAAATCGTCACCGGACTCCCGTCGGTCGCCGTCAGTCTAATCATCTTCTTTCGGCACACGATATTCGCTTCGTAGGTTGCTAACCAGTCCATCCCTAACACTACATCAAATCCTCCTAGAGGCATCACATGTAACTTGGCAGCAAACCTATGACCATCTAATTCTATGGTACAGTCCTCTATCACATCAGTAACTCTAGTGGACTTACCAATAGCAGTTTCTACATAAAAAGGCTCACTAATGCTTTTGCTACTAACAGGCAATTTAGCACAGAAAGTAGCAGAAATGAAACTCCTACTAGCACCAGAGTCAAATAACACAGAAGCAAGAGTTTGGTTTACTAGAAACGTACCTGACACCACATCGGGGTCCGTCCTAGCCTCTTCCTGCGTCATCGTGAACGCCCTAGCCTTTGCCCTCGGTGCTTCTCCTCCCGTCTTCTTCTCTCCCGAGCCCTCAGCCCTCGGCTTCTTGCAATCTCTGCTCATATGACCACTTTCCTCACAGTTAAAGCACTTGCCCATCCGACAATCCTTGGCCATATGCCCAGTCCTCCCACACTTGAAGCAGATGTTGTATCCCCACTTGCACTCCCCTGAGTGCTCCTTTCCACACTTGCCACACTTCCTCACCCCAGCTCCAGACACGACCACTCGGCGGTCATCTACCCTTGTCTTCTTGTTGTTTGTCGAAGTATCACCCCGACCAAATCTCTTCCCCTGCCAGTTCTTCTCTCCACTTCCTTTCTTGCTTCCCTCAGCCTTCACCAAAGCAGCACGTTCATCGAATAACCTTCCCGCCAAATCCACTGCCGACCTGAAAGTGCTTGGTCGAGCAGAAATCAAGTGCCAACGAATTTCAGCTGGCAGCCCCTGAATATACCGGTTGATCTTTCGAGACACCGGCGTCACCTGCTCTGGTACCAACAGTGCCAATTCATTAAACTTGGTGGTATATTGTTGGTGGGTCATCGTCCCCGCCTCCAACTGCAGGAACTCTCTCTCTATTCTATCCATTTCCCGACGAGGACTGAATTCCTCGATCACCAGCCTTTTCAACTCAGCCCACTTCATCTTCCCTATAGCCCTACTACCCTCGGCTTGGACTATATTTTTCCACCAGCATAAAGCCGACCCTGTAAAAGAGTGGGTAGCAAACTTCACCTTCTTGTCCTCCTGGCAATCACTAATATCGAGGACAGCTTCCATTTCCATCACCCATTGGTGAGCATCAGTAGCAGTACCAGACCCGTCAAAAGTTGGGGGTTTGCACCTCATGAATGCCCCATAGTTACAACCCCGGGCGGTCTCCTGTAACTGTTCTTCTTCCTCGTCATCATCAGATAGCACCGTTTCTGTTTCCTCCTGTTGTTGTCTACTCGAGGACCGATTCCTCCCTCGTCTATCGTCTTCACGTACTGCCTTTAACACTTCTGTCATTACAGACGGTAGGATCGTCTGCATAACCTGGTGCACCTCCTCAACAACTGCCTCTTTCACCGAGGCCCTAAAATCATCACTCTCATCCACTCCCCCCGAGGGAGTAGTATTAGGTTCTTCGGGAACCTTCTTCTCTTTTCTAGGCCTACCTCTTGTGACTCGTGGTTCCGTACCACTTCCGCCACTGCCTCCACCAATTGGGGCTTTCGATGATCTACCACCGACCATCTTCTATCACACTGAAAGATTTAAACACCAACACGGTCATTCAAGGAAATAGCTCAGTTTATGTTAAGTATAGTAAGTCCCTGATTACAGTGGCCAGTTGTGATTAGCCACTTACTCTACTCTTCACACCCCGAGCATTACCTGTCCTGACTACATTAGTATCTAAGTCTAACAGTACACATAAACACATAACATGCGCACGTAACACTGGTTAACTTTCAAGAAAATACCTGATGGCACGCAGCTACTCAGATGGCATTCCCAGTTTCCCTGTCCCATTCTCAGTTTAAGTTTTAGGTTTGTTTTAAAAATTCCCATTTTACTTAAACTTTGGCTCTGATACCAACTTGTAAGCCCCGTTCCCGGGCACCTCACAGTTGGTCGTCATTACCCATAGAACATACATTTAATACAATTTAATAAAAAACCATGCAGCGGAAACTTTAAGTTTACTATAAATGCTTTTGCAAAGTAATACAACACCCGTTACAAAATCATTTGTTTGCATTACAATACAAAAACATTAACAAAAGAATGCCATCCCAAAAGAGCTGAGTAGCCGCCTCGTGCCATCCTCAGCAACACTACCTGCCAACTGGAAAATACATAAAAGTCAGCGTTGCTGAGTGAGTTCTAGTTTTGTAATAAAACATACTTTTACTTATTTAAGAGTATCCTTTCGTGCATGCGTTCATACATCATACGTACACAGAGATAATATTCGTTATTATCTTCATCATTCGTTATTCATCGTTATCTTTAACTTCTCGTATGGATTCTGTCAGGCTTTACCCACTTCATAGCACTTGGCTATGATTACTGTGGTCGAATGACAAGAATCCCGTTCATACTTACTTGCACGCATTGAAAGGTGAATTGTACCAATACCATAGGCTACACCCCGAACGTTATTAGCTACCGGGCCGAAGTCAACATATGAACAACAAAACGTATGCCACGGTACTAGAGGTAAGCGGTAGAGGTACCATGACCATGGTCAATCACATAGAAGGACCAATCGCGTTATTCAATGCTTGCAAGACATAATTCGTTCGTCATTAATGCATGTATTCATCATCATTCTTCTTTTCGTTCATTCGTTAATACATGCATTCATCATCATGTTCCTCTTTCATTATCTTTCACTTTACGATACATAATACTTCATTAATTCATTTCTCGTTATTCGTAAAGTTTCAGAAAGATAAGCATACACAATTACAAGGAACATACACACATCATACATATTCATCATCATACATAGCATCATACCTTACTTAACAATATTTTAATAATATTGTTAACAATAATATACTAATAATAATATTAGTAACAATTAGGGTTAATCATACTCATCATTATATGCATGAGACATCATCATTTATTAACCCTAGTCAACCCTGGTCAAACCTCGAACTTCGAACTTACTGGAAATTCCTGAAAAATTCTAAGTGTTTAGGCGTTTTAGCCCTGTTGGGCGTATAAGCCCTCTGGGCGTATGAGCACTATTAGCCGTATGAGTACTGCTGGACTTTTCTTTCTATACTTAGATTTATCAACTGGTCATACGACCACACTGTTGGTCGTATGACCACTGCTGGTCGTACCACCCCTGGACTTGGGAACATATTTGGATCATACGACCACTGTTGGTCGTATGAGTCCACACTTAGAACTTTTCATCATGATCATACGACCACTGTTGGTCGTATGAGTCCTGTGGGCCTCAGACTTAGAAAATTTCACTTATTCATACGACCACTGTTGGTCGTATGAGTCCTATTAGACTCATCAACACTTAGAAAAATCCTGATCATACGACCACTGTTGGTCGTATGAGCACTGGTGGACACATCAACTTTTCTTATTTATTCCAAGTCCCAATTTCAGTCATATTAACAACATATTCATGTGTCTAATTTATAATCCAAGTCCCAAACATCATAATGCCTCATCCTAAACATACACACATGATTCTAAGCATAAATCTAACATAAAAATAAACATACATACAATCGTTCATACGGGTTTCAACCCAAACTTTATAAAAAAATATATTTGCATGCATTTTCCAGCCCCAAACATTTAAAAACCAGTAAAAAAGGGTCTAGAACTCACCTTAATTGGTCTTCGGGTTTTGGATGCCCTTTCCTTGAACTTCTCAGTCGTTTATACACCTAAAACACACACACAGAGCAACCCGAACACACTAGTCACATTTATATGCTCATGTATGGTTCTAGAATCGTCCTAACATCATAAATTCGAGATTTCTTACCAAAAACTTCGAATTTCTCAGATCCTTCTTCAAAATTCCGATGGTTTTCTGCTCCTTCTACTTTCTCTCTCTAAAGATATCGAATGCAGTGAAAAATGCAGACAACGTGGGTGCCATACCACCTTTTGTACAAAGAATTAATAGAAAGTTTGCCCAATTGACACTTTTGGCCCTTAAACAAAAGTAACTTTTGTTTTTCTTTCCTTTCTCTTTCTATTTTATTCTTTTGAATTCTTTACTAAAAATTTACGGGTGTTACAATAATTTTTTTAATTTTAATTAATTTTTTTTAATTTTATATATCTATTAATTTTTTTATAACCGAGAACTGAATCGATTATGAGATCACATCCTCAAAATATACTTTAGCATAAAGATGAAATTAATCATCGACAAGCAATGAGATCATACTGATAACTGAATCCAATCACAGTCTTTGAATGATTTTGAAATTCTCAAACAGATCAATAACGATTGCTGATATGTTTGTCCACTTAAACTCATGTCCTATCTTTTTCAACAAGTATCAGATGATTCGTTAAGATTCGATTAAGCACTTTAGAATGCTAGGACCCCATAATCATTTGGCAAAAACCCTCACCCAACCTCAGGATTTCTTGAATTTTGTTATGATCTTTATAGAACAAGGCTTGTGTATGAGTGTGTAAGTGATTATCAACAGAATATTGCATTCTGTGATGAATTCATCATTTAGATGATTTGACACAACTTAGATTAAAATGATGAGAGCTCCAGGTCTATACTCACGTATAACAAAGGAGATGACCATTTAATCATGTGCTGATGAGAGCTCCAGGTCAGTACTATCGTACAGCAAAGGAGATCATCACTCCAGGTCAGTACTTCCGTACAGCAGAGGAGATTAGCACAAACACAAGGCACATAAATACACCAAACATGGCAAAGAGATAGAGATATAGCTTATCATCATGGTGGGTGAAAGATCAATTCTCAATCCAATTTTTATCGGGACTCAGTTTTCATGCAGGCCAAAATGATTGCGTAAATCCAGACATCCATAAGCATATATTTAATTTAAATCATCATGCTGCTGTCTACTTTATTCTTCAGGTTGAGCCTACCAAGCATATCATTAAAGAATCTATTTGTTTTTCTATTATTTGTAATTAAAAATAAGAGTAAATCAGATAACAGCATCAATTACTATCATTTCTCATTTTAAAAACGCAAGTCATGCAAAAACAAACATTTCAAGAAGATATACAATCATTTCTCAATCATCTCGAATCAAGTTCTCAATTCTCTTTTCCTTTTTATTTACTTTTGATGTACTCTCCCCCTAAATTTTTATTTTAGCAAACCTATTATAATTTTTTTTTAATTTTTGTTAATATTTTTTATGTTTTTTATATTTTTAAACTGTACAAAAATAGAAATTTACAAAAGAAGGTCTTCCAAACTACACTGATTATCAAGAGAAGAAATGAATTATCAAGAAATATGCAGTGACTGTGAAGTAAGAACTGTGAGAATGCAGATAAAAATCCAGATTGTGGATATAATACCATGACCTTAACCTGTTTGTTCCGCCTCAAATTTGAATTAGGAACAATCTCTGTCAGTAAACTGGATTACTAACAGTCCTCCTGAATTGTTCCTGCACTCATAAACAGATTAGTTAGAAAGAGGAACCTAGACCATCGTAGTCCTGGAAGTTCCTTTTTCATCAAGATAAGTAACAAGCTTCTGCACACACCCGTTTAAACAATCGGGGATTGATGTATCCTTCTTTTTAATTTGCCAAATTTGTTTCGGTTCAATTAACTTGGATTTGAATGAATTAAATTTGGAAATCATTTTCTGTTTAAGACTAGAAGGAAAAGAATTTGGTGTTGAAGCTTTGGTCATTTTCATCTTTGTATCATGTGAAACCGACTTCACATGAAAAGGTTTGGAGGGAGGGTTTTTCATCCAACCATTCAAAGATGTGTGTTGTTTACCTCTTGATCCAGAGAAGCAACCCGTGTTGCCTTTGCCGTCTGGAGCATTCCTTTGAACCTGAGGACACTTCTTTAGCACGTGACCTTCTTTTCCACATCTAAAACAAGCCTTGAAAGGCTTTTGGTTCTTTGTAGTCCCGTGGACATCAGGAGAGGGTAGATCCTCCTCTGAGGTTGTTGCAGCTTGTTGATAACCTTGAATCTTCGTCTTTTGGATATCAGGAGAGTGAACCTTTTGAGGCTTTGTCGACTTGGATTTTAAACTGGTCTGTGATTTGAAGTGTGATGTTTGAGGAGATGAAATCGGAGCATTCTCCCAAGAACCCTTTTGTATGACTGGTGACTTGGCACACTTTGAGGTAGATTTGTGACAAGCTTGATGGATAGAAGATGAAGATGGTGAGTGCTTCTGCCGAGTTTTGGATGAATGGATGGTTTGTTTTGAGGTTGGAGATAAAATCCGTATTGGTCGTGATTCAGGTTTTAGAAGCTTTTGAGATTTGAAAGCTTCAGATAACATATTGATCTCTGAATCTCCAGGACTTTCCTTTGTCTTTGATTCGTCATCTGAACTTTTCCAGTCTTCAATAGGCACCTCTACTTCTAGTGGATCTTGATTAATAGGATTTGAATGTGTTGCTGCTGTTGTAGCTTGATGATTAGGTGATTCCTGAACAATCTCTTCTTTCACACTCCTAACAGGCTCATAAGTAGGAATTTCACCTGCTTTAAACTTATTAAAGAAGTTAGAAGAAACAACTGTTACAGGTTTGCAAACAACAGGAACTGAACAATCATTAGCTTGACTGTCAGCATCCAGTTTACAGTATCCCATACCAATAGGAGAATCATAATCATCTCGCACCTCTTTAAGGTTAACCCCTTCTAATCCCGCATGCAAACTATTAGTATCCTTCTGAATAATCTCTTGAATCAACTCATTTGTAGGATGAGGAGTGGGTGTAGGAGAATAACAGAAAGTACTAGGTGGAGAATAAACATATGCTTTATCTTCATGACCTAAACCGGTCTTGGTTTTAGCCCCCCTTTGTCTTTTGCATAATTCCTCCTGTTTCATACCCGAAAGAGTCCATTTTTCCAACTTATTTTTAAGTTTTCTTGTTTCAAACTCAGCAAATGTAACTTGTTCAGTCAAGTAATTGACTTCACAGTTCTTTTCCAAAAGAGTTCTCTTCAAATGTTCGTTTTCTTTCAAAGCTTCTCTCAATTTCATGAAATATTTTGATTCATTCATTTTAAGCTCTTTGTTATTTCGTTTCAATTCATTTTCATTTTCTATTAACAACCTATTAGCCTTGTATATTCCAACTAAATGGATTTTGCATGCGGAGGAACACATGTCTTCAACAATATCATAAGGAAGACCCATTACCAGTTTTTCTGCCGCGAGAGCACGATCACATTGGCAATAAGGAGTGTTCCTTTTGTACTCCTCCACAGCTGCTTTCTTGGCTTCCTCAATCACTACTTCCATCTTCATTTTTGTCTTCTCAGCTTCATAACCCTCGGCTCTTGTACCCTCAACAGCATACATAGCTTCCTTAGCGACAACCTGTTTCTCAGCAACATCCCTAGGCACCTGCCCAACTGTTTTCTTCTGAACCACAGCTTCACATACTAACCCTTCTTGAACAATAGTTTTTCCAACCAGCTTCTCACCAATCTCACAATCCTTGACCTTTTGAACTTCACACGGGCTTGACCAAACATTATAGCGGTAGCTTCTCCATGAGCTTCACACCAGAATTCTTTGAATGGATCAAAGTTTTTAATAAAGTCATCATCACTTTCAACCACTTCAGCAACCAAAGTGTGATTGATTTCTTTTTTTGATTCCCTGATTTCAGCACTTCGATCAAAGTTGATGAGTAGTGTTGTTTCATTCTTTGTATCTGCAAAACAGTCAAACCGACTTTGTGCCATTGTGAGATTATCTGATTTAAGGTCTTCTGAAGATGACATTTTTAAACAATTAAACGACCCAAAAATATTTTTCCTAAAAATTGTAAAATAATTCTCCCCCGGGAAAATATTTTTTTTTTAAATGTCACGCTAGAAAATCTTAGCAACTGGGGTCAAGCTGCCAGGTCAGCTTGTTTTTTTTTTATAAATCTTCAAAAATCATTGAATATTTCTTAATTGGGATGACATTAATTAAGAAAAATACAAACCAATTATTAATCTTTAACTAGTCCACATTGTTAAGATTCAAACAATTGTTAGCCCAATTTGGTTGATTTTAATGAGCCCATAAATCAATTTTTTTTAAATCAGCCCAATTTGTTGAAGCCAAACCCAGCCCAATAAAAACTAACCCAATTACCAATTAAAACCCTAAATCACTTCTCAATGTGATTTAAATACTAATAAAACAACTACTTCAGATCTAATCTTTGAAGAGTACTCTCAAACACAACCTCAAACTCCCTCAAACTCTCTCAAAGTCTCTGCCTCTCTCTCGGTATCCCTTCACTCTTTCTTCTGCTTTACCTCACAAACAAACTCTCTTCTCCCACAATCAACACACACACAAACACTCCCTTTGAGTTTCTTCTTTCATCATTATCAGCCAACATGTTCATCAAGAGCTTTAAGGTAACAATGGCTCCACGCTAACAGCCGGTGTTATCGCGAATCGGGAAGGTAGGTAGGTCGCGGTTGGTGGTGGTCTGCGTGGTGGTTCGGTGGCCATGAAGGGAGGAGGGTAAGGTTGGAGGGCGACGGGGGAAGGGTGTGAGGTGCGCCGGTGGTGATGGAGGTCGCGATGGTGAAAAAGGGTGGTGAGGTGCGCCGGTGGTGGCTGGGTTTGCGGTGGAGGCTGCGAGTGGTGGCCTCGGGTGCGAGTGGTCGATGGTCGTGGGCGCAGCTGGTTCAGGTGGTCGCGGTCATAGTTGGTTCAGGTGGTCGCAGTCACAGTTGGTCGATGGTTCTGGTGGTGTATTCACGGGGGGGGGGGTTGGACGGATGAGGGGCTGCGAGGTGTTGGGTCGTGGTGGAATTCAAAGGTGGTTGTGATGGGGATGTGGCCGACGATGGATCTGTGGTTCGTGGTGGTGGCCATGATGAGAGAGGAAGCGTTGCAGGCGGTTAGTGCGATGGTGGTTTTTAGGGTTGGCGGTGGTGGATTTGTGGTGGTGAAGCTCAACGATTGTGGGTTGTTGTTGGTTGTTGTCACAGCAGTGGTGAATCAACGCTGGTTATGGGCTGTATAGGTTGTGTTGGGTGGTGTTGAATCTGAGAACACTTTTAGTTTCGCTGGGTAGTAAATAAGATAGATTCGCCGGAAACTTCGCCGGAAAAGACAAGTTCGCCGGCAAGTTCGCCGGAAAACCTTAGTTTCGCCGGAAAACCTTGAACTTTCGTTCAGAAAAGTGCTAAATTCGCTGGATGAAGATGTTGAAGGTTCTTCAAGGCTGCCAAGAACACCAAGAACACACACAGTGTGTGTGAGAGAGAAACACCTTCAAACTTCAAATTTCTTTTCGATTTCTTGTATAAAACGATTTGTAGATGTAAAATATGATATCAGATGTTGTAAATTTATTGTGAAATGTTGTAGATCTGATCAAAATAGTGATATCGATGAACACAAAAACTCAGATCTAGTTTCTCTCTCTAAAACCCAATTTTCTCTCTCTAAGAAATTTCAAAAATTAGTAACAAAATCTTCAAATCAGCAGTAGAAATTGACTTTGACTGTGTTGATAATATTAGACTATCTTTCAGACACAACAAAGACCATTCCCTGTCCCCTCCTATACATCTCTTTCTTTTTCCCCATACGGATGTCAGCTTTTATTTCGCTGGCAATCCGTTGGAGTGTCCTTTCGGACATAGGTCCCACCTGCCTACCAGAGAAGCCATGAGCCCGGAGATAGTCTTTCATCCAGGATTTATCACTAAGCTTCTTGGTGGCAGTGACCCTCTCTACCTCTTCCCTCCACATCTTCTCCTTCAACTTCTCCCTTGCAGCTTTCTTCCTTTCCTTCTCCATTTGATCCTGCTCTTTTGTTGTGGAGCAGCAGGATCATATTATCATCATGTGGAGACAGTTCAGGAAGACTGAAGCCTCTTGAGAGCAGGAATTTAATCCTAGCCTCTGTTAGCTGCAGGGCTGCTTTCCTTTGTTCTTCTTCTTCTCTTTCGAAGGCCAACCTGGCTTCTTCTTCTTGCCTTAGCCTGGTTGTCCTCTCCAAAATCACCAACTCCTCTAATGGTAGCAGGAGTACTTCCTCATTGACAGCTCCTAAGTTGATGAGCTGATCAATGAGTGTTGTCCTTCTCTTGGTGTTGATTTCCTCCTGATTGGCTGCAGCTGCCTTAGAACTAGCAGCTAGCAGCTTCTCAGCAGGAAACCTACCTTTCTTCTTGAGCTTCTCAATCCTTTCCTCCTCCTAAAGCTCTGTCGCAGTCATTTTCTTTTTGCCTTTGTCTTTAGCAGAACTTGTCTGTGGTAGTTCTTGGATAGAGGGTTCGGATTGAGAGAGAGGATCAGCTGGTGTTTGGGATGGAGGTAGATCAGAAGTGTCCTCCCTACTTATCTCAGATGCTATTTTAGCAATAACATCTGTGATGATCAGTTCCTCAGACATTTGGAACAAACCTTCCGCAGCTTCCATCTCAGCTTCGGAAGTTTCAGCCTGAGCTTCGGAAGAAGAGGCTGATGCAGGTTCTGTCCCAACTGTTTCAGTTGCTGGGCCATCAGTCCCCATTTCCCCTTTGAAGTTAATCTCAGGTTCCATATGGACTTAGGTTGACCAACTTCTTCCATAGTGGTAGAAGGTGCAGTCAGTCTTTGAAGCTCCTCAGCCCCAAAGTATATGAGATTGGTGTCAGGGCTGGGCTGTTCTAAGGAGGATCTCAATACAAACTTTGTGAAAAGTCTGTAGAGATCATAAAGCATCTGTGAGTCAATCTTTAGAGTTGATTGAAATGACTCAGGTAGGGTGATGAGTTAGGAAGTAGAAGACTGGATCTGTGGTTCCCCGGATGTTTGTCTCTGATCTTTCTCCCCCTTTTTGGTAGCATCATCTTGAGAGCTAGATGAGCTGGAGGAAGAAGTCAATGAGACCTGAACAGGTACATGCCTAACAGACCTATCCATCTGTTTCTTAGCCAGTTGAGCCTTGAGATTGTCAATCTCAAGTTGCTGAGTGGTTGTCCTTGTCTCTAAGATCCTCACCTGAGATTCCAGGTTTGAGACCTTAGAGAGCAAGTACTGAAGTGTGAGTTGCATACTTCCCTCATCTTCATGTGAAGAATCACGGGGAGATGAGATAACATACCTAGTATGTTCAGTCTCACCACCAGATGTGGCTTCTTGGCACCCCGGATACCTTTGCTCAAATTCATCTCTTTTAGAGATGTCAATGGGCAAAGTTACCGTAGACTCAGTCTGATTAATGTTACCACTGTCCTTAGAGCTCAATGAGAGACTCTGAGTAGTGGCAGCTGAGCCTACATGAGTCCCCTCCACATCAGTGGGACTCACCTTAGTAGTTGGCTACTGATGGGGGCTAGAGATAAGGGATCTCTCTTGGCTCTATTGATCTTTGAGAGGGTGTTGTAGATCAACTTCATGGCCATGGAGAGATGTTATCTCTTCATCAGTGCGGAGTAAAAGGTCAGTGAAAGATAAAGAGGTTAAACCTACTGACCCAGGACCTAGATCAATGTCTACAGGCATTGAGCCCCTGGTGGGGCTGTCCCTTGAAGGCTGCATAGGGGAGTGTAAAGACTCACCCTATGGGCTAAAGGCTTGAGGTTCGGGCTCTTGGGTTTGAGACTGAGGAGGCTCAAAACCCAAATTGAGGTCAAATGAGAAGGATGGTGTGACCTTGGACTGAGTGGGAGCCCATGTTTCCACTCTAGCCCTTTTGGTTTGAACTGGAGGAGCTTGTTCAATCAAAGTAGATTGAACAAGGGTTCGTTTGGGACGGCTCTGATATGTAATTTTAATGGGTGGAGAAGGTATGGGAATATTTTTGGTGGAGGTTGCTGGTGTGGGTTCATCACCTGTGGGGTTAACAGGGATGTCACCAGGAGCTATGCGCTCAATCATCTTTGGAGGTAAAGGAGTGTACCATCCAGTAAATTTGATGGATACCTTCTTCAATGTCTTGAAGATGGTAGGTCGTACCTGGGGAACAGTAAGAGCAGCTGCACAGACGAGCTTGCTCGGTTCCAGCTCGCAGTTGATAATGTGTTGAATGTATCGGGGATACATGAAGAATGTGTCCCTTCTCAGATTTCCAATCAAATTGGTCAACACAAATCTGGAGTAGTTGAAGCGCAGACCTCTCACCAACCCGTGAACTAGGCATCCTAGTTCATATGGGATTTGATCCCATCCCCCAGACTTGTTGGATAGGCAGTGCAGAATGATGTGCAGCAGGAACTTCCAATGACATGAGAAGTTGAACTTGTAGACGGTTGACCTGCTTACATCCCCACCATATCCCATAAGGATGTAGGTGCTATCCAAGTCTTCTTTGGGAAACTCAGTAGGAGCCCCATCATCATTGAGCTCGAGATGCTCCCTGATGAGTTGTTCAGTTATGATCAACTCCTGTCCACAAATGCGGGTTCTCAGGACGCGAACCCCATTTAGGACTTCAGCTTGACCGTTACTCCAGAATTCAGTCCTGTGGTTGGAGTAAACGGTGGGGTTAACATTAAGCGCCGTGAGGTAGGTATTCAGTAATTCAGTAAGAAAGGTGATTATTTGGGTGAAGTCGGCATCTCTTGACGAATCAAGTAATGCGACCTGGTTGTGCTGAGGGTTTAGCGCCATTGCAGAGAAAGTAAGCTTGAATTTGGGTGAAATTTCAGTTTTGACAGTGAAGGAGATATTTAGGGCAGTAAATTGGTAAAAGAAGATGAAATTGAACAGTCTGGATTATTTAAAGGGGATGAATTGTGGTAGTGGCGGTAATAGGGTAACTGTTTGGGGTGATGGTGGTTTTCAGCTATGAAATGACAGTGGCGGCAAGGGATAATTTTAAATAATCTGACCATCATCATCAAATTTTTACCTTTTACAGAGTGGGGCCCAAAAACATATTCATTACACAGTAAAATCTCTATTTCCGAATATAAAACATTTCCGAAGGTAATTATCTTCCGAAGGCAATCTTCTCTTCCGAAGCAAGGCATTGCTTCCGAAGGTAAAAATTGTCTTTCTGAATGGAGAGTTTTATAAGCTTCGGAAGTAGATCTGATGTAAAATCAATCGCTTCTTCCGAGACTAAAAACTATTCAGAGAAGAAAATTTCCATTGAGGAATTTGGCTTCAGAAGATATTCAAGAATATCTTCCGAAAGTTAATTCCTCTTCGGAAGGAATTTACACTTGGAATATAAAAAGATCTTTTGTAACAGGGCTTAAATTGTATTGACACAAGACATTACACATTAAAAAGTTTTCAAAAGAGGTAGTTAATCAATGTTTATCATCCCAATAGCTGATATAAGATACTTAAATCTTTGTTCATCAAAAGCTTTTGTGAACAAATCAGCATATTTTTCATTTGAGTCAACTTTGATTAACTTTATCAGATTTTTCTCATGAATATCTCTAATGAAGTGGTACCTGATATCAATGTGCTTTGTCTTGGAGTGCTTCACTGGATTTTCAGTAATGGAGATAGCGTTGTTGTTGTCAATATGGATAGGAGTAGTCATGAAGTTGAATCCATAGTCCAACATCTGATTTTGAATCCATAGCAGTTGAGCACAGCAGCTAGCAGCAGCAATGTATTCAGCTTCAGCAGTTGATGTAGAGACACAAGATTGTTTCTTGCATTGCCATGAGATAATCCTTCCACCAAGAAATTGACATCCTCCTGATGTTGATTTCCTATCAATGTTGCAGCCACCATAATCACTGTCAGAGTATCCATAGAGATTGAAATCACTATTTCTTGGATACCAGAGACCTAGTTTAGGTGCCCCTTTGAGGTATCTGAGGATTCTCTTAATAGCAGCTAGGTGAGACACCTTTGGAGTAGCCTGATATCTTGCACAAATGCATGTGGCAAACATGATATCAGGTCTACTAGCAGTGAGATACATCAGAGAACCAATGATTGCTCTATACTGATATTGATCAGTATCCTCCCCCTCAAAGTCAGGGCATAGATTATGGTTTCTGGGTATGGGTGTCTTGGCTGGTTTACAGTCCTTCATTTCAAATATGTCTAAGATGTCTGAGACATACTTAGATTGATTTATGAAGAACCCTTCCTTCATCTGTTTCACCTGAATTCCAAGGAAAAAATCCATTTTTCCCATGGAACTCATCTCAAATTTCTGCTTCATAATGCTTTCAAAGTCCTTACACATTTGGTCATTTGAAGAACAAAATATGATGTCATCAACATAGACTTGAACAAGCAAAATGTCCTCTCCAATCTTCCTGATGAAGAGAGTCTTGTCAATGGTACCTCTGGTGTAGCCATTCTTCAGGAGAAACTGAGACAAGGTCTCATACCACAGCCTAGGTGCTTGGTGCAGCCCATATAGAGCTTTATCCAGTTTGCACACATAGTTGGGGTGCTGTGGGTCTTCAAATCCTGGAGGTTGACATACATAGATTTCCCTATCTATATCCCCATATAGAAAATCACACTTGACATCAAGTTGGTAGACTGTGAATTTCTTGGATGCAGCATAAGCAAGGAAGATCCTAACTGCCTCAAGTCTTGCAACCGGTGCAAAGACATCAGTATAATCGATTCCTTCCTCTTGGGTGTATCCTTGAACTACTAATCTTGCCTTGTTCTTGATAATCAAGCCTCTGTCATCTTTCTTGTTTCTGAATACCCATTTAGTGCCTATGGGTACTTGACCAGAACGTAGTGGGCATAGATTCCAGACCTTTTGTCTTTTGAATTGAAGCAGCTCCTCCTGCATCGATTCAACCCAACTACTATCTTTCGAGGCATCTTCCATCTTCTTCGGTTCCATCTGAGATTAGAAGCATGAGTACAAGCAGACATTCCCATGATGAGTTTGCCCTCTTGTTCTCACACCTTCAGAGACATTCCCTATGATGTTTTCAGTTGGATGAGTGTTGTGAATCCTAAGACGAGGAATCACTTCCGGTTGCAGAGATAAGTCTAGGTTAGACATATTCTGATCAGGAACTGGATCACTCTGTCAGACTACTGTTTCAAAGTCATTCAATGAGGACTGATTGAATGATTGAGAAACATCATCAATGGTTGGTCGTGAAGTAGTATTAACAGTTGCCCGTTCCTTCAGAATACTACTTACTTCAACCTGGTGTTGTAATGGATCACCTGAAGAACTTTGAGGTTGATCAAGTGATTCACTTGTTGAAGCTTCACTATTCCTGGAGATAGTTACACTATCAGATCTGTGGATGGTTGAAGCTTGTTGTCTTTCAGCTCTTAGAGAATTTGGAAGAGGTCTGGGTAGCTCAAATAGTTGAGCAGCATCAGCATCATCTTGAGCACCTGTTCCAGCTGAAACATTCTCACAAGATGGTTTAGAATAGTTTGGAAACAATTCTAAATCAAAGATATAATCAGGTACATTCCCCCTAACACAAGGAGTGTGCTCATTAACAACTATATTGTATGACTCCTCAAATTGTTGATTCTTGATGTTGTATACCCTATAAGCTTTGGAGCTAGAAGAGTATCCAACAAATATAGCATCATCCGACTTCTCAGCAAACTGTGCTAAGTTGTCTTTTGTGTTAAGTATGGTACACCTGCAGCCAAAGGACCTTAGAAAGCCAATGAACGGTGGCCTCTTGTTCCATAACTCATAAGGGGTTTATCCATGGGGCTTAACTATAAGAACCCTGTTCTACACATAGCATGCAGTGCTAACTGCCTCTGCCCAGAATGTTAGAGGTAGTTTTGAATCAGCTAACATGGTTCGAGCAGTCTCAATAAGTGTCATGTTCCTCCTCTCAGCAACACCATTTTGTTGAGGAGTTCTGGGGCACTATATTGTCTGGCAATCCCTTTTGAGTCACAGAATAAGTCAAGAACAAACTTCTTAAACTCAGTCCCTTGATCACTTCTAATGATCTTAACCTTGTGATCAATTTGATTTTCTATTTTAAGAATAAAAGATTTCAACGTTTCAGTAGTTTCATCTTTACTTCTTAAAAAGAATACCCATGTAAATCTTGTAAAATCATCAACAATCACAAGGCAGTATGATTTCCTTCCAATACTCATTATACTTATGGGACCAAAGAGATCCATGTGCAATAAGTGTAATGGAGTAGTGATAGAGTTAACATATTTGGACTTATGAGATGTCCTGTGTTGTTTCCCTTTCAGGCATGCAACACAGTTATCTTTGCAGAAAAATTCCTTTTTAGGCAAACCATGTACCAAGTTATTTTTAGCCAATTTATTCATTGTCTTAAAATTTACATGACACATACGTTTATGCCATAGTGTTGACTCATCACTATCAGCTTTGGAAAGAAAGCATGATACTTCACCCATAGGAGAAGCATTGTTCATATCTAGCTTGTACATATCCCCTTTCCTGGGAGACCTAAGAAGCACTAATTCCGGAGGAATTGTCATCCCTGGTTTGAGGATAATGCACTCATGTTCTGTGAAAAGCATTTGATGCTTTTGATCACAGAACTGAGAAACACTTCACAGATTGTGTTCAAGCTGTTTGACAAAGTGAACTTTGTAAATGTTTATTCTGCCATTGGATATATTTCCTCTACCTGAAATATATCCTCCGGTCTCACCTCTAAATTGGACATGCCCTCCATCAAAGTTCTGGAATTGTTGAAGGAGAGATCTGTTCCCTTTCATGTGCCTGGAGCATCCACTATCTACAATCCAGACATTGTTGTTCTTGTCAAATGGATGTCCCTGCACATAAGATAAGATGGTTAGTTTTGTTTGGAAGCCCAAGCCTTGCTGGTCTTGGGCTCTTCCAAAGATAATGACATAATTGAACCAAAAGATATGCATTGGGGTTCAATAGAGGTCGTTAAAGAAGAGGTTTGGGCTGCAGCATCTTCCTTGATCTTCCAATCCATCCCTTGGTTGATCATTGAGGATGAGCTTGTTGAAGCTTTTGCAGCATGGTCTCCTTCTGAAGCTTCTTTCTTTTCGGAAGAAGCCTTCACCACCTTTTCTTCCAAAGCAGTCTTCTTCTGGGATGGTTTCAAGGGAGCTTTCTTGTTCTTCCGAACCTTAGAAGCTTTGGCTTCCGAAGCCATTTTCCCTTCGGAAGAAGTACTTCCTTCCTAAAGCAACTTCGCTTCCGAGACCAATTTTTCCTTTTTCATTATTTGGACCGTTTGAAATGGTCCAAATGAGAAACCTTCCCTGACTCATTCTTTTCTAACATTATTTGCATAATGTGTGCTTGCTGGATCGTAGTAACAATCTTTAGCCATGTGGTTGTGCAGACCACACATTATGCATGCAATGTTAGTCTTTTGGGAACTTGCAGGTTGCTGTTTCTTTGATTTCTTCTCTTCATCAGCAACTTTTCCTTTCAACTTCTGATCCTTTGGTAGGACAGGAGTGCTGGTACTACAGTCCTTTCCTGAATCAGAAGTACCTACCACTTGGAATCCAGTAGAGATGAAGACACCCTTTTGCTTTCGGTCAATCTTTAGCTTGGACTCTGCAACCTTCTTGGCAGTCCTTCTTGCAGCTTTAGCTCTGCTTCTTCTTGCCTTGGTGGTTAGGATTTGTTCTTCACAGGTGGAGATGAGTGTATCTTCCTGTTTCTCCCCTGTGGTGGCCACTATTTTTGCCTCATCCTCTAGTTCCAATGGAGAAGGGTCAGCAGTTGGAACCTCTTGCTCTTCAGTACCATATCTAGGTAGTCTAATAGACTCATAAGAGTTTGGTGGAGCTATTTCATTGGTTCCCAACCCTTCTTTGTTTTGATAAAACATTTTGGAATGAAAGGATGATGCAACAATAGCTTGGAAGTTTTGCTCAGCAATAGTTTGCTTCCTGGCCTGAGCCTCAGCAGTGACCAACTAGGCTTGAATTTCAGACAGTTTGGATATCAGATCTTTAATTTGAGTCTTGTAGTTGGTCTTTTCATGTTTTAAAAGAGATACAGTTTTCTCTAACTCCTTAATTTTCTTTTGATAGTCAAATTCAGCTCTTTTAAAATCAGATTTTAAGATTTTTTAAAGACTCAACATCAGATCTGATTTCCATATTGTAATCCTTATAGAGTTTAACTTTAGCAATGCAGGTGGGAGTACAAAGATGTTCATATACCTGAGCATCATCTATTCCCGCCATGAGTGCTTGAGCGGGAGTCACATCCTGTACCATGAAGCTCCAGTCAACTTCTTGAGCTACTGCAGCTGTTTCAGTTGACTTTTCTTCATGCTTTGAAACTGAGGGATGTATGGAGGCCTGTGGGGTTCCCGGGTTGTTCTTGGGATCCTTGCATTCCCTAGCAAAGTGACCTAGTTGGTTGCAGTTGTAACACTTTGCTTTGCTCTTGTCAAACCCAAACTTGCTGTTGACTGGGTTTTGAGGGAATTGCCTTCCAGTTCTCTTGAAGAACTTCTTCGCTCTGTAAGTTAAAAGAGCCATCTGTTGGACAATGTCCACATACTCTACATCATCTGGACTGAAGCACTGAAGATCATCAAAGCAGTATTGAAAATCACCAGAGTGTCCACTTCCAGAGACAAAGGTACAACTATCTTGAAAGGAGTTGTGTTGAATCTTTTGAGACTTTGGAGTCTCAGGTAGAGTAATGTAGGGTCCACTATGTGAGTTGTCAGGGTAACACAGCAACTGATGTCATGGTTCTGTGATTTCCCTTTCAACCACATGAAGGGCTGAACTCAGTTGGTTATTGGAGTGACCAGAGGAGTTCTGCATGTTCATCTCCATTTGGAATGCACTTAGGATACCATACAACTCTGTGAGAGAAAGAGTCTTAAGGTCCGAAGTTCTCTTGATTACAA
Source organism: Flaveria linearis (assembly GCA_024085815.1). Lineage (NCBI taxonomy): Eukaryota > Viridiplantae > Streptophyta > Magnoliopsida > Asterales > Asteraceae > Flaveria > Flaveria linearis. The sequence goes on along the minus strand of CM044003.1, from coordinate 73,101,785 downwards.
CAAAATAGTGTGTCCATAGTTTAGAAAGGGAAGACATGAAGTTCCTAACTATGTCTCTATTCTCAAGAGCTACTCCAATATCCACCAGAGTATCCACTATCTCAACATACCTGAAGTATTGTTGAGTCAAGGTCTCACCAGCCTTGAAAGTGAAGTTCTTAAACTGCTGCTTCAAGAGATCCTTCTTGTTCTCTTTGGTTTCCTTGGATCCTTCATACATAAGCTTTAATGCATCCCATAAATCTTTGGCTGTCTTGCACTTCTTGAAGCCTCTGTAGATGGAGTTTGGGAGAGCAGTTTGAAGAGAAGTCATAGCCCTTTGATCTAGCTCTATTCTCTTCCTATCTTCTTCTAAGTATTCATCAACATCTTTTGGAATGATGCGATTACCAGTAGTAGAAGTAGTGCTTGGTATGAAAGGACCATTGACAATGGAGTCCCACATCCTTGAGTCTTGACATTTGATGAAGCCTTCCATTCTAGTGCACCATGTGTCAAAATCTTCAGGGGTGATCAGTGGGGACTTGGTCATGGTACCGGATTCCATATCAGCCTTAGTGAGAGCGGCCATTTGAGTGAGTGGTTTGTAGTGAGGAGTGAAAAATTGGTTGATTTGGATGGTAAGATCTCACAATCAAGAGCCTGGATGCTCTGATACCAGTTGCAGGATCGTATGTTGGTCACTCAACAAGTGGTTTTTCTCTCAAACTCACCTTGAACGACACTCAGAAAGAGTCTATGAAGAGTTTATCACAATATAACAAGTAACAAGCAGTATATAAACACAGGATGTAAATTTTCAAGGTACTTTTATATATTGCTTCTCAACTCAAAGGATTACAAGACTCTTGGACTCGATCTCTACTTAATGAGTTACAAAGAGAAGATATATATAATACTACCTATAGCCGGATATACTTTGATACCAGTTGGAAACCTCTAACCAAACATCTATACTACAAGACTATAGGTGAGGTATTTGGTGGTCAGGACATGTCCCTGACTTACCTTTTGTCACCAACTAAAGTTGGTAACATGCACCATCATAAAAAGGTATTCAGTAGAATAAAGTATGGTCAACAACATGGTTCTTTTAGGAATAAGCCATGCTGTATCAGAGGTCTGCAGCGGACTGTCAGAGACCATACTTATGTCTACTGGACATAGCAATGTCTTTCGAAGGATAAGTTTCTTCGGAAGAATAACTTCTTCCGAAGCCACTTATACTTCGGAAGACTGCTTCTTCCGAGGCTTGGAGTCTTCTTAGTCTTCGAAAGAAGACTTGGTCTTCAGTTCTTCCTTCAGACTTTGTCTTCAGAAGCCTTTAGACTTTGTCTTCGGAAGCCTTCAGACTTTGTCTTCGGAAGTTGTTCTTCAGACTTCAGAAGATCTCATACTTAGTTTCGGAAGCCTTTTGAATGTAGCACCAAAATGACTATGTGAAGTGGTTTTGGTTGCACCAGCCTTATAATGACCCAACATAGTATCAACCGAATGTGTATCGTCTTGTGATTCTTGAACCTCTTCAAGTTCCACTGTTCTTCCACTAGTTCCTTCCAAAAGGAACTTAGTTTCCATGAACTCTGCTTTCCAAGCAATAAACACTTTCTGCTCTGTTGGATCATAGAAATAATATCCAATACAATCTCTATGATATCCAATAAAGATACACGTAGTGGATCGGGCTTCCAGTTTGTTTTGAGTGTATTGCTTAGGATAAGCCTAACACCCCTAAACTTTTAAATATGACAATGATGGAAACTTTCCATGCCATACTTCGAAAGGTGTCCTTTCCACTTTCTTGGTTGGGGCCATATTTAAAATACGGGCCGCGGATGTGACAACCCTAAAAATAAATTGTATACTTTTAAAATTTTATTACGACTAAAATAAATCATATTATTATGTCAATTTTATGTATGCATGTTTACATGCATATATGTATATGAAAATTTTACGTGTGCATGTTTGCATGCATGTGTTGAATATCTAAGCATGCATGTTTATATTTTTGCATGTACACACATATTCCATTTATGCATGTATATAAATATAATTTGTATGTATATATATATATACACACATAATTTAACTTATGTTTATCTATATAAATATATATGGGTGACATGTATAAATTAAGTATCAAAACAATATGATAACCCAACCAAACATTACAACACAAGATATCTTGGTGCCAAAACAAAACTAAACAAAACAAAAGACACTTAAACACCAACCCAAACGCTAGACACGATTCATTAGGAGTTTAACCAACCAACTAAGTGTGAGTAACACCTTGATCGGTCAAGAACAACTACCACGACCACCCAAACCGCCATACAAACCCTCAAAAGAGGTACATGAACTATCATCATTGATAGAGCAATATGTGGCAAGTTCTAAAGAATCCTAGGCCACCTTGCATTCCTAGCTTCTTAGTCACTAAGCTGTCATCATTACAAGGGTGAATGTGGCAATCCCAAGGACCATTCTCGGCCACCTAAGCCAACACCAAGCTTCACCACCTTTTGCCACCTCAACTCATAAAATAACTAAGCATAGCTATGCTAGCTTAGTCACCATTCTAGGAACCTAGAGTAATTATGTGTAATCCCCTTTATATGCAACTCTCGACCGAAAGAAGGAATTACATACGCATTAAACTACCCACTCAAACCTCTCTATTCCTTATATTCCCTCGGTCCCGATTATCATTACCATAACCATCTTCATCAACATCACCGTAACCATCACCACCATACCATCCGTAACCAACACCACCAAGGCACCTCCCATAACCAACATCACCACCACTACCCGTAACTATCACCTTCCATCACCTAGTCTCACCTCTCGGTTCAACAAGCCATCAAGCATCCAAGTTGACCACCTTCTCAAGTCTTGGACTCAAGGCATCTCAACCATTCCCCAATCATCATCAGCCCTTCCCTCTTTCATTTACAAAGGTTAAAAATCTTTTTAATATTTATGATGCCAAAAATTTACATATGTATTATAAACACATATAATTCGTTTTGTTACATGTATATGTACCAAAACTAACCTTAATAAATCTTGAAACCTTAATATCTATCAAGAACCAGTAATAAAATCAGAAAACTTGATAAAAAGATGTATTTTTAAATTTATGAGAATTTAATCTTGAAATATTAAAGAAATTAAGTAAAATACTAAATAAATTGCGATTGTGGGAATAAACATTGGAAATCTTTAGAAAATATTAACTTATTATTCTGAGAATTTTTAATAAAAATATACTTAGTAAAATAATTTATACAAATTATTTAAAAATAGAGAAAATACTTAAAAATACAAATAATTCAAGAAAATTCTGATAAATTGATAGAATGATCCTTTTGAAGTATAAAGGTCTCTGGAATTATTTCAGAATTTATTTCTTTATTATAATTGAGATACGAATTTTTATGTGTTCTGCAGTAGAAAAATTGAAATAAATAGTTAAAATATATAATAAATTCTGAGAAAATCATGGATGCAATTTTAAATCTGAGTCTGCAGAATATATAAATTTCATAAATTTTGGAGTTATATAACTATTTTTTGCTAAATATTGAGATTATTACAGAAACTGATCTGCTACGAGTTAGACTTTGATAAATTTATATGATGTTTTATTTTATATAGGAAACTTTCTGTAAAATTTTAGGAATTTATGGACTACAGAAACTATTTTTTATGAATTTTGGGACTATTTTAGAAATTACAGAAAACAATATGTTGGGAATTAGATGTTATAAAATTTATGGGATGTTACAAACTATCGAAATAATATTCTGTAAATTTTTGGAAATTTTTGAGTAACAATAGATATTTTTGGTGATTTTTGGAAACTTTAGAATAAATATAACAATTTATATATAGTGAAATAAAAGTTGAGAATTTTATAGTAATGTTAGCTAATCATTTTACAGCTAAACCTCAAAAAGTAGTTATATCTGAGGTTCTAAAATTTTAAAAGAAATTTTGTCTAACTTATAAATTATTTTATAGGTTACCATTTGGAGACACGGTGAGACTCATAGCCCCATTTTGACCTTTTTGGTATTTGTAAAGTTTTGTGGGAAAAAGCATACTGGTTATGTTGATGCATTATTTTTGAAAATATTTTAAGACTTACTGTCATTTGTGATACAACCATTAGTTCGAATGAGGAACCGTCTAATAATATTAGTAGCGCTACTTAGGAGAATATTTGCACTAACAGGATGATTGTTGTGATGCTATTTTCCTGCACCTAATGGAATGAGGGTTGAGATGTAATATTATCTGATTTTGTGAATTATTTCGTGACAGTATGATTATGAGTGTGAACAGGTTTGGTTGTAATTGGTGCATCAAGAAAATATTTTGTCTGAAAATAAACCTATGATCTCACCAACTTTATGTTGACTATTGGAGTATGTCTTTTTCAGGAAATGATGCCTAACACGTTTGACTTTAGTTTTGATGTCCATAATGGCTGCGGTGAAATAGTTGGGAAAGTTTGTCTGACCATAACTGTCAATATTCTTGACTACAGTGTGTATGTGGACGCGCACTTTCATCGCCTCTGAAGACATGCTATAGTTTAATAATGTTGTAGAAAGATTATATCAAATTTTGAAAACCTATGTTATATGATGTAATCTCGGCAATTATGAATAAATGCATGTCCTATTTTATGATTATATGTGTGTATGCATATTGTATTTACTACACTCTAAATAATGCACTCTGAACAAGCGAGTCACACCCGAACAGCATTTCATGCTTCCGCCGGAATGTGACAGGTTGGTATCAGAGCCATTGGTTATAGAGAATTAGGTATAATAAAAATACCTAGACTATAACCATAAGCTCAATTAATGGTAATATTAGGTATACTTATGTGATATAAGTATTATGTGAAATTCTGTGATTTTATGATTTTATACTTAATAATTACAATAATATGTGACTAACCATTTTGTGAAATATTATAAAGAAATTTATGCAGTTACGAATTCAGATAGTTACCATAATGAGACCGATCCTTTCGAATGTCCAGACTATAGCAACTCTAAGGAAATAACTCCTGAACCAGAACCCCAACAAGCTATGGAAATCCCTCCAACAGAAGTGGAAAATAAATCAAAATTTTATGTTCGACGTGCCCTGGTACATGTTCGAGGATATACAATTAAGACCCCTAGGAAAAAGATACAACGTGGGAGCAGGTTTATGACTAAGCAAGCTGAGGGCATAGAAATGCAATATTCTGATTCCTCTGAGAGTAAGGATAAGGTAACTAAAAGACAAGAGTTGAATCAAGTGAAAACAGCTCGGCAAACTCTTAGAAAACTTAAGAAAATACAGCTAGGAATTTGGAGAATCCAGAAGGACATCAAGAAACTTAAAACACCCAAGAAGAATATCTTCACAAGGATATGGAAGTGGATTCACAGGAACTATAAAACTATAGTCTTAACTTATCAGAATAAAAGAAATAAGAACCCAAAAGATATATGCACTTTTGTGTTGAAGTATTTATTTAATATATGCTAAATGACTTTGTGTTAGAATATTTATTTATGATACTGATGTTATAAATTCACTATAGTGAATCATGCCGCCAAAAAGAAACACTCAGCCTGTCCGAAGAATAGCTCGAGTGGGACGACCCAAAACCCGACTTGGGGAAGAAACACCCGTGAACACTGACACAAATGAGAATGACAGGATTTCTCAAATAGTAGCCCAACAAATAGAAGCTACCCTACCTACCTTGATAACCCAACTCTAACAAAATCTAAATTTTGGAACCACCTCACACCCACCAGAAGAGCCTGAAAACATTAACACAAATGGGCGAAAGGAAGAAGAAATCCTGAATGGAGTCTCAAAAAGATGTTTTTACAAGACCTTCATGTCCTGCAGACCCCGGGAATTCGATGGAAGAGGAGGAGCTGTGCAAGCCTTGAGATGGCTAGATGAAATGGAAGGAGTTTTGGAAATCAGTAACTGTGCTGAAAATTTCAAGACACTGTTTGCCTCGCATTCTCTAAAAGGAGAGGCACAGTCCTGGTGGAAAATGGAGGTACACACTAGAGGTAGGAATGTCATGAATAAAATAAGTTGGGAGGAATTTAGAAAGCTAGTAATAGAAAAATACTGCCCTTATAATGAAATAGAAAAACTAGAGGCTGAATTCTTAGCACTAGAAATGAAAGGAGCTGCACACCGGGAATATACTGACAGGTATAATGAACTGTCCAGGTTAGTACCACATCTGATAACCCCGGAATCAAAAAGAATAGGGAGGTATATTTGGGGACTAGTACCACAAATAAGAGGGTTAGTGAAATCTACAAGAACCAAAACCTTCCAAGAAGCAGTAATCCTGTCAGGAAGTCTGACAGATGAGATTATCAGAAATGGATCATTAAGCCATCCACAGGTAGGGGAGAAAAGAAAATGGAATGAAAACCACTCAGGGAGAAGATCTGGAGAGAACCTTCAGAAGAGGATAACCCGACCTCCACCAAGAAATTTCCTAGGAACAGCCCAGGGAAAGAGGATGGATAAACAACCACAGTGTAATATTTGCCAAAGGTATCATACAGGGAACTGTATGACAATGGTTTGTTACAACTGTAAAAAAAGGGCACGTCTCTTGAGACTGCAAAAACCCTACCAACCCTAAAACAGTCTGCTTTCAGTGTGGAAGTGAAAATCATTTTCGTAATGAGTGTCCACAACAAAAAGGCAAGGCTCCAGTTAACCAGAACAACCCCCGTGGAAGAGTTTTCATGATACAAGCTGATGAAGCTCGTCATGAACCGGAAGTGGTAACGGGTACGTTCCTTATCAATAACCAGTACACAAAAGTATTATTTGGTACAGGAGCAACTCGTAGTTTTGTTTCAAACATCTTTAGACCATCACTTAGTTTAATATCTGAGAAATTAAGTGATAACTACGAGATAGAATTAGCTGATGGTAAAATAGTAGAAGCTGATGAAATCATTCCTAACTGCATTTTAAATTTAGATGGATATTATTTCGATATAAATCTAATTCCTATTAAATTAGGAGGATTTGATGTTGTAGTAGGAATGGATTGGTTGAGTAAGAATCATGCTGAAATCATTTGTTATAAGAAAATGATAAAAATCCCTTTGATTAAGGAAAACAAAACTCTCTGTATATACGGTGATAGACCAAATGATAATGTGAAATTAATTTCCTGTGAAAAAGCACGAATATGCTTAAATAAGAAATGTTTAGCTTTCTTAGCTCACATAGTTGATGCAAAACTTGATAAGGGAAATTTGGAAAGTGTTCCTGTTATAAATAAATACCCGGATGTTTTTCCTGACGAATTACCTGGATTACCACCCCCTCGTCAAGTAGAGTTTAAAATAGAGTTAATACCAGGAACAACCCCTATTACTAAAGCACCCTATCGTTTAGCACCAATTGAAATGAAAGAACTCATGACTCAATTACAGAAATTATTAGATAAGGGATTTGTACGTCCTAGTGTATCACCTTGGGGAGCACCAGTTCTCTTTGTTAAAAAGAAAGATGGAACTTTTAGGATGTGTATTGATTATAGGGAACTCAATAAGGTTACTATAAAGAATAGACATCCTCTTTCTAGGATTGATGATTTATTTGATCAGTTACAAGGATCTAGTTATTTTTCTAAAATAGATTTAAAATCTGGATATCATCAATTAAGAGTACAGGATGACGATGTTTCTAAAACTACATTTAGAACTAGGTACGGGCACTATGAATTTCTTGTAATGCCATTTGGGTTAACCAATGCTCCAGCAGTGTTTATGGATTTAATGAATAGGGTATGTAAACCTTATTTAGATATGTTTGTTATAGTCTTCATAGATGACATTCTGATCTATTCTAAGAATAAGGAAGACCACGAACAACACCTGAGGTTAACTTTGGAATTGCTACAAAAGGAAAAGTTATATGCAAAATTCTAAAAATGTGAATTTTAGAAAAGAAAAGTACAATTCCTAGGACACATAGTTAACCAAAATGGAATACAGATTGATCCAGCAAAGATTGAGGCAGTTAAGAAATGGGAAGTTCCAAAAACCCCAACTGAAATACGACAATTCTTAGGTTTAGCAGGATATTACAGAAGATTTATAGAAAATTTCTCAAGAATAGCTCAACCATTGACAAAATTGACCCAAAAAGATAGAAAGTATATATGGGAAGAAAAACAAAATGAAGCTTTTGAACTCCTCAAAAGTAAGTTATGTAGTGCACCCATATTAGCCTTACCAGAAGGGACGGAAAATTTTATAGTATACTGTGATGCATCACGTCAAGGTTTTGGATGTGTTTTAATGCAGAAAGACAAGGTAATTGCATATGCATCCAGACAACTTAGAGATAGTGAAAAGAATTATACCACCCATGATCTAGAATTAGGAGATGTAGTATTTGCACTGAAAATTTGGAGACATTATCTGTATGGGACTAAGTGTACAATATATACGGATTATAAAAGTCTGCAACACATCTTTGATCAAAAGATGTTAAATATGAGGCAGAGAAGATGGGTAGAATTACTAAGTGATTATGACTGTGAAATCAAGTATCATCCCGGTAAAGCAAATGTAGTTGCTGATGCTCTAAGTAGGAAAGAAAGAACTAAGCCATTACGGGTACATGCTATGAGAATGGAACTACGCTCAGACCTGTTAAATCAAATCCGGGAAGCTCAACAAAAAGATGTGTTAAAACTAAAAGGACAATTAAAAGACATGAAAGAAGAAGCAGATGGAATTCTGAGATTTAAAGGAAGAATTTGGATACCTGATAACAGCATGATTAGAACAATTGTTCTGCAAGAAGCTCATAAGTCAAGATATTCTATGCATCCAGGGAATAATAAAATGTACAAAGACTTGAAAAGCCAATACTGGTGGCCAGGCATGAAAAGATCAGTCGGAGAATTTGTGGAACAACGTGATGTCTGTTCAAGAATAAAAGCTGAATATCAAAAACCTTCAGGATACCTACAGCAACCAGAGATTCCAGAATGGAAATGGGATCAAATTACAATGGACTTCATAACTAAGCTACCAAGAACCAGAAATGGATACGACACAATTTGGGTTATAGTAGATAGATTAACTAAGTCAGCTCATTTCTTACCTATACGAGAAGATTATAAGATTGAGAGATTAGCAAGAATTTACATAAAAGAAATTGTGTCCAGACATGGAATACCTGTATCCATTATATCAGATAGAGATAGTAGATTTGAATACCTGTATCCATTATATCAGATAGAGATAGTAGATTTACTTCCAGGTTCTAGCAGACATTACAAAAAGCTTTAGGAACCTAAGTGAATTTAAGTACAGCTTATCATTCACAGACTGATGGACAGAGTGAAAGAACAATACAAACCCTAGAAGATATGTTAAGAGCTTGTGCTATAGATTTTGGTGGAAATTGGGATAGTCACCTACCATTAATAGAATTTTCATACAATAACAGTTATCACTCTAGCATTGGGTTAGCTCCATTTGAAGCTTTATACGGAAGAAAGTGTAGATCACCCTTGTGTTGGAATGAAATAGGTGATAGACAACTCACAAGTCCTGAACTAATCCAAGAAACCACTGACACGATCACTGATATTAAAAACAGACTTAAAGCAGCTCGTGATCAACAGAAGAGTTATGCAGACAAACGAAGGAAACCATTGAAATTTCAAATTGGATACAGGGTTTATTTGAAGATATCTCCCACTAAAGGAATCTTTTGGTTTGGAAAATCCAGTAAGCTAAACCCTAGGTATATTGGTCCGTTTAAAATCATTGATAGAATTGGTCCCGTGGCATATAATTTAGAATTACCTTAAGAATTAAGTGAAGTACATAACACTTTTTATGTGTCCAACCTCAAGAAATGTCTAACCACTGAAACCTTAGAGGTACCAACTCAAGAAATCAAATAGATAAGAAACTTCATTTTGTGGAAGAACCAGTAGCCATTGTAGACAAGGAGATAAAGAAGTTAAGAAGAAATAGAATTCTCATAGTGAAAGTTAAATGGAATGCAAAGAGAGGACCAAAATACACATGGGAAAGAGAAGATGAGATCAAGAAGAAATACCCCCACTTATTCAGAGGTAATGACCAGTTAAGTTTTTAAGAAGTCACACTCCAAGGAATTTCGGGACGAAATTCGTTTAACAGGGGGAGAATGTGACAACCCTAAAAATAAATTGTATACTTTTAAAATTTTATTACGACTAAAATAAATCATATTATTATGTCAATTTTATGTATGCATGTTTACATGCATATATGTATATGAAAAATTTACGTGTGCATGTTTGCATGCATGTGTTGAATATCTAAGCATGCATGTTTATATTTTTGCATGTACACATATATTCCATTTATGCATGTATATAAATATAATTTGGTATGTATATACATATATACACACATAATTTAACTTATGGTTATCTATATAAATATATATGGGTGACATGTATAAATTAAGTATCAAAACAATATGATAACCTAACCAAACATTACAACACAAGATATCTTGGTGCCAAAACAAAACTAGACAAAACAAAAGACACCTAAACACCAGCCCAAATGCTAGACATGATTCATTAGGAGTTTAACCAACCAACTAAGTGTGAGTAACACCTTGATCGGTCAAGAACAACTACCACGACCACCCAAACCGCCATACAAACCCTCAAAAGAGGCACATGAACTATCATCATTGATAGAGCAATATGTGGCAAGTTCTAAAGAATCTTAGGCCACCTTGCATTCCTAGCTTCTTAGACAATAAGCTATCATCATTACAAGGGTGAATATGGCAATCCCAAGGGCCATTCTCAGCCACCTAAGCCAACACCAAGCTTCACCACCTTTTGCCACCTCAACTCATAAAATAACTAAGCATAGCTATGCTAGCTTAGTCATCATTCTAGGAACCTAGAGTAATTATGTGTAATCCCCTTTATATGTAACTCTCGGCCGAAAGAAGGAATTACATACCCATTAAGCTACCCTCTCAAACCTCTCTATTCCTTATATTCCCTCGGTCCCGATTATCATTACCATAACCATTTTCATCAACATCACCGTAACCATCACCACCATACCATCCGTAACCAACACCACCAAGGCACCTCCCATAACCAACATCACCACCACTACCCGTAACCATCACCTTCCATCACCTAGTCTCACCTCTCGGTTCTACAAGCCATCAAGCATCCAAGTTGACCACCTTGCATGTGAACAAAATTTCAGGTGATCTTTTGTTGAATTATGATAAGAGTAAGTGTGTACGATAAAGTTTCACATAAAATGACTATCATAAGTATTCTTATAGAATAAATCTAAAGAATTACAAGTACAAAAACCAAAGATGTTATAGTATGCATACCGGCCCCAATTTAATGTAAACATGTAAGAAAGAGGTCTAGACTCACCTCTTGGGTAGAACTTGCTAGAACCCTCGATCGAGAAGTAAAATCCCAAGTTCAACACCTTTAACATGCAACGATGCAAACTTTATCAACATAAACCATACATACACTATCTTGGATCATAGATCCATCGAGAACCAAGGTCAACAAGAAAGAAATCACTTACCTTTGATGATTTCTTTACTTTTTCTCTAGGCAGCACTTTCTATCTCTATCTTACCACTTTTGGCAATCTTGGATCACAAGTAAGGGGACGGGAGGTGCTTTTTTACTATATATAAGGAAGGTTTAGGGTTTGGATTTTCTTTAAAGCAACTTTTGCCCCTCATCTTTCCTTTATCACCCAAACCTATTTTTATTTCTTTAAACCGGAATTCAGGGTGTTACAGTAGTAGTATTTATATGTTTTAGTTAGATGAATGAAAGATGTGTTTCAAAGCTAGTGTTGTATGTGAGTTCTGAAGCATTAGTTTGTATTTTGTTTGTGACTTTAGTTTCCTCCCCAAACCCTAAATTATTCTAACGAGACAAGTCGGTTTTAGAAGCAAAACTACTAGATCCCAAGGAGAACAAAGAAATACCAAAATGCTTATACATAACAAAGTACACAATTTTCCATACACTTCTAAATTGTGATTACGCAAAACGAGTTGTTTCACCTAAAAGACGAACAAAACTAAAACATAAATGCAAAGGATCAAATCGTGTCAAAATACTTATCATAAAACAAATACAAAATTTAGAATATGAAAAATCACATGTTACCATATATTTGTGATAATTTAGCTATAAATAAATTGAATATTACACTATGTTGGACTACCACTTCAATTGACATCGCCCAATAGGCCGTCCATCTATAACAAGTCACTCGTACTAAACAATATAATGCCAACATATAACTCTCACTAAATCATATGAACTAAGTTGTTAACAATCCTAAAAGAATGTAGCTTATCATGTCTAAGTGTAAGTTAGTGAAAATAAAATGTAAAAGTAATAAGAACATCAACCTAGTGATACAAATATCGTATATTGGCCATCGGTATTACACAAACAAAATACCGATTACACAAACAAAAGCATTGAAGAACAATTATAGCAAGTACACAAACACTATCAATTAAGATGGAAATGATAATCAATTTAATATCAAAAGGGAAAGTATACAGTTGCAATCATGAAAATGATCGAAACTTACAATTTTCAGCTTAATGGCTAACAAAGGCATCTACATAAAATGAAGGTGAGGTCAATCGAACGGGACTAATTAAACAGAGGTGATTCAATGGAGGTGTTGTGATGGTAGAGAGCAACTCTATTTTGAGATCTAATAATAGACTAAAGGCCCTAATTTGAGCGCAAAACAAAATGATCGCTATATTTCTATGTAAAATTAAATTCTAGCTTTTATATTAACGCTTTATTTTTTAATAATATTGCAACCGTAAATGTGGTTGCAAATCCTAACGGTTGCAGGACGGTCGCAATTTAAACCAAACATTTTATGTTCCACATATTTGAGATGATTTAGCGACTATATTTTATAGATTAACTCTTCTTAAAAGTACGTATTATGTTTTCTATAGATTTGCGACCATTACAGAGTAAGTTGATGAAATTGCAACAATTAAGTTTTCAGTGGCTAATCCGAACATTTTTTTTTCAGTCGTAAATTTGATAGCAATTGCCTAGTTTTATAGTAGTGCTTGGTTTAAACGCAATGATCCACTACCAATTTGATAGCAATTGCCTGGTTTTCAGTGCTTGGTTTAAACGCAATGATCCACTATCAATTTGATAGCAATTGCCTTAGTAGTGCTTGGCTTAAACGCAATGATACACTACCAATTACTTCAGGTGCGTGTGTATATATTTCAGAAATATGCTCATAATATAGATGCACAAAGTTAAAAGAAACACATACTCCACATATATACAAGTCATTTCCAGCATGCTCACTTCAGTTGATGTTTTCAGCTTATATAATTATTCTATTCCGTGATAACATATATAATGTTCAAAACTCAGTTGGTCATGTAAATTACACAGTTAAGGGTTAGTGATAATCACATCGTTTTCAATTGGTTTTAAACATCATACCACCCTTTCTTCTTTGATATACAATCAGGTAAACAAACATCATCATCACAAATTCATGGATTTCAGCTTTTGATGATTCGGAACCTATCTTTAACCTTCTTTGTATTTGCATTTACAAACTGCAAAAACAGCAGAGCAAATTATGAATAAAGTTACTTATGATATCCATGACACCTTTGGATTACAGAAAGCAGGGTGTTTAAAAACCTAAATGTTAAACTTTTGTTGTGTTCTTGGAAATATATTATCAAAATATTTTCAAAAACAATAAACATGTACTAGAATATAGTCATGAATATCATGACTTTAGTCTGCGACATTTTTAAAGTTGAAACGCACATGATCATCCATTAGTCGGATTGATTTCCAAAGCAAAAAAAAAATTATGAATGTGTGTAGAATATGTTTATACACATTTCAAAGTATTAGACAATGGTTTCAGTAAGTACCTCAAAATCTAGTTGTGTCTTTGTTGTATGGACTCTCGCATATCCAAATTCGCTTATTCTTGATATGCTCCATTTACCAGCCTGAAAATTATTACATATATATCAGCATGTGTCTTTATACAAAGACAATAAAATCTGTATTTACCATAGGAGGAAAGCTGTCAAGTTTGAATCCAGCCATCCCGATAATTGCATGAACGGGTGCTTTGTAATTCTTGTTGTCATATGTGTCCACTCCATCTGCACCTTTCTTTGGCATTGCTTTACATTGGTTTCTATATACCGCGCATGTTCTTTCATAGTTATGGACATGCCCAAACAAAACCAAGTCCACCTGGTTCATTCACCCAAGGTTGGAAATTTAGTAAAAATATATATATACAATTTCATTTACCAAAGGAATTTTTCTTATTTGGCTACAGGATCAAAAAGATTGTGATAATCTGGTTTTGTCTTTTACTGTTGGTTATTACATTTCACTACACTTTAGATCGCGCGCACATTTGATGAATCTTTTTGACCTATCTGGGTGTCTTTATTTTGGTATGGTTTTTGATTGGACTACATTGGACCGAAAAGAAAGAGTCTGTTCTTACTTGTGAATCAAAGTAAATGTTTCAAACTAGCGCAAACAAGATGTGTGTGAAAGTAATCATATTTAAAGGTATGAACTTATAGCAGACTATGGCTTTAGATGATAATGAGATAAAAGACACTCAACATTTTATTTGCATGTTGAAGCTAGCACAATCCTGTCACTTGATGATACCTTATTTGTTAATAGCAAGGGTTCAACTTGTAGGACAAATCGAGGGTCAACGCTTCCACAGCTAGAATACATTGGTCTGTGCCTAAAATATATAGCAGCTATAAAAATTAGCGGAAACAATAGTCCATGACCGAGAAATGATATTTCCAAAATGTATTATCCCTTTTATACATATGTATGCTCATATTTACCCCGTAAATATCAGCCATGGAGTTCTTGATCGATCGACTGACTCCATGTCCTTGCTCATCCATTGATACTATCACGGTAGCATATATGTCAGTTATCAGAAACAATGGCTTTATTTATTTTAATTCATAACGCATTAGTAATGGACCTGCTCTGAATTTTTTGACCAATCATGTTCAGTTGAAATGACTACAAAATGCACGCTTCCTTGTTCGATGGAGTACCATGGCTTATCCTTCGCTGGCGTTGGCATTGGGAAATAACTCTCATAAGGTACACCACATTCTCCTCCAGAGTCTGGTGTGATGTATAGTGAGCCTGATTTCACATAATCCCTGAAAGTTTTTGCATCATTCGTTAGTGTGACCATGTTTGTAATAAAATGTAGATTATATGATTGTAGTTTTGAAACTTATTATTTAGGCAATTCCATTACTACTTGTTCTTGTTTC
Source organism: Flaveria linearis (assembly GCA_024085815.1). NCBI lineage: Eukaryota > Viridiplantae > Streptophyta > Magnoliopsida > Asterales > Asteraceae > Flaveria > Flaveria linearis. The sequence continues at coordinate 73,086,311 of CM044003.1, read as the reverse complement.
CTTGGTATATTTCTATTGATATCATGGTAAGTGAATGTCACTTCGTTGCTATGATATTCAAGCAATTTAAAAATGAATCATGTAATATCTGGATTCAAACATAATTAGCGGTTATATTGTCAATACCTTTCATGATTCCCAATTGCAGTCATGTAAGATAGTCGTGAAGCGACAGGGCTTATAAGATGAAGGAAGAAATCCCATTCCACCAGAAAACCTGTGGCATAACTTATATCCCCAATGTGAAATATTGAATCTGCATTTCCGGATGAAACTTCATCAGCCATCGCTTGAACAACAGCTATTGATCCGGGCTATAAAAATGGTCACAAAGCGGTAAGAATAATGAAATTCTGTAGGAAATGATTTTATTACAGGCCAAACGGCAACATTTACCTGAATATAATGTTCGACAGAAGCGTCACGTGGGGCCTTGCCCATGTCACCAAATGCCAGAAATTTTAGTTCACCTGATCCACTACTAGGTGGAGTCTTAAAGTTGATTGTTGGACTCCAACCAGCCAAATTGCTACAAAATGAACATATAGAGAAATTGAAATTTCTAGCTACATCCCATCTTGTTTAAACATTTATGAAAGCGTTGGCATACCTTCCATATCTTTAGGAGAACCTTGTTGAAGGCTTGAGTCCAGTCATCACTGCGGAATGAATGTATCCTGGATCATGCCAACCAAAATCCTTTGCAGGGCTCTGTAGCCCAGAAGCTTGATTTTTACAAAGCATGAAAAGAATTTTAGATCAAATTAGTTCAAATTTATTAGCAAGTAAATATATAAGATATTCCATATATACTTGTTAGAAAAACATTAAATAACATGATTTAAAAGCTATTCCATGGTCTATCTGTAGCTAATTACAAGTACAAGACAAAGAGCTTGATAGAAGTCAAAGTAAGAACATACTGCACATGTCCTTTTGGGAAAATGTAGTAACACGAGATGTTTGTGATTTCCCATTCACGTATTGAACTTGTTGTGGATTTTTGTCTCCGCTGACCCACGTTATTCTCATCTGCGCATGACCAACAGTTATATCAGGGAATAAAAGAATGAAATCTTTGTCTGAAATTTTACTTGATTCTGTTTGCATCTTAAGATTCTCTTGTAAATATAAAAGTATATATAATCATGCGATTCTTAAATAAAGATTGGCATAAAATAACACTACATGACATTGTTGGCAGGAAGGTGCTTACTGATGTCCCTGTAGAATCAACACTAGAGAGATGCCCATGCAATGGCATTTTTGGATTTTCAAACTTGAGTACGCTAGATTTAGCTAAAACACAAGGCGTTTGAAATCCAGCAGCGAAGAAGACAAACTGGATACTAGTTCTAATGTTGATAACATGAAATGTGATTGATGCACTGCATGTTGTCACCAAACATTTTCCCCTCTGATCAATTTTTTTACATTCCTTCTTCTTGCAACCAATATATCCGGGATCGTTGCTAACATATTGTGCCTGCATTACAAGCGAAATATTACAACTTTTTGCACGAATGATGTTTCCGGGAATTATGCAGTTTATCCAGACATGGAAGTCATTTGTATTATATATCTCGAAAATGCTCAAATACACCACGGCAACATGACTGTAAGAATCCTAGATGTTAACCTTAATTAATGATCAAGTTTAATGCAAAAGTTAGCGGGTCAATTATGTAGTTTATGTATAATTTGTTTGTCGTCAAAATTGTATTATCTACGAGTCTACGGGTCAACATATAGTTTATTAAGCTTATTGACGTACGGTTCTTATGAAACAAGTTGTAATCCTGTGTTGAATAATTGGTTCGTAAATAATACTCTCAATCCTATACATCAATGTTGCGAATCACTCGCTATCCAAAGATCACTAACAACGAATATATATTGTGTACAACTTGCAGAGAATGTTCACTAACATTTATATATGAATCACACCATATGTTTACCGGGAAGGGGTATTTATACCCTTCTAATCCGGCGGTTACAAGTTGGTTAATAACAACCAACTAATTAACTACCATTCGGGTTATTAACTGTCACTATACCCGAGACACTATATACATCATATTTGTTCGACCCATACTTACTTATATACATATAACATTAATTATAATAATAACACTTGATCTAGTTTGATGTCGAGGTTATAAGTCTAACAATCTCCCCCCTAAGCTTGATATCAAACTCTTCGTTTGCTTCTTAGTTCTTGGCCGGACCGCACTGTGGTGGCCTATCTCGGACGACTTGTCTCCTCTTGATCTTGTCTCCCAGTTCTTCTTTGATGCTTTCATCATGGCTTCTTTTGTTGCTGCTTTCCCCTTGTTTGAATGTAGTCCTCCCTTTTCTTTCTTTCACATTCTTGTAGTACCAATCCATGATATCCAAGTATTGATTGTAGATGAGGAGCAAGTAAATTGATTTCTTCGGATCAAACCTCATGTCGGTTGCAATGAAAGGCCAAAACTTCTTTCTTGATACTTCTGCCTTTCCACCATTTAAATCAACAGCCATATAAAGTTCATAAAGGCTTACAGACTTGCCTTCGAGTTTGGGAGGGAATGTGCTTCGCTGCTTAAGTATTTCTTTCGTGAACCATTTCACCATGGATTCAAACTTGTTCTTCAAAGTTTCTTCATCATTTACTTTTGAATTGATCATCCTCAATAGATCCATTAGAGTAATCATGTCTTCTACATTATCAACAGAAGGTTGCTCTATTACCATTTCCTTTCCTTTGTTTCCAGCCTTCTTTCTCGAATTTTTTTCACCCTCTAAATCGATTGCTTCAAAGTGTTCTTCCATCTTTCTTATTTCGGTTGCGGTTCCTTGTTGGTCGCCATCTTCATCAAACATTCTTGAAATCGTGCATTTAGTTCCTTCGAAATTAATTTTATACCCTTGGTGATTCAATAAGTCTGCACTTAAAGTATTCCGATCGAAACCAGGGACTAGATACACCCTTTCGATCTTATGTGGAATCCCATCACTATTAACAACAACTTGACCAACGCCTTTAAAGAGTGTCTTGGTTCCCTCTATGCGGGTCTCTATACCATACGACTTTCTTATCGCCTTGAACACCTTTTCTGTTCCCGATATGTGATGTTTCTTTGTCAAACTAACAAACCAAGTTTCGTCCCATCCATTTCCATCCGTGCCTTTTACTGCAAATTCAGAATTCCGTATGTTGTTTTGGCACAATCTTTTGTTGTGATCATCACTTCTACATGTGTTACACACATGATCCTTAATCTTAGTCTTCTTCTTCTTTCTCCCAACAGCCTTCCTGTTGAAGTAATCTACAATTCTTTGGTCTTTGACTGCAACACTTCATCAACCTCTGCTTTCTTCAACGAGGCCTTCATTCTTTCACACAATTCAGTGATTAAAGTTGGTTCCATCGCAGAACCATCCACACCATCGCAAGTTCCAAACGTATATGCGTCTTCCATTTAGTGATCTGTCTTCAATGCCACACAGGCTTGATCGGCTTCGATCCTTTCTTCCACACCACACAGGTTAAACTTCCCAAGAGCGAACACGCTCTGATACCAATTGTTGCGAATCACTCGCTATCCAAAGATCACTAACAACGAATATATATTGTGTACAACTTGCAGAGAATGTTCACTAACATTTATATATGAATCACACCATATGTTTACCGGGAAGGGGTATTTATACCCTTCTAATCCGGCGGTTACAAGTTGGTTAATAACAACCAACTAATTAACTACCATTCGGGTTATTAACTGTCACTATACCCGAGACACTATATACATCATATTTGTTCGACCCATACTTACTTATATACATATAACATTAATTATAATAATAACACTTGATCTAGTTTGATGTCGAGGTTATAAGTCCAACAATCAAGATGTTTTAGCTGGTGGTGTGAACTGTTGAATTCGAAAGTAACAGAAACTAAAATTTCAATATTTCTGTTATCTGTTGTGTCATCTGAAACTGTGAACCAAGGTAGTTATCTAAACCGCAAATCGAAGTTTTATTGGGGCTGTTCGTTATTGATAATCAGAAACAAAACAGGGTGTTCGTTGCCTGTTGTATCGTAAGAGACCAGAGACAAAATGGGGTGTTTCGGTTGTCAACATCAGTCACAAGCAGTGTGTTGATTATTGTTGATGTTCACCAATTAGAAACCGTTAGACGAACACGGTTAAGAACTGAACCAAGTGTCGTATCCATTCACTAAAATATATTAAATAATGGATATGAGAGATGAATATAACCACTCAAATATGAACGAGTTTGTTTTCCCCTAAAAATATACGTACGAGGGATGACATATGGGGATGGGAGATAGGATGATGGAGTGAGTTATTTTTACCAATGTATGAACATTGAAGTTAGGAATGGATCATGTGATGTGATGTATTCACAAATCACAATAGCTTTTAACTAAAAATCATTATTTTTTAAATTTATCTCTCATTTTATTAAACAACTTTTATATTCCATTCCACGTATCTATTATTATTCAACTAAACAATACATTACTATTATTATTATTATTATATTATCTTTTTACCACTCAGACAAACTATAAAATAATTGATATGGAGAGTGAAGATAAACCTCAAATATGAGCGGACATTTGATAAGTAGGAGTTCAAAGCAATTTAATACAATTGGAATCTTAATTTAATTGGTCACTATATGTAGATTAGGAATTTGTTATAATTGAAAGTTAAATTCTATTCTTATCATCTTTGGTTACACAAGAAATTGGAATTAATTTCCTTAATTTTTTTTATAAATTCGGATTTCGAAACTCATCCAAATTTTCAAGAATTTCAAAACCGCCACCATACCGTCGCCGCTCATAACCGCCGCCGCCGCTGACCCCCAACCACCGCTGACGCCCACAACCCCCTCCGCTGCCCAACCTTCGACTACCGACGCCCACGACCGTCGTCGTCCGCGACCTCCGACCGGCATCGCTCGACCACCGCCACCTCTAACGGCCAGTACCCCCGACCGTGGACTTTCGCCGACCTCCGACCACTGCCTCCTTCCAACTGCCACCTGACGTCTACTACCCTCCGACCGCTGCCGCCCGCTGATCGCTGTCGTCGCCGACCTTAGCCACCAACTGCCCCTTTCATTCGCCGACCCTGATCAACGACCGTAGCCGATCGCCCGAATCCATTTAACGCCCCACCCACTGTCCACTTGTCGCCCCTGCCCTCGACAACTCAAACCTACCGAAAACCGATCGTGCCATCACCGTTGTTGGCAATCAACAGTGCTGCTAACTGCGCCCTCCACCAACTAACACCCATCTCTACTGACCGCGCCCATGCCCGACCACCTACTATTCTCGCCAAACCGCGTCGATTTTAGACTGTTGGTTTTTGGTGACAGGATGATTGATTAGTGGCGGCCGTGCGGTACGGTTGGTTTTTGGAAACGAGCACGGTCATTGGGCGCGGTTGGTGGTCGCGGTTGATTGCCGGTGCTGACGCCTTGGCGGTCAATGGAAAGCGACGGTGATTAGTGGTCATGGAGGTGGTGGCGTTTTACAATGGGTGATAATTTCCAATTCTTTTATAAGTATTTTATCACTAAAAATGCATTTGGAATTTAAATTACTTTTATAGATTTTAATTCTCTTGACTTTCAAATCCTTTAAAAAATATTGAATTCCAAATATAATTCCTTCTAATACTAATCCAATTTTCAATTCCAACAAATTCTGTAAACCAAACATGCTATGAAGGTTTAGTTTGCTATCCCCTAAAAATATAGGGTTAGGTATGGGGATGGGAAATGGGTTTGGAGTAACTTTTTAGGTGTTGTAATTAAAGTTTGAGTATGATGATGAGAAAGTGGAAGCCATTTTAAATGCTTTCAGAGAAGATCCAAGGATTCTAGGTTTTGATTTCAAATTTAATTGTAGAATTTCTTTTAAACTTCTTGTTGAAATATATTGATAATTCAATCCAATTCAATAACAAACATAATATCAATCCAATTCAATAACAAACATAATATAATGTAGTATAGTTATTTCAATGTGTTCGTTATTTCTAATGTGTGGTTTCTTTTACACGATAAATGGATCGTTGGGCTGATGGAGCATTGGGCTGATGGAGCATTGGGCTGTTGCAGTGAAGAGTATGAGTTGATTGGATCAAATCAATGGGCTTGGTTACGTTATAATTGGCGGTCTTAATTTGTTGATATATCAATATAAATATATAAACAAGAGAAGGTCAAAAAAGAGAAGAGATATATCACTGTACCAGTGGATGGGTCTTCTGCCATTGCTTCAGAGAATGATTTGAGATCTTGTCCTCATCTCTTTCAACTTATCCTCTTCATCAAGATCATCCTTTTCCATCAAGAGTGATTTTAGGGTTTTAACCCATCTTGGTCCTGTCTTCTTGATCTGGCGTAAGATCATCTTCTGCATGTCTTATGATATGATCTTCATCATCTAGAACATGCTTCTTCTTTAACAATGACAGTGCGACCTCTTTGATTGAGATTAATTGTCTTGAAAGCAGTGGATATTTGACTCTTCTTCATCTAATCTATTTGGTCTTTGATTTCTTGATTTGTAGTGTTTTATTCCAGATTGTATCTGAAACATTGATTTGTTTTTAACTCTTTGTAATCTTGTGAAGTTTTGAATTAGAAATTAATCACAGATTCAATGTTGAATCTGTAAGTTGTTCAAGTTCTTGCATTTGATTTCATCTGATACATGTTTTTTGACATGGTATCAGAGCTAATGGCTCTGGATGATTTTCTTGTTCGATACTGGTCTCCTTCCGCTGTTCACATCCAAATGTTCGCAATTAGGTTTTTCAAGTTTGAAACCCTAACTTCGGGTTATGGTCGTGGTGACTTCTGGAGTTTCCAATTGTAGATCTGGCATTTGAGTGTATATCATAAGATAATCTAATGCTGGCATAAAAAAAGAGTTCAAGAGCTTGAATGATTGTGTCTTTGCTGGTGAAGAAAAGCTGGTTGGAATCTAAATGTATTTCTAAAAAGTCAAAGCGGAGTAGTTCTTTCTTCTGCGTAGGTTGGAGAAATTGCAGCATATGCCTACTTTGTCTTCTTACGTCTGGTTCAACTTTCATTGCTGATTGGGGACACTAGTCAATTAACTAGACAAAACATGCAATGTGAGGTTTCTTATACTTTTTAGTCTGTTTTTTTTCTTTCATAAAGCAATTTGTTAGTCATATTTGACTTGCTAGATGGACCAGCAGTGGTTTGATATATAGGGAGAGCCACACCTGTTTTCTATGCTACATATATACATGTTCTTGTGGTTCTTGATTAATTATATGATGGTGTTCAATGAGTTTATTGATCTTGTTTCTATATACTACTTGCTCATTTGTTATTGTGCGCTTGGTTGCATTTTGTTCTCACAGTCTAGGTTCTAATTTCTCACTCCCTGGTTAAGTCTTGTCAAGCCACCATTTAGTGTGTTAGAGTGTCAACATGAACGTTTGACTATTAGACTTGATGCTAGTGATACTTGCCTACTTTCTCTCACACATTAGTTTTTCAAATTTATTTTAAGATCGATCAACAACGTGTGTTTCTTATGGGAAATTGTTACAGAAACCATGATTCTTTTTGATAAAATAGTGGGTCTATATGTGCTATTGAAACATACTGTTGTTTGTTTCTGTAAAGATTGGTAAACAATGTTTGCATCTGTGATCTGTCTAATTTGATTTACATTAAAAAAGTCATGTGTGTTATCAACCAGTGCTAATTCTAATACTTTGTGGCTGTTATCATAAACTAGCAGTTAAGGTTGGTTGCAAGAAAATTAAAGCAAATTTTAATCCTATTTAGGTTTTTCGATTTGTTTAAAAGAAAGTTGGAACCTGTTTACAAAGTATCATGTTAATAACATTGTTTTTTGAAAATTCAAAAGGGTAGTCCCATATTTACTTTGGATTGATACTGAGAATAAAACAATCAAATTCTACTCGCTTTCTTGGAACTAGTTATATTCAAACTTTGTGTTGCCATCAGTTCATTCATTATGATGTGTTCTATATGTTGAATTTTTGACGGGTGTTATTTTGTATCATGAATGTCTTATTTCGTTCTATCATTTTTTGATTTCATGATTGTTTGTTTAACCCTTATGTCTTATTAGTTTTGTTGTCTGGTTAGTCAAATTATGTGGTTTCTAGTTTCTTTAACCAGTAGTGTTATTATGACTTTAAGAGTGTTCTTGATTCTTTGACAGCCTTGTATATTTCTCTTATGTAAGAGATGTTATCAATCTGTTTGGCTGTGTCTTCTAGTCTGGTATAGCTTATGCTTTTCTCATTGTTACCAGGCTTGTCTTTTGAATCTTATGATTCGGTATTGTCTGTGAAGTTGTAAAAGTTTTTGCTTGAATCAATTAGTCTTTATGTTCTTTACAAGTACTCTCTTGATACTTCTCTTGTAAAGTTGTAAAAGTTTTGGTCAAGTCAAATTAGTCTTTAGGTTCTTCACAAATTCTGTCTTCAGCCATGGTGCTGAGTTCATATAAAAAAGTCGTGTGACTTTTATCTCTCTTATCAGATATGTTTCTGGTAGTTTTATCGAATCTTATGATTCTAAAAACCGTGTGGTTTTTTATTCTCTCTTATCAAATATTTTTTTGATAGTCTTAAAGAATTATATGATTCTTTCTTTGTATTAATCAGAAGATGTTCTTCTGATCTATTCATTTTCTTCTTTCTTTATTGTTAAAGAAAGTTGATAAATGTCTTATCTTGGAGGTCGTGTGACTTCATGTCTTTATCAGATATGTATCTGATTCTATTATATGGTCATGGGTTGTATGCCTTATGACTTGTTTGGTATGTCATGTTAGTGGTGGATTCAAAGTCCACTTGCTAGGGGTATGAAATCTTCGAATTCTTTGTGGGATTCTTTGTAGAATCTTATGATTCTGTCTTTTGTTTGATCAGAAAAATGGATCTCTGATTTCTTTTTCTATATGTCTTGTGACATTCCGTTCCTTGTCTTTACTATTTCTAAAATCATGTGATTTGTTGTTTAGACTTGTTCTTCTCATTTGACTATTGAATATTGTGATTCATTGTTTGGTCAGAATAGTTTTCTGATTTGTTTCTTTATTCAATAGTTATCTTATGGTTCATTATATGATAATATTAGGATTCTTTCTGTTTTTGTCAGAATTGTGTCTGATATTTGTTATACAATCATAATAATTCTGTGATATTTTCCAAAAAATATGTGTATGATTGTTCTCTCATGTAATGTTTACCGCATGTTATCATATGCTATATCGTGTTGCATTTTCTTTGGACTTATTCTTTGTCAATCGTGAACATAAAATTCGTTGTTTGATTAAGGTTGTATTTGAGAGGAAGTTGGTATTGCTGGAAGTCTTTCTATAGCTTTTGTTTTATATGGATATAGATTGCTTCTCACTAGTTTATTTATTGGATTGTGGGAATTGCAATCTAGAATTCAGTTTGTCTTTGTGCTTCCAGAACCTTCTTTCACTCTGTTGTCTTGTTGACGGTTTTCTTCTTTATGGTTAGTGTTTCATCTGTTCATGAACCTCAAGTTCTTGAGTCCTCAACTACGTGATTTGGTTCTAGATTGTCACATTGATGGTTTAGCTTTGTTTTTAGAACTTGAACAGTCGCTGTATGATTCAGTTTTTTGTTTGGATCTGATAGATCTAAGGGTTTGTTTTTGTCTAGATCTAGTAAATCTAAGTTTCTTGTATGTGCCTGAGCTTGACTTTGTGTTTTGGCTTAGGTTGTTTCTCAAATGTTGTTGTTCATGTCTTTTATACTTCAATGTTGAATTGGAAAGGTAAACTATAAAAAAAAAAAAACAATTCTTGTAGTGGGCTCATATTTTTTTTGAAAATTTCTCAATAGAAATAAAAGTCTTAGTTTCTAAATGAACTAAGATGTTTTTTATTTGATAAAGGAAGGTCTTAGTAAATTTTTCTTTGTTTCAATATTTGCTATTTTGCAAAGGTGTTGGTTGTAGTTGTTTACCAATGTTGTAATCAATGTCGAAACCTTTTTGATGACATGCATAGTTTGGTGTTTGTGTATACTCACTGTATTCATTACTTTCTTCTCATATGTGTTTTCCGGCTCTGAAATTTTAATCATGTACTAGGCCATCTCTACATTCATTCCTCCGAGTTTAGAATCGTTCTTTATAGCAAACTTTTTTTATGGTTGTAACACTTCATCCTTATCTTCATTTTTGGTTTAAACTACATATATTTTCTTTGACTGTATAACTTTGAAGTTTTGCGTTTCACACTCTCCAACTCTTAACGTTGGAATTGTTATCAAGTTTCGCCTCAGAGTAACCTGTTACTATCGTTTGGAAAGGGTGTATGTGTGAGACTTAATATGGTGTGGTGTTTTCATAATGTATTTTACTTTTGGTTTAGTAATGTTGTATAAGTCACTGGATATATGGTTTTAAAGGGAAAAAAATTATTTTTTGATAAAATATAAATTTATCAAATGTCAACTTGTTTTTTTGAAATTTTTGAGTAATAGTCTGCATGTGTTTTTATAAACCCACGTGCTTATATCCTTTTAATGTGTTTGTCTATTGAATTGAGGGGGGATGTTGAAATATATTGATAATTCAATCCAATTCAATAACAAACATAATATCAATCCAATTCAATAACAAACATAATATAATGTAGTATAGTTATTTCAATGTGTTCGTTATTTCTAATGTGTGGTTTCTTTTACACGATAAATGGATCGTTGGGCTGATGGAGCATTGGGCTGATGGAGCATTGGGCTGTTGCAGTGAAGAGTATGAGTTGATTGGATCAAATCAATGGGCTTGGTTACGTTATAATTGGCGGTCTTAATTTGTTGATATATCAATATAAATATATAAACAAGAGAAGGTCAAAAAAGAGAAGAGATATATCACTGTACCAGTGGATGGGTCTTCTGCCATTGCTTCAGAGAATGATTTGAGATCTTGTCCTCATCTCTTTCAACTTATCCTCTTCATCAAGATCATCCTTTTCCATCAAGAGTGATTTTAGGGTTTTAACCCATCTTGGTCCTGTCTTCTTGATCTGGCGTAAGATCATCTTCTGCATGTCTTATGATATGATCTTCATCATCTAGAACATGCTTCTTCTTTAACAATGACAGTGCGACCTCTTTGATTGAGATTAATTGTCTTGAAAGCAGTGGATATTTGACTCTTCTTCATCTAATCTATTTGGTCTTTGATTTCTTGATTTGTAGTGTTTTATTCCAGATTGTATCTGAAACATTGATTTGTTTTTAACTCTTTGTAATCTTGTGAAGTTTTGAATTAGAAATTAATCACAGATTCAATGTTGAATCTGTAAGTTGTTCAAGTTCTTGCATTTGATTTCATCTGATACATGTTTTTTGACACTTCTATAGCTATGTTCCATCAGTTGCAAGGTTGAGGCATGAGAAATTATTAAGATAGTAGGAAAGAAGTATAAAAGATAAGTCTCAAATCAAGTGATATCAGTGTATGAAACTTAGATACTGTGCGTATGAATGTTTAAGTCAACACAAGAATAATAAATTCTTTTTATTGAAACAAAATTGATGAAAAAACCCGCTCTCTTGATGACTACATGTAGTAACAGGCAATGAAAAATGGAAGAATGATCGTCTTAAACAAGCAAAGCAAAAACCATCAGATTTGGAAATAACATGTGAAGGATACAATCAAATAATGCAATGATTGGATCTATGCAAAACATATAAGTCGTGTGAGGCGATGAAACCAGAAAATGTTTTGTGAGGAAACAAGTGAAATATGAAAAATTAAATCACGTGACATGATTAAGTAAGAATAATTTATGAGAGATGAAGGAAAAGACTATGTAGAAAAAAAAAGTAATCTTGAGATTAGATTCGAAAGAAGAACAATTGTGTGATATAACAACAAAGAAGTCTCCAAGTGATTTAAATTATCCAAAATCTATGTGAGATAGATTTGAGTCATGTGATATGATAGTTGTATAATTTAATCAAGACCAAATAAATTTGTGTGCGACAACTATACAAGTGCATAAAAGTTTGTCTAAAGCAAAGTTCGTGAGAAGCAAATCAACAACAAGAATCATGTGGAGTAGTAAGCAGGGAATAAGATCTACAACATTGATTGAGCGGCGGGGGGGGGGGGGGGGGGGGGGGGGCTTGTTAGCCTTAAATAATGATCAATAGCTACTTTAGCTTGGAGTTGAACTTGTATTATCTAGAAATCTATAGGGCAATATGTAGTTTAGTAAACTATATAGGGTTCGAAGTTTCTAATGAAACACGTTGTTTCCATCCCTGTGTTTAAATTGATCCAATGTAACCAATGAAGAGTGAAGAACCCTAATTTGTAAATCAAGATGTTTAGTACTCATTTTACAAATGACATATTTGTTGAAGATCTTACAAACTCACCCAACATATTTTCTCTAGTGCAAAGTTTAACATATCTATTCAAATCATGAGCATAACAATAGGAACAAATCTCCAGCTCAAGAAAATATTATGTTCTAAATAAGGCTATACTTAAGTCTTTAGCTTTAAATAAGTTGGAACATGCATATTTAATATGCCCATTTTTGCATTTAGTCCAAACTATTAATATCAAAGCTTGGCATAGCTCATAACATGGAAGAATGAGACCACTAAAGAAGCCGACCATGGACACAATAAAAAATGAAAGGCTGATCATGTGAGACGATCAAAAAGAACTAGAAGCATCATGTGATATGATCTAAAGTATCCAAACAAAGATGATCTATTAAAGATTGTTTAAGAATAATTGATGAAGAACTTGTATGAATTCATCAAGCGATCAAGAAGGATAAATTAGAAATTGATAATCTATGCGATTCAATGGGAAGCTAAGAAAGTGGTAAATAAGTGTGACTAAAAACTTTTATGATTCAAGTTGGCTTGACTAGACTAGAGTGATTCAATTCAAAGATTGAATGAATTTGTGTGATGCAAATCTTTACAATAAGAAGACGAAATAGTGGTGGAAGAAACTGAAAACAAGAGAAAGATGCATTAATATCCAAGAACATCATTGTTTTCTTGAGGGCTACTGAAAGCAAGGGAATGATGGCAATTTTTAAGGCGATACGCAATAGTTGATGTGCGTGGAGAAAGGGTCTAACTGGAGTCACATATGTACTAACAAATTTGAAAAAAGTCTACTAAGGAATTAGGAGCCACAGACTAGGTTGTAGGATTAATTTGGGAGATGGGTCTAATTGAAAAGTAACTAATATTAAGAATAAGCAAGATACACCTAGTTCATGTATTGAAGTTGGGTTGGATGGTATCATAGGCTTTGGGCCTACTTTAAAGAATTATTAATAAATTTAATGAGATAAATATGGGTCAAAAACAAAGGTTTTGTAGTCCTAACCAATCTAGGAAGTTTTATGGTGTACTGTAATATGATGATGGTCCAAGAATTGAAGTGAAAGAGTTACAAGTATTATTGGATATATTAGACCTCATGGCATAAAATTAGAATTAAGGCATATAATTAACTCTGATTGTTTAGAGATAAATAAAATATTGGTTTGTGTTAGGTCTAGATTGTATAGGGCTAGATCAATTTTGTATAGGCTTATTACTTGAAAATCAAGTCTTGTAATTAATACTTGTAACAGTAAAAATATTATATATGTGTGCTTTGAATCTATAGGATAACCCCATATATATGTGTGTTGATTTGTGACTTGACAGGGAAAAACAATATACTTGGATGGATTCATGGAATTGACCAAGTGTATGAAACATCTACGGATGAACAATTTTATTAATCCGTAGATATGTTTCTTACAAGACCAAATGACCAAGTACATGTTCCTGCGGATGATCAAGTACCATGAAGTGAAGACTCCTACGGAAGAAGAATTTCCTACGGAAGAACAACTTTGCTACGGAAGACTAAATCATCTACGGAAGAACAAATGTTCTGCGGACGAGAAGATTGCTGCGGAAGAACATTATACTTGCGTGATTGCAAATACCAAGAAGTCAAACAAGTCAACAATCAATAACAAATCCCGAGAGATCCGGTGTTCCTTAACCGACTCAAATCATCTATAAATATGAGTCCTAGGTTTCACATCTCGAGGAGAACACAATCAATCATTATTACGGCTGTCAAGAGTTCATTGTGCAACCCTAGCTGCCGTCACATCAACATCAAACATTATTCGTTTCACAGGAATTCGATTGTTCATAGTCATTCATTATTATTCTTTTGTAATCATTACAGTATAGTTAATGAATACATTTGAATTATTATTGATTTCGTATTTATTGTGTTTCTGTGGTTGTGTTCATCATTAATCATTAAAACACAATTAAACGTCAATTAGTGATAATTCCGCGATCATTAAATTGATTTATTTTAATACTGATAATTCCTGAATCGCGATCCTTGGATTCACAGGTGGTATCAGAGCGTTGGTGCTCATTGATTTAGATCAATTGATCTATCAGTATTAAAATTGTTTAATTGATTTTCAAACAATTAAATCAACGACTTGTTGTTCAGCAAGCACTGTCTCATTGCTTGTTTGATTTAGATCTATATTCAAATCAATTGAATACTAGATCTGGGTCTTTGATAGATTTATCAATTTTAGCATTTAAGTTTTGATTAATTCGTTTGCATTAAACATGAGTACTTTTGGTGGAGGATCGTATCAACCGCCAAAGTTGGAAACTAAAGCTGATTTTAAATTCTGGAAGATCAAGTTCAGGAATCACGTGAACTACACAGATTCTGACTTGTGGGAGTCCATCACTCAAGGTCCTTATATTCCACCACTCTTGGGCCGGATTATAGTGACAAAAATCAGCCAATCAGCACTAAAGACCTGCCACCTGATGATGTCAAGAAGGTCAAAGTCGATATTAAAGCATATAGCTTGCTTAGTATGGCTTTACCAGAAGAAATCTTGATCAGGTGTGAAAACTACAAGACAGCAAATTCCCTGTGGAAGATACTCCACACTCTCTGTGAAGGGAGTGATGAGATCCGAAGCATAAGGAAAGACACCCTTAGATCACAGTATGAAACTTTTCATCATATTGAGGGTGAATCAATTCCTCAGCAACTCCATAGATTTATGCAACTTGTTACTGAGATGAACATCTTGGAGTTGAAATATACCACTGAGGAATTAAACAAGAAGATGCTCCACACTTTGCCTAAAAGTTGGAAGCAAACTGTCTCCATGTTCAAGAATACAATAGATCTCAAGACAACTGGTTGGATACATTGGTTGCTAAGGTAGAAGCACTTGAACTGGATGAACAATCAAGAAACAAGAGTGTGAGAACCCATGTCTCACCATATCACTTCAAGGAAACCAAAAATGCTGGAAGTGCATTTATCTCAAACAATGAAAGTGATAACTCTTGTACTTTGAGTGATGATGAAGAGGAAGTAAGTTTCTATGCATCCAAACCCACTAAGAAATCATCTCAAAGTAAAAATCAAAAGGAAAAAGGGGAGATCTGAAGAGAAAAGGGAAACATCAGCAACTGCAAACTCTTCTCAAAATAACAAACAATCAGAACCAATAACTGTCATATTGATTCTGAAGAACAAAAAGCAGCCTTTGCAGCCTTTAGTTCTAGCTTTCAAGCATATCTTGGAAGTTCACTCACATCAGCAAAACATCTGTCAGCAAGATTTGGAGGAAACTCCCTCCTGATGTAGTAGTAGAAGATGGATCTACAATGGCAGATGGCAATGATTGCTTACAGAGCTAAGCAATATCGCGGAGAAATAAAAATCTAGCAGCAGCAAGCAAAACATCAAAGATTGTGTTGATAAATCAAAAGTCAGATGCTTCAAGTGGCAATCTCTATGGTCACTTCTCTAGAGAATGCAACCAAACAATCATCTCCGCAGTATCAGCATCAGCAGCAACAAAATCAGCAACCAACATCAATCAAATCAACCTCAGCAATCAACCATCTACATCAGCAGGGCCAAGCAATTCTAAGGAGGACTGGGTGATCATCCTTCAAGATGGAACATGTGATTAGAGTGGTTATGAGAAGAAGTGATAGAGGAGAATCAAGCGTGATGGCACATATGGAAAACAAAGTTCCTCCTATGGCAGAGAGTAAAAGACAGGTTATGTCATCATCCTGTGTTGAGGAAGTTGAAAGATATAGAGTCCATGCTCAACAATGGCTGATAAAGTAAGGAAACTATGATTTTAAATGAATCACACTAAGAGAAACCAAAAATTATATCAAATAAAATAAGTTCTACAAAAGGATCTAGAAAAATATGTTTCTGAAAATTACAGCCTAAAAGCCCAAGTTGAGCATCTGACACTTCCTTAACAAAATCCATGGTGATCATGCATCAACTGAGGAAACTTCAGAAGTTTCAATTATCATCTCACAATATGGAAGTGTTAAACTCCCATATTGAATCAAAGAACAGGTCCGGGTGGGTTATAATGCTGTTGCACCACCATTAATGATAACTACACACCTTACCTGACACAAGACTAACAATTTGTCAAAAATTTTGTGCAAAGCACCAAAATTGACATACACAACAGTCATAAAGCTGAGATAGTGAAACTGAATCTACGGAATCTGAATCACTTAAACATATGAATCAGATTTGATAGTATGATGACTTGGATGATTCTGATGAACCTGATACGATCCACTGAAACCATTGGTAAGAATGTTCAAGTGAAACTGTCTTCCGCGGGTACTTGAAAAGCAAAGCGCACTCTCCTCCAAGCAACGGAACATGCTGAAGACTGCAGAGGATTGCTGAATTAAACTGAAGGACTTCAGAACTGCACCTTCACCAAGTTGATAGCTGCGGATCAAGTTCTGAGATCCCTTTGTCTTCAGAGAAAGTAGAAACAACAAACTTCAACAAAGCAAAAGAAAAAGTCAATGTTGAAGATCAGAGGAAAACAACAAATCTGAAGAATCCGTAGAACATCTGCGGAAAGCAAAAACTGCCAAGTCGTAGATCATCTGCGGAAGACAAAAATCACTGAATCCGCAGAAAAGCAAAGGCAGCGAGAAGCTGATCCTGCGGACGAGGTAAAAAGAGAGCCTCCCCACATGCAAAGAAAAGGGAAAATATAAAGCAACAAATGGCAGCCAAAGGCAACAAAGCAACAGCTGATGATGCTCCAAACAAAAAACAAGAAGAAATCAACTGATGCTTCAGCAAATGAGAAAAAGAACAATAAAAAGAAGGCTAATCTGAAGAAATCAGAAACAATATGCAAAGGGTGTGATATGAAGAATCATAATACTGATGAATGCTATTTCAGCAGCTATTGTTCCATTTGCAATATGAACAATCACATGACTGATGATTGTTTCTTCAACAAACACTGTGCATATGTGACAAAAATAACCATTCCACTCAGGAATGTTATTTAATAAGAAGAACAAGAAAAAGAGCAAAAGAAGTCACAAGATACATCATCTGAATCAGATTCTCAAGCCTCAGAAAGTGACAAAGAGACAAAGATTCAGAAAGAAAACAACAAAAGCAAAGAAAAGACCCTCTGCTGCGGACAAGACTTTGAAGAAGAAAGCACCAATACAGTCTAAGACACCTCACAAAAAGGTGGATTTGACAAATAAACAAAGTGAAGCAGCTGATGGTTTCTTTGATAACTTTGCTAAAGGAACTCCTGTGTCTCAATCAAAGCTGAAAGATGAAGAAACTTTCAAAACTACAGGATCCTCTCCAAAGTTAAAATACCAACCAAAACAAGTCACTTTGAAGAAAGAATCAGAGAAGCATGAAGGCATCCAGAAACCTGACTCATCTTCAACAGAATCATTCCTCACAACCATCAAAACAAAAAGAAACAACTAATAATGAAACTTCAAGATTAATTCATGAAGGAGTAACTATTGTTGACACATCTGGCAAATCCAAGACAATTAAGCTTGGATTGTCAATTCTAACTAATTTCTTTTGTGTGCAGGAACAATCATGGAGAGCTGACAACAAGTGGTATGTTGACAGTGGTTGTTCCAGACATATGACAGGCAACTGTGCACTTCTCCATGACTTCAAACATAAACATGCCTCTTATGTGGCATTTGGTGGGGATAAGAAGGGAGGTAAAATTGTTGGTGAAGGAATGGTAACTAATGGTGTGTTAACATTTGAAAAAGTAAATTACTGTGAAAATTTGCAGTATAATTACTTAGTGTTTCCTAAATTTGTGATCAAAATTACTTAACACTATTTGACAACACTAACTGTTACATTCTTAAGCCAGGTTTTACAGTTCCAGCAGACTGGATCCTTCTCAAAGCATCAAGAAAAGGCAACACATATATCCTGGATATGAACAACACAACACTCACTAATCATGAGACATGCCTGCTGTCTAAATCTTCAGAAGATGAATCTCAACTGTGGCATAGAAGGCTTGTCCATTCCAACATGAAGAACATGAATAAATTGGTGAAAATGACTTAGTCATTGGATTACCAAAGAAAGAATTTCACTGTTCTAATCATTGTTCTTCATGTTATAAAGGAAAAAACACCGAGTGTCTCATAAATCCAAAACAATTAACACTAACACTAAACCACTCAATTGCTTCACATGGACCTCTTTGGTCCAACCAATGTGTTGAGCATTGGAAAAAGGCAATATTGCTTGTGTGATAGTAGATGATTTCACCAGATTCACATGGGTCTTCTTCTTAAAAATAAGAGTGAAACACCTGAAACATTAATGGACTTTGTGATAAGATGAGAATCAACTTGATTTAAAAGTTAAAAATTTTAGGAGTGATAATGGAACTGAGTTTGTTAATGCTGATTTGGATTATTTTTGCAGGAATAAAGGATAGCAAGACAATTCAGTGCACCAAGAACTCCACAACAAATGGAGTGGCTGAAAGGAGAAATAGAACACTCATAGAAGCAGCCAGAACAATGCTAGCTGATTCTCAGTTGCCCATTACTTTCTGGGCAGAAGCTGTGAATACAGCTTGCAATGTTCAAAATAGAACTTTGATAGTCAAAGAACATAATAAAACACCTTATGAACTCTTATTTAAAAGGAAACCTTTTATAGGATATCTTAGAGCTTTTGGGTGTCATGTGTCGTTTTGAATACTAAAGAACAATTGGGAAAATTTTCTGAAAAAGCCTATGATGGTTTCTTTGTTGGATATTCATCCACTTCTAAATCATATAGGGTTATATTCCAGAACATAACATAGTTGAAGAGACTCCCAATGTTTCTTTTGATGAATCCATGTTCACTACTAATGTAAAAGGATCATCTTGGTTATTTGATATAGATGCATTAACGGAATCATTTAACACTGGTTATCTGATCAATGCAGGTGCTGCGGATACATGCTATCCATTTGTGCCTCCAAGTTTAAATGAAGTGCCCCTGACAGCTGACCCACAAGGGTACAACGTTCAACTGCACCTCAGCAAGAATCAAGTCAGCAGCATGAAGTTACATCCATAAATACATCCGCCGATGCATCCGTATCCGCAGATGTAAGTCCTGCCTCAGCTGCTGAACCAAGGGATAAAGAGGAAGTGTTAAATCAACAAACCATGCCTGCAAAACAACAATGTTCATCCGTGAATGGTAATGCATCTTCTACGGAAGTACAAAATAGTGCGTAGATGCTGCAGTTACTCCTGCGGAAGAACAAAATACTGCTTCCGCAGAACTCCTGCGGAAGAACAAATGATGCTTCCGTAGAACCTCCTGCGGAAGAACAAATGCTACTTCGTAGAACTTCCTGCGGAAGAAGAAAACCCAGCAGCAACTCCTACACAAGCTGATCAAAATGAGCCTTTTGATTATTTCATCGACTCACCTCTCAGCTGACACCATCTGCTTCAATGGGTTTCAAAACTTAGACACCACAGTTCCAGTTGATGCTGTCTCAACAAGCAGAATCCACAAGTCTCATCCAACAGACAATATCATTGGAGATCTGAATACAAGAACTACAAGGAACAAAGGAGGTGTGGCAAACATTTGTTTGTTCACCTGCTTCTTGCCCAAACAGTTCCTGCAAACATTACAGCTGCACTAAAAGACAACAGCTGGATTGAGGCTATGCAAGAAGAGCTACAACATTCAGAAAACAAAAAGTGTGGACTCTTGTAGACTTGCCTACGGGTCAACATCCAATTGGAACAAGGTGGCTATTCAAAAACAAGCTGGATGACAGAGGTATCATAGTGAGAAACAAGGCTAGGCTCATTGCTCAAGGCTATACCCAGGAAGAAGGAATAGACTATGATGAAGTCTTTGCACCAGTTGCAAGGATTGAAGCTATAAGGTTTTTCCAAGCCTATGCATCCTTCAAAAAGTTCACAGTCTATCAAATGGATGTGAAGTGTGCTTTCCTCTATGGGAAGATTGATGAAGAAGTCTATGTTGCTCAACCCCTGGTTTGAAGACCCTGATTATCCACATAGAGTATACAAGCTTGATAAAGCTTTGTATGGTCTTCATCAAGCACCCAGAAAGTGGTATGACACACTATCATCATTCCTGCTGAAGAATGGCTACAAGAGAGGAACAATTGATCAGACACTCTTCCTCAAACATGAACATCAAGATCTTTTGGTGGTTCAAATATATGTGATGACATAATATTTGGATCAACCAACAAGAAGCTGTGCCAAAGCTTTGAAGACTTGATGAAATCTGAATTTCAGATGAGCTCCATGGGAGAATTGACATTCTTTCTTGGCTTACAAGTTCATCAGAAACCAGATGGCATTTTCATCAATCAAGAAAAGTACATTCATCAAATTTTGAAGAAGTACAATCTTGCTGATCCACTTCATGCAAGACACCAGCATCAACAATAGACAAGATTGTGCCTGACCCTGCTGGCAAATCCGTAGATCAAAGATTGTATAGATCAATGATCGGTTCATTAATGTACTTAACTGCAGTAGACTGACATCATGTTTGCTGTTTGTGTTTGTGCCAGGTATCAATCCGACCCAAGGAGTCACATCTGAATGCTGTAAAGAGGATTTTCAGATACCTGAAAGGCAAACCTGCATTGGGACTTTGGTATCCCAAGATGGAGATTTTAGCATCTACTCCTACTCAGATAGTGACTATGGAGGTGCAACAATAACAGAAAATCCACAACTGGTGGATGTCAGTTTTAGGACCAAGACTTGTTTCATGGCAGTGCAAGAAGCAAACAAATGTATCCGTATCCACAGCTGAAGCAGAGTACATAGCTGCTTCAGCAGGTTGCTCTCAAGTATTTGGTTGCAAAACCAAACTTGATTATGGTTACAATTTCCTTCATACACCAATTCATATTGATAATTCAGCTGCTATGTTATCAATGCTAACCCAGTTCAACATAGTAAAACAAAACATATTGAAATCAGATACCATTTTCTGAGAGATTGCTCTGAAAAGGGTCTAATCAAGTTAGTCAAAGTAGACACAACCAATCAGTGCTGATTTGTTCACTAAAGCATTTGATTCTGTAGATTTAATTTTCTGATAGAATCTTTGGGATGATTAATTAGAATAAATCAACAAAAGCATATGACTGACTTTGTGCAGAGTAATATAAGGATAACTTAAATGCTGAGCAAACATCTAAATGCATTATATAAGGGAAATGATAGTAGACTATACTTGGATATTAAACAAACAAAACTCAATCTGACTTATATCATACTGATATGTGAGTAGGTTCATCTTGAGTGGACAACAAAGCTAAGAGCATGCCAAACAGAGGTAACTGTCTGTGAGGAGTCCATTGAGAATCAGGAAGTATGTTCTCTCCTGATGTGATCAAATCACTTACACAAGCACACTATGTAAATACTTTATAACTTCTATCTTTGCAAGTCATATTCCCCTGTTTTGTGTGAACAAAGACCTGGGAATGTGATTAACAAGTGTGATCTTCATTCTCCCTCTGTTTTGTGTAAACAAAGACCTGGGTTAAAGTTCACCTCTGTTTTACGAAAGTAAAAGACCTGGTGACTGTGAAGATCATATTTCAGCTCTAAAAAGGAATCACTTGTGTATCCATTGTACATCAAGTCAAAGAGCTTCAACATCAAGCATTCATGAGACTGAAATTTGTCTCAAGATAGAACTTATAACTAATGTACATAGTCATTAAGTGTGGACTGTAGTGATTTGCCTCACCTACGGAAGAAAACTAATTAACATCAGCAGAAGCCAAGTTATAGTATGATCCCTCTATATATATATGCATGCATGTACCTGTTTGTCAGATGTTTAATTGTTATCTCAACTGACTCTCTATCATTTAGACTGTCATATGCCTGTCATGCCTGTTTACAACTTAAATTTATGATAATATAACAGTCTCACATTATCACAAATTTAGGGGAGTATTCATGCATGAAAAACAATAAAAGCTGATAATGATCTGAATTACTTTGAAGAATGGAACTTGAGCACTAACTTGAATGCAGGATACAGGAAACTTGCTCTCTGTACTTAATTGCCATGCAAATAAAGTCAACATGTCCAACATCAACATTTGATTTACTAGTAGATATCACATTTAAAGTTTTAAACTTTTTATGTTCGCAGAAGTTTCAATAATACCTCATCGTAGAAGTATTATGTGATTTCTGATCAGCAGCAAAACAAATGCATGTTTGAACTTTTACATCCGCAGATGTTAAGACATCCGCAGATGTTAAGGTTCCGCAGATGTTGACATCCGCAGATGTCAAGGTTCGCGATGCTCTGCGGAAGATAATGCATTCTAAACCTTGGTATGCGGATAGGAATGAATGGAAGTGGGCCCAAATAATTAATAAAAGAACATAATTAATAAAGAAATAATGTTCCCTATAATAGGTTCAGATATTTTTACAGAGCACTTTTTCACTTTAACTAAAATCGCCTATTTCCCTCTTTTTCAAATTTCAAATATCCGTTTCCAAGAACACATCATCAACATTATCCTGTAATAAATTACTGTTATGCAAAGGTAATCATGTCTTAAACATCAGTAAGAAACTGTTTAATCGGTATTGACATTCAAACGATTCAACTGCATGTTTTCTAACTGATTTCTTTACAGATGGATATAGATTCGCCAAAGAACATAATGTGTGCGCGTTCTTAAACGCTGATGATCCGCGGCGGAAGGATGTCGAGATATCAGATATCTCCGACGATCAAGGCTCTTTACGCCTTGACGGCTGAGCCTGTGATCCATCAGGCACACAAATCGATTTCTGGAACTCAGCACGAGTGAAGAACAAGATGACGAAGAAGTGATTGTGGTGAGATTCGGAACAAGCGTCTTCGAATCACTGAAAACATCTTACGAAGATGCTGGAACTGGGTGATAGAGAGAGAGGTCCCCGATGTATTCGAGAATGAATACATTGAGAAATTTCAATCTGATGGGGTATGATGGTGACTACGAAAAAGGGAAAATCAAGAAGGGTAGGCTGTGCAAACCGTACAGATTTTTGTGTCATACCTACCTGAAATGCTTGTCAAACAGGAAGTCGGGCTGGACAGATTCTCCAGGCACATATCATTGGGATTATGGTATTTGAGGGAGAATTACAACTACGCAAAATACATCTTCAATTGTAAGATGTATATGTTCCCGAGATTCCTGCAACTGGTGATCAACTCAGAACTACCTGGGGGACAGAGTTGGGAATGTGTTTGTGCAAGCACACTGAGCAAATCTGTGCTAAACAAGCTTAGTGGAAAGTACCAGGGACAAGATATGCCAATGTTTGCACATGTATTAGATCCAGAAGCAGACTTGCCACAAGAGTGGCTTGGGCAGAAGAAGCAGAATCATCTGCTGATTCTGCACAAGCATCTCACTCACCACACCAATCAACATCACAATCATCAACCCAAACTCACCACTCCAACATCAAACACCTAGCCAAACACCCCCTCAACAGCACAATCACAACAAGCCTGAACACCCAACCAATCTCACCAATTCATCAACATCAATCACCTCTGCTAATCTCATCATCACCAAAAGCACTGAGCCAACATCCCCAGCCAAACAACATCATCATCAGCTTCTCAGCATCATACATCACACTCAACCTTTCTCTCCACTTCAAGCTCAATCCCCTGTACTACCACCACCAGAATCTCCAAAACATGCATCCCCAGAAGTGCTGGAACCGAGCCTTTAAAACTAGTGTAACTCTGTACACTCAGGAGATACAGATATTATCTCAAGCAGCACTGTTCTATCTCACCAACACACACAGAAGAACATGCTTCATCAGCACATACTGAGCCATATCTTCATTGAAAGATGAACAAATTGCTGATGAGCATGAGGAATACAAGGATCTGCTAAGGATGTCATTGCATACCATGAAGATGATTTAAGTGACAATGACATCCGTCAGCAAAAGCTATCTGGTTTGAGTACAACAAGTTAGTACTCAAATCAAAAAGAGAAAGAAAGAAATAAGACTGAAGGTATAATCAAAGAAAAAGATGAAGAGCTGATGGAGAAAGATGCTAGACTGAAAAGGCTGAGAGAAGATGCTCTAAGCAACAGTGAAGTCATTGAGCATTGTTGAATAGAGAACAAGAGTTGGAGGCTCTTTGAAGACTGAACAAAATGAGAAATCTGAACTGCTAAAAAAGAAAGATGCAGAATAGCAGAGCTGAAAAAGAAAATATCTGATCTGCAAACAAAAGAGCCCAAGTATTGATAAACAAAACAGACGGGTAAAGCTGCTAAGCAAATGATTCCATACACCCGAAAGAAAATACATGGGAGCAACTGAAAGAAACATGAAGCTGAAAGCTCTCCAAAGAAAGCAAACTTCCATCCCCTGCACCTACACCTTCAGTAGATGGTCTACTGTGAAGGTACAAACCATGATGATGATGACAGTGAGAAAGAGTGGAGGAACTGACAAGAAGTCCCCCACTAGAGAAAAGGGTGGAAAGGCCGAGACCTTCTAACAACAGCTGACATAATAGAAGAGAGGCCTGATTCGAGCATGTTTATGACCCTCATCAACCATGGTTTTCCATATGACATGGTTGAGAGGATGACACTTCTGAAATGAAGATACTCTGAAAGAGTTTGAGTTTGCAAGGTTCATAATCCCAAACTGTGATTATAAAGCCTTTACAACTTTTCATCATTGGAGAAGATAAGGAAGGATTTGGGCCACTGTGACATAGCAAAACTCACCAAGTACAATATGACTTGCTGGTTACAGGGTCACAACTACAAACCGCATGAGCTCAAAGGCAGAACCACTGGAGAACTGCGGAGGATGAGATGTGATGAAAGTGGAACTGGAAACTGGAGTTAAGTTCAGAACCATGCTCCACATCCAAAAGAACAAAGCAAACTTCACTGATCCAGTAACTGTTGAACCAAAGATCAGCACAAGGAAAAGAAAAACTAATCAGAGCCAAGGGCTGTAATCCCCGGAAAGGTATGGCCTCTGGGAACAACAGTTCGAGAGATTACTGAGAAGAAATCATCTCTCATTGAACTGTACGATCACATCACAACTCCCAGTTCTGGAAGAACACAGGATTATGGCCTGGAAATATGATCCAGACTGGGATTGTGCAGTAATAAAGAGCACATCTGGAAGAATTCAATACTTCCATGATGTGGAGCTCTGTTGAGTCTTCGGAGCAAGACATCAGGATTTACAAAGCATCCCAATAACCAACTATCCAATCCATCTTAGGGGAGAGACTCTCGCAGCGTAAATGGTATGAAGACCAGATTTCTGATGATGTGCTCATACAAGCAAAGAAAGATGATAAGGAGCACAAAAGATTCAAACAAAGCAAGAAAGAAGAACAGCTGAAGTCTCATCTCTTGTAAATGATGATATGATAAAGAGAGTTGGTTGTGACAAAAGCTCAGATACCATCAAAAGCATCAAAGGAAATCAATTCACTTATCCCATCACAGAGGGGGATAGTTGAAAGAAATAAGAGATGGTATTGCTGAGAAATGCTGATGGGAAAAGGCTGATAAGATCAGGATTTTTGATCCAGTAGAGATAAGAGCTACACCCCGCTACACTTCATATCTTCATGATAAATTCTTCCCAAAACTAACAGAGAAAAAGCCAGAATGATCTCTGCTTGTATGTGCTATGATTCAAGTGATAGATACTGCATGCAAAGGCACACAGAGAAGAAGCATGAGGCTGGGCTACTAAAGGAACAATGATAGCTGAAGTGTCTGAGCTCAGAATATCTGAAGAAGATGAATTAGAATAGTGCATAATAATAGTGTAGTGGAAACACTCACTACAGAAGAAGAGTTTGGGACTCAGTTAGACACACTAAAGAGATCAGCAGGATGCAGATAAAGTACAAATATGTGATCAAAAACTGCTGTATCTACTTCTACAATAAAATGATAGCAAGAGTTAAGGAGCTTGCAGTGTTAAAGACTGATTACAAGGAGCTAAGCCTAAGGGGAGTATTGTTAGGTTTGATTGTATAGGGCTAGATCAATTTTGTATAGGCTTAGTACTTGAAAATCAAGTCTTGTAATTAATACTTGTAACAGTAAATATATATATATATGTGCTTGAATCTATAGGATAACCCCATATATATGTGTGTGATTTGTGACTGACAGGGAAAAACAATATACTGGATGGATTCATGGAATTGACCAAGTGTATGAAACATCTACGGATGAACAATTTATTACCGTAGATAGTTTCTTACAAGACCAAATGACCAAGTACATGTTCCTGCGGATGATCAAGTACCATGAAGTGAAGACTCCTACGGAAGAAGAATTTCTACGGAAGAACAACTTTGCTACGGAGACTAAATCATCTACGGAAGAACAAATGTTCTGCGGACGAGAAGATTGCTGCGGAAGAACATTATACTTGTGCGATTGCAAATACAAGAAGTCAAACAAGTCAACTCAATCAATAACAAATCCGAGAGATCCGGTGTTTCCTTAACCGACTCAAATCATCTATAAATATGAGTCCTAGGTTTCACATCTCGAGGAGAACACAATCAATCATTATTACGGCTGTCAAGAGTTCATTGTACAACCCTAGGCCGTCACATCAACATCAAAATTATTCGTTTCACAGAATTGATTGTTCATAGTCATTCATTATTCTTTTGTAATCATTACAGTATAGTTAATGAATACATTTGAATTATTATTGATTTCGTATTTATTGTGTTTGTGTTGTGTTCATCATTAATCATTAAAAACAATTAAACGTCAATTAGTGATAATTCCGCGATCATTAAATTGATTTTTTAATACTGATAATTCCTGAATCGCGATCCTGGATTCACAGTTTGGATAAATATGACTAGACATAGATAATGGCTATTGTTTTTTTATTACTTTATTTGCATGATATTAGGAATGAAAGTTATGATAGAAATCAAGCTATGTGTAGTATAAATGAGGGCTTTATATTGAGTTTTGTACGTGAATTTTTTTTCTGATGATATTAAGTTCGATGTACTCATTTGGTTACGATCGGGCCAACAAGTTGCCTTAATGTTATGGTGAGAGGATGTCATTGATCGTTCTAATCAAATGGGTGAATGATGTCTATACAAGAAGGACATGAGATGGTTTCCCTAATAACAAACATCAAAATCTAATTAAGTCCCATGATAACATAGTCATATTAAAGAGTTCAGGCCCATCACAACACCTTTTAGTGTAAGAACAAAATCCAAATACTATATTCGATGCTTCTTAAAATTTAACATGATGGTTGAAGTGTCAAAATTAAAAGTTATAACATGATATATTATAAGTGTGAAAACTGATCTTAGACTTATTAATGGAGATCAAGCCTATGATGGATATATGTATGTATGTTGTATGTGTGTGGTGTGTATGTATGTAGTATGTATGTATGTATGTATGTATGTATTATGTATGTATGTATGTTGTATGTATGTGTATGTAAGTAGTAGTATGTAGTATATGTATGTATGTATGTATTATGTAGTATGTATGATGTATGTATGTATGTATGTATGTATGATGTATGTATGTATGTATGTATGTATGTATGTATGTATGTAGTATGTATGTATGCATGCATGCATGCATGCATGTATGTATGTATGTATGTATGCATGTATGTATGCATGTATGTATGCATGTATGTGCGCATGTATGAATGTATGTATGATGTATGTATGTATGTATGTTTATGTATGTATGTATGTATGTATGTATGTATGTATGTATGTATGCATGCATGTATGAATGTATGTATGTATCTATGTATGTATGTATATGAGGTTGAGAAAGGCTAAATAACCATTAAGAATAACTTCAAGTTCGAAAAGAGAATGTGCTAAATCATTTAAGTTCACTGAGAAAGGATTGGCTATTTAGTTACATAGACCATTGCCTGCTTGCAGGTATTTTTAAATCCTGAATCTATATAAAATCAAGATAAGGTAATGTCCTAGAGATCAACATGCCTGGTGTTTTTGTCATGCAATGGCTATAAGGCAAGGGCTAGATCTTCAGGTTAAAAAAAATATCTTACATACTATTGGTTATAACTTCTTACCTTGAATAATTATTTTACTTTCTTGGATTGATGGTGGTGAACTCCAAAGCTATGAAATTTGCTATACAATCTTTAGTTTGACATGTAGTGATACAAGATGTGAGAGAAATTGAAGTGCCTTCCAACAAGTAAAAGCTCGACTAAATGTATATACTAATCCTCCTATTACTTTTATTATTTAATTAATATTTTTCTTTGTAGCTTCATAAAAGAGAGAAATCAATTGGCTCAATGTCGATTAAATGACTTGGTTTTTATTAAGTTAGTCGTTTATTAAAACTTCGATATGAAAGAACAGACACCATGGATTCTATGCTTTTAGCCAATACTAATGAATGTAACGAGGGCTAATGGGTTATATAAGACAAAGTGAAGATAAGATAGATTTTATGGATGAAGGATTAACATGAGGGGCTTATGAAAAAGCTAGTAGGGCATGAACCGAGTTATTATACCAGTAAAATAAACATTAACCTAAAGAAAAGTGTTGGTACTTCTAGTTCCACCGTCACTACTCTTAGTAGAAAACCTACCATCTTATAAATTAAGGTGCTGTTTAGTTTTTCTGAAACAAAATGTTTACAGTCTGCCAACAACATTTACAGACATCTGTAAGATAAGAAGTGGACCAACTTCTGCAGTCTGCAACAAGAAGAATATTATTTTTAACATCTGCAGACTTCTAAAATCAACTGGTAGTGGTATATGGTGTGCTGGACGGTGGTGGTGATGGTAGATGTTGGTGGTGGCGGACAGTGGGTAGTGATGTTGGTGGACGGTGGGTAGAGGCGGACGGTGGTGGAGGCGAACGATGGTGGAGGCGGACGGTGGTGGTGCGGACCATGGTGGTGGAGGTGGACGGTGGTGGAGGTGGACGGTAGTGGTGGCCATGGTTGGTGCGGGTGATGGTGTTAATCCTCTGCATACTTTAAAATACTTTAGAAGTGGTTGTGCCAAGTCTGAACCATGTAGACCTTGCGCAAACCTTTTTTAATGAAAAGTCTTCTAAAAACAAACACTCTGTAAATCTCACGTCTATGCGTGTCTGCACAACGAAGACAAAAAAGTTCAAGAGAGATTTTCTGAAAAAACAAACACCCCCTAAATCATGGTTGATGAAGACAGTGATGGATACGAAAGAGATGATAATGGGGTAAGTGATGATGGCTAGGAAGATGTGGCACTTGGTTTAGATGTTACGTCCTTTGACAAGGATGATGAAGACTTCTAGTTGTAGGATTTAATGCATAAAGAGATGATTTCGAGTTTGGTATATATTTTGGTATTTATACTGACTCATTTGTTATGTTTTGTTTTTGTGTTGAAGGTGGTGATACTCTTAGGCATCTTTTGGTTCATTGTATATTTTCATTTCAGTAATATCTTGAATGTTTGTGGCCAAAATTAAACTTCTTTTAATTTTTTTGTTGGACAACGCCAAGTTATGCTCTTTTGTTAGGCCTAGTATTTTTTTTTGCTAGGGGTGGTGTGCATTTGGGATAAATCCTAGAAACAAATGTCTTCTACTTTGTACTTTAAATTTTACTAATAATGTTTTACTAGGGTACCGCCCCTTTATTTATCAAGTAATCATCCCTTTTACTATAAAAATACTTTTTTAATTCTATACACTTCTATTAAATATTATTGGTAGAAAGTGTGTTTATAAACTATTTACAAGTTTTCAAAAGTATGTGCACCTCAAGTTTTAAATTTCTATACACTTTCTATTAAATATTATTGGTAGAAAGTATGTGTTTAAAACTATTTACAAGTTTTTCAAAAGTATGTGCACCTCATATACGAAAACACCTGCACTTTTGCGTTGTGGCCTCGTCTTATGACCATGTCTCCTCGTACACCTTTATTATTTTATAGCCAAGATTGGAGGGAGGAATTTTGAGATGGTAGAGGCGATCAAGCCACACATCACGTGTGGGAACATCCCCTACCTAGTTGTAATAATGACAAGGATATGGATTAAATATAGGTTACGCAATGGGAGAATGGATTAAAGAGGAGATGTGTAGAGGGAAGATGATATGGAGACTGATGATAGCCTACCAAGGCAACAAAGAACAACATGGTAAAGTGGAGACGCTGTTGATGCCATGCCACAATACTCCCTCCCCTACTACAACCACCCCACTAAATGCTAACTTGTTCACAACATGGTATTAACAAAACACGTGCCTCTAAACCTCCATACTACGACCAATATACATATATCCCCACCTACTGCCCTTTCTTATCTAAATTGGCATTTGATAATCAGACTTGGGAACTTGTGCATCGCCCCTAATGCTTATATCGTCATAAATATCAATAACATAGTATAAACTATGATGAAACTTTTAGTCCTATGCTTAAACCTTCCTTCACCTACATGGTTATTGGTCTTGTTGTGTCTTGGTTTTGGTTGATCAACAAATTAGATGTTAAAAATGTTTTCTCGCATTAGGATCTTCAACATATCATCTACAATCATCTACATGTTCCACCCAACATGTTTTGTTGACCTAATCAACCTCGAGCATGTTTGTGGCTTATGTAGATGACTTTACAGCCTTAATTAATAGGATTAACGTGTGTGACATCACAGACTTGCTAGTTGCATCACAAAGCATGAATTTCCTAATACTATAAGTGATACCTCTTTAAATAAATAGGAACATAGGTGATGTGTTTTATTTTATATTATGGGTGATATCTTTTTTACAGCAATCCATGACAAACTTCTCCATCATATATTTTTTCCTTGTCATGGGGATTAGTAATGTTAGATCTTTGCACATTACACAACTTTATTGGCATCACAGTTCAATCTAAAAATGGTGGCGAATATAAGGTGTAACTTGTATTGTTGGCGAAGATAACTACCTTCACAACATACTTCTAGAGTTTTACATTCCCACTTTTAAAGCTACAATTGATAATAAGTCAACAGTCTATTACTCTAAAACATACCAAGAATATGGAACTCAAAATCTATTTTATTGCTAAAAGGTACTCGTTAATTAGTTTTGTTCTAGCAATACACTTATATATTTACAAATGACCAACAAGACAATGCTTGTGCATATGCCTTAAGTCCAATGTGCATGTATGTCTAACTACTGGAAACTATGAGGGGCTATTAGATATGTTGTATATTTGTATAAACTAGTAACTATGGCGCGCGTTGCCGCGCGTATGCGAGTTTTAATGTACCCCAAATCAAAATCAAAATGAATGTTTAAAACCATAAAATAAGTAAAATATACAAAGTAAAACACACCAAAACCCCAAATCCATAACACACCAGAACATGCGGAACCCAAAACTAATCAAAGCCCAACACCATACATAAACAAAACGAAATCAAAGCCGTATGAAAGCGACACAGCCCAAATAGAAAAATTGACGAAAATCAATGCCCCAAAAAAAGCGAACAAAAGGAAAACCCAAACCTTAATAGCGAGAATCGTCAGGGTATCGATAACGAAATAAGAAAGCAGGAAACTGAAGAAAGACAACGTCAATGAACCCTACATATCAAAAACACATGTCCAGATACAAAAAACCCCATCCCAAATTCTCGAGCCCACACACAAAACAACCATATTAAAACACAAACAAAAAAAGAAAAAAATAAAACAAACATACCCAGTGTCTCCCGCTGAAGAGCAGGGTCTGGGAGGGGTAAAGAAAAAAAAATCAAAGAAAAAAAAGAAAAAAAAATAAACACACAAAAAATAATCAAGAAAATTTTTTAAAAAAAACACAAAATACATAATCAAAATAATCAAAATCAGTAAAATACACAAAGTAAAACACACCAAACCCCAAATCCATACACACACCAGAACATGCGGAACCCAAAAACTAAATCAAGCCAACACACCATACACAAAACAATGAAAATCAAGCCGTAAGAAAGCAACACAGTCCAAAATAAAAACTGACGAAAATCAAAGCCCCAAAAAGAGCAAACAAAAGGAAAACCCAAACCTTAATAGTGAGAATCGTCTGGGTATCGATAACGAAAGAAAGAAAGCAGGAAACCGGAGAAAGAAACGTCAACGAACCCTACAATCAAAGACACATGTCCAGATACAAAAACTCCATCCCAAATTCTCGAGCCCACACACAAAACAAACCATATTAAAACACAAACAAAAAAAAATAAACCACACAAACAAAAGAATCAAGAAATTTTAAAAAAATAATAAAAGAAAATTTCACAAAAAACAAAAAAAATAATAATAATCAAAAGAAAATTTCACAAAAAAAAAAGAAAAGAAAAAACCACCACCGACCAAAGCTATTAATTATAATAGTAATTATAATCTCTACTAAGCCGGTTCAACATTTACGGGTGCTGCAGGATCGAATATGGGTGGTTTTTCTCTGACTCACTGTGAACAACATTCAGCAAGTAGTCTATGAAAAGTTGATCACAATATACTAAGTAGCAAGCAGTAAGAAAATTTACACAGCAAGTAAATTTTCAAGGTAATTTTATATATTGCCTCTCAACTCAAAGGATTACAAGACTCTTGGACTCAAATTGCTTATCTAAAGAGTTAAAGGAGAAGATATATTAATACTACCTACAGCCGGATATACTTGATACCAGCTGGACACCTCTAACCTACATCTATACTACAAGACTCTAGGTGAGGTCTTTCAGACATTTTGCCTGAGAGTTGGTAGTCAGGACATGTCCCTGACTTACCTTTTGTCACCAACTAAAGTTGGTAACATGTACTATCAAAAAAGGTGACAGTAGAATAAAGTATGGTCAACAACATGGCTCTTTAGAAGATGCCATGCTGTATCAGAGGTCTGCAGCGACTGTCAGGGACCATACTATTATCTGCTGGACATAGCAATGTCTTCCGAAGGATAAAGTACTTCGGAAGAATAACTTCTTCCGAAGGCACTTATACTTCGGAAGACTGCTTCTTCCGAGGCTTGGAGTCTTCTTTGTCTTCGGAATCAGACTTTGTCTTCAGCTCTTTCATCAGACTTTGTCTTCGGAAGCTCTTTCAGACTTTGTCTTCGAAGCTCTCAGACTTTGTCTTCGAAGCTCTTTCAGACTTTGTCTTCGGAAGCTCTTTCATCAGACTTTGTCTTCGGAAGCTCTTTCAAACTTTGTCTTCGGAAGCTCTTTCAGACTTTCGGAAGATCTCTTGCTTGGCTTCGGAAGCCCTTGAATGTAGTACTAAAAATGACTATGTGAAGTAGTTTTGGTTGCACCAGCCTCATCATGATCCAACAAACTCCCCCTAGGCTGATGCTACCAAAACTTCATTCCCGCTTCTTCTCAAAGCTCTCAGCACCATGGAAAGTAGGTGTTTATCAGTGTCTTTATTCTTTCCTCCTGTGGTGCTGAGAATCTTGTACAGATCCTTGGTAGACAAAACCTCCACTCTGTCACCTTGGATTATGTGTACCCTCTGTTGTGGCCCTCTGAAGAGAGTTAGTTGATGGGAACTATAGTCATATTCCCATCTAACTATCGGTTCCAATTCAGGACCTTCCACCATCTGTAGAAAGGCTGTGCCTTTGGTGGTTGGTCTTTCCTTGTCTTCCACTCTTTTCAGCTTCAACTCTTCTTCAATCTTGGCTCTTCTACTTAGTTCAGCCAAGTGGAGACCGCTGATATGTTTTCTGATGTGTGCAGCAGTCTCAGAGTTGGAGGGATTGGAGAATGGCTTCTCAGCAAGCTCAGCAAGGTCGAATCTGCTGAGATGCATAGAGATGTGGCATTAAGCCTGTTGGTTTCACCATTCTCCCTTTCCACAACAAAGTTGTGAGAAGGTTCATCGAACCTCCACTGGATTATAGCATTTCTAGGTCCAAGAGATTGACTAGAAATCCTGTCCTCTTTTCTGGTATCCAGCAGAGTCACCAGTCTCCTTCTTAGTCTCTTCTCCTCAGCATTGAGGGTATCGGAGTTGAGACCAAGAAGTCTTGCAGCTGGCCCAAGGTGTCTCTAGGCAATTCAAGAAATTGTCCTAGGGTGAGGGAGCTTGAAGAGTTATCAACATAGGTGATGTTGATAAGCTCTCCCTCACAGGAGATGCTGCTCAAAGTGGTGCAGTTGGTGAGCCTTGTCTTGAACTCCTTTATTTCCTCAAAGGAGAGATGTTGAGGAGGCTGAGGTGATGGTCTTGGTTTTGTTGGGTAGGCTTAGGTTTAGTGGTTTTGGGTGTGTTTTTGGTTTTAGGATAAGTAGTTTGGGTGGTTGAGGTGATATGGTAGGTTTGGGTAGAGTTGTGGGTTCAGGGGTGAAGGTTTCATCAGTGGGTTCAGTTTTGATGGGAAAGGAGTTGGTTCTGGTGTGGGTTGTGGCTGTGGTTGAGTGGCAGGGGTGAAGACCATTCCTTACCCTCCTGTACATCTCCCTTCTCTTCCCCAACGGATGTCAGCTTTGATTTCACTGACTATCCGTTGGAGTGTCCTTTCGGACATAGGTCCCACCTGCCTACCAGAGAAGCCATGAGCCCGAGATAGTCTTTCATCCAGGCTTTGTCATTGGACTTCTTGGTGGCAGTGACCCCCTTCTCTTCCTCCTTCCTCTTCTTCTCCTTCAACTTCTCCCTAGCAGCCTTCTTCCTTTCCTTCTCCATTTGATCCTGCTCTTTGTTGTGGAGCAGCAGGACATGTCATCATCATGTGGAGACAGTTCAGGAAGACTGAAGCCTCTTGAGAGTAGGAATTTATCCTATCCTCTCTCAGCTTCAGGGCTGCCTCCCTTCTTTCTTCTTCTTCCCTCTCCAAGGTCAACCTGGCTTGTTCTTCTTGCTTTAGCCTGGTTGACCTCTCCAAAGACACCAACTCCTCTAATGGTAGCAGGAGTACTTCCTCATTGACAGCTCCTAGGCTGATGAGCTGGTC
Organism: Flaveria linearis; assembly: GCA_024085815.1. Taxonomy (NCBI): domain Eukaryota; kingdom Viridiplantae; phylum Streptophyta; class Magnoliopsida; order Asterales; family Asteraceae; genus Flaveria; species Flaveria linearis. The sequence goes on along the minus strand of CM044003.1, from coordinate 73,050,759 downwards.
AATGAGTGTTGTTCTTCTCTTTTGGTTGATCTCTTCCTGATTGGCTGCAGTTGCCTTAGAACTAGCAGCTAGCAGCTTTTCAGTAGGAAACCTACCTTTCTTTTTGAGCTTCTCAATCCTCTCCTCCTCCGGAAGCTCTTCCGCAGTCAATTTCTTTTCCTTTATCTTTGGCAGTGCTTGACTGTGGTGGTTCTTGGATAGAGGGTTGTGATTGAGAGAGAAGTTCAGCTGTGTTTGGGTTGGAGGAATGTCAGAAATGTCCTCCCTGCTCACCTCAGATGCTATTTCAGCAATAACATCTGTGATGGTCAGTTCCTCGGACATCTGAAATAACCCTTCCGCAGCTTCTATTTCGGCTTCGGAAGACTTTTCTTGTTCTTCCGAGGCTTCCATGTCGGCTTCGGAAGCTTCAGCTTGAGCTTCGGAAGATGACTGCTGCAAGTTCTGTCCCAACTGTTTCAGTTGCTGGGCCATCAGTCCCCATTTCCCCTTCGAAGCTAATCTCAGGTTCCATGTGGACCTTAGGTTGACCAACTTCTTCCACAGTGGTAGAAGGTGCAGTCAGTCTTTGAAGCTCCTCAGCCCCAAAATATATGAGTGTGGTGTCGGGGCTAGGCTGTTCTAGGGAGGATCTCAATACAAACTTTGTGAAAAGTCTGTAAAGATCTTGGAGCATTTTTGAGTCAATCTCTAGAGAAGATTGAGATGACTCGGGTAGTGTGATGAGTTGGGAAGTAAGGGATTGGTCTGTGGTTCCTCATTGTTTGTCTCTGAACTTTCTCCCCCTTTTTGGTAGCATCATCTTGAGAGCTAGATGAGCTAGAGGAAGAAGTCAGTGAGACCTGAATTGGTACATGCCTAACAGACCTCTCCGTCTGTTTCTCAGCTAGTTTAGCCTTGAGAGTGTTAATCTCAAGTTGCTGAGTGGCAGTCCTTGATTCTAAGATCCTCACCTGTGATTCTAGGTTGGAGACCTTAGAAAGCAAGTACTGAAGTGTTAGTTGCATACTTCCCTCATCTTCATGAGAAGAATCACGGGGATGAGATAACATACCTAGTATGCTCACTCTCACCACCAGATGTGGTTTCTTGGCACCCTGGTTTCCTTTGCTTAGAGTCATCTCTTTCAGAGATGTCTATGGGCAAAGTTGCCGTAGACTCAGTCCTAATTATGTTACCACTGTCCTGAGAGCTCAATGAGAGACTCTGAGTAGTGGCAGCTGAGTCTACATGAGTCCCCTCCACATCAGTGGGACTCACCTCAGTAACTGGCTTCTGATGGGGGCTAGAGACAGGGATCCCTCTTGGCTCTGTTGATCTTTCAGAGGGTGTTGTAGATCAACTTCATGGCCAGGAGAGATGTAATCTCTTCATCAGTGCGGAGTAAAAGGTCAGTGAAAGAGAGGGTGGTTAGTCCTACTGACCCGGGACCTAGATCAATGTCTACAGGCATTGAGCCTATGGTGGGGCTGTCCCTAGAAGGCTGCACAGGGGAGTGTAGAGACTCACCCTGTGGGCTTAAGGCTTGGGGTTCGGGCTCAGGGGTTTGAGACTGAGGAGGCTCAAAACCCACATTGAGGTCAATGTGAAGGATGGTGTGACCTCGGACTGAGGGGAGCCCATGATTCCACTCTAGCCCTTTGGGTGTGAACAGAAGGAGCTTGTTCAATCAGAGTAGATTGAACAAGGGTTCGTTTGGACGTCTCTGATATGTAGCTTTGATGGGTAAAGAAGATTTTGGCATTGTGGTGGAGTTGCTGGTGGGGGTTCATCACCTGTGGGGATAACAGGGATGTCACCAGGAGCTATGCGCTCAGTCATCTCTGGAGGTAATGGAGTGTACCTTCCAGTGAAGTTGATGGAAACCTTCTTCAGTATTTTGAAGATGGTAGCCTCATTGTGGACAGTAAGAGCAGCTGCGCAGACAAGCTTGCTGGGTTCCAGCTCACAGTTGATTATGTGTTGAATAAATCTGGGATACATGAAGAATGTATCCCTGCTCAGATTGCTGATAAGGTTGGTCAACACAAATCGTGAGTAGTTGAATCGAGACCTCTCACCAACCCATGAACTAGGCATCCTAGTTCATATGGGATTTGATCCCAACCCCCTGATTTGTTGGAGAGGCAGTGCAGGATAATGTGCAGCAGGAACTTCCAATGGTAAGAGAAGTTAAACTTGTACACGGTATCTGCTGACATCTCCTCCATATCCCATGAGGATATAAGTGCCTTCCAAGTCTTCTTTGGGGAACTCAGTAGGAGCCCCATCATCATGGAGCTCGAGATGCTCCCTGATGAGCTGTTCAGTGATGACCAACTCTTGGCCACAAATGCGGGTTCTCAGGACTCGAACCCCATTCACAACTGCAGTTTGACCGTTGCTCCAGAATTCGACATATGGTTGGAGTATACGGTTGGGTTAACTGTTAGTGCAGTGAGGTATGTGGATTCGGTAAGAAAGGTGATGATTTGGGTGAAGTCGGCATCCCTTGACGAATCAAGTAATGCGACTTGTTGTGCTGAGGGTTTAGCGCCATTGAAGAAAAGGTAAGCTTGAAATTTGGGTGAAATTGCAGGTTTTATAGAGAAGGGAATAGTTAGGGCAGTAAATTGGTAAAAGAAGATGAAATTGATCAGTCAAGATTATTTAAAAGGGAATGAATTGTGGTAGTGGCGGTAATAGGGTAACTGTTTGGGTTACTGTGGGTGGTATGGTGGTTTACGGCGGAGAAATGATAGTGGCGGTAAGGATAATTTTAAATAATCTGACCATCATGGACAAAATCTTTACTTTTTACAGAGTGGGGCCCAAAAGATATCCGTTACATATAAAAACCTTTACTTCCGAATGTAAAACATTTCCGAAGGTAATTGTCTTCCGAAGTCAATTTCTCTTCCGAAGCAAGGCATTGCTTCCGAAGGTAAAATGGTCTTTTAAAGATACTTTCTCTTCCGAAGCAAAGAATTGCTTCCGAAGGTAAAGTTATCTTTCCGAATGGAGAGTTTTATAGGCTTCGGAAGTAGATCTGATGTAAAATCAATCGCTTCTTCCGAGACCAAAAACTCTTCCGAGAAGACAATTTCCATTGAGGAATTTTGGCTTCGGAAGATATTCAAGAATATCTTCTGAGAGTTAGTTCCTCTTCGAAGGAATTTACACTTAGAATAATTTAAAGATCTTTTGTAACAGGGCTTAAATTGTATTGACACAAGACATTACACATTTAAAAAGCTTTTTCAAAAGAGGTAGTTAATCATATTTATCATCCCAATAGCTGATATGAGATACTTAAATCTTTGTTCATCAAATGCCTTTGTGAACAAATCAGCATATTGTTCATTTGAGTCAACTTTGATTAACTTGATCAGATGTTTCTCATGAATATCTCTAATGAAATGATACCTGATATCGATGTGTTTTGTCTTGGAGTGCTTCACCGGATTTCAGTAATGGAGATAGCACTATTGTTGTCAATATGGATAGGAGTAGTCATGAAGTTGAATCCATAGTCTAACATCTGATTTTGAATCCATAGCAGTTGAGCACAGCAGCTAGCAGCAGCAATGTATTCAGCTTCAGCAGTTGATGTAGAGACACAGGATTGTTTCTTGCATTGCCATGAGATAATCCTTCCACCAAGAAATTGACATCCTCCTGATGTTGATTTCTTGTCAATATTGCAGCCACCATAGTCACTGTCAGAGTATCCATAGAGATTGAAATCACTATTTCTTGGATACCAGAGACCTAGTTTAGGTGCTCCTTTGAGGTATCTGAGGATCCTCTTTGCAGCAGCTAGTGAGACACCTTTGGAGCAGCCTGATATCTTGCACAAATGCATGTGGCAAACATGATATCTGGTCTACTAGCAGTAGATACATCAGAGAACCAATGATTGCTCTATACTGATGTTGATCAGTATCCTCCCCTCAAGGTCAGGGCAAAGATTATGGTTTCTGGGTATGGGTGTCTTGGCTGGTTTACAATTCTTCATTTCAAATCTATCTAAGATGTCTGAGACATACTTAGATTGACTTATGAAGAACCTTCATCTGTTTTACCTGAATTCCTAGGAAAAAGTCCATTTTTCCCATGGAACTCATCTCAAACTTCTGCTTCATAATGCTTTCAAAGTCCTTGCACATTTGGTCGTTTGAAGAACCAAATATGATGTCATCAACATAGACTTGTACAAGCAAAATGTCTTCTCCACTCTTTCTGATGAAAAGAGTCTTGTCAATGGTACCTCTAGTGTATCCATTCTTCAGGAGAAACTGAGACAAGGTCTCATACCACAACCTAGGTGCTTGGTGCAGCCCATATAGAGCTTTATCCAGTTTGCACACGTAGTTGGGGTGCTGTGGGTCTTCAAATCCTGGAGGTTGACATACATAGATTTCCCTATCTATATCCCCATATAGAAAAGCACACTTGACATCAAGTTGGTAGACTGTGAAGTTCTTGGATGCAGCATAAGCAAGGAAGATCCTAACTGCCTCAAGTCTTGCAACAGGTGCAAGGACATCAGTATAATCGATTCCTTCCTCCTGGGTGTATCCTTGAACTACTAGTCTTGCCTTGTTCTTGATAATCAAGCCTCTATCATCTTTCTTGTTCCTGAACACCCATTTAGTGCCTATGGGTACTTGACCAGATGGTAGTGGGCGTAGATTCCAGACCTTTTGTCTTCTGAATTGAAGCAGCTCCTCCTGCATCGATTCAACCCAACTACTATCCTTTAAGGCATCTTCTACCTTCTTTGGTTCCATCTGAGACAAGAAGCATGAGTACAAGCAGACATTCCCATGATGAGTTTGTCCTCTTGTTCTCACACCCTCAGAGACATTCCCTATGATGTTCTCAGTTGGATGAGTGTTGTGAATCCTAAGACGAGGAATCACTTCCAGTTGCAGAGATAAGTCTAGGTTAGACATATTCTGATCAGGAACTGGATCACTCTGTCCAACTGCTGTTTCAAAGTCATTCAATGAGGACTGATTGAATGATTGAGAAACATCATCAATGGTTGGTTGTGAAGTAGGATTAACAGTTGCCTGTTCCTTCAGAATACTACTTCCCTCAACCTGGTGTTGTAATGGATCACCTGAAGAACTTTGAGTTGATCAAGTGATTCACTTGTTGAAGCTTCATTATTCCTGGAGATAGTTACACTATCAGATCTGTGAATGGTTGAAGCTTGTTGCCTTTCAGCTCTTGGAGAATTTGGAAGAGGTCTGGGAAGCTCAAACAGTTGACTTGCATCAGCATCAGCATCAGCATTCTCTTGAGCACCTGTTCCAGCTGAAACATTCTCACAAGATGTTTAGAATAGTTTGGAAACAATTCTAAATCAAAGATATACCCAGGTCCATTCCCCCTAACACAAGGAGTGTGCTCATTAACAACTATATTGGATGATTCCTCAAATTGTTGATTCTTGATATTGTATACTCTATAAGCTTTGGAGCTAGAAGAGTATCCAATAAAGATAGCATCATCCGACTTCTCAGCAAACTTTGCTAAGTTGTCTTTGTGTTAAGTATGGTACACCTGCAGCCAAAGGACCTTAGAAAGCCAATGAACGGTGGCCTCTTGTTCCATAACTCATAAGGGGTTTTTCCATGGGGCTTAACTACAAGAACCCTGTTCTGCACATAGCATGCAGTGCTGACTGCCTCTGCCCAGAATGTTAGAGGCAGCTTTGAATCAGCTAACATGGTCCGAGCAGCCTCAATAAGTGTCCTGTTCCTCCTCTCAGCAACACCGTTTTGTTGAGGAGTTCTGGGAGCACTATATTGTCTGGCAATCCCTTTTGAGTCACAGAATGAGTCAAGAACAAGTTCTTAAACTCAGTCCCTTGATCACTTCTAATGATCTTAACCTTGTGATCAATTTGATTTTCTATTTTAAGAATAAAAGATTTTAAAGTTTCAGCAGTTTCATCTTTACTTCTTAAAAAGAATACCCATGTAAATCTTGTAAAATCATCAACTATCACAAGGCAGTATGATTTCCTTCCAATGCTCATTATACTTGTGGGTCCAAAGAGATCCATGTGCAATAAGTGTAATGGAGTAGTGATAGAGTTAACACATTTGGATTTATGAGATGATCTGTGTTGTTTCCCTTTCAGGCATGCAACACAGTTATCTTTGCAGAAAAATTCCTTTTTAGGCAAACCATGTACCAAGTTATTTTTAGCCAATTTATTCATTGTTTTAAAATTCACATGACACATGCGTTTATGCCATAGTGTTGACTCATCACTATCAGCTTTGGAAAGAAAGCATGATACTTCACCCATAGGAGAAGCATTGTTCATATCCAGCTTGTACATATCCCCTTTCCTGGGAGATCTAAGAAGCACCAATTCCGGAGGAATTGTCATCCCTGGTTTGAGGATAATGCACTCATGTTCTGTGAAGAGCATCTGATGCTTCTGGTCACAGAATTGAGAAACACTTAACAGATTGTGTTCAAGCTGTTTGACAAAGTGAACTTTGTCAATGTTTATTCTGCCATTGGATATACTTCCTCTGCCGAAATATATCCTCCGGCCTCACCTCCAAATTGGACAGGCCCTCCATCAAAGTTCTGGAATTGTTGAAGGAGAGATCTGTTCCCTGTCATGTGCCTGGAGCATCCACTATCTACAATCCAGACATTGTTGTTCTTGTCAAATGGACGTCCCTGCACATAAGATGAGATGGTTAGTTTTGTTTGGAAGCCCAAGCCTTGCTGGTCTTGGGCTCTTCCAATGATAGTGACATAATTGAACCAAAAGATATGCATTGGGGTTCAATAGAGGTCATTGTTGAAGAAGAGGTTTGGGCTGCAGCATCTTCCTTGATCTTCCAATCCATCCCTTGGTTGATCTTTGAAGATGAGCTTGTTGAAGCTTGTGCAGCATGGCCTTCTTCCGAAGCTTCTTTCTTTTCGGAAGAAGCCTTCACCACCTTTTCTTCCGAAGTAGTCTTCTTCTGAGATGGTTTCAAGGGAGCCTTCTTGTTCTTCCGAACCTTAGAAGGTTTGGCTTCCGAAGCCATTTTCCCTTCGGAAGAAGTAGTTTCTTCCGAAAGCAACTTGGCTTCCGAGACCAACTTTCCCTTTTTCATCATTTGGACCTTTTGAAGTGGTCCAACTGAGAAACCTTCTCTGACTCCTTCTTTTCTAACATTATTTGCATAATGTGTGCTTGCTGGATTGTAGTAACAATCTTTAGCCATGTGGTTGTGCAGACCACACATTATGCAGGCAATGTTAGTCTTCTGGGAACTTGCAGGTTGCTGTTTCTTGGGTTTCTTCTCTTCATCAGCAACTTTCCCTTTCAACTTCTGATCCTTCAGTAGGACAGGAGTGCTGGTATTACACTCCTTTCCTGAATCAGAAGTACCTACCACTTGAAATCCGGCAGAAATGAAGACACCCTTTTGCTTTGGGTCGATCTTAAGCTTGGACTCTGCAACCTTCTTGGCAGTCCTTCTAGCAGCTTTAGCTCTGCTTCTTCTTGCCTTGGTGGTTAGGATTTGGTCTTCACAGGTGGAGATGAGTGTATCCTCCTGTTTCTCCCCTGTGGTGGCCACTATTTTTGCCTCATCCTTTAGTTCCAATGGAGAAGGGTCAGCAGTTGGAACCTCTTGCTCTTCAGTACCACATCTAGGTAGTCTAATAGACTCATAAGAGTGTGGTGGAGCTATTTCATTGGTTCCCAACCCTTCTTTGTTTTGATAAAACATTTTGGAATGAGAGGTTGATGCAAGAATAGTTTGGAAGCTTTGCTCAGCAATAGCTTGCTTCCTGGCCTGAGCCTCAGCTGTGACCAACTGGGCTTGAACCTCAGATAGTTTGGATATCAGATCTTTAATTTGAGTCTTATAATTAGTCTTTTCATGTTTTAAAAGAGACACAGTTTTCTCTAACTCCTCAATTTTCTTTTGATAGTCAGATTCAGCTCTCTTAAAATCAGATTTTAGCACATTTAAAGACTCAACCTCAGATCTGATTTCCGAAATGTAATCCTTATAAAGTTTAACTTTAGCAATACAGGCAGCAGTACAAAGATGTTCATATACCTGATCATCATCTGTTCCGGCCATGAGTGCTTGAGCAGGAGTCACATCCTGTACCATGAAGCTCCAGTCAACTTCTTGAGCCACAGCAGCTGTTTCAGTTGACTTCTCTTCATGCTTTGAAGCAGTGGATGTGTGGAGGCCTGTGGGGTTCCCGGGTTGTTCTTGGGAGCCTTGCATTCCCTAGCAAAGTGACCAAGTTGGTTGCAGTTGTAACACTTTGCTTTGCTTTTGTCAAACCCAAACCTGCTGTTGACTGGGTTTTGAGGGAATTGCCTTCCAGTTCTCTTGAAGAACTTCTTCGCTCTGTAAGTTAAAAGAGCCATCTGCTGGACAATATCCATATACTCCACATCATCTGGACTGAAGCACTCAAGATCATCAAAGCAGTATTGAAAATCACCAGAGTGTCCACTTCCAGAGACAAAGGCACAACTATCCTGAGAGGAGTTGTGTTGAACCTTTTGAGACTTTGGAGTCTCAGGTAGAGTAATGTAAGGTCCGCTGTGTGAGTTGTCAGGGTAACACAGCAACTGATGTTGTGGTTCCGTGATTTCCCTTTCAACCACATGAAGGGCTGAACTCAGTTGGTTATTGGAGTGACCAGAGGAGTTCTGCATGTTCATCTCCATCTGGAATGCACTTAGGATACCATACAACTCTGTCAGAGTAAGAGTCTTAAGGTCCGAAGTTCTCTTGATTACAACACAGTAATGTATCCATAGTTTAGGAAGGGAAGACATGAACTTCTAACAGTCTCTATTCTCAAGCTCCAATATCCTCCAGAGTATCTACTAGCTCAACATACCTAAGTATTGTTGAGTCAAGGTCTCACCAGCCTTGAAAGTAAAGTTCTCAAACTGCTGCTTCAAGAGATCCTTCTTGTTCTCTTGGGTTTCCTTGGATCCTTCATACATCATCTTCAAAGCTTCCCATAAATCTTTAGCAGTTTTGCACTTCTTGAAGCGTCTATAGACGGAGTTGGGGAGAGCAGTTTGGAGAGAAGTCATAGCCCTTTGATCCAGCTCTATTCTCTTCCTGTCTTCTTCTGAGTAATCATCAACATCTTTGGAATGATGCGATTACCAGTGGCAGAAGTGGTGCTTGGTATGAAAGGACCATTGATAATGGAGTCCCACATCCTTGAATCTTGACACTTGATGAAGCCTTCCATTCTGATACACCATGTGTCAAAGTCTTCAGGGGTGATCAGTGGGGACTTGGTCATGGTACCGGTTTCCATATCAGCCTTGGAGAGTGCAGCAATTTGAGTGAGTGGTTTGTAGTGAGGAGTGAAAAACAGGTTGATTTGGATGGTAAGATCTCACAATCAAGAGCCTGGAGCTCTGATACCAATTGCAGGATCGAATATGGGTGGTTTTTCTCTTGACTCACTGTGAACAACACTCAGCAAGTAGTCTATGAAGAGTTGATCACAATATACTAAGTAGCAAGCAGTAAGAAATTAACACAGCAAGTAAATTTTCAAGGTACTTTTATATATTGCCTCTCAACTCAAAGGATTACAAGACTCTTGGACTCAAATCGCTTATCTAAAGAGTTACAAGGAGAAGATATATATAATACTACCTACAGCCGGATATACTTTGATACCAGCTGGACACCTCTAACCTTACATCTATACTACAAGACTCTAGGTGAGGTCTTTCAGACATTTTGCCTGAGAGTTGGTAGTCAGGACATGTCCCTGACTTACCTTTTATCACCAACTAAAGTTGGTAACATGTACTATCATAAAAAGGTGAACAGTAGAATAAAGTATGGTCAACAACATGGCTCTTTAGGAAGATGCCATGCTGTATCAGAGGTCTGCAGCGGACTGTCAGGGACCATACTATTATCTGCTGGACATAGCAATGTCTTCCGAAGGATAAAGTACTTCGGAAGAATAACTTCTTCCGAAGGCACTTATACTTCGGAAGACTGCTTCTTCCGAGGCTTGGAGTCTTCTTTGTCTTCGGAAGCAGACTTTGTCTTCAGCTCTTTCATCAGACTTTGTCTTCGGAAGCTCTTTCAGACTTTGTCTTCGGAAGCTCTCAGACTTTGTCTTCGGAAGCTCTTTCAGACTTTGTCTTCCGAAGCTCTTTCATCAGACTTTGTCTTCGGAAGCTCTTTCAGACTTTGTCTTCGGAAGCTCTTTCAGATTTTCGGAAGATCTCTTGCTTGGCTTCGGAAGCCCTTGAATGTAGTACCAAAAATGACTATGTGAAGTAGTTTTGGTTGCACCAGCCTCATCATTGATCCAACAGGTGCCTAAAGCAAAATGAAATTTCGGGGGCCTCATCTATATATTATACTTAAATACTCAAGCCTCGGACCGAAGGCATAAACAAAGTTATTTATGTTTGGTTAAAATAACTTAAGGTAGAAACAACTTAATTAATCGAAAAATCAATTGTATATAGTAGATTAAATGATAAATAAGAAAAAATAGATTAAAGTAGAAAGAAATCAATTACTAACATAGGATAAAATCAAAACAGAAAACAATAGATTAAACCAGTAAAAGAACAATAGTAGATTAAAGCAATTGAGCATAAATCTATATCATGTAATAATAATTAGTAGATTTGATGATTAATTAATTAAGAAAGAGAATTTAAGCTTGATGATCATGAAAGAAACGTCAATAGTGAATAGTCGAAGAATTATTGATGATCAAGTTTCATAAGTCTATCTCGATGAACAGGAAACAACCGATTGGAATACAAAAAACTTAAGGCTGACAATTGAGGTAGTGATGGCTAAAGGCTCTAGCGATTGAAGTACAAAAGGCTCGATATACTGATGTGCATATGTGTCTCAACACATATTGAGGCATAAAGCGAACTATAAAATTTTGGCATTTTTATGAAAGAAAAAAATCATAGAACTATAAAATTTTGGCATTTTTATGAAAGAAAAAAATCATTCTTTTTATATATATATATATATACATATATATATATACATATATATATGTATATATATACATACATATATATGTATATATATGTATATATATTATATATATATATACACATATATATACCTACATATATATGTATATATATATGTATGTATATGTATATATATATATATATGTATATTGTATATATATTATATATATACACATATATATATATACACATATATATACACATATATATATATTATATATATATATATGTATGTATATATATGTATGTATAAGATCAGGATCATTACAGAACCATTTTTTATTTTCAGAACCAAAAAGAACCATGATTTACATAAATGTAAATTATAAACCATTGATTTACATAGATGTAAGTTAAACCTAGTGATATTTAGTTATTTTTTAAATTTATTGTTACATGTCTGATATACACATATGTAAAACAGCTCAAGTATTACCAGACTTAATATCATTTATGTAATCAATGGTTCTGTAGTTCTGAAAATAAAAAGTGGTTCTGTAATGATCCTAACCCTGTATGTATATGTATATATAAATATATACATATATATATGTATATATATGTATATATGTATGTATATATATGTATATATACATATATATACATAGAAAAAAGTTCAAGCGAGAATCCTCTTTTATTGCGAGAACTTGCGAAACCCATCAATATAGATGAATATCATTATTTTTTTTGTTTAAATAATATTATTACACATTTAAAAATTATGATTTTTTATTAGATGTGTAAATTTATAAGTTTAAAAAAGTTTACATTGGTGTAAGTTTTGTAAAAAACACATATATTTAAAGTTGTAAGTAAAACTTACACCAATGTAAACTTGTTTACACTACGAATTCATACATATGCATAAAATATCATAATCATGTATATGTTCAATAATGTTGTTGCAATAAAAAAATGATTTTTATTGATATTGACGGGCTCTCGTAAGTTCTCGCAATAACACAAGGTTCTCATTTGAACTATATATATATAAATCACAATGTTATAAGAAAACACCACATCAATCATGAGGAAATGTTTGTTTGCTTAGAAACTATAAGATTAGTAATAATTATTGAACTATTGGTGCTATTAGGTAAGCTAGCAAAATAGATACGTCCGGTCGGGTCGTGTCACGAGTGTACACAAGTTTGGTCAAAAGTGAGTAATTTATATAGTACGAATGTGGTTAGTTTTGTGGAATGCTATATATAGCTAGAGTCTTAGAGCATTCACATCCCATTCCTTATCTTTATCTATATAATTACACTAAAAATCACTAATTTTTCTCTCTCCTTTCAATTAAATAATATATTTTTATACCTTTTTCATTACCTTTTCTCTCTCATTCACTCACAACCACTTTTAAGGACTCACACTCACATAATTGTAAGGCATGGGTTGTTGTGAATGCTCTTACATTGCTATCCAAGTAAAGCCAAAGAATCTAACAGTAGGTTCTCCTTTTACAAACCTTTTATCTTATGTGTAACCGTTTCATCTAACCTTAAAATCAATCTTTTTTACCAAGATTAACAATACCTCGTAATTCAAAAAAAAGGTAGCAAAAGAATGCTATTGAATTGCTAGCATTTAAAATCTTCTTTTAATTTTTTTATAAATCCAGAGAACATGGGCACAGAATTCAGATCAAGGTTTGTTGTACAACTTTATGCCCTTTTTCATCTTTATAAATTATTTCATGTTATCCTGCTTCTCTCCACCAACCGCACTAGCATATGAACGGATTTTGCATGCTTAAGATCACCTTTCTCCCTCAATGATTACATTCCCACCATAAACACATAATATGCGAACGAAAGAGTTCATACACAACTCGATTTCACACGTTTCTTCTTATTCACGTCAAAATATGATGGATCAATAGAATGTGCATATATAACACTTTCTATTGATAGCTTCATAGATACTTAATTCTAAATGAACTTCTCGTACGTTTTGCATGTCGAAGGAAGAAATCCAATTAGATCGTTATGAAAAGATATTGAGTGGTCGGAGTCATTTGTATATCTATTTTTGTGTATAATAAACAAAACTAAAACAGATAATACTTCGTGAGACTCACTGTTGACATGAGTGAAGTTTTCTAGAATTAAAAATCCCATGATTCATCGATTCCTATAGCTAGCAGCAATGATTGAAAAAAAAAGATATCTCGAGTCATTAATATACAGTTTGTATTCACACTCCTCCACTACTAAAAAACTGTTAATAGATGACGCGCAAAATATGACGCGCGAAAAAAGATGACGCGCATTTACGCATATCATAAATTATTTGTCATCTTTCAAAATATTCTTAAAAAGGATGACACTCATTTTTGCGTGTCATCTTCCTTGTGCCATTTTTTAAAATTTTTCGTAGGTTAATACTATACCCGCGCGCCTTCCTCAATACCAAATTAAAGCCCCGCTTCTCTAAATCCCTGTAACCCTCGATCGGCCTTCCTTCACACCACACCACCGGCCACCGCAGACCACCGCACTCCACACCACCGGCCACCGCAGACCACCGCACACCACACTACGAACAACTACCACCGACGCAGACCTCCACCGCCGACGAGACCTCCACCGCCGACGCGACCTCCACCGCCGACACGACCTCCACTGCCGACGCGACCTCCACCACCGACCGCTACCTCCACAAGATCTGGTTTTCTTTCTCAAACAACTACCAATTTGAAGAATATCAAGAACCCTTCAAGCATCCCAACAACATTCATAGGTAATCTCACATTCTTTCAAGTTTCTTCAACTTCAAAGTCACAATCTTTGTAGAAATGTATAAACTTTGACTGATTTTACTGATTCTTGTTTGAGTTATTCAAGTTCTTGATTCTCTAGCATCTGGGTGTGTCAAGAATCACTCTGATTTTGTTAGTTTCTTGTGTTCTAAAGGGGCATTAGCGGTTACTGTTATTTGAGTGATATTTATCTGAATTTTGAGTGATATTTGTTGAATTTCTTGGAGTTCGTCATCAATTGGCTTCTTGGTGTGAATTATCTCTTGGAATAAGCTAGTTTTTTTAGTTTTGATGATCATCTGTCAAGATTCTTAGGGTTCTTTATCGTCTGGCATTTAGGAATTGTTATTTCATGAAATTTGATGGTTTTCATTCTAGTTTCTTTTGGATTTGATTCATGGGTTCTTTGATTGTATGCATAATCTTAGTTTTTCATGATGAAATTTGGGTTTTAAGTAGGATTCAATAGTTTTTACCGATTACATATGTATCAGTGTGTGACAATGAGAGTGGTTTCTTGCTGCATCCGATTGCTTTCAGATATCAAGGGCAAATCCAAGTTCTGCCCTAAGCTATTGTAGATCTAAGTCCACCTGCAATGTTTGAAGTAGAAAGAGTAGGGGGAACTCTGTTAGGACTTCAATTTACTCTAATCCTGTTCATGTTTACGTAAAAGATTCCTTAATGGAGTTTCTTACTGGGAGTATGATCCTTCGAAGCCTGTGATTTTCGTTACGAATAGTGAGGGGATTGAGTCTCCGGGGCTCACGTCCCTCGTTGAAGCTCTTGTTCGTGAAGGGTTATATAATGTTAGTGTCTGTGCGCCTCAACTGTAAGTTTCTTCACCCTTTGCGATTTGTTGATTTGTTTATAATGGTATTGTGATGATGTTTTCTATTACTATTAGAACAATAGTTTTCTATATGTGTTTATATGCTCCTTTAAATTGAAAGATTGTTTATTGGTGAAACATTGGGGGTTATTGATGATTTCTATATGTTTTGCAAGGATAAATCATTTTCTGGTCACTCTTTTTCGTATCAAGAGTCTATTGCTGTAAGCACTGCTGAAATCAAAGAAGCCACTGCGTATGAGGTTACTGGTAAGCTCAGTTTCTTTCTCGTTGATTACTGCACACTAGTTTGTTTTTTTCAATCTGAATGTAACAAAAATACATTAATATGATCATTAAGTGAGTCTATAAGTAAATCCCAGCAAGGTTTCTTATCAATTTAATGATGGTGAAGTGTGGTTCTGATTAGATTTATAAGTCGGACTGTTTTGCAAATTGTTCGTGTAGGTACCCCTGTGGATTGTGTTTCATTAGCATTATCTGGGGCATTGTTTGGATGGTCCAAGCCTCTTATGGTATGTTCTTTTGGTTCTTGAGGTGTCATCAATCATAATGCTCTCATAAAATGTTGACTCATTTTTATTGTTTCATTTTGGAATGGCAAACAGGTGATATATTGTTGGAGTTGACAAAGGTCCAAGTTGTGGCCATGATATGTAAGTAGTTTTTCTCGGTCTAAGATCTAGTGTTTACATGTAATTAATCAAACTATTGGTTACCTACTAACAAGTTATCTTTTAAGTACTTATAAAGTTATAAATATCCAATAAGTTCATATTGTTACAATCATACAGGTTTT